>JAVLUX010000022.1:34775000-35400000 GCA_032164185.1 Moxostoma hubbsi | reverse complement strand
AATATTAAAATCACCCACAACATAGGAAAAACACACACAGAATGTACTTTTTTATTTATTTATTATTTTGTCAAATAAAATCTATAAATCAGCCACAATGAATAGCACACATAGCACTACCACTTATTTGCATGGTGAGATCAAGAAATGTATAAATAAATAAGATCTAAAAAACACAAATTACAAAAGTAGCGAATAACTGTATTGTTTTACTTCAGGGAAGAAGCAATTTTATCTCTTCTAAAAAAATAAATAATAAAAAAGTATACCTGTACTGTGTACAGTCAAGAATCGTCCCAAGTTGATCAGAATAAGAGGGTTGAGTGCCATTTCAGTGTCAAAGGTGACACGGCATCTGCGACCAATTTTACATTTTCCAGTAAAACTGCACATTCAATGAAAAAAATGTAGGGCAGGACTTTTTTAGTGTTTGGCCAATTAACTATCAATATTTTGGGTCTTAAAATTATTGCTGATATATTTTTCAGTTTGGTCGACTAGTTTTGCAAAACATGACAGCATAGAGAATCACCTGCTTGCATGTGAAGGTGCCGTCTGAGACTTGTGAATGACCAATCACAGTTTGTTTGTTGTTCCAGCAATTGTGTTACCACAATAATCGACTGGAGGGGTTGAAAAGTAAGAGGGTTTACATTTACATTTTGATGAAAAATTGCCAAGACAAAATTTTTTTATTTGGTACCCTCTACGGACATATTGGAGAAAGAATTGCCATTGGCAAGTAAATGTTTTGTTTTTACTCGCCAGTCTTTTGTCGACATGCAAGCGTAATGCAACTGAAAAAAACATTAAGCGAAACGAGAAGGGGGCATCTTCAAATATATACAGAATTCATATGTATGATTCACGCAATATAGTATGCAAAATTTGACATTTTATTTTATATTTCTCTTTTCATCATATTTTTGATTTCTAAATATTTGTAATTTTCACATTCTATCAATTTATATGATGTCATGAAATAGTATTTTTAATAATGATACAAGCTGTTGTCAATGACATTTCACACCCAAAATAGTCACAAGGTAAAGCTATGTATATATATATATATATATATATATATATATATATATATATATATATAATTAGTCAAATCCCTGCATAGATTGTTTTTATTTAGAAGTTTTATTTATTACGTTTGGACAGCTAATTTTTGGACACACAATTCACAGTACGAACCAAAAGAAACTTGTACATGTATGATGTGTATTGACATGCTTTTTCAAATATATACTGTACAAGTTCTCAAATTAAAATCTACAAGCTCTCAAGTTTTGCAACACTTTTACCGATAACAGGCATCCAACATAACCCTATACACTAGTTTAACTGACTTTGTTAAATGCAATGTCAATGACACTTCATGGCTCAACTAAAGCTATGATGACACCATGATACACAACATCTCCAGAGTCACTGCAACCAAATAAGGTCAATTTCCTTCAGAGTGTGTGCTCACGAGATACATTTATGCATTTGGCAGACGCTTTTTTCAGACACAACAGGCAATAAAGACGAGACTGAATCCAGCTTCATAAATCGCCAGCATTTTATTCAGTAAAAGGATCGTGGTGCTCTCCCAATGGCCAGTCTGCCTCTGATCGGCCCCAAAGTGCGTCGGCCCACTGGGAAAATATGGTATGCCAGATTACCAGTCCAGCCCTGCATGCTAGTGATTTACTCATAATGTAGAAGGCTGTATAGCAAACGCAATAGCCACATTTTCAACATCAAACCAAACAGTTCTTGTTGCAAAATCGTTCCGTTCTGTGCCAATCTAGGCCAGTTGGCACAGTTGCACAGTTTCTTTTTCCACTGTGGTGCTGCGAATTTCAAATCAGAATATACTTAATAGGGATGTAAATGTTTAATCGATAATCTATTAATCGTCGTTAATATGAACTATAAATATCGATAAAAATAAAACCATATCAACACAGCCGCCACTAATATTGTTACCTGGTTTAGTGCAATTTCACCTCTTTAGTGCTCTACATATTTGATTAGTTCTTATTAAGGGGGCGTTCACACTGACGGCAATTACATCACTGGAAGTCTCCGTGTTGTTAGTTTTTAGTAGGCGTTCCTACATGACTGTCATAACCAACTGTAGCAGGTGGTAAATGACTATGGGTAAGTATGTTTACATGGACAGTTGTGTAATCAAGCTAAAGCCTTTTTTGTGTGTAGTTGAGCTACGGTCTGTCCAAGTATACAGGACACAATGCGTAATTTGAAGGAAGGATGTCAGCTGTAAATGGAAAACTCACATTATGCCTAACATCATCTTTTTTGTTGTTTGTCTGTTTTATCATTCGTAAGATGAAAATGAATGAATGAAAAATGATGAAAAGTCTGAAAAGTAACAAAACAGTAAACATCTACTCATCAAGCTGCAAGATTTGAGGTATCATTCATTCACCAAATGTAAAGCAACAAAATGTAATATTAGGGATAAAGGTTTTGACAAATTTCTTTTTCCAAATATGGGCAATTGTAATATTTGTGCTTGTGCTATTAGTTATTATTACAAATAATTTAATAATCAGGCAATAAAAACTTTAAAACATGGAATCATAGCACTACTCGGTTTTAATCACTTTAATGACAGGTCTAGTCATATATTTTGTCATAAATAGAATTGGGAAAAACATATCATCTGTCTCTTTACTGACTCACACTGTAAAATTGACTAAGACACTTAAAAGTGTTTACTGACGTTAATGGTTTAAAAATAGGAATGCCAAAACAGACAGAAAACAAAGAAGCCAGTGTTCACCTCTGGGTTTATGTTCAAAACAAGTCGTAATCCAAAATCAATGTAAGCATTTATGCAATTTCTAATTGCATTCGGTGAGGTTAACAGACATGAGTCTGGCATGCTCTGCTGAATAGATGAATAACCAGAGCGGCTTCCAAAAATTTAGAAAGCCGAGAAAGACAATATAGTGTCATATTCTAAAGATATTTTAGGACTATGATTAAACAGACTACTTAATATGCTATGGTAGTACTTAAGATATAAATGAATGGTTAACCCAAAAACGAAAATCCTTAAATAAATAAATAATTTACTCATCCTAATTTTGTTTCAAGCCTCTTGGAGCACAAATGAGGTTATTTGTAGACTGTCCAAGCTTATGTTTTCCACACAATAAAGGTAATTGTTGACCTTGGCTGTCAATTAAGTTTATCAAGGCAGGCTTTTAATTCAATAATGCCTTACATATTTGTCTGTTCCTCACAGAAAACAACTGTGTGGCTTCAGAAAATTTGGAATAAAGCAGTATCAGTAATATGGACTATATTTTTGTATGATGCTGACTCTGACGTTGGTCAGCTGGTCCAAAATACAAATCCAATGCTGTGTGTTAGTTATGGTTGTTACCGTTAAGCTCCAAAATTTACATAAAAAACTATAAAAGCACCATTAAAGTAGCCCATAAACCATTTTGTCACACATTTGGAAGACCCATTTTCGACCGAGCTTTAACTTCTTGGCTGATGTCTCGAGATGTTGCTTCAATATATCAACATATTTTCTTTCCTCATGATGCCATCTATTTTGTGAAGTGCACCCGTCCCTCCTGCAGCAAAGACCCCCACAACATGATGCTGCCAACCCCCCCCCCCCCCCCCCCCAGCTTTACGGTTGAGATGGTGTTCTTCGGCTTGCAAGCCTCACCCTTCTTCCTCCAAACATAACAATGGTCATTATGGCCAAACACTTAAATTAGAGCAGTAGCTTCTTCCTTGCTGAGCAGCCTTTCAGGTTATGTTGATATAGGACATGTTTTACTGTGGATATAGATACTTGTCTTACTGTTTCCTCCTGCATCTTCACAAGGACCATTGCTGTTGTTCTGGGATTGATTTGCACTTTCGCACCAAACTATGTTCATCTCTAGGTGACAGAACGTGTCTCCTTCCTTAGCGATAGGATGGCTGCATTGTCCCATGGTGTTTATAATTGTATACTATCGTTTGTACAGATGAGGTACCTTCAGGCATTTGGAAATTGCTCCCAAGGATGAACCAGACTTATGGAGGTCCACAATATTTTTTTCTGAGGTCTTAGCTGATTTCTTTTGATTTCCCCATGATGTCAAGCAAAGAGGCACTTTTTGAGTGAAGGTAGGCATTAAAATACATCTACAGGTACACCGCCAATTGACTCCAATTAGTCAATCATCCTATTTGGCTAATGGCCTAAAGACTTGTCATCATTTTCTGGAATTTTCCAAGCTGCTTAAAGGCACAGTTAACTTGTATGTAAACTTCTGACCAACTAGAATATTGATATAGTCAATTAAAAGTGAAACAATCTGTCTGTAAACAATTGTTGGAAAAATTACTTGTGTCATGCACAAAGTAGCTGTCCTAAACAACTTGCCAAAAGTATAGTTTGCTAATATTAAATCTGCAGAGTGGTTAAAAAATTAGGTTTAATGACTTGGAAGATATTAGATGACTGTTTGACGGAAAGAAAATGCTGGATCTTCGTGAGACCCATCTGTCTGATAGGTGTCAACTGAGCGGCACATTGTGTGTACTGTACTATAGTTCCAAAGGTTGTGGGTTTGATTTCCACCACAAGTATTACAGCTGGATTTCTATAGTTCTGGAGGTCTTTGTCTTGTGCTTACTGAATAGTTGCAGGGCTTATCCCTGATCATTTCCCCAATGGGATTTTAAGGCACCACTATGAAATGTTCTGAACATAGGATACAGATTATATTTGGCACACTGATTGAGGTGGATATGACCATACTTGGACTCTCTAGGCCAGAGGTGTCAAACTTGGTTCCTGGAATGCCACAGTCCAGCAGAGTTTAGCTCCAACCCTAATTAAACACACCTGAAGCAGCTAATCAAGGTCTTCAGGAGTGCTTGAAGATTACAAGGAGGCATTTTGGAGCAGGGATGGAACTAAACTCTGCAGGGCTACGTGAGTTTGACACCCCTGCTCTAGGCCAAACTCCAGGTCACCATCACCAGTTGAAAAATTCACTTTACTGTTGCATATAACTTTTTAACGGTTTGGTCTACAAAGAAAATTCTTGCTTCTTCTGATTGCTCGCCTATGATAGTTGTAATGTTCCCTTACACTAAAACTCTGCCTATTACAGTGGCCATCATATTGGATTGTGACATTGTTTATTATCTGCAACTCATAGCTAAATGTCTTTGATGATCTTCATACTGTGCTGCTAAGAAGTGACTGAACATAATTTTGGTTTTCATCGGTGTTGAATACAAATAGATACAATAATATACAAATAGATACAATACAAATTTTACTATGGTGACAGCTTTGCTTGACTGTACTTACTCTAAGCTTGTTATATTTCTTTAGTATAATTTAGAATTGAGTGTGTAGCGCAGTGGTTAAAGCTCTGGACAACAGGTCCATGGATAGCGAGTTCGAGTCCAGCAAAGTATGGTTTTAAAAATTGTTGACCTCTTGGTCTTCATATTGGTCTCACTGTAACTATGTCGTACTT
Organism: Moxostoma hubbsi; assembly: GCA_032164185.1. Classification (NCBI taxonomy): domain Eukaryota; kingdom Metazoa; phylum Chordata; class Actinopteri; order Cypriniformes; family Catostomidae; genus Moxostoma; species Moxostoma hubbsi. Next base: position 35,394,475 of record JAVLUX010000022.1, on the reverse strand, counting down.
TACTGCATAACTCCTGATTCAATTCAAAACCAATTTACTGCAACAATAACATTTTCTCAGCAATCATTTTGTACTCTAAACTTAAGTTGAAGAAATGTATTTTCCTTTGGGTGACTGTTAATATTGTTGACTTACAATATAGTCTTTTGTCCTACAACTAAAGTGGAAAAAAAGACATCTGAATCCTTTTAAGTCCTCATTCAAGCTGAGAAAAAAAGTGCACAAATAGAACTGGCCTATTTCCTACTGATGACTTTTACTGGAATTACTGTTAATTTTGCACTGCATTATCCAGTAGAGTAATTAACAATAATGTTTTTATTAATAAGCTACATATTTATCTTGACATAACATTTTCATATAAAAGAGAACCCCAATTAGTTCCAAACAGTGAGGTATAGATATTCTAAAATGATTAAGAAAAACAAAACTAATATTGGACTGGTCAATACCAAAAGTTCAGGTATCGGAATCGGATTGTGAGAGAAAAAGCTGTATCGTGCATCCCTGCTTTCTTTTTACTCCTTTTTAGAGCTTGACAGCCTGATCACCATCCATTTTCATTGTATGAAAGATCTTTTGCAGACAATATGTCAATCTTCTTCTCTGGTGTTCACTGGAAGACACTCATACAGGTTTGTAACATGGGAGTGAGTAAAAGATGACAGAATTCAAATTTTTGGCTGAACAGCTACATTGATTTATTTATTTTTTTACATTACTTACCGGTAAGTACTGTACATCAGCTGACAAAATCTATAAATTGTACTACTATAATGACTAAATTGCTTAAAATCCTGGTACCTTTTTGAACCATTCAGGACTCTTCTTTTTAGCTATGGCAAGGGTGGAACCCTTCAATCATGCCAGCAGTCGCCACCGTAGTGAGAAAAGCACCACCTGCAAAAAAGAAATAATAGTTGCAACACAGAGGGTAACAATGTAAAGGTGTATTCCAAAAATAATGACTGATTTCAAAATGGTTTCCTAAACGTTCATACTAGGTTTACCAGAAGAAAAAAAAATGTCTTGACCCCCAAGTTTGTAAAATAAATAAATGTAAGAAAAAAAAAACTAGTTTAAATTGTCATGACATGAGTTCAAAGACTGGACAACTATGGATAGACAATGTTGTAGTTAAGTTATTCTATCACACCATTCTCATGGGATTTATATGTGGTTGCCCACAGTGCTCCGTTTTATGTGCATTACTGTAAACAGCAAAACAGCAGAAATATTGCATAGGGATTTAAAATAAACATTTGTGTAACTGGACTATTCACTAAAAACAGATAAAGACTTGTGACAACTAGCCCCGATCTAACACAAAGGATTATTCATGATTAATAATTTATTCGAATTTTAGGCCTCTATGGCTTTGACAGCAGTAAAGTACATCAGTAACTACCTTTTATCACGCGCAGTTTGTCGTTATCCTCACTGTCTTCGTTCACACTCTTGCTCTCTTTCTCAACTGACATCTTGAACGGGTCCGTCTCAACACGGGTCCGCTGGAAACATGTCAGGCGGAACATTTCAGAGATATAGCTTTAACATGGCATGCTTTACCACATGTGATGCAGATGTTAACTTGAGCCTTAACATTTTCTATACTATCATATATTTATTGTATTTAAATGTTTTTTTTTTATTTATTTTTTTTTTTTTAACCCTGATTAAACCCTCTTTATATGTCACGATGAGGCTGAATGTTATGGAGTTTGATTTGTGTCGGTTAGTGGATGAGTGATCAGATTGATTGTGTCTCAAAACCTTATGAGATGCCTTCCTAGACAACATTATTGGCACGACGTCGACATGTCTGAGCTGTGTGTGTGTGTGTGTGTGTGTGTGTGTGTGTGTGTGTGTGTGTGTGTGTGTGTGACAATAGAGTTTTGTAAAAAATAAATTAAAAAAAGTATGTAAAACACTATTTTCAGTTTCCTATTGTCATAATTTTACAAAGTACGTTTGGTAATGGAGAGCATTTTCGAAATGCTCAGTTTTTGGTGAAGGAACAGGTGGATGAGAGGCGTAAACATAGCAAAATTTATGCTTTTTTCCTTTACCTTTTTTTTGTTGTTGTTGTTGCTAAAACGGATTTATAGAGATGTGGCTTCACTTTTCAGTTTGCTAGTCACTGTTTTCCAAAGTATGCTAAAATGGAGAGCGTTTTTGATATACTATTTTTCTGTGGAGGAAAATGCCATTCTGTTGTGGATGAGAGTCAACATTGCAAAAGTCATCCTTTTTTAAGCGGAAATTTAATTGTGTGGACACGGCATCAGTTTTCACTTTTTGTCCGTGTTTTCCAAAGCGTCAATGGGGGAGCATTTTTTACTAGCTTAATTTTCGGTGAAGGAAAACTGTTTTAAACGTAGGCAATAGCCAAATTAATATGCGTTTCAAGACGTATTAGTGTGGACATGACTAGTCTTGCTAAATGTTTCTATTCAAATATATTCTATTTTTTATGGTTATATATTTTATTGCCATTACAGGCACCATTTTTCTGTCACTACATTTTGCTATTAGCCAATAATAAATACATATTTAAATAGAGAGGGAGCTCAGCTCGACTGCGAACGTGCCTATATACTCAAAAATGCTGTCTACGTCGGCAGCTCTGAGGAACTTTGCTTAAAAATCTGGTCATGCAAGCAGCTCTGTCTATGCAAGTAGTTTTGAGACTTGTGCCCCAAGCTGGCTAGATGGGCAGCTCACTTGATTTTTGAGAAATGCCCAAAAAATGTTGTTTACCAAGGCTAGCTGCTCAAGGGTTTGAGGGGGGTGCCCATACTTGCTGTCCACTGCCTAGGTAAACAGCTTACTTGGTTTCGAGACACATGTCCAACACGACTGCTGTCTTAATAGGCAGCTCACTCGGTTTTGAGACGCGTCCGTTGTTTGGGTCATCGTGTGCTCTGATCTCAAGCAGTTCACGCGGTGATCTCCTCCAACCACAACCTACGAATCAGTGAAAGCGACTGCGAGCTTTCTTCTCCTTCTTTTACCATCGATATAGATCATTTAACGCCCTCCTCTTCTCTTTTCGTGTCTGTTTGCTGTAGCTATATCGTGCCTATATCCTAAATATATTTTAGCTGCATATCATGCAATAATGGCCCTGTTATGAATCGGATATAAAAGGACATCGGAAGGACGCTTTTTTTCACATTACTGCAAATGTTTTTGGTGGATTTGATTCAAACGGAGCGTGTCTGACCCGCACGAGTGGAGTTACAACCTTCGAGGAGCAAATAGACCCAGCGACATTTGTGGACATGAAGCCGACATGCCTTTGTGTCCCCCTGGAGCGCATCCTGTTGTTTTGAGGATAGACAGCTGCAATGAAGGAGTTGTGCAAACAAGCATGAACACCATGCCTTCGTTTTGGTGGTAAATGATAGTTCCATGCTTTTTAAATATTATGTAACTTAATAATGGACGATTTCTATTAAACATGAGCCAACGAATATGGTTCCTTGGTTACAGATTGATGGTTTTCCATGTCTGGGGTGTGTTATGCGTTCTCCAGCATAAGTGATGTTTCTCCAAGATCCAGCTGTCTCATCAGTGGAGGACATTTGAATTACTGTAGCACTTTTGTTGCTTTATTAAAGTTATTGCTGGTTGGTTAAATGACAACATGCATCTTGGAGTAGAGGAGCCCATTAGGGAGTGCCAGTACAATCAGATCTGTACTCGTAACTCCTCACCCATTGAGACCCCTCACACGACGAAGTGGAAGATCAAAAGGAAATGGCAGGTCTTTCCTGGCCGAAATAAATTCTACTGCAACGGCAGGATTATGATGGCAAAGCAGACTGGGGTCTTCTACCTTACCATGGTTCTCATTCTGGTGACCAGTGGCCTCTTCTTTGCCTTTGAGTAAGTGTTATACTTTTCCTAAAAATGTGCTTCATTTGGTAACATCTAAATGTACTGGTTTTATTCGTAAAAAATATTATTTATTATTACTTAATCAGCACATTAGGTTACACCAACACAACTAGTTTTATGGGTTAGATCAGGTAGAAACATAGTTAAATCAATAATTAACATAGACAATTCACCAAAAAATGTCACACCCTCATGCCATCCCAAATGTGTAGGACTTTCTTTCTTCTGCAAAACACAAATTATTTTTAGAAGAATATTTCAGCCCTGTAGGTCCATAAAATGCAAGTGAATGGGTTCCGAAATATTTATGCTCCAAAAAAATCACAAAGTCATCATAAAAGTAATCAGTATTGCTCCAATGTTTTAATCTAGATCTTCAGAAGTGATAGGATAGATGTGGTTGAGAAACAGATCAACTTGGTATTTAAGTTTTTTTGCTAGAAATTCTTCTTCCTGCCCAGTAGAGGGCTATATGCATGAAGAATGTGAATCACAAAAACACAAGAAGAAGAATGTGAAAGTTAAAGTGGAGACTGACAACAAGGAGAATTTATAGTAAAAAAAAAGGACTTCTGAAGACATTGATTTAAACACCAAAGTCTTATGGATCACTTTTATGCTGATTTATGTGATTTGTGAAGCTTCAAAATGTTGGCACTTATTCACTTGCATTGTATGTACCAACAGAGCTGAGATATTCTTCTAAAAAAAATCTTCATTTGACTTTAGCAGATGAAAGAAAGTCATTCACATCTGGGATGGCATAAGGGTGAGTAAATGATGAGAGAACTTAGATTTTTGAGTGAATTATTTCTTCAAGGTAACAACTGGAAGTAGTCCTTTTTTTTTTACAGTGTAGTAGTATGTTGTTAAAATAACATAGTTCAGTATATAGCAATTATTCCATACCCTGGTATATTCACCAAAGTGGCATGGTATTTCCATCAGACACACACTGTTAAAAGTGGAATTGTTATCTTAAGGAGCTATTACTACTCATCACCATGTCGGTGTCACTATGCGGTGGTCGCAGTTCGACAGACAGGAGGTTTGCTCAAATCTGTATGACTTCTGCAGAACAAACAAATATTTTAGAAGAATATCTCAGCTCTGTAGGACCAAACAATGCAAGTGAATGGTGACCAAAACTTTGATGCTCAAAGAAGCACATAAAGGTAGCATAAAAGTAATCCATATGAATCCAGTAGTTTAATTAATGTATTCTGAAGCGATCAAATCGGTTTTAGGTGAGAACAAACCAAAATGTTCTTGAAATCATGATAGTGCCTAGAGACTGCAATGGTAAGATGTACAGTGAAGGAGTTACATTTTGGTCTGTTCTCACCCAAAATAGATTGGAAAACTCCAGAAGACATGATTTAAACCTCTGGATCAGTATGGATTACTTTTATGTTGTGTTTATTAACTTTTTGTAGGTGCAAAGTTTTGGTCACCATTCACTTGCATTGGACTTACAGAGCTGAGAAATTCTTCTAAAAGTCTTCATTTGTGCTATGCAGAATAAAGTCATGTACATTTGGGATGGCATGAGGGTGAGTAAATGATGAGAACATTTTCTTTTTTGGGTGAACTATTCCTTTAAGGGGTCTAAGAGGGAGTGAGGAGAAAAGAATTAAACTCAGGAACTTATACGTCAGTAAGCACAAATGACCCGGTCTCTGGCAGTGTTGAAAGATTTGAAGACTTCCTCCCTACCTGCATGAACGTTTCTGGCATTAATAGTGTAAATAGGCAAATCTGAGCCAAGTTAAATGCACACTCAATCCTGCTAGAGCATATATAACTTGTGTAAACAGGTCTGTCTACTTCCCTCCCCTTGTATTTTCCAATTAGTCTTGATAAAGGAGTCAATGTGGAGTGTTGGGCAAGCTACTCAAAAAATTTAGCAAGCTAAGCTACAAACTACTCAACAGAAACATTACGTTATGTGCGTGTAAAAAACAAAAATGTAAATTCATATTTAGACATGCTATTACCTATGTTTTCAACATTTAAAATCAATATTTTTACATTTTATTTTTCATATTTATCCTACTACCTCTACAAACACATGTTCAATATGAAAAATCTAAATTTTTACATTTTATTTTTTAGATTTAGACAACAATCTCTACAAACCCATACCCATTTAAACATTTTCATTCGCACATTTCTCTATATTCTATTCTGAATTTGCATGGTGTTTCAATTACATCAATGAATACCATGTTACTGCCATGGTAAATTGATATATGATTACCATATTCATATACTATTGTATTTACATGGTGCTTCAAGGAAATTAAAAAAATACCATGGTACTTCGCTATATGATTACCATATTCCATGAATACCATTGTATTAACATAGTGTGTGCAGGTAATGGTACATGTCCAAAAACATGGTAATGCCATGGTAAATGTGTTTTCGTTTAGACAATACGTGTTTTGATACTCTTTTGGTTGAAAAATGTATTTACCTGTAGAAGTCATTTACAAGCTGCAAACCTGTCAAACTTTATAAAGACCCTCTTCATCACTGGCAAACGATAGGATGCATTTGCAGGTTTTGTTTCCATTGATTGTAGATCCACTGCAACCAGCGTTATCTTTATTTTCCGTTTTATAAAATACTCTATGTGCTTATTGGCAAGCGAGAGCGCGCACAAATGATTCAGCAGTGTGCTATCACCCCGGCCTTATTCTGGTTTCCTTGGTGAATGTGCATATTTTTTTTTTTTATCAGATCTTGTAGTTACTGTGGATAGAGCTTTAATTGTTGGTCATTTCAACATTCACATAGAAAATGAAAATGACACATTAGGATTAGCATTTATCAGTATTCTCAACTCTCTTGGAGTCAGACAAAATGTGACAGGACCGACTCATCGCCATAGTCATATGCTAGATAGTCATATGTCATATGGAGTTGATGTTGAAACTGTTGAAATTCTACTGCAGCGCGATGACATCTCAGATCATTACCTCGACTCTTGCTCAAGCTTTCTGAGTCATTCAGATTGAATCGCGAACCGATTCAGACTTCTTTTGTCACGTGTGACCAATTCATTTTGAAGAATCGACTCGCATGAGTGATTCATTTGTGATCGGACATATTTCGTTTTGTTTCAAAACTGCCTATAGTAAACACCGGGTACAAGGCATGTACCTTTTCTCATGTAGCTTTTCTCAATGCTATGCCACTACCTAGTAAAAATATAGCTTTGCTACTGAAAAGCTATTTGATTTTAAAACTATTTGTAGTGAAGCTTCTGCCCATCACTGTTAATGTGTTCCCTACTTTATTTATACCTGTATTTTATATGTGATTATATCTGAATACATTTATAGTCCACTCTAGGCGGTACACTCTCTCACTAATGTTGAGTAACATTTACAAGTAAATATGGTTTAACAGAATTAGTTAAAGCCACGAAACTAACAACAACACTGTCCGCTGTGTTTTTAGGTCAGGTGAAGTTGAACTAACCCGAAGTAGAAAATGTTTACATATATCAATTTGATTTCTGACATTTTCAGAGATCTGTAAACAAGAGCACCTTGTGCTCAGTGTTTTGTGGGTTTAAAATGAGAGATAAAAGGCAAGCACCTTATAATGTAAGTGAGCATACATGACAATGATTTTAGCCATACAGCTGAATTCTCTTAAGCATTTTGGTTGTAACCATCATTATTTAAAATAGAAGCTGTGTTATCTTGATACTGCTGGTCTGGATTAAGGTTGGGTGGAACTGAAATTTTCCAGTGTCCCATCCCCCATCTCTCCAAGCTCCATACATTCCATACCACAACTTCCAAAACATGGCATGGTGGTCTTGTTTCTATGGCAACGGTTTCCCTTTCCCATTCTTCTTGTACTTTTTGAACAGCCTGTCTCCTAGGAAACTCGGTTCATAATTTTATTTTTTAAATGCTAATATCACCACAGAAGTTATTTAAAGCTAAATACAGTTTACATTTTTTATATTTTGTCGACTCCAAATTCAACAGCAATGTTTTGTAGCCTCAGTTTATTCACTAAGTACAAAAGTGCAAGAAATTTCACCTGAAAATAGTATAAGCAAATAATCTGTTGCAAGAGTGAATGTCCTTGTGTGACAGTAAATGTCCCCGTACAACCTCTCTGTCTGTCAAAACATCCTCAAAACTGTCCTTGGAGAAGACCATTACTAGTTTTGTTTTGCCAATTTAACAGGCAGCAGGTTGTAGAAAATAGCAGCTAATGCTGACGGTTTTAAATGTTTAGCCTATGTCTTGGAGTCTTAACACCCAGTTTTGGGCAAGCTACTCAAAACATTTAGCTAGCTAAGCTACCAACTACTCAACAGTAAAATTAGTTGAGATAAGCTAAAAGTTACACTTGAGAGAAAGAAGAAAATTACTCTGCAAGCTACAAGCCAAAAGTAGCTTGCTACATTTTTGTAAAAAAATGTTCTCAACCAGATGCACAGAGCATACTGTCATAGACAAAGCATATAAAAGACTTATTCACTTGATGTTTATCTAAACCATGGTACAGTATATTACAGTAATATTCGCCTAATTTCCGTTTAATGCATTATTACAGCTGTTAGAAGTTCTATCCCATTCTACCATATCAAACTCCTTTTCAAGTGAGATGGCAACGACCGGAGACTGATCATTCTTTACTGACCACATGGTATTGATGAAACTAAATGTTATCAGAAGAGCTATGGCCCCAAATAAACCCCACCTGATCTATATGTATAAGAGATGTCATAACTTAACCTGTTAGCCAAAATGTTTGACAACATTTTTACATCTAGCTGGATCAGGGAAATTGGGTGGTAACTTTTACACTCGCTTGGATCTTTGTCCTTTTTTATAATGAGACTGATCCGGGCTTGTGTCATGTTTGGGGAAGCTTTGCATTCTTTAATGATTCCTTATAAACTTCTAATGAAATTGGAGCCAATTCTGTATCATAAGATTAAAAAAAATCAGCAGCAAAACCATCTGGCCCTGGAGCCTTGCCTGTAGGTAAGGCCTTAATTACCTTGTGAAGCTCCTCCAAGGTTTTCTCAGAATCAAGAGAATTTTTTTGCTCAGTCATCAGCTGAGGGAGTTCTAATGGTTCCACAAAGTTTCTAATATCTTCATCAGTAGACAATAGGGCTGTAACGATACACCAAACCCACGATTCGGTTCGTATCACGATTTTTGAGCCACGATTCGGTTCGTATCGCGATTCGATCACGGGGGCGGGGCTTTTTGGGTGAAAAAAAAGAGAGATTTTGAGAGAAAAAAATATACCGGTATTTTTATTAAATAACATTTGAAAAACCTGTATAAACTGAACACCAAAGAACAATATTAACTATGCAAATTATTAAACTAAACTAGGCAGTGTAGGCTGCTGCTTTTGGGTTGTTTTCTGTGCTCCAACTAAATTGATTTCGGGATGGTGCCGTAGGATATGCATCTGCATGTTGGACGTGTTACCGGTTCACATTTGAGGAAGCTTCTTAAAACACTTAACCTACGGCAAATTGTGTGGGTCTTGTAGACTACACGATTGCCATCCTTATTCTCCACCGCTAGCCGAAATGTTGCCATACTGCTGACTTAAATGTATTGGGAGGGTCCGCAATCTCTGGGTTGTTTTCCATGTTTCCTCACATTATTTAACTAGCTCGCGTCACATGGAAAGGTATAGTCACATGATACGTAGGCTACTAGGCTAACATGTAAAAAGACGCTTACAAGTAAACTTTTTTTAATAGTTGGTTGGATAAGTCACTGAGTATTTAATTATAGAATATCAAATAGGTTGTGCGATTATTGTCTAAAAAAAAATCTCCATGTTTTCGGTGCTAATGCGGTGATGATAAGGGGCGCTGCCAATAAAGCACCAAAAAGCTGTCACAAAGAACCGGCAAAAGTAATGATTATGAATATGTCAAATATAGCAAGGAGACATTTTAATTGTTTATTAATAAACAAGTGTTTTCTGTCAGTGTCTATTGCAAGATGAAGTTGACGATGCTGTCTCGCGATCTTCAGTGAACGCGCCAGAGAGAAATGCACTTTTCATACGGATTACATAAGCAGAAAGCAGTCTGTATCTTTCATTTTGAATTGTTCGTTTTAAAAGTAAACATTTCGATATAAATATATTTCTCTGGTCTGTGAGGCAAGTAGCCTACCTTATACGATGAGTTTCGGTTCTCCAGTTCAGGCGCCGGCGACTCCGTGATTATCTATCGATATTTACTTCTTATTTATTAAATCCAGGCAATTGGTTGATGAAACATTGATTAAAATTGAGATACAATTAATGCAAAATGAAATTCACTTTAAAGAAAGGCTTTGTGCTTTCTGTTTGAGGTCTCTGTGAAAGTTTTAGTGCCGCTTCCGGAGAACTGTCACGTCCTTACATTGTTTTTTCCTCATAAATGCGAACACGAAAAATAAAATAAAATAAATATTTTATGTTCTGGGGAGAGCCAACCCTTCTTCATCTGGTGGGTAGTATTAGGCCTACTTTTGCTTTGTACAGTGTAATTCACAGAATTATAAAAATATATATTTTGCCACCTAAAAGCTAAAGATGTTTTGTGTCACGTCCGTAACGCATGTGTATTTCCCTCATATTAAATATAAAATGCATGTGTAGACTTATATTTTTCTAATGTCTGGACATTTACTGGACTTTATTAAGGGAGTAGGCTATGGATATATAAACAGAAGTTTCAATATATTGGTATTAAATGCATTTTCTGAGAATTTATATTTCAAGTTTTGACTGCAAATGTCACGTCCATAACGCTAAAATTGCCCAATTTAAAATAATTTATCCTCAACTAGTTTTGTGGTGTAGGTCTACGTATTTTATAATGTTAACTTCAAATAATACTAATAGTAATTTAAAGATGCGGTAGCATTGGATCTGGACGGAAAGGATAACTCTGGGAGTTGGAAGGGGTGTGTGTGTCGCGATTCTCCCTTCTCACATCGCGATAACGGTTCGTGGACCTGAGTATCGCGATTTCGATTTTATATTGCGTATCGTTACAGCCCTAGTAGACAAAGATGTGGAAATATAAAGATCAAGATAGAACTCTTTAAAGGAATTATTAATATCATTAATATAACATTTCACCACCAGCAGATTTCACTGAGGGAATGGTAGAAAAAGACTCTCTCTGCTTTATATATCTAGCCAAAAGCTTTCCTGCTTTGTCCCCCGACTCAAAGTATGACTGCTGCCATGAATAACCAAAACTCCACTTTCCGTGACAAAATAGTATTATAGCTGTATTTCAATCGGTTCAAATCTCTGAGGCCATCAGACGACATTCGGCACTTCAGCTCTGCCTCTGCACTTTTAATATTCCCTTTCCAACTCCACGACTTCTTGTGCTTTGGATTTTTTGTTAAATGTGGGATACTGAATGATCCGACCCCTAAGAACTGCCTAAGAACCCCCAAGCCATGCCCACAGAATATACTGAAGATCAATTGGTCTCCATGTAAAGACTGATTTCAGTCTTTAACATTTGTTGGAAATCAGGATTTTGCAACAGGGATACATTAAAGCCACATTGATTTCTTTTTCTCCATATGTGGCAACATCTCTAAATTCACCAGGGCGTGATCTTAGAATAAGATGTTTCCAATTGAGCAATCAACAACAGATTAAATTGGGGATTTAGATCTATTCTAGAATAAATCTTATGGACTGTTGGCTTATGCTGGCTTATGTCGAGCAGACTCAGGAAGAGTTCGTCTATGTCGAGCAGACTCAGGAAGAGCTTGTCTAGGCAATTTTACCATATCTCTGCCCTCCTTTTTACTTCTTTGCCATGTTTACCTCAAAGAACAAATATGTAACATGGTGTATCAAATCTCACCAAATTATAACATGAAAATAATTTAAAAAAAAATAGCAAAGTGTGCAGAGCTGTCGCTCACACATCTTTGCAATTTTTTTTTATTATTTTCATGTTATAATCTGGTGAGATTCGATACACATCACGTGACTCCATGCGAGGAGCAGACATGTGAGCGACAGCTCTGTGCATTTTACTAATTTCTTTTATTATTTTCATGTTATATTCCGGTGAGATTTGATACACCCAGTTACATATTTGTTCTTTGAGGTAAACATGGCAAAGAAGTAAAAATCCACGGTCATATATATAATGAAGGCGGGAACAAAACAAATGTATTCTCACACATGATGTATTTTCCCAGACAACGAAATACCTTACCAGCAGAGAATGCAGTTTATTCAATTTTAAATAAAAATGTTTTGTTAAAATAAATAAAGTTCAAAGTTTGAAATGAAGTTGTCTTGCTTTATTGTGTAGGCTTAACCCTATACCCGCTTAACGAAAATTACCCCATAGTTCCACCTAGCATCCAACCAGTGGTAATATTGGCATTTACCAGTTTTAATTCTAACATACAGTATAGTGGCATCACTGCAGCATTTTTATTGTGTTTATTTGGAGTCCCACAGACACCCTACACCAGGGCTCTTCAACTACTTTCTTGCAGGGGCAAAATTCTTTAACACTTTCATCGCAAGTGACATCATCCACAAATTAGGGTATACTGTATATTGAAATATAATTTATTTAAGGTCTGGCCATAAATTCCTTCATAAGATCTAACTGAAGAACAAACATGTCTTATATTCTTAATTAACAAATATTTTTTGATCAACTTTTAAAAAAAAGAAAAAAGAAAAACAAATAATATTTTTAAAATTTTAGGGATATTGTATACAAATTCTAAAAACTGAGGAGAAACATTTAGACCTGCTAAAGCCCTATCAGTCAACATATGAAAAGAGTGGTCATATACAAATGTCATGTTTACTTAAGAATGCATTTAAATCCAATTTTCTTTTTGAAAAAGAGATGAATAAATTGTCTATTCTTCAATTTTCTCTATAAAGTATCATCCTATTCAGTAAGGAAAAAAATTAGTCCTGCAAATATTGTGAATCTGCACACAATAGCTGAGAGGGACTCAACATATAGGAACCCCCCCCCCCCCCCCCAGATCCATAACAAGTAATTCACTTTAACTTAGTGGTATCTCATCTTTAATTTGTATTGCTCACTCTTGTTTGGGTGTACAAAATGTATCACAGCCTCTTGTACCTTATTAACTAAAATGGGTTATTAAATTGTAATAACACATATAGTATATGTCGCTATTACGTAACAGATTGACTGTAAACACTTTGCTGAATAGTCAAAAGAAGGAACCATTTAAAGGAATAGTGACAGTTTTACATGTTCATAAAAGATGACATTCTGTTACTTCAGGACAGGTTTGTCTGAGCACTTTCATATTTTATGTACAGGATTGACTACTGTTATGACTTACTAGCAGTGCAACACAGCAAGTAGTGATGTTTGTTTCATTCTTGAATCTTTTAAATTAAATTAATAAATTGTTCTCATTCACCTCCATACACTGACTATTTTTTTCGTTCACTGACTTCTCTCCTTTTCAAAGCTAAGCTCTGCTGCTTTTCATGCTTCTGTACAAAATGTACGAGCCAATGGCATTCGACTGCACACTGTGAAGGAGCATATCATTGGTTTAACCCACTGAACGAATACACCCCGTAGGGCTGGGCGATATGGCAAAAAATATTATCACAATATTCTTTTTCATATCATTCGATATCGATATTTATCACGATATTGAATCACATTTGCACATTGCACTTTTATTTGAATTTCCCCAAAAAGTAGAGAAAACATAAAGTCTAAATAATCTTTACAAAACTGCATTGGGGGACCAGACACCGCAAATGCAGTGGTGTCTGAGGGATCTTCTATGAAGATATCAAAATATTTTATAGAGTTTATCAATTGAGTGCAGTTGGATATGAAAGTTGTAAGATGATCTGTTCATTTTGAATCATAATGTCAGTATATATATATATATATATATATTACATTAAAATTATTTTCATATTTCTTTACATACAGATATCCAAGTATGGGGGCATAGAAGCTCTTGTGACTGAGGAATGTTACTGTATGGGGGTTCAGGGTATCTCCAGAGAGAAACTTTTGAAAATGTAAAAGTCTGAATGGACAATTTTTCTATTTTCATTAAAGTGAGAAAGACTTGGCTACAGACTAGTAATTGTTTTGTCTTTCATCCTTGTCAGAGATGATGACATCGGAATAATTACACAAAATTAAAACTGAAATCTATTTGTTTATTATTAAAGGCTTGGAACATGCTGATTAATAAAACTAAATTTAGAAAGAAAAAACGTTATGGTCTAAAGGTGCTCTGGAAACACGCACCTCATGTTTACGCACATGTGGGGAAAAGAGGATGCGGGTGCATCAGGATGGACAGGGCATCAGTGAATATTTCTTATAATTATAATTACAGTGTAATATTTCTCACAGACAGTTTTAACACCCTTTCCTCTCTTACAGCTGCCCATTCCTGGCATCAAACCTGACTCCTGCCATCCCAGCCATTGGAGGAGTGCTGTTCTTCTTTGTAATGGGAATGCTGCTCAGAGCGAGCTTCAGCGACCCGGGTGTCCTACCCAGGGCCACACCAGAGGAAGCGGCAGACATAGAGAGGCAGATAGGTGGGAGGAAATGCCAATATAATTGCTCTTCCTGTCTGTCTTTCCTTATACTTTTCTGTAATGTTGATCTAAATTTGCAGGCAGTGGCTGCAGGTCTGTGGAGTGCTCTTCCGAGAATTCTCTTGAGTAAAAAAGGGACAGAGAACATTTGATGGTATCCTCTGTTCTTGTATGATATGAGTAATGCATGCTCACTCTCAGGTCTGTTGTCAGCTCAGGGTAATGTAAAATCTGCTGAAATATTCATACTTAGGAAAGATTCTAGGTCTCTTAAAGTATTTGTTCGCATTATGAAATTGAAGTTGAGTCATAAGGTAGTGGTTGTTCATAAATTGGTTAGGGTGTTAGGAGCCAGCAAAGACCGCAAATGGACTTAATCTGTGTATACTGCAGGCTAGGACACAATTCAGAATATAAGAACTGGCTCCATTTCAATTCATGATTTGGAATTTGGCCATGCTCCACAAGATGTTGTATGCTGAAAAAATGTTAACCTAAATATGTACTTCATTTGGTAACATCTAAATTAAATGGTTTGATTCAAGTCAAAATATTATTTAACATCACTGAATGACTAGAAACTTATTTTTGATGTTTAGTTCAGGTAGAAATAGTTCTAAACTCTACGATCACACCGACGGGATCAGAACCGTGAGATAATTGTATGTTTAAATTGTAAAAGTCCTAAGATATACAAGATATATAAGTCAGTCATATGTGGTACCATTTGAAAGCATAGAATCCAAAATTTTAAAAGAATAACGTTACTTTTGCATGAATGTTTCATAAAGTAATAAAATAAAGCCCAAAACTTCCAAGTCGAAAATAAGCGCCACCCCGAGATGATAATGTAGAAATATTAACGTGAACATAAATGTTTTACTACATAACTAGAATTAAATTACGGATTAAATTGGGATTTTTGAAGAGGGGGAACCCTTAAAGGTATAGTTCACCCAAAAATGAAAATTGTCTCATCATTTACTCACCCTTATGCCATCCCAGATGTATGTGGCTTTCTTTCTTCAGCAGAACACAAATTAAGATTTTTAGAAGAATTTCTCAGCTCTTTTAGCCCATACAATGCAAGTGAATGGGTGCCAAAATTTTGAAGCTCCAAAAATCACACAAGTCAGCTTAAAAGTAATCCATATAACTCCAGTGGTTTAATCAATGTCTCCAGAAGTGATTTTATAGGTGTGGGTGAAAAACAGATCAATATTTATGTCCAATTTTACTAAAAAGTAAAAGTCTCAGTCAGTCTCTTAATTTTCACATTCTCCTTCTTGTGTTTTTGGTATTTACATACTTCGTGCATACGCCCCCTACTGAGCAGGAAGAAGAATTTATATCCAAAATGTACTTAAAAATGTATCACCCACACCTTTCAATTTGCTTTTGTTATTAATATTTTTATTGATTCCATACACAAAAACCAATAAACACAACATAAAATACGAAAATCAGTTATATAAATTAAATATCAAATATATAAAACAAAAAACACTGTATAAAAATACCACCAAATGCTATGAAAATTTAGACAAACCATATATTTTCTTAATCGTCTATTTATTCACGACATTTCTCCTCTGTCTAAACGTTAATATTACACTTTACTACTATTATTGCACAGATTGTAAGGATGAAAGTAAAGCAAAGCAGAGCTCTTATAGTTAGACAGCTGTCCAATACCGGTAGTCTGGTCTTGCGCATCTGGTTTTACAAGTGCACAAGTGCATTTTGATAAACTACAGGTTTATCGTCAAGGCAGGAAGATTTGAAGTTGCAGTGGCAGATTTGAGTGGTTGTATCTGCCAATTTGTGGTTGTACTGTGAAAGTGAATTAAAGTACATAATTGCTGTGAGTGTAAATTTCAACTTACGAATATAAATATTTATTGTAAATAAGTTCTCAATTTCAAATCTACAAGCTTTCCAGTTTTGCAACAGATTTACCTTCATATAATTTTTGTGTGATAATATCACTGTTCTACCTGATTTTAGCATGATAAAATCACTTACTTTGCATACTGCCATTACATAGTCATGGCAACAAAGTTATAATAAAGACAATAACTTTACACAGTAAAGGTTTTTAGGTATGATTAGTCAGTGATTTTATCAAACTAAAATAAATTATTAAATTCAAATAATCAGTGGACCCCAGTTACTGTAAATTGAAATCACAAGGGCTGAGCCAGTGAAGTGCTCTTTAGCTCAGGGTTTTCAGCTCTGGATATGGAGTAATGTGCCCCTGCTGTTCAAATGAATAATATAGTAGCAAGTAAACACTGCTGTGAGCCCCAAGGGTGCTGCATGCTACTTAGAAGATGCTGAAAAGAGTGTTGAGAGTCAAGTAAGAGGTATTACAGGAAGTTTTTGTTCAATACAGCCTAAGCCCTATTGACACAATTTGTGCTATGCAGTCGATTACAACAGAAAATCATTTTGACACGTTAAAACAGTTTGTAAAAACAAACAAAAATCAGTACAGTAATGCTCTTGAATGGAAGTCAATGTGGCAAGACATTTCACCAGATAAATGTTCATGAAATAAATTGGAGCCTCATTTAGTTGACCTCAAACAAAACTTTTGAATATGTTTCATTCCATAAACTCCATTTGACTCGTGTGATTTCGTTTCATGCTGCTGATAAAGTAAATGTTGAGGAGACTTCATTGTAGTTACGGCTGAATTTATCAATTTATAAATGTAACATTTATAGCACATTTTATTCATGTCAGCAAATGCTGCAGTATGCTGTGTTGGTGTGAATTTGACAAAAACTAGTTTTTAACTTTGATGTTTTTTTTGTTTGTTTTTTTGAGCATGCGTAAGTTCTGATCAAGTGTCATCACATGCAGGCTTACACTTCACAATTCGGTTGTACTTGTTGCATTATGAGTAAACAAAAAACAATATTTTTGGTAACATTTTACGATAAAGGTTCCTTTTGTTAGCATTGGTTAATGCATTAGGTATCATTAATTAACAATTAACTATATATTTTTACAGCATTTATTAATCTAAGGTAATGTTCATTTATAAAATACAATTGTTCATTGTTTGTTCATGTTAGTAAATACTGCATTAACTAATGTTAATATATACAACCTTTCATTTTAAAATTGTATTGGTATATTCTGAAATTAACATTGTTTATTGTTAGTTCATGTTTACTAATGTAGTCAACTAATGTTAACAAGTGGAAACTTATTGTAAAGTGTTACCATTTTTATAGCATTTATTAATCTTTAATTGTAATTTATAAATCTGCATTTGTACATTTTAGTTCACAATGTATACATTTGTAGGGTGCACAGGTTGTTTAGATCAGTTTTACTATCAGATATAATTAATGTTTATTAATTATGAATTAATAATTAAATAATAGGATTTAATTAGTTAAATTCTATCCTCGGGGCACCACTCTTTTACAAGAGAAAAATGATAGTAGTAACTGATCAAGTCTCATAAAATTCTACCCTGAAGATTGAGTATTTTGATTGATAATCAAAATAATCAAAAAGGGGAAGAAGCTAGTTGAATTATTGCCATACGAATCCAACAGTAATCTGGTTACAGTTGGCTTCTAACAACAACAATTTAACAATACTGAAGTAATACAGGAGTTCTTGACGTGGCAGAGGCTGGCTTCAACACAATATTCAAACAAACAACTAGGAGAACTTATTATAATATAACAAGATTTATTATAATCAAACAGCAATGAACACTGCCAATACTAGATGAATATAATATAAAAACATAAAATGAAAATCCTAGCTATATGCTAGTTTCTGTATGTGTGTGTGTCTAGATTCGGTAACAAAGACACAAAAATGGTGGACTAAACTCCACGTGTGGAACCAGTTTCAAAATGGAAGATCGGTTTCAACATTGAGAACTAGGTTCAAAATGGCGAACTGAATTCAAAATGGAAACTAGTTTCAAAATGGAGGATTAGATTGTAAAGGGGTGGAGCCAACGATTATTTGAATGTGTAGGGAAAGAAAGATGGCTGGATCAGATCCAGAACAACAGAGCTTATACCACATGTGGGTGGTAATGAGCAGACACACAAAGGAACTGAACAAAACAGGCGGGAGAATTTGAAAAACACCAGTCTGATTCGGACAAACCATGGTGCTGCTTGCTCTGTGAATTTCAGTGAGTGTGAAAAGTTAGTTCAGATCTCTTAATCAAATAACATTTCACCCAAAAATGACGATCTCATAAATCAACACAGCAATCGGCGATCGTAGTTAAACAGACAAATGTAACAAAACATCAAACATTCAGCAATCAAATATATATGATTTAGTTTCATAAGAAAAGTCACGGTTTCTAAACTAAATCTGCCAAGATATCAAGCCTTACTTGGGAAATCCTGTGTGATTTCAGCAGGGTTGTCACGTTTGAATTCCTGTTGCATTGAGCGGTCAGGAGAAAACGATCTGGATTCGGTCCTTTGTCTTACGCTCATCAGCGAAAAGACGCGTCTCTGCGTTATTTCTCAGGTCTGGTGATGGAGAGAAATGCAGGGAGGTAGTCAACGTTGATAGAAAACGATTGAGAAGGGAAGCTGGTCGCCTTTTCCATTTTCTAAACATATTCACTGTTGTCCCGTAGTGAAAATGAAATTTACCTTTTGCAATAAGTATACTACACGACTGGAACAAAGCTAAGTTAATCTTACTCTACCATGGCCAAATAGTGAGGTTTAAAAAACGTGGTCTCTCTTTGTCCATAAGGAGGGACAAAGATACGTAGATACGTCTCTTTAGAGCGCAGCTCGTGCAGTTGTAGGCAGCGAGGCTGTAAGCAGAGAGAGCGAAATCAAATCTCACCGCTAGTTTTGTTAAGAAGATGATGTCATCAGTCATAGGCTGCTTTTGACCAATGACATTTGAAATTGCGTTCATGGGCGGGACATCCCATGTGGCTGTGAAGCATTTTGGGAAAACTAATTCAATGTCTCACCTTTGATCATAGAACAAAGGGCCATGCTGTATCTGCTGCCATTTTTAGTGGGGCAAGGCCCTACATATTTTTACATGTACCATACATTTACATAATGTTTAATGTTAAAAATGTACTTGTATATCTTGGTATTAGTCGGACATTAGGCAAGACATGAGCTGTATCTGGCAAGCTCTGGTAAACTCAGGATAAATATCCAGAGGTTGAGACAAGGAAACAAATAAGCGTAGATGCCATTCACTTTAAAGCAGGGTTATAGAATAAGAGATCATGTGGATCCTATGGCAGACCTAACTAAAGCAGCATAACTCTGAGTTGAGGGATAAATTAAGGGAATTCCTGGGTGAACAGATGAGTCTTTAGTCTAGATTTAAACTGAGAGAGTGTGTCTGAGTCCCGAACATTGCTAGGAAGACTATTTAATAGTTTATGAGCTAAATAAGAAAATTATCTTCCTCCTTTTGTGGATTTTGATATTCTCTGTATTATTAGCATGCCGGATCTTAGTTAACATGATTATAGCTCAATAAAAGTCGCTTAAGTACTTTGGAGCTAAACCATTCAAAGCTTTGTGAGTATTTAACAGAATTTTAAGATTAATACAAAACTTAACAGGTACCCAATGTAAAAATGGTAAAATGGGGCTAATCATGATCATATTTATTGGTTCTAGTCGGCACTCTAGCTGATGCATTTTGAACCAATTGAAGTTTATTTATTGAACCTGCAGGACATCTTCCAGTAATAAATTACAATAATCTAGTCTTGAGGTCATGAGTTACTTTTTCAGCATCAGAAACAGAGAGAGCATGTGTCTTAAGTTAGCAATATTTCTGAGGTGGAAGAATGTTGTTCTACTAACATTTGAAAATGTGTTTTTGAAAGGATAGATTGCATTGAGTCAAATTATATTTTAGCTGCTTATTTTTAGAGGTGTTTGTTTCAATAATTAGTACCTTAGCAATTTAGTAGAAGGAAATTTCTAGCCATCCAAACTTTTATATAATTTATACACTTATAAATTATACACATTTTTCAAATTTATACACAATTTGAAAAATGTTGACATTTCCTCTGGTTTAGAAGAGATTATGCCTGAAATGATTAGTTTCGTTATCGACAGTGTCGAAAATAAAAAATTGTCGACATAAATTTTCGTTGTCGAATATTCATTTGATCTCATTTAATGTAACGTGAGATCACATTAAACTCTAATGATGATGCGCCAGAGCATCACTGCAGTTTGCACCTGACTGAGGAGAGGAAGAATTACACAACTCACAGTCCAGATGCACTCTAAACATTCCAAACAGCTTCAGGTGATATACATCACAAAGTATGAGGGAACTGAGGGGAAAAAATACCAAATAAGTAAATTCAGAAGCAGTATTTTTCCTCTTTAATTCAGTGAATGTCATTTAGTGGTATTTTTAAAATATGATTTTGTGCTCTTTTTTTTGTTAGTAAGCCCGTTTAAAACAACCTTTTAAGTCAGGGCACAAGCTGAATAATCTGTTAAGAGCTAATGATTAATCGTTGCAATAATTGCCAGAATAATTGTTCTAATAATCGTTAGATTAATAGATTATCAAAATAATAATTAGTTGCAGCCATAGAAGAAATATAATGTTGGCATTCGGCATAGCAGTGAAAACTAATTCCATGGTTCCTGTTATGTCTCTCAGGGGAAGTAAAAAATAAGGAGAAAAGTAGAGGCCCTAAAACTGACCCCTGTGACATTCCACCGTTAACTTTAATTTGATCTGACAGTTCCTCTTTTACACAGACATAGTGGAAGCAGTCAGCTAAGTAGGACCTAAACCAAGCTAATGCCTTTCCACAACTGCCAACATAATTCTCAAGCCTATCCAAGAGAATGTTGTGATCTATGGTGTTGAAGGCAGCACTAAGATCTAATAGCACTAGAAGAGAAATGCAGGCACTATTGTTGTTTTGATAAGTTTTTTAGCTCCTCCAGTACTATAACAGAGAGGATTGAAGTTGCTCGTACAGAATAATTTTATACACTCCCTGTGTCTAAAACCGTGTACTGTCACAGTATGTACTGTATTTGATGAGAAACGCACTTCTCGGCCAGTAAAACAGTACGCTCTTTAGGTATGTGAGAGACAGTAAGAATAGAATTCGGACATACTACTGTATGTCCATTTCTCGCTTAATGTCTTATGAATACTATGGATTCGGACATACTACTGTATATTGGGAAGTATACATACTTCCCAATATACAGTAGTATGTCCGAATCCATAGGTCTATTCGGACGTAGGGACTGTCTTCTGAGGTGCTATGGCAAATGGATGCATAATTCAGATTTATTTTTTTCTGATTATTTCAATTTTATCAGTAAAGAAATTTATAAAGTCATTACTACTGTGCTGCAATGTAATATCTGGTTCAGTCTCACTTTTTATTCCTCACCAATTTAGCCACAGTACTGAATAAACACCTAGGATTGTAGTGGTTATTTTCAATGAGTGTGTTCAAATATGCAGTCCTGTAAGCTTTTAGAGCCTACCTGTAGCTTGAGACACTCCTTCCATGCACTGTGAAATACCTCTAATTTGTACTCTTCCACTTGCCCTCTATTTTCTGAGCTGCTCTCTTAAAGAGCCCATATTATGCTCATTTACAGGTTCATAATTTTATTTTGGTGGTCTACTAGAATAGGTTTACATGCTTTAATGTTCCAAAAACACATTATTTTTTTACATTGCTGCAGCACCTCTTTTCACCCTCTGTCTGAAACAATCTGTTGTAGCTCCTGTCTCTTTAAAGACATACAACATACAATTGCACCTCGTTTATTGACCATGGTGTGGTTTTGCGCACAGCCATTAATTTTTCCACAATTCGAAAGTCGCGTGAACAAATGATACTGTTATCACTGTTGCTAACTTTAAAACTAGCGGGTTGATGTCGCGTGTCAGAAATCCAGTGATGCTGGTGGTGATGATTCTCTCTGACCAATCAGTGATCTGCTTTATTTTTACATCACTTTTAGTATCGGCTCGGCTTGCTTGGAACCTCGAACCTCGACCGAGGTGGTACTAAAAAAAGTATCAGTTACCAGGTACTATCCACGGTGGAAAACCCCAAAAAAGCAAGCAGAGTCAAGATGAGTTGTGCTTCCTGTCCTGGGACCCAGTTAGTCAAACACTCTTACTATTAAGACTTTGAGCTAAATTAATAGAGAGATTATTGGCACTTTACCTGGAGGGATGGTGCCTGTATCTCTTTTGCAGGTCAGGTCTACCCCAAAAACTCCTCCAATTGTCTATAAATCCTATGCTACTCTCCAGACACCACTCAGACATCCAGACATTTAGTGACAATAATCTATTATAAACCTTGTTGCCACGATGAGCAGGAAGGGGGCCAGAGCATATTACAGTGTCTGACATAATTTTTGCAAGTTCATATCTTTAACATTATTTATAATCTTCGACTGGCGAAGCCAGACACCATTAGTGCTGGCGTGAAAAACTTTTATATGCTCTGGCCCACGGAATGCATTTTACAATGGTGGCTGGTGTCTCTATTTCCTTGTTCTTTAAAATGGAATCACTTACAACCTGGGCACTTTTAACAGGCATCTCAGTGGGTGCATCACTGAGTAGGGAGAACCTATTAGAAATGTGGTGCCGCCAAGATGTCACCCAACTGCCCTGCTGTGGGGACTCTACAAACAGAACCGAAATGTGCGTTGCTTGCTGTACTGCCCTCATCCAAAATAATACCTTCCGAATTCTCTTTCTCACTGACTTCAGCTAGCTTTCGGATGCGTGTCTCTAACACATTAATTTTCTCCATTAGCCTAAATAATTCCTTTAATTTAAGTTTGTTTCAATTGAAAATACATTAAAACTGTTCTTTTCAAGCAATTTCATGGAATCTTTCAGTTGATTTTGAACCTGGAACATTCATTTAAAAGCCTTGTTCTGATATACGTCAGAGGTAAATTACTGATGAATTGGTTTCGGGTCTGTTCTAATATGTTTCACAGATGCAGCTAATGGTCCAAGTGGTCCTGGCTATAGACCGCCACCCAGAACCAGAGAGGTGGTCATTAACGGTCAGACAGTCAAGCTGAAATACTGCTTCACCTGCAAGATTTTTAGACCCCCAAGGGCATCACACTGCAGCTTATGTGACAATTGCGTGGGTAAGCGTGTGTGTGTGTGTGTGTGTGTTTATTTTAGTTAGCATCATGGAAAGTTGTTCTAATGTCTTGTTTTGCTGGATTTGGATTTCTCCACAGAGAGATTC
This sequence comes from Moxostoma hubbsi, assembly GCA_032164185.1. Classification (NCBI taxonomy): domain Eukaryota; kingdom Metazoa; phylum Chordata; class Actinopteri; order Cypriniformes; family Catostomidae; genus Moxostoma; species Moxostoma hubbsi. Next base: position 35,370,675 of record JAVLUX010000022.1, on the reverse strand, counting down.
GATCATCACTGCCCGTGGGTGGGGAACTGCGTAGGGAGGAGGAACTATCGCTTCTTCTACCTGTTCATCCTCTCACTCTCCTTCCTCACTCTCTTTATCTTCGCCTTTGTCATCACACACGTAATACTGAGTAAGAGTGCTGACTACCTAGTTCCTTATATAACATCACCATTTAGACTCAAAACACATGTCAAATTTTATGCTCTCTTTTCAGCAAAAATACATTGTCACTGAATCCCCATTCACAATAGCAGTGATTTTATCGCTTGAGGCTGTAAGTTGTTGTACTCTTGGTCGTTATTGGTGGTTGACCAGCTTCATTTGCTGTTTTAGTATTTTACCATCAAGATATTGGATTCACCATAAGAATTCTTGGATTTACCAAAGTTCTCCTTTAAGAACTAATACTGGTGCTTCATCTCTGTAAAATATGTTACGGGACCATTGATCAGCTTCTCCTCTCTGCTCTAGACTAGCAGGAGAAAGCTGTGAGTGTGCTGACAAAGCAGTTTTCTCCCTGGGGTGAAGTGATGGAGTGGCCATAAGTCTGAGCTCCTCATTGTTTACCGCTCAGGACCGATCAATCTGAGGTTGCTGTAGTGACAAATGGCTCCTGTAAGATGTTTATTGGACAGGGCACAGTCCGCGTAGCTTTATTTACCCACGAATCTCTCCTCAGATGCCCTCTGGAATCCATTAGGTGTGAAACACAGCAGCTGACACTGAAGCAGTGCATAGAGGTGATAGCATATACAGTGTGTCCACACAGTGTGTTAGAGATTAGTTTTGACTCTCTGCCTCCTCAAGGTAGAAGTTTTACATCAGTAGTTCTCAGCTAGTTTTGCTCAGATTTTAAGTTGTATCAAGTGGGGACCCAACACAGTGCCAAAATTGCTTGTAATTCAAAATTATTATTTGGTTATTGGTTTCTAAATATATTTTGATTGTCTTTTTTGCAAGTAAACCTGTTTTTAATTGAGTCTCAATTATATTTAATTTTACCTTGCATAGTTTTGTTTATGGTTGTCCTTGTTTTGGCATCCATCTAATTTGGCTAGCTTCTGCCAAGTGACAGATGAATATGTGCCAAAATTTTGTAGTTTTTTTTTACATTTTGAATTATGACAGATCTCATAGTCAACTAATGTAAGGCTAATGACACACTTTACAGTTTGTTTTATTCAAATGAATTAATAATTTGCTCAATATCATGCATTAACAAATCTAATAGTTTGTGAAAGTCATGTTTTCATTGTTTCACATTTCCAATTATAGCTAATTCACAAGTAGGCCTACAACAGAAAAAAAGAGTGTTTGTCGTAATTCGTTGTGTATTTGTTTTAGTTTGGCTTCTTTTGTATTTTGTGTCCTACTCGATTGTGTGACATGTCGTAATAATTAATGCCAACTCAAAAATAGGAGCTTTCCAGGTGCACCTTTAAGGTAGCATAAACCCAGATGTAAACAGGGCCTCTGATATTACTCTATTTAGCAGATACAACTCTATTTTAGTTGATAATGTGTCATATTACGCTGATTAGCAATAGTTGCTAATGTAACATATTTTATTTAGCAATAGCTACTAATGCACCACATTATGCTGATTAGCAATGCTTGCTAATGCTATGCTATTTTGCTATATATTATGCTATTTTGCAATAGTTACTAATGCTGCAAATTATGCTGATTAGCTGTAGTTGCAAATTGGGAATATTACACCATTTAGCAATATGCTAATGTGACATATTATGCTGATTAGCAGTAGTTGCTAATCCAATTTATTGCACTGATTAGCAATAGTTTCTAATGCAATTTATTATGCTGAATAGCAATAGTTGCTAATGCATCTTCTAGGTTTTCATAATCTATGGGTAACTGTACAGTTTTGGACATGTGTAGACATCTAGAAGATGACAGTTACTTAATTTCTTATTCCAGTGACTCCTGCCTCAATATGCTGTCTGCCTTTTACATTTGAGAGTTTTCATGTTATGTAACCTGTGCTTTTTCTGCAGGATCCAACAGGACTGGATTTCTTAGTGCTCTCAAAGACAGCCCTGCCAGATATCCTTTCACTGAAGTGTGTCTGTGTGTGTATGTGGGTGGAAAGTGCATTATGCATCCATTTCTGGTTTTCCCACTTCTAGACCACAACTGGAGAAATGGTGAATGCCCACCCACCCTGTGTCTCTGTACCTTTCTCTTTAAGTGGAAAGAAATATGTTATTAAATATGGTCTGTGAGAAGTCTTGACAGATCTGAGACTGGCTTGAAATGGAAATTAGTGAGACATTTGAAGAGATCTTCAATCAGTTTTTGCAAATCTCCAAAAAAGTGATTTGTATTTGTCTCGCTGTCATATTTATTAGCAGAAACTGGCTTGCTGCTCACAGCTGATTATTTGCTTGTCAAGCACCATGTATTGCTTCATGATAGACTTTGTTGCATAAACACGGCAACACATGCATTTTACAGGTTACTTGTCTGTGAATCTGTGTGTTCTGCATGTAAAAACTTAATTGTCAGGTTTTGGTTGAGGAAACGGAAGGACTCAAATGCAGAGTAGCGTAATGGGCTTTTATTTTTCTAAAAAATATAACAAAAACTACCCCGAAGGGGAAAAACAAACATAGTCCAGGGTGACAACACAATGACGGGCTGGGCTGGAAGGGGAACCAACAGAAATCTGACTGGACAGGAACACAACCGATAGAGACCTAACAGGGGACATATAAACAAGCAACATCCCACAACGAACTGGCACAGGACAGAACACAAGAGAAGCTTAAATAGTGGAAGGAAATAAGGAGATAACGAGGATGGCAGGTGCAACAAATAAACTAATAATCAGGCTGATATAAAGTCAAACAAGGGGGCAGGGTTATCACTGAAGACAAGACAGACATGAATGCACAAGGAAATTAGAAAATACAAACAGAAAAGTTCAGTGTGGTGCCGACTGAACAGACCAGGGTGGAGCTGGTGGAACAAACCAAAGGAGGAGGGAGGGGGCTTAAGGTAGGGGGCGGGATCCAGCGGCCAGTGTGGAAGCTTGAAGAAGGGGCCGGGGTCAGGTGGCCTGAGAAGAGGTTCCAGGAAGGGGGCGGGGTCTGGCGGCCTGAGAGGAGGGTCCAGGTAGCAGGTGGGGTCAGGAATCCTGAGAGTCCAGGAATAGGGTGGGATTTGGTGGCCTGAGAGAAGGCTTCAGGTAGGGGGTGAGGTAAGGTGGCCTGGAAGGAGGCTTGAGGACAGAGATGAGGTCAGGCAGGGAGAAGACCACTGGGCAGAGGTCAGGCAGGGTGGCGGCCGCTGGGCAGGGGTCAGGCAGGGTGCTGACAGCCACGGGGGAATGGGCAGCCTCGTTGACGGCCACAGGAAACTGAGCAGGCCCTTTGACAGCCACGGGGAACTGGGCAGCCCCGGCTCCTCCGCCTCCTGGCGGTCAGCAACCGGCTCCTCTGCCTCCTGGCAGTCAGCAACCGGCTCGGTATGGTAGTGTTTAGCGGAGCTTTTCTTCCTTCTCATCTTCCACTTAGGAGTCATCGTAGGTCTGGGGACTCCATCGTCAGAGGGGGCGATGGTGGAACTTGGGGACTGTCCGTAATCGGGTGTGACCCAGTGAACCCAATTGGACAGGTAACTAACAAACATGTCGAACGACAAAACTCCCAGACTTCCCATCTCCCAAGCACACAAGGGACTCTCAAGGCAGGTGTTAAAAAGGTTCTTGAGAGCAGCATCGTTGTAGTTCAGCCTGTTAGCTGTTCTGAGGAACTCACCTGCAAATACCCTCACATCCGCCTCCCCCTGACGGAGCGAATGTTCTCTAATGGACCCCTGGGGGGTGAGAGATGGAAAAAGGAAGAGCTAGAATCTTGACAAAGTGTGGCTACTTTACAGAAGATAAAATAAAATAAAAAAATTGGTCACCATTTAATTCCAATACAACAATATGTGTCATTTTATAGTTTTGATGACTTCACTATTATTCTAAAATGTGGAAACGGTAAGGAGAATGAGTAGGTGTGTCCAAACTTTTGACTCTAGTATTAGTGAACACGTGAGACCATTTACTGAATCAAGTTTGAGTTAATACAAATCTAGATTTGTCTTTTCCTTGATGGTTACACTGTTCTGGAAGTGGTGGTGTGCTTTTTTTCAGTCTGGTCCATCGTTGGTCTGTCAGGGTTCCATACATACCTGATCAGCTCCAATCAGACCACCAACGAAGATGTGAGTCTCTGCTCTTTCTATGCTTTATTTCATAATCCATGTTGTGACACATACATTGGCCAAAAGACCAAAAGTCTGAGATCATTAAAGGGATAGTTCACCCCCAAAATGAAAATTATCTAATTATTTACTAACCATCATGATATCCCAGGTGTGTATGACTTTCTTGCTTCACCAGAACACATTTAAAGAAAAATATCTTAGCTCAGTAGGTCTTTAAAATGCAAGTGGATGGTGATTTTTTGAAGCTCCAAAAATCACAGACAGTCAGCATAAACGTCATCAATACGACTAGCTGTAAAATGATTGTCTTCTAAAGCGATACAATCAGTTTTAGTGCGAAAAAGATCAATATTTAAGTACTTGTTAACTTTAAATCATCGCTTCTGGTATGCTTCATGAGAGGGTGGATCACTTGGTCGTTGCCATGACACAGAGCGAATCTCACACTCTTCTCTCGGTGGAGACATCTAAGATAAGCAAACAAATGCACCATTGTGAGTAAAAAAAAACAGTTGAATACAGATCTAAACCAAAAAAAAAAACAGCTTGTAAACAGCTCTGCTCTACCGGCTGTGACTTGCGTGCGTCAGTTCTTGTGTGATTCAAATGGCAATGCGATTACGTCACACGCGCGTACCACTTCTGACCGGAAGCATGATTTATAGTTTTAAAAAAAAGTACTTAAATATTGATCTTTTTCACACCAAAAGCGATCGTGTTGCTTTAGAAGATATTAATGGCTAGAGTTGTATGGATGACGTTTATGCTGACTCTGTGATTTTTGTAGCTTCAAAATAGAAATCAACATTCAATTGCATTTACATTTGTTCATTTGGCAGACGCTTTTATCCAAAATGACTTACAAAAGACGAATGCATCATAAGCTAATCGTCTTAAGGAGACAGTGCTGCATTACAAAGTTTTACTAGTATCAAAATAGTAGTATTCAAGACAGATTAAAGCAACAATAATTTTCTTTTATTATTATTGACTGGTTAAGTGCTCATGGACAAGATTTTTTTTGCTTTTTTGAAGACAGAGAGTGAGTCAGCTTCACGGATGAAGTCCGGGAAAGTCTTTCGGTGACTCCTTGTATTGGTGCAACAAGGCGCCGTTCCTTAGCAGACCGCAGATGGGAATGTAGCTCTGCAGAAATGATGTTAGGTATGCTGGAGCAGACCCAGTGACTGTTTTGTATGTCAGCATCAGAGCCTTAAATTAGATACATGCATCAACCGGCAGCCAGTGAAGAGAGACAAGGAGTGGTGTAACATGTGCTCTCTTTGGTTCATTAAAGACCAGACGTGCTGCTGCATTCTGGATCATTTGCTGGGGAGGCCTGCAATGAGAGCGTTACAGTAGTCCAGTCTAGTTATGACAAGTGACTGAACAAGAAGTTGTGTGGCATGTTCAGAGAGGAAGGGTCTTATCTTCCTGATATTGTAGTGTAAAATCTACATGATCGTGCTTGTCTTTGAGATGTGGTCTGTGAAGTTTAGTTCGTTATCGATGGTTACTCCTAGATTTCTGACCGTTTGGAAGGTGTTACTATAGTTTAACCCAGCTGCACAGTGATGTTGTGTTCAACAGCAGGGTTGCCTGTAAAAAAAAAAAAAGGAGCTCAGACTTGTCTGGGTTAAGTTGCAGGTAGTGTTCCTTTATCTTCATTTTAAGGACCTACTGAGCTGAGATATTTTCTATTTTTCTTCAGATGTGTTCTGGTTGAGAAAGAAAGTCATGCACACATGGATTATCATGAGAGTGAGTAAATAATGAGAGAATTTTCATTTTGGGGTGAACTATCCCTTTAATATAAAATGCTTCTGTTTTTTCTAACAGCATAAGGACTATAGTGAAGAGTTGAATTAAAAATATAACACTCAGAATGTCTTTGTATTTGTTATGTCTCCCTTTTGCTTTAATGACTTTATGTACTCAAGCCTGCATGACTCCACAAGTTTGTGCACATTTTTTTTCCAGTTCACCCACCATTGGCAGGTGTGGCAAAAAATTACTTTTGGACCCTGCGTATAAAAATCTTATTCAAATCTGTCTCTCTGGGTATTAGACTAGAAACCAAGATCAAACGAGACCCTTGAACAAGTTTAAACAGTATTTACAATAGGACAGTTAATGCACACTTCAAAAGAGCTTTTTTTGAAATTGCGACAGTATTTCTCACCTTAAAGGTGCACTCAGTATTTTCTTTGTTTATATCGTCTGGGACTTACACTGATAGCCAGGAGCATGGATGGAGCATCATTCAAACACAATAGTTTTCAGTTACAGATGCTATTGTAAAAATTCACTATTCACAGTCCGCCAGGATTAATTTAATCCTTGAGTGAAAGTGTCCAATAACAGGGCAGTTATTGAGATTAAGTGAGTAGTATTAATTTTATCATGTGATCTAACATGGCAGCCCCCATAAGGAGACCATCTCCATGAAGAAAACAGCTTTTATAAGGTTACTGATATGACTGGGGTCTTTATTTCAAGTGAGTGCTGATGATTTTATACATTTTCAAAATTACAATTCATTTGTTCAGGAGTAAAACTTTTGCACCTTTAATGCCAAGTATGAAGCAAAAGATAATGAACTCCAAACTTCATACTGTTATATCAGTGTCTGGGTCTAGTCAGGCAGGTTGTCGGCTCTGTCTTTCTCAGTATCTGTGGATCTGCTCTGATGCTGGCAGCTTGTCCCTCTTAGCTAATGTAGTTCTCAACAGTCATGTTGCTGTTTCAGATCAAAGGTTCATGGTCATCCAAACGAGGCAAAGGCAACTACAACCCCTACAGTCATGGCAACTTCATCACCAACTGCTGCGCTGCACTCTGCGGGCCTCTACCACCGAGGTGAGTGCAAGACCCCTCTCTGTTTTTTGTTTTGTTCTTTGTTTCTCTGGCTGCATTTGAAATGAAATGAAATGAAAAGAGTACCGCATACTGTGCAGTATATAGTGTAGAATTTATTTGTTTGTTTAGGGACAGTACAAAGACATGATTTCAGAACAAAGACTAAAAAAGACGCATTGTACATAGGGATTACATAGCACATGCTAATTTGCATCTAAGGTCCCTAGATAGGCTTTTCCCTTAAAATAATAAAAATCATAAGAAAACTAAAGAAACTAAACAAAACTAACTAAACACCTGAAAAAAAAGGAAAATATTAGATTACAAAAATAATAAGGTTTCTCCCAACCTTGGAAACATATAAGAAAAGAGGACAAGTACAAAAATGAGAACTAATTTTATGTATGACAAATTTATTTAAAAAAAAATAAATAAAAAAACTAAGACAATTATGCTTTTTTTATATACATATAAAAATAATACCATCGATTTGGTTTATTGTCCATTATTTTTCAAGCCTGATTATAAAGTGACATTATATGGTTTGTTGTGGATTTACTAGTTTGAGTCCAAACTGTTGATACAATATGAAATGTGGGAGAAAATATTTGCATGCATAAAAAGCTCAGGTGCCTCTTAGATCTTTTAGATGTACTATCTAATCAGTTTGAAACAATTTAAGTTGATCTTTAACTTTTTGGAAAGTTTCTGTATACTGTATGTTTGTCAAATGTAAGATCTAAAATAATACCTAAAAACTTATTTTGCTCTTTTATGTCTTCATTTTGTATCTTCATTTTACATTTTCTTTTTACTCTCTATTATAGAAACATATATAAACTGTTTTCCTAGTTTTCAAAGTGTTTTTTTTTTTTTTTGTGCCACTGGGATATTTTCTCCTGTTGAGCAGTTAAGATTTCTGCTAACTTGGCAGGTGGCTAAGCTAATGTATGAAAAACAGTGCCGTCAGCATAAAGCTTACTTTTAATATCTGGGCAACAACTTGGCAGATCATTTATAAACAATCTAAATAGCAATGGACCTAAAATTGAATCTTGAGGTATTCCTATGATGTTTTTAATAAAAGGTGACTTTCCTGATCACTTTCCACACATTGCTGTCTGTGTTGTAGGTGAGAAGCAAACCATTTTTTGTTTACTAATTAAATGCGGTTAATTTAGACAGGAGAACGTATTTGTTAACTTGATCAAAAGCCTTTTTCAGGTCATTAAACACTGCTCCCACGACATCCCTGATCTAAAGAACACCTTACATTTTCCCAAAGGTAGCAATTTGCAGTATCCTTAGAATATTGACACCTAAAGCCAAACTGATGTGGATGTAGGAGATTATTACTCTCTAAGTATTTAATGAGTTATTCTGCAACTATCTTCTCTAAGACCTTTGGCAAAATGTGTAAAATCAATATTCTGCGATAATTAGAGACCAAATTGGAGTCCGCTAGGGTTATCATCATGCATTTTTAATTGGGAAATAATTAAATGCGTGCGACGTTCGATTTTATCGTATTTTAAAGTTCGACTATCGTATTAACGGTACTATAGTGTAAAAATACTGTGGCACCACCAGTATTTAGTATACTACCATAGCACCGGTCTACCGTGCAATCCTAGAGTCCGCTGATTTAGTAATGACAGTTTTTTCCCAAATTTTGGTGAATTCACTTTCTCTAATTGATACATTTAATTAGTGAGATAATGGAGCTGTTAATTAAAGAGCTGTAAAAACTAATTACTAAATTGTATATGTCTTAATTTGACAGTTTCTTGAATGAATGATTCATAAATGAGGCCCATTGTGTCCAAAGTTGAGATCCATTTTTCATTGAATCATGTCTTTATAGTCATTTATATGAACAAAAACAATAATAATAAAAAAAAACCACAATACGGACGTGGGATAGAAGACGTACGACTACTTGTAAAGGGATTAATGGAAAGGAGGAGGCTAGAACCGGCTTGACAATATAAATAATAGTTTAATGTAAAACTGAAACAAAAAGAAAAACACAAAGATGTGGGACAGCTGTCCGTAAATCTCTCTCTCTGTCGCACTTCAGCTTCCAGTCGGCCTGTATTCCTCTCTGAGGCTTGATTAGCTTGATTAGGGGCCAGGTGTGCGGAATCACTACCCAGCCCTGCCCTCCGCCCTGCCACATTCCTTCCTCGTTCTCTCAGGCCGGGTAGCCCCCGGCGTGCCTTCTGCACCGTCTACCTGGATGAGGGAGGGGACAAGGGGAGAGAGACAAAAACGACGATCGTGCCAAATTAACAAAACATTTTAAAAAGAGAGGGAAAGGCCAACACGGAGCGGCAGTGGAAGAGAGAGAGAGGAGAAAGAGAGAGAAAAAAACACTTACTCGCCGGTTCTCCGATACGCCGTATCTTGGTCCTCGGCCACTCCTCCACCCTCTAATGGACGACAGCCGCTCCAGGCAGTTGGTTAGGAGCCCATCCTCCGCTTCCAGGCAGCCGGGCTCCTCCGTCCTCTAGTCTAGCGGATGGCCGCAGCTGCTCTGTTGGGTTGAATGGTAGTGGCGAGGAATCTACTACGGTGCATCCTCCCTCCTTCCCGGGTTTCGTCACATGTGTAAAGGGATTAATGGAAAGGAGGAGGCAAGAACCAGCTTGACAATATAAATAATAGCTTAATATAAGAGACAAACACACAAAGGTGTCAGACAGCTGTCCGGAAATCTCTCTCTCTGTCGCACTTCAGCTTCCAGTCGGCCTTTATCCCTCTCTGAGGCTTGATTAGCCTGATTAGGGGCCAGAATCACGTGCTGAATCACGACCCGTCCCCGCCCTCAGCCCTGCCGCACTACTCATTTGTTAATATGCATTCAACCAAACCACTTCTGTGAGATGCTCACTGAACTTCTTCTTTTCTTAAAGAGACCGTACTGCTGTAGCACTTGTTCTACATATCAATGTAAATACTTGTAAATAGTATAAATTATGCATTTAATCGATGAAAGTTTAACAATAAATGCATCATAATACATGTAATTTCAAGACACAAACACTTGGAACACATGGAATTTATACATTATTAAAAAGATAAAATGTGACCAAAATGTTGAAAAACGAATATAAAAAAAGTTTCTATATTTTCCCAGTGTACCAAGTTAGAAGGTCTCCTCAGTGCTGGCGCTGGCATGGAAAGGCTGTTCCATATTGTATAGCGCATCTAAGCACGTTCAGCAGGAGACGCGGATACATACATGGAGACAGCGCGCAAAAGGAAGACGTTCATGGAAGAACTGTCCCTTTTGACAATGATACACCAGCTGCTAAACTGAGTTTTCATTTAAAAGTATTGCATTTAGAATATCAGGTTTAGAATGAGAGAGATAGGCCTATAGATGGGATAAATTTAGCATTTTTAAATCAATTACATGTAAACATTGGTGTAACTTTTGGCAGTCCATCAAATAAAAAGTCAAGAAAGATATCTTTACTATGTTTACTAGATTTTTACATTGTGCTTGCCCTTGAAAAACTTTCTGCCACAATGCTTAGTGGTTTTTAGCATGTTGCTATGTGTTTGCAAGAGTATTTTGGGTATTGCTTGCTAGCTAAAGTGAAGAGATTACCATCAAGTCTTTATGATATTCTGGTCTCTTGATATGGCTCGGGTCCCTTCTTTAATGTAATCCTAACATATTTTTTTTTAACCGTTTTGTTGTCTGCAAGGCGAAAATTGAATGTCATCATGCCGCATGATTAATCATTCATTAAGATGTCTGTAGCACAAATAGTAGGACAAAATACATGCCAAAGTTTAATATTTAATATAATAAGAGGGTCTTTTAGAGGTTTGTTCAAATCCTTAACCCTAAGGATTAGCAAAAATAATGCCTTTGCAAGCACCACTAAAAATCATGGTTAATTTGTCACACTGGAACTGGAAGGTGAAGTTGAGCTCATTGCATTGTGTGATACAGTATATTGTATATTGCACGTTTTGGGAAATGTATTAAGTCCTTTCAGTAAGTTCATAAAGAAAATTGGCATTGTATATTGCAAAAATATTACAAGTTGTTTAGTGGTATGCCATGCTGAACATAGCCATTGTCTCTCTTTGTTTCCTATTCTACATCCCTACAAAGCCTTGTGCCTCATTCATCATTCATATCTCTATCAGATAATTTAATTCCAATTTCAAGGAAAAAAGTCAGTCTCAAATAAGATGTTCATCAACTTCCTGAGAAAATCATTACCCTGGCGCGATATCAGCCCAAGGATTCATGCTGATCTTGTAAAATGAATGATGACCTCAGCAGGATTCTAACACATTCATTTGAATATGAGAGGCAACAACCAATCAGCATTCTCACTCCAGGAAGAGTGATTATCTTAGATAACCGAGGAACGTTCCTGAATTGGATCAGATGGTGTGTTGGTGTGTGAGGAGGCTTGCTGACGTCAAAACATGCTTCCACACCCACACAAGAGTTCCGCACACCATTAATGACTTTCGTATGGAGCCAGAAATATAAAGCACAAGTGGGCACAGCCTCGCTGCCTGCCATCTGCTCTGTGTGTGGGCATGTTGCGTTGGAGGAGGACTCCACACAAACTATGTTTCAAAACCTAGTGGGCTGCCTTATTGTCTACTGTCTATCTCATAAGGCAACATCCTAAATACTAAAATGGTACCTCATAAGTGACTGATTTGATATGCTTTCTATATTAACATAAAAAAGTGCTTCATATGATGAAGTCAAAATTTATTGGTTTGACTTTAAGGGATAGTTCACCCAAAAATTAAAATTCTCTCATCATTTACTCACCCTCATGCCATCCCAGATGTGTAAGACTTTCTTTTGCAGAATATAAATAAAGATTTTTTGTATATCTCAGCTCTTTAGGTCCATACAATGAAAGTATATGTGACCAAAACTTTGAAGCTCCAAAAAAGGAGATACGGTTAGCAAGTTAATCCATAACACTCCAGTGTCCTCTGAAGCGAGCGATCCAGTTTTTTTTGGGGAGAGAACAGACCAAAAGTATAACTAATTTTTCACTGTACATCTTGCCATTGCAGTCTCTAGGCATGATCATGATTCATCATGAAGTCATACACATCTTAGATGGCATGAGGGTGAGTAAATGATGAGAGAATTTTTGGGTGAATCAACCCATTAAGACAAACAAGAAAAATATTGACAATCACCTAAATAAATAAGGTTACACCAACAAAACGAATTTTAAAGGAATGTTCCGGGTTCAATACAAGTTAAGCTCAGTCGACAGCATTTGTTGCATAATGTAGATCAACACAAAAATGAATGTCCCTTCTTAAAAAAAAAGGAAAAAAAAAAAAGCAAACATCGAGGTTAACTTACAGCAAATTGTCCATTATTGCCAAAGATTCGCTGCATGTTCACCACTACCGGTGAAGAGCTGCAAACTTCTGGCAAACATTTGTGGCAAGTTTGCAGCTATTTTGCAAGAACTATAGATTTTTTTGAAAGGGGTGCCACAAATGTTGTCAAGTGAGCTGAACTTGTATTGTACCTAGAATTTTCCTTTTAAGAGTTAGATATAATAGGCAGGGTAAAAATAAAGCTTTTAAGATTAATTGTGATATCGATTCTTCAATTACTTGATTACTTTTACTTTATAATTTACTTCAGTTTTGGTTGTGTTGATTATTATATCTGTTAAACATATTGCAATTGAATTGCATAGTTTAGGCGGTGTTAGTTTTTTAAATAAATATTTTGATAATGTAACAAGTTAGAAGGTTCCCTGTATAATTACTACATTATCTGACAGAGAATTTCTTTCATTTGGAAACAACATTATAACTGAAATAGATCCACATTATTCACAAACGAATCAAATCGAGAGCTAATCGGTTCAAATCAATTCGGGAAAGGTATATCAATACACAATCTGAAGAAATAGTTACTTAAGTTAATAATCATAGTTTTTTGGGGGGGGTTTTTACCACTTTTTACAGTGTAAACAGTGACTCTGTGTCATAGAAATAACACTTTCTGCGATTTTAATTTGTAATAATTTTTTTTTTAAATAATGTTTTTATTTATGCTTCTTTACATGACAATTAAATTATATTTCTACTACAACAATAAAACATAATAGTCATTATGAATATTTTAATAATGAAAAATAACAATATTATTATTGAGTCAAATATGCGAAGCAGAATGTTTCCAAAAATATTTGTGGCACAAGAATGTACCATTTTGCCCAAAATGTTAGTCAAAATGATTATTGATTATCAGCACTGCTGACTTCAAACTAACCAACTCTGAGGTGAATCACAACATTACAAACTACAAACAAAGCAGAGGAGTATTTGAAAATGTTGTACAGACAGTTTATTGAACGTCTTTTATTGTATGCATGAACTACAATCCCACAAAACATTGCAAATTATGTCATCGAAATAAAACTATGAAAATCTATTGCATTTTAAGTGTATTGCAAAATATTTATATAAAAAATATGTTAGTAGAGATTGTTTGGATGTCTACTCGATTCACAGTGCTGGGTCGTTGTCATAGTCCTTGCTGGGCTCGTTTTGCACGCTCTCTAAACAGTGATTCTCTAGTCTAGTGTAATTCTTCATCAAAAATTCGGCTATAAAATATATTTTTTACATTTTTTACAAATGAAGTTGAAATAATTCAGACTCCTGATGTTTCAACAGGAGCATATACAAGCGATTAACAAACTCTGAGCTCAAGGTAGGTCTGTCTTTAAAGGTTTGAAAGTTATCGTTAATAATCAATTCCCCTGGAAACAATGAATGGGGTTTTTATATCTGTAATACAACTGTTACGCTCAATAGATTTTGGTCTTAGCATGTTGCTAAGATAACCACACAATGCTGTTATTAAAATACAAAACAGAGCCAACACAAATATTGGGTAAAATTGTCTTTTTAAAAGTTGTATTCAACTATTTTTATCATTACTTTTCAGTATTGAATTAAATATAAGTATTATTATTTTGTTTGCTTCGTTCACCATCTTGGATTAAGGTTTTACTGAGCATGTTGCAATGCATTCTCCATGAAGGATACATGCAATGCTGCCTTTGTATTTGGCCAAAAGAATCTTTACCTTTTGGAACAGCCTTTGCCTCAGGAGCATGCCTATGAAGCCTTCTAATGCAGTCTATGTAGGCAGCTCACTATGGTTTGGAACAGAGCCACAACAAAGTCTTTCTAGCAATTCAGTCCACTGTTGGCCATATTTAGAATGCTATCGGAAGGCTATTTCCAGTCATGGCAGGGCAGCTCCTATCTACATGAATGGGGAAAGACCAAAATCTCAAAAACGGTTGTTGATTACGATCAAAGTACATATTTCAAATCATCAATAAAATTTGATAATATTGGAATCCTAAATTGTGTTTCTTTACCTCATATTATGCTAGAACACGCAATTGCGCATGCACGTTAGTGAGTCGATTGACAGGCGATGTCTGTATCTAAAAGGCTTCCAACTAAAGGCTCTTTTACCTGTAAGGCGGGACTTCCTTTCTACATCCGTTGACCGTTGGGCGCTAGAACTTCTCGCTGGGCATTCCAGTTTTTCCCATTCATATAAATAGAAGTGGCCCATCTCTGCTAAATAATCTCTGGCCACACACAAACACACACACACACACACACAGATCCTTTTCTCTCTGGCTCTCTCGCCCACTATTCCTGACTCATGACTCGAATACATCATCCACTTCCTGTTTCTCTATACAGTTTGATTGACAGGAGAGGATTTGTCCAACCCGACACCCCACAGCCTGCAGCCCAGACAAACGGCACCGGTGCTTGCCCCTCCAATCAAGTCCAGAGTCACATGGTAGGACAACAAAACTCTGACCTCTCGCCAAGAGTGTATGCGTGTGTCCAGACTGCTGTAATTCAACCGTTAGAAGGTGTTTTTTTTAAACTATGGGCACTTTTGGCTCTGTGGTGGACTTTTAGAAAATAAACACTATTTAAACAACCTGGTTTATTTAAAGGGATAGTTCACCTGAAAATGAAAATGATCTCATCATTTGCTCACCCTCATGCCATCCCAGATGTGTATGACTTTCTTTATTCTGCTAAACACAATCGAAGATTGTATTTCTCAGCTCTTTTGGGCCATACAATGTAAATGAATGGGTGCCAAAATCCACATAAGGGCAAAATAAAAGTACTCCAGACAACAGATCAATATTTAAGTCCTTTTTTTTTTTTTTTTTACTATAAATTCTCCTCCCTGCTCAGTCAATTTCCACTTTCTCATTCTCCTTCTGTTTTTGGTGATTCACTTCCTTCTTTAATTTTACCCCCTAATGGCAGAGAGGAAAATTTATGACAGAAAAAAAAACAAACATAAATATTGATCTGTTTCTCACCCACACCTATCATTTCATGTCTGAACAGATGGATTTAACCACTGGAGTCATATGGTTTACTTTTATGATCCCTTTATGTGGATTTTGGAGTTACAAAATGTTGGCACCCCTTCACTTGCATTGTGAATACCTACAGAGCTGAAATATTATTCTAAATATCATAATTTGTGTTCTGCAGAAGAAACACATCTGGGATGACATGACGGTGAGTAAATCATGAGAGAATTTAAATTTTTAGATGAACTATCCCTTTAATCTGTCTACTAACATTGTCCAACATTGGGCAGACATCTCAGGGTTTTTTCCCCAAGAACTGTCATGAATAAATGTAATTTGCTATCACATCTCAAATCACAATTCAATCTGTGGTGGAAATGACATTTTTTGAACAGTTTTGGAATAAAATGGCCAACTATTTTGTTGTGCTAATGTTAATGTCATATTGTGTATTTTAAATATCCTAAATACACACAATTAAACAATACTTTTACTACTTGATGTTTGTTTCTTTCACTGTTTGTTTAGATTATCATAGTTTAAAAAACATATTTCATATTTTAAGATGGAATGTCTGGGACAATGGTAAAACAATCAAATCTTTATAAAAATAGCATTTTAATAAAAGCAGCTTCAAAAAAAATTATTGTGTAGACATAGTAAAACATTTCCAAAAACAGTTTTAATGTGACATTCATATAGCTAAAAGTGATAGACGGAATACAAATCAACCCTGAAACATAACAGTGCCTGTAGTTGAAGCACACAATAATGGAGGCATTTATGTACAAACAACTTCAAGGATTTTAGAACAGATTCTGGCAACATTTATTTGAATATCAGATGTAAAAAGGCTTCTGTAGTTGACAAAAATCCCTGTATTAACTTGATGAGAATGTTATCTTGTTCCATATGTGTCATGCACTGATCAATGTGAAACACCTGTATTGTGATCAGTGATTTAAGTAATTTGTTAGACACACATTGACAGAGCGGCATTAATGTGAGTTTGAGACAGTATGGGCTGATGAGACTGCACTCATGAATACTGATTACTCACTCTTTGCGTTCAGTTTCATCAGCCACTAATTTAATGGCAATTATTCAATTATTCCTTCCATATTTTATTTTAAACAATGTTCGAATTATGTAGATTTGACATTTTCCTGACTTTTCTTTCCTTGTTTCTTTACACTTACTCTCTAAACTTCTTAACCTTCTTACAGGTGAAGTTTAAGATTTCTTTATTTAAGAAAGTTCTAAAATGTAGCCCTATATATACATCTTTTCTTGTCAAAATGCCTTTAGTTCCTTCTTAGGAAAGAAAACAAAGCAATGTGTAACAGTAATGTTTTATTACCTTTTCAAAACAAAGCCTTCCACAGTATTAAGATAGAATTGCAGTAAAATAGCAACAGTTGACCCTTCACTAAGCTCCGGCCCCCTTGGTTACCATTGCTCGCGCTGACAAGCTTTGCAGAACTTTTTTTGTTTTTTTTGTAAAAGAAATTGATAAATTACAGTAAACGATTATCACTGTCACATAAAAAGAGAAAAGCTTCATTTGATGGCGATTACACATCTAATTACATTAGCTTAAGTGCTAAAACTGCTAATAACATCTCATAACACACTCACTATGATTTTGTGAACTCTACTATCTTTACTATCTACTTTACCTACAAATGGCTCACTTATAGTTGTCTCTGGGATAGGATAAATAATTAAAATGACACACTTCACCTTTAAGTGCTACTTTTGGGCTAACCACCAAAAACTCATTTTCTCTGACCTGATTTTTTTCAATAACATTTTGTCCTCTTAAAACTTTGGGTCTGATTTTCTTCCACCTTTCCCCTTTCTCTCTTTCACTCTTTCTCCCAGTGTGATCAAAACCAGTGCATTCAGAGCACCAAATTCGTTTTGCAGGCCGCCACCAACCCGCTCCTCCACAGCCAGCCCATCATTTTGGGTGGAGGACCTGCCCTGCAGTCCAAGACCTCTCTGGGAGGCCCTTGTTCCACTCTGGGGCCCTCTCAGCCTTCGTTACCATCCTCTATCCCTGGCCTGAGCTGTGGGGGAGAGCTTTTAGCCCTGCGGGACTCAGAGATCCACTGCCACCATCACCTCCACCATCAGCATTTCATCAGCCCGGAGGAAACGCCTTCCCCGCCTGCAGCGTTGCCCTGTGCCACCCACCTGGGTCACCACATTCACCCGGCACAGCTCTTTGACCCAGTCAGCCAGGACTCGCTCCATGAAGACTCTGTGCGGGGTTTGGTGAAGCTCAGCTCAGTATGAACTTGTTTCAGTGTTGTTCTGCTGAACTGGACAAAAAGCCATATTTAACACGCATACAGCAGCCTCTACTGGACGTTAATAATACTTTGATGGAAGCAGCAGCCCTTAACAACTTCTTGAGTACCAAGTGAAGGCCAAAGATTGTCTTCCAACTGCAGGATTACACAAGCAAGCTGTTCTCAATAGTAGCTGCACTTAAAGTGGCTTTTGGAACCGTGATTACCCACTTTTTCAGTCTTGGTCCCGGAAGTATTTTTCCCATTAATTTTCTTCATAGACTTTTAAAACAATCTTCAATGAAGAGTTCTAAACCATGAAAGAATCCAACCAGCTCTGAGATGAATCACAACATTACAAATTTTGATTTAAAGCAAAAATGTATATAAAATTTTAAAAAGACAGGTACCAGACTGTGTGTTTACATTCTTTAATGAGGGAATGAACTACATTTCACAAAGCATTGACATAATTGAATCAAAAATGGCGGTACAATACCACACCATTGACTTATGGTCATTAATGATACATACACACACACACACAATATGTATATGTAAGTGTGGTATATCTAGGTGTGCGTTAAGTAATTTTAATCCGTGAAGTGCATTTGAATGGTTAGCACACACCTATCCTTGGATTATCTTGCTTATACCATGGGCACTTGCCAGCATTGCAAAAACCAATAACAGCTGTAAATAATCAGTGCAAATTTGAACTGGAAGAATAACAAAAATGGCTAACTTTATCTACGGGTCGCTAGATCTTGTGTTCTACCCATTCTAAATCAGACACAGAGTTGTGCGGTAATGTCACATTTATTTTGAATAAATTAAAAGCTTTATGAATAATTGGAAAAATTGACATGCATTTTTTGGAGACCACACACTCTGTAAAACTGTGAATTAATATGCACAATCCAAAAATAATAATAGCCAAAGAATGTAGAAAGATTGGCACTCCTAAGAACACATAATATTTGATTTCCATTTTTTGTTATTTACAAAATAATGAGGAATATACGGCACTTGGCATGTGACAGTAAAAAAGTAAAAAGTGGCACTTACAGTACATAATGAGGGGAAAACCCATTCAAAACACTATGACACCTGCAGACTTTGACCTCTGAGACGCCTGTATCCATTAAGAATGAGCTTGTGATATGGCCTTCCGCAGAAGGCTGCGTTTTATAAAACAGTCTGCATTCAGCGCTTCAGTCAGTGATGTGTGATCAAGTGGCGCCCTCTAGTGGGTGTGTGCTAAGCAGTGCAGCAATTTTAGATTATGTTTATCATATTAAAGTTAAATCTTCTTGCCTTGTGTTGTGGGTCAGCGAAGGATGCATTTGATTGGTCCTAGTTTTCTTCTCACCCCTCCGTGCTAATAGAGTATAGCTGAATTTCAAACCATACTTTCCTTACTAGGAAAATGCTGGTATATTCTAATTATCTACAGATTGAACTCAATAATACAGGGCTAATGTACACTGATCTCTCTTCTGATTTTTTCCTGATGGCATTGGATGACTCAATGATGTTTTGTTTTGTGATATGACGGTTAATCCCTGCTCTGAGGCTCATCAGACTTGATACACTATAATCACGTCCAGAGGTAATTTGAACAGGCATAAAACTCTCACAATGTCTCATTGTGGAGGACAGCAGAGAAGGCACATTAATATTGAACGGTGATTACAACAGACTGGAAATACCTTGGTTTTAACACACATATTATGACCAACCAGAATTAAGTATTCGAATAGACCATGGTGTATATATTAGGGCTGTCAATTTAACATGTTAATTCAGTGCGATTAATTGTAAAAATAAATTAAAATAACGTGTTAAAAAAGAAATATGCAAATAATCGCATGCCCATGGACCATAATAAGGATTATTCCTGAGAAATGCAAGCTTGTAGTACCACCTGTTTACTCCAGAGGGCAGTAAGTGAAATTTCAGCTGTATGAGCAACACGCAGTTTATATAGTGAAGAAAACATTTCAGTAGGCAGAACAACACAAACATATGTTATGTTCTTGCGTTCAAAACACTCGGAGCGCAAATGCGATCTAAGGGATCTCAAGATGTGTTTAAAGATTGAATATTGAACTATATTTAACTTGACACAGTGACCTAAACATTTTATGTTTATGACGCAACACACCCAAGATGTCTGACATAGGTGTAAACAAGCCCTCAATAAATCTGATTGACTGATTGATAAATTCACTTGTGAAATTGCTGTGAACTGTATGCCAATGAGTGAATTATGATCAATAATATGGTAGTAAACAATACATTGTATTCTAAAGCCGCTTTTTGTATGGCGTTATTAATGATTAACTCTCCTGCTACAGGAATGTAAAGCATTTTAATTATCTGAATATTTAATATATATATATATATATATATATATATATATATATATATATATATATTTAAACATTTAAAGATAACTATGTATAATTATATATTGATATAAATATGTATAATCATTATAATTGAGTTATTGTTATATGAGGGGCTTTCTCAGCAAATATTTGTAAATGCGATTAATTAATCAGGACACCATGTAATTAATTCGATAAAAAATGTTAATCGATTGACAGCCCTATTAATTATATAAAAAATAAATGTAAACTCAAATAGCCATGCCGCTAGACTGTATATAAATTCAGAGGGTTATCAAATTAATTACATAAGCTGATTAATTAATACAATTATTTGCATAACAACATTTGCTGACAAGGCCCCAAAATACATTATATATAATATAATTATATGATAATTATCAAAATAATTGTTAATAATTTAAAAGACATAACATTATCGTGGCAG
Organism: Moxostoma hubbsi; assembly: GCA_032164185.1. Lineage (NCBI taxonomy): Eukaryota > Metazoa > Chordata > Actinopteri > Cypriniformes > Catostomidae > Moxostoma > Moxostoma hubbsi. The sequence goes on along the minus strand of JAVLUX010000022.1, from coordinate 35,350,040 downwards.
ATGAGTTATGCATTGATTAGACAATATGGAGAAGAAAAAAGTGGCTTTAGAAGTTAACATATTGTTTATTTTATTTTCAAATCATTGAACATAAGACTATCGCTGGCCTTTAGCCTACTTACGCAATCCGTGTTGCTATTGAGTCAATCTGTCCGAAATAGACTTGAGGGCTATTCTCACAGGACACCTTCTTGAGTTCTATCTGTAAAAATTGCACCTCGCTGTGGTTGCGTCACATTTCACTGGTTTTCAGGGTGCATTTTGGTGGTACTTAGAGCTTGAATTGGTTAGTAGGAAAGTTCTTTATTACTGCATAATCAATTGCATACATTTTTTATTTTTTAACACGTTATATTTCATTTAAATATTCACACTGAATTGACGCATTAAACCAACAGTATGTGTATGTATGTATGTATGTATGTATATATATATATATATACATACATATACATACATACACACACCAATCAGACAAAACATTAAAACCACCTACCTTATATTTTGTAGGTCCCCCTCGTGCCGCCAAAACGGCGCCAACCCGCATCTCAGAATAGCATTACGAGATGATATTCTTCTCACCACAATTGTTCAGAGCGTCTATCTGAGTTACCGGAGTTCTCCTGGGATTTTCACACACAACAGTCTCTAGTGTTTACTCAGAATGGTGCCAAAAAACATTTTTAAATCAATTGAGTGGCAGTTCTGTGGACAGAAATGTCTTGTTGATGAGAGAGGGTAACAGAGAATGGCCAGATTGGTTCGAACTGTCAAAGTCTACGGTAACTCAGATAACCGCTCTGTACAATTTTGATGAGAAGAATATCATCTCAAAATGCTATTCTGAGATGTGGGTTGGTGATGTTTTGATGGCAGGAGGGGGACCTACACAATAAGGCAGGAGGTTTTAATGTTGTGGCTGATCGGTGTGTGTGTGTGTGTGTGTGTGTATATATACAGTGAGGAAAATAAGTATTTGAACACCCTGCTATTTTGCAAGTTCTCCCACTTGGAAATCATGGAGGGGTCTGAAATTGTCATCGTAGGTCCATGTCCACTGTGAGAGACATAATCTAAAAAAAAAAATCCAGAAATCACAATGTATGATTTTTTAACTATTTATTTGTATGATACAGCGGCAAATAAGTATTTGAACACCTGTCTATCTGCTAGAATTCTGACCCTCAAAGACCTGTTAGTCTGCCTTTAAAATGTCCACCTCCACTCCATTTATTATCCTAAATTAGATGCACCTGTTTGAGGTCATTAGCTGCATAAAGACACCTGTCCACCCCATACAATCAGTAAGAATCCAACTACTAACATGGCCAAGACCAAAGAGCTGTCCAAAGACACTAGTGACAAAATTGTACACCTCCACAAGGCTGGAAAGGGCTACGGGGAAATTGCCAAGCAGCTTGGTGAAAAAAGGTCCACTGTTGGAGCAATCATTAGAAAATGGAAGAAGCTAAACATGACTGTCATCTCTCTCGGACTGGGGCTCCATGCAAGATCTCACCTCGTGGGGTCTCAATGATCCTAAGAAAGGTGAAAAATCAGCCCAGAACTACACGGGAGGAGCTGGTCAATGACCTGAAAAGAGCTGGGACCACCGTTTCCAAGGTTACTGTTGGTAATACACTAAGACGTCATGGTTTGAAATCATGCATGGCACGGAAGTTTCCCCTGCTTAAACCAGCACATGTCAAGGCCCGTCTTAAGTTTGCCAATGACCATTTGGATGATCCAGAGGAGTCATGGGAGAAAGTCATGTGGTCAGATGAGACCAAAATAGAACTTTTTGGTCATAATTCCACTAACCGTGTTTGGAGGAAGAAGAATGATGAGTACCATCCCAAGAACACCATCCCTACTGTGAAGCATGGGGGTGGTAGCATCATGCTTTGGGGGTGTTTTTCTGCACATGGGACAGGGCGACTGCACTGTATTAAGGAGAGGATGACCGGGGCCATGTATTGCGAGATTTTGGGGAACAACCTCCTTCCCTCAGTTAGAGCATTGAAGATGGGTCGAGGCTGGGTCTTCCAACATGACAATGACCCGAAGCACACAGCCAGGATAACCAAGGAGTGGCTCTGTAAGAAGCATATCAAGGTTCTGGCGTGGCCTAGCCAGTCTCCAGACCTAAACCCAATAGAGAATCTTTGGAGGGAGCTCAAACTCCGTGTTTCTCAGCGACAGCCCAGAAACCTGACTGATCTAGAGAAGATCTGTGTGGAGGAGTGGGCCAAAATCCCTCCTGCAGTGTGTGCAAACCTGGTGAAAAACTACAGGAAACGTTTGACCTCTGTAATTGCAAACAAAGGCTACTGTACCAAATATTAACATTGATTTTCTCAGGTGTTCAAATACTTATTTGCAGCTGTATCATACAAATAAATAGCTAAAAAAATCATACATTGTGATTTCTGGATTTATTTTTTTTAGATTATGTCTCTCACAGTGGACATGCACCTACGATGACAATTTCAGACCCCTCCATGATTTCCAAGTGGGAGAACTTGCAAAATAGCAGGGTGTTTAAATACTTATTTTCCTCACTGTATATATAGACACACAGACCTGTGCAAAAGTTTTAGGCACTTGTGAAAAATGATGTAAAGTGTGGTTAATAACATAAATAGTTTTCATTTATCACTTCATACAATGTCCACATAAAAAAAAAAAAGCTAAATCAATATTTGGTGTGACCACCTTTGCCTTTAAAACAGCACCAATTCTCCTAGGTACACCTGGACACAGTTGTACTTGGATGCTTCTTGGACAATTCACCACAGTTCTTCTATATGTTTAGGCTCAATTGCTTCTCTTTATGTAATCTCAGACTTACACGATGTTCAGTGGGGGACTCTGCAGGGGCCATGACATCTGTCCTATTCTAATCTTTTCTATTTGCAAAAGTAATGTTTGGGAGTCTAACATTAATATTTCCAATTGACACACTAAAGCTGAAAATATATACAGTATAATCATCTTAAGACAAATGCTGTTGTGAAACCTCTTATGTGCCTAAAACTATTGCACAGTACTGTATATACATACAATGGTGGCCAAAAATGCTACACACACACACACTTGTGCTCAAAAGTTTGCATACCCTTGTAGAATTGGTAATATATGTACCATTTTTAAAGAAAACAAGCAGGCAAAACACATTTATTTTATTTCTTATGGGATTCATATTCAACTGTAGGTTATAACATAATGGCACAATCATAAAACAAAACATGGCAACAAAGAAAAAAATAAAATGACTTCTGTTCTAAAGTCTGCATACCCTTAGTTCTCAATACTGTGTATTGTCCCCTTTAGCATCAACGTGCAGTCTTTTGTCATAGTTGTCTGAGGCCCCAAATTCTTGCAGGTATAGCTGCCCATTCATCTTGGCAAAATGCCTCCAGGTCATGCAAAGTCTGGTTGTCTTGCATGAACCGCAAGTTTGCGATCTCTCCAGAGTGGCTTGATGATATTAAGGTATAGAAACCTTCACCTTTTTTGTGCTGTAACCACTGGAGGGACAACTTGGCCTTGTGCTTAAGGTCATTGTCATGCTGGAAAGTCCAAGACCGTCCCATGCGCAGCTTTCGTGCAGAAGCAAGCAAATTGTCTGCCAGTATTTTCTGAGAACATACTGCATTCAGCTTGCCATCAATTTTCACAAGATTCCCTGTGCCTTTAGAGCTTGGCATCAAGAGATCCCCAAATTTTCACCTACTTAATAAGTGATTGAACAGTACTGACTGGCATTTTCAAGGCTTTGGATATCTTTTTATATCATTTTCCATCTATATAAAAGTTCCATTACCTTGTTATGCCGTTCTTTTGACAGTTCTTTTCTGCTCCCCATGGCTCAGTATCTAGCCTGCTTAGTGCATCCACGTGAGTGCTAACAAACTCATCGACTATTTATACACGGACACTAATTGCAAGTTAAAAAAGCCACAGGTGTGAGAAATTAAACTTTAATTGCCATTTAAACCTGTCCATGTCACCTTGTGTGTCTGTAACAAGGGTATGTAAACTTTTGATCAGGGCCATTTGGGTGATTTCTGTTATCATTATGATTTTAAAAGGAGCCAACCTACTATGTGATAATAAATGGCTTCATATGATCACTATCATTAAATAAAAGACATTTTTTTGCATGATTAACAATATTTTCAAAATCAATGCCAAAATTTCACAATTTCTGCCAGGGTTTTCCACCCTTGGTAAATATGAGCAAAGAAGGCTGTGAAAACAAATCTGCATTGTTTATCCTTTTCTTCTTTCATTCAAAAATTCACTTCAATCTAAACTTTTATTGAAGTAAAACAATTGAAAGAGGGGAAATATCTAAATATTAAAAGATTTTCTCCAAAACACATTTATTGTCACCCCTAGAAATTCTTATGAGTTAAATATATCTGAAGTATATTCCCATTCATATATTAAATTTTTTGTGCACCTGGGTGACTAGGAACATGAAATTGTTCAGCCATGATTGTTTCACAGGGGTATAAATATTGAGGTAACACACAGGCTAAATTCCCTTAATCATCAATCACAGTGGGTTAGACTAAAGAATATAGTTCTGATGTGCGGCAAAAGGTTGTCAAGCTTCACAAAATGGCAAGTGGCTATAAGAAATTAGCCAAAGCATTTCAAATGCCCATTTCCACCATCAGGGAAATAATAAACAAGTTCCAATGGACTGGAGATCTTAAGAATTGGCCCGGAAAACGACGTGTGTCTATATTGTCTCCACACACAGTGAAAAGGGTGGTTCAAGTGGCCAAAGAATCTCCAAGGATCACAGCTGGAGAAAAGCATAAATTAGTTGGGTCTTGGGTCAGAAAGTCTAAAAAGATCATACATCACCTACATCACCACAAGTTGTTTGGGAGGATCAAGGGAGGCTGGGAGGATCTCATCCAACAAACTCAAGTGTCTTCAGTTTGCCAGACACAACTGGAACTTCAAATGCGACCGGGTTCTATGGTCAGATGAATAATAAAACATTTAAAAAAAAAAAAAAGAGCTTTTTGGCAGGAAACACCAGAGATAGGTTTGGTGCACACAGAGATGAAGTAGTACCCAATGCCCACGCTTAAATGTGGTGCTGGATTTTTAATGTTGTGGGGCTGTTTTTCTGCCATAGGTCCTGGACATCTTGTTCGAATACATGGTATCACAGACTCTATCATATATCAACTGATAAAAAATCTAAACCTGACTGCCTCTGCCAGAATGGGCTCTGGAAGGATATTCCAACAGCACAATGATGCAAAATAAACATCAAAATCAACACAAAAATGGTACACTGACCACAAAATCAATGTTCTGTCATGGCCATCCCAATCTCCTGATCTGAACCCCATAGAAAATTTGTGGGGTGAACTGAAGAGTCCACCAACATGGACCTCTGAATTTGAAGGATCTGGAGAGATTCTGTATGGAGGAATGATCTCAGACCCCTTGCCAGATGTTCTCCAAATTAATTAGGCATTAGAAGAGAAGACTCTGAGCTGTGATCTTTGCAAAGGGAGGTTGCAAAAAGTATTGAATAAAAGGGTGCCAATAATTATGGCCAATGTGTTTGTATTTAATTTAATTATTAGATATTTCCTGTGTTTCAATTGTTTTACTACAATTAAATGTTAGATTTTTGTGATTTTTTTTAAATGAAAGATCAAAAGGATAAACAATGCAAATTCATTTTTCACAGCCAAACTTTGCTCATATTTACCAAGGGTGCCAATATTTTTGTCCACAACTGTATGTGTGTGTGTGTGTGTGTGTGTGTATATATATATATATATAAAAATAAAGTATGTATGTATGTATGTATGTATGAATTAGTGGGCCGATTTGCATTTCCATGGTAACAGCAAATTCTCTGATTGGTGGATCTCTCTTCAGGGTTATCTGGGAATTTGGTTATCAAACTATTTTTAAAAAAAAAAAAAAAAAAAAAACACTGGCTTGTGGCTTCTACAGAAGCATACATTATTGTTTAACAATCTCAGAGCTCATGGTAGATCTGCCTTGAAAGGTGTATACATTATCATTAAAATGTACTTTCTCTGCAGAGAAAATAAATGGGAGCTTTATCTCTGGAACCCGATTGTTGTGCTCCATTGTAAAGGCACAAAGAGGGCGTTGCTTTTTGTAAGATGTTAGACAGTCCATAGGCACGATAATTTATGGACAGTGTTCCTATGTGACAATATCTGTTCATTTGTGGTTCTCAAATATAACCTGTACTTGTTGATATGACAGAGAATTTCTTCACTGTTAGTCTGTATGTACAGCCTGTGATTGCCAGTTTCTGAAACTCATATTGTCTCAACGCATACAGCGGTAGAAAAGACAACTTTAATACAAGTCACTGCCTTTATCTCTCTTTGAGGTTCTGTTGACAATATTAGTGGTATTATCTATGATAAATATGCTTTAGTTATATATTTGGGTATCCAATGCATCCATTCAAACCAGGTGACACAATGGTCATGTGATTATGTGCCAAAAGCAGTTGGTTTCATTTGCAAATATGGAATATTGTGGATGTTAATAAATTCACAACTTTTTAGGAAACTCACAGCTTTGTTTACTTGCCTCATTAAAAAGAATGAACAGAGCTGAACACTAATCCACTGTGAAGCATGTATTACATGTAGACTATATTATATAATAAAATCACAACATTCGCACATTAACGATCACAACGGGTCATATAGCAAACTGTTTATCCATCAGAAAAACAAGCGACACTTCCGTCAAAATAAAAGCACGATTAAAAATAAAAGCTAGGCTCCTGAAATTTAAGAAATTGCAACAGAAATATTTGACAACTGTATAGTGAAATGTAATATTGTAGTAATATTAAAAATTATAATTATAATAATACAAATGAAGCACTATATCACAAGCAAGTTTTTTTGTACTAAATTAAAGTTTGTTAAAATATGCAATGGTACGTTGAAATGTAATTATTCTATTTTCAAGAATTAATTTGATTAGACACCATTTTGATGATGAAATTAAATTAAACTTTTAAACATGAAATTCTGGGAAAGAAAAAAAAAGAAAAGATTTGAGAAAAAAAATGATTTGAGTAAGGCTCTGCTTAAAAACACTTCAATGCATACTTAATTAAGACGCACTTAAAGAAAACATGCATTTTTTATTCATTATTTACATTGAAATGTAACTTTAAATTGGCTAAGGAGTGTTCAATAGCATATTACAATATTAGCACATTTCTGCTGTGGTATCAAGAAACGTGAAATTTCACTGGTATCGGTACCAACTACTGAAATTTGGTATATTGACAACACTAACAGCTTCGTTTGTCAAATGTTAGTTATGAGCGGCTCAATTGTTTGGTTGATCTGGTGGTGTTGCACTCAAGTCTTTTTAAGGCAAGTTGGTCCTCTCAGCAATAAGTTTCTCCAAAACTATGTAAAAATTATATTTTTAAGAACAAATTTCAAATTGGTAATATAATCTGACAACAATTACACTTTTTGTTTCTTTTGCTTAAAATCACACAAAAGGACTTTCAATCCACAGCTGCCATATTGAGCTTTGCTTCCTGTTAATTTTTCTGTGGGTGGCCCTCCTCCTCATCCCGTCTTTGACCAAAGTCTTACATGTAATATTTCCACAAATACTTCTGGTGGCTTCCAGTGGACAATAAAGGAATATTTATTTCTGGGTCAAAACAAGTTAAAGATTTAGTATGTGCTTTCTGCACTACTAGTGCAACCAAACGGAACATTGTATTCAAAAGAGCTTTCTGATTATGCCCCGTCATCAGAAACGAATAGAACTCATGCCACTGGTCCAGTCAATGTTATTGTCTCTCTTGAGACACGTTGCTCAAAACAAGCAGGAATTCTTATAGCACCACAGACACAGTGTGTTCAGTTTTCAAGAAAATGAACCTATGAATGACTTGATGTTGTCTCTGCATCTTAAGGATGGGAAAGGAGAAAGTATTTTAACACTGAAAAAGTTACACACTTCAGGATTAAGCTCAATCAACATATGTAGCATAATAAGATTAAAAAAAAACATTTTCGCCCCTTGTTACAGCAAGGCACTAACAATGGAAGGGATTGGGGCCAGTCCATTAATGCTAAAATCCACATAATTTCAAATGTATAGCCACAAGACGTAAACATTATACATATTAACATGATTTTAGTGTGATAAAATTGATTATTAAGCTTTTCTGTTTAAAGCTATATCCAACAACATATCTGACAGCGTTTCAACGAAGTTGTAATATTGGATAAAACTTCACACAGATAAGGTTAGGAAGCAATTATCACAATAAAATCATAACAACTTCCATTGTTGGAGTCTTTCTGTAACAACATTTGTGGGTTCAATTCCCGGCCCACACGACTCCACATGCTCAAGTGTCCTTGGGCAAGACACTGAAACCCAAGTTGCTCACAATGGCTGGCTAGCGCCTTGCATGGCATCTCTGCCCCCATTGGTGTGTGAATGGGACACAGCGTAAAGCACTTTGGTAACCTCTAAGGTTAATAAAAGGCTTTATATAAGTGCAGACCATTTACAATTTTCACAATTACATTTACATTTTCTTGAAAAAAAATAAGCTTTTTTTGGGGTGGAAATCAAGATTAAGCCACAAATGGTGTTAATTAATCTTAATTTATAGTGGGAAATAGGAATATTCCTTTAATGCTTTCTGCTGTGTTTCATAAATCCAACTTAATGTTAGACATGGAAAAAGAAACCCTGTTAAAAAACACAACTATTGTTACTACACATTGTAAAATATATTACATTTTTATTATAATATATTATATAGTAATGTTTCTTATTTGTCATACATTGTCAAACAGACCTAAGAAAAAAAACTTACAGGTAGAAATTACCTTGATATAATTCTTCATATAGCAGTAGCACAAATCAATTGTAAACAGTTGGAATGTTGCATAGTTCTGCAAACGCTACAAACAAAATACATTTTATCAAGAGATGCAAACACAATGCAAATCAAGATAACATTTGGAGTTCCTGCGGGCTAATCTTTTAAGATTAGATCTCATGAATACATCAAATATGGAAATTGTGAGATGACCTCCTTAACTGATACATTCATTAGATGAACTGAAACAGAATATTGATACTATTGGTTTGATATTCAGTACAATAGGGCTAGAATGCCTTTGTTGCATTGTGCAGGCATTGCATTAGTTAACATGCTTGTCTAATTTACAGATTACTGTTCTCTGACAGAAAGGAAACCGAAAAGTTATTTGTTAACAATTGATTAAAAATGTAAGGAATATTTCAGGATTAGCCTTGCTTCTTGCTTCAATTATTCAAAAAGGATAGAATTAGCCTGGAATAACTCTATAATCAAATGGCTAGGAGAGACAATTCCTGTCACACAAAACTTAACATCCTGCCAGATTTTATCATTTATCTGTTATATCAGTGGTTGGAGACCTTTTTGACATGAATTGCCATTTTTAATTGTAATCAATCTCTCATGAACTGATCTGGGACTCCTCACCTGCCCAACTCCACATTTGGTCTGTTCTAGTCTGATGAATTAACCAGACTACTATTCTACCATGACTTGCTTTGCTCATATTTGGCAAAGTTCAAATCTGTCATGTGAGTTTAGACATTGAAAAGAGCACATCTCTAGCAAAGTAATTTTATTTTGGAGGTCACCAAGTTGCTATAATGGTTCCTACTGCTGGATGCCCAAACACTATTGGTGGGCTGCACAACTGGCCATAGATGAGATGCATTACCAGTAGACGTAAGATGCCTTTCCATTTTGACAACAAATCAGTTTTCTAACATCTAAAAAAGGAACATTGTTGAAGGGAAAGCGTTTGTATACAAATTGTAGCATAAAGTACATAATCCATCACAATATGAGCAAGACAAATCGATCAATGCATGAATCAAACTCACTAAAATACTGACAATTTATCACTTTTTTTTTATAATCTCTGAAGTGACAAATCATAAAGGACTGTGAAATCGTGATGAAATGGTGAAACATAAAATTTGGAATTTTGATTAGCTCTCGCTTTTGACTGACCTGCTCTCTCCTTGCCATCTCACTGCTCACCGCTACTGGGCGGGGCTATAGAAGTGATAAGGTAAAGTAGGCATTGATTTGTTGATGTGGAGGTGGTCAGATGCAAATGCCTACTACAGTGTGACATCACAATCTAGAGGAAGTATAGAACAAGTCGTTTTGGCAGCTTGGTTCCAACAAATGCTCTTTTTTCAGTGAGGAGGAAGTTTTGAGTTCTGAAACTAACAGTATTTTTTTAGAATACAATGACCTACATGTCAAAAGATCAAGGAAAATTTTATTCCTCATGTCCCATTTAAAGTACATGTAAACCTACTGAGTTTCTCACATGTGCTGCAAGTAGTCTCTGCATTGGGTCACTGCTCGTTTGGATAAAGTTAAACTTTTCTCAACTTGTCAAGTCGATTGACGTGCCCACATCGTCACTTGTGATGACAGAAAACTCTCATTAAAAATTAATTACTTTGGTCGATTTTTTTTGCTGAAAATTCATCTGTGTGTACGGTCCTTTAGACCTGGATCTTTCAATTAGATTCAGCTGACGTAAAATGCTGTTTAACAAATTCCCACATAAAATCATTACGATTTAAAAAAACAAAAAAAAAACAACCAGGTACAGTTTAAATCCACTAATAGTTCGATAAAGGTTGTTGTCTCCAGTCAGATCGGACTAGATAGGGATTAAATTAAAGTTAAAACAGTTTAGGTTTAGTATCATAGCTTTGATTGTTTGAGTTGATTAAATGTACTTGGTAGGAGAACACATGAGAATGGTCTTCAGGCAGGAGCTGCTCACCACATCTTCACATCCTTCAACTCTAGATCACCTAGTATCTCCAGCTCATCCATCTGACTCAGATCCTGCATGCGGTGCTTGTAAGTGAGCTGGTGGAGCCCATTTACTGCCACTTTAAACTGCTGAGCTTCACACAAGATTATCATCTGCCATGAAAAAAAAAAAAAACGTGGCACATTCCACAAATATGGGATACTTCTGTATATTTTCATGTCCCATTACTTTTTTAAAGCTTTAATTTTGTTGGGAGAACTAATAGACATGTTATCTAAAAAGTAGTTTAAGAGGCAAAGCAAGTTTGTTTGATAAAATATTACTGGTGAATCGTTTACAATATGCCACGAATAACCAAGAACGTGCATTGAGAAAGTATATAGAGTCAATTTATTTCTTGTTGACTTAGCATGAAAAGCTTTAGTGACAGGTGAATTCTGGTACCTCAAAGTACTGGCTGGGAGAGAAAGGAAAACTGGGCAGGGAGAGCTCCTCTGACCCCCAAAATCCCGACAGGAAAGAGTTTCGGACGAAGACTCCAGCCTTGAGGCGAGGGTTTAAGTGCAAAGCAATGTCTTCTGAGTTACTGACTCGCAGGTTTACAGCAAATCTACTGAAATGGAGAAAGGATGTATAAATCAATAAAGATATCAATAAATAGATGAAGACATCAATCAATAATTTAATTCGAAGTGGATTAAATAAAACAGCAAAAGCATGCTTTTTCTAGGTTGAAATGCACATGGTCATGAAAAATTAAACGATAAATATGATATATCGTAAATATTCCAGTGGCGTTCTATCAGTCAAGGATGATTGTACGATTCAGTGGAGCCCATATTTGTGATTAGATTATCTGCACATTGTACCTGTGTGGGGAACCACTGATCCGACCCTTCACCATAATGGAATCTCCTGGTCTCAATCCTTTCACAAGTTTACTCTTGAATGGAAGATTCTGAAGACATAGAGAAGCACATCTAACAGATGGGTTTCAAACTCAGCATGACCAAAGACAGCATGGTTTACGCCTCTTCTCAACAGGCTTCACAATATATCATTCCCATTCGTAGCGCAAACGACGTGAGTTGCACACCAACATTTAAAACAAGTATGAGCAATAGTAAATGCCTTAGCAAACACACCACTAATAAAATAATTCAGATCTACAGGCCTCCTGAAGGTTTGTTTGTTTAGTTGGCATCTGTATTACATTTTGGCTTTATTGGTCTGTAAAGTCCTGGTTTCTGTCCAGAATGTGACGCATCTATTTCAATTTGATTTCCATCCATCCTGAAATCAAATTATCCAGTTGGATCTGCAGTCAAATGTTATGCTGCCACATAATACGGATATATAAGTCACTCACATGTGGTACCATTTGTAAGCATAGATTTGGGACTTTTTATAGAATACCATTACTTATCCATTCATGTCACAAAGTAACAAACTAAAGCCTGAAAACCTCTGCATTGCAAATGAGCCCCACCAAGATGTGATGAATAATATATGAATATAACATTTTTCACATTGCACTTTAAGGAATATTCCGGGTTCAATACAAATTAAGGTCAATCGATAGCATTTGTGGCATAATGTTGATTAATGCAGAAAATAATAATTTAGAACGTCCTTTCCTTTAAAAAATAAATGTAGTTACAGTGAAGCACATACAATGGAAGTGGGGCACATTTTTGAAAGTTAAATTCCTCACGTTTTCAAACGTATAGCCACAATACAGAAACAATGTGTGTAAAATGATTTGTGTGATAAAATCACTTATGTTATCTATGTAAAGTTATAGCCAATTTTACAACTTTGTTGCCATGATGATGTCAGTCCACTGTCAGCCATCTTTGGAACACTCTCAGGAGGCTATTTCCAGACATGCTAGTGCAGCTCCTATCTACTTGAATGGGGGAACACCGAAATCTCAAAAACGATTGGTCAATATTACGATCGAAGTACATATTTCAAATCAGAAATACAATTGTATAATATTGGAATCATAAATTGTGCTTCTTTACCTCATATTATGTTTAAACATGTAATTTTCCCAGCTTATATTGCTAATATGCATGCTTGAGTTGATTGACAGTTGATGTCTGTATCTAAAAGGTGATTGGCTCTTTTACCTCTAAGACGGGACTTCCTTTCCACATCTGTTGACCATTGGGTGATAGAACTTCTTGGTTGGGCATTTAAATTTCTCCCATTCATTTAAATAAGAGTGACCCATCTCTGCTAAATAGTCTCTGTTCTAGTTCAGAGGCTGAGATATTGGACAAAACAGTGGGGAGCATGCATGTGATCCAAAATAGACTGGATGTCTATGGTGTGAGTGCTGAGCTGCATTAGACTACAACCTACATTTCCGATATTAATTTTGTGATGGAAGGTGATTGAGGAAAAAATGTGTTTTCCTAGTGCTCGCTTCCATCTGTTAGAAGAAACAGAGGATCGAAGTGCAAAGGGAAGTTCTTGCAATAGTCTTTAATAAGTAGTAACTCAGGCAGTCTGTCGAGCAATGACACAGAACTGGACTAACACAAAAGATGGAGTACTTTAAGGAGGTCAGCGAACATAAAAGACTCCTGTCTTGGAAATAATATGCAGGGTGGGTGATTCATAAAGCAGCAACACAGACCTTGTAAGTGGCCACAAAGTTGCAGGGAGAAGACTGTAGAAAACCACCAGCGGCAGGATGACAGGGCAGAGGGAGCAAAAAGACAAGCACAACTAGACAAGATAAAACAAGGTAAATCCTCGTGGAGACACATATCACACAGGCATAACTCACAAACACACGAAATAATCCGACAAAGAACAAGGGGAACAAATGCTAGAAGTAGAGAGAAATTAATGAGAATAAAGTGAAAACAGGTGTAACAGAGAAGCAGCGCGAACACTAATTGCTATGAGGAACAGGTGGGAAAATAGACAGGCAGGGCCGAAGTGAGAGAGAAATAGAACAAACCCAGCTCATGACAGTACCCCTCCCTCAACGAGCGCCTCCAGGCGCTCCCGAGGAAGGGGACTGACGAGAACGGTAGAAATCGTCGATGAGCGAGCGGTCCAGGACGTCCCGGGCCGGGATCCACCGCCTCTCCTCAGGACCGTAACCCTCCCAATCCACCAAAAACTGGTGGCCCCGCCCCCGAGGACGAATGTCAAGCAGCCTCCGTACCCTGTAAATGGAAGACCCCTCGTCAAGGGCAGGAGGGGGAACGGAGGGACGGGTGGGAGTACGAATAACAGGTTTGATACAGGATACGTGAAATACGGGATGAACCCGGCGCAACTGACGAGACATTCTGAGCTTAACAGCTACCGGGCTGAGAACCTTAACAATACAAAAAGGCCCGATGAAACGGGACATGAGTTTGCGGGAACTAACTTTAAGTGGTAAGTTCTGAGTGGAAAGCCACACCTTCTGACCGCAAACGTATCTGGGAGCCTTAACCCGGCGTCGATTAGCGGACCGCCGTGTACGAGCTCTGGTACGACACAGAGCAGATCTCACCCTCCTCCAGGTGCGTCTACACCTCTGAATAAACGCTTGCACAGATGGCACGGAGGACTCGGCCTCCTGGGAAGTGAATAACGGGGGCTGGTAACCGAGGCAAGCATGGAATGGGGATAATCAAGTAGCGGACGACGGTAGTGAATTGTGAGCGTATTCAGCCCAGGAAAGTTGGTCACACCAGGAAGCAGGACTCTGAGAAGTCAGACTACACAACATGCGACCAAGAATCTGGTTGGTACGCTCAGCTTGCCCATTGGTCTGGGGGTGGAACCCTGACGACAGACTGGAACTCTCCCCAGAACTGGGAGGCAAACTGAGGCCCCCTATCCGAAACGACGTCTATCGGAAGCCCGTGGATCTTAAAAACATGATCGACCATCACCTGTGCAGTCTCTCTAGCGGACGGTAATTTGGGAAGCAGAATAAAATGAGCCGCCTTAGAAAATCGATCTACCACTGTCAAAATTACTGTGTTCCCCGCGGACGACCCGTCACAAAGTCCAGAGCGATGTGCGACCACGGACGAGAAGGAATAGGAAGTGGTCTAAGGAAACCCGCGGGCGGAGAATTACTCGACTTAGTCTGCGCGCAGACAGGACATGAAGCTACAAAACGACGTATGTCGCGCTCTCTAGTAGGCCACCAAAATCTTTGGCGAATGATGGCCAGCGTTTCCCTTACACCGGGATGGACGGCTAATTTGGAGGAATGACCCCACCGGAGAACGGCTGAGCGAGCGGCTTCGGGAACAAACAAAGTTCCCTCAGGAGCTCGAGGCGATCTAGTGACGTGCGAAAGTGCTCTCCTCACAGCCTGCTCGACTCCCCAGACGGCAGCCCCAACCACACAATGGTGTGGTAGGATACCCTCCTTGGAGGAAGCCCCCTCAGACGAGCCGAACTGACGTGAGAGAGCATCAGGCTTACCATTCTTTGAGCCGGGTCTGTAGGAGATGGAGAACTCGAATCGACCAAAGAATAGCGCCCAGCGAGCCTGTCGAGCGTTCAACCTCTTAGCGGAACGAATATACTCTAAATTACGGTGATCGGTCCAAACAATGAAGGGAACACTGGCCCCCTCCAGCCAGTGGCGCCACTCCCCCAGAGCTAAACGTATCGCCAAAAGTTCCCGATTACCGACATCATAATTACGCTCCGCGGGGGTGAGGCGATGCGAAAAAAAAGCACAAGGATGAACCTTGTCATCTCGCGAGGAGCGCTGGGAAAGTATAGCCCCCACCCCTACGTCAGAAGCATCGACCTCGACGATGAACTGTCTTGTGGGATCCGGAGTAATTAAAATGGGGGCGGAGGTGAACAACCTCTTGAGGTGATCGAACGCATTCTGAGCCACCTCGGACCAGGTAAAATGAGACCTGGTCGAGGTGAGTGCAGTCAGAGGGGCGGCAACCTGGCTAAAATTTCGGATAAACCGGCGGTAGAAATTAGCGAACCCCAAAAATCGTTGAAGCGCACAGTGAGAGTCCGGAACGGGCCATTCTATGACCGCACGAACCTTGTCGGGGTCCATGCTGATCCCCTCTGCCGACACCACAGATCCGAGGAAAGTTACCGATCGAGAGTGGAACATACACTTCTCAGCTTTAACAAAAAGGCGATTCTCGAGCAAACGCTGCAGTACGCGACGCACATGTTGAAGGTGCACTTGGAGAGAGGGTGAAAAAATTAAAATATCGTCCAAATAAACGAACACAAATACGTTAATCATGTCCCGCAGGACATCATTAACCAAGGCTTGGAACACGGCGGGGGCGTTGACCAGACCGAACGGTAAAACGCGGTATTCAAAGTGCCCAACCGGCGTATTGAACGCAGTCTTCCACTCGTCTCCCTCCTTTATACGCACGAGATGGTATGCGTTGCGCAGGTCCAACTTCGTGAAGATCTTTGCGCCCTGCAAGATCTCGAAGGCTGACGACATAAGAGGCAACGGATACCGATTCTTGACCGTTATGTCGTTCAGCCCCCGATAATCTATGCAGGGGCGCAAAGAGCCGTCTCTCTTCTTCACGAAGAAGAACCCCGCCCTGGCGGGAGAGGAGGATGGGACAATGATCCCAGCGGCAAGAGACTCAGTGAGATACCTCTCCAGAGCCTCACGTTCGGGCGCAGACAGGGAATATAGCCTACCGCGAGGTGGCATGGTGCCCGGAAGGAGATCGATACTGCAATCGTACGGCCGATGAGGAGGCAGAGATGTGGCCCGGGAACAGCTGAAAACCGCTCGCAGATCGAGGTATTCCTCCGGCACTCCAGACAAATCACCAGGCTCATCCTGAAACACAGAGACAGAAGAAACAGCAGGGACAGCAGATACCAAACAATTAACATGACAAGCAAGACTCCAAGAAAGAATAGTGCCCTTCTCCCAGTTAATCTGTGGGTTATGTTGGGTAAGCCACGGATGGCCTAAAACAATCGGGGTAAAAGGGGACTGAAAAATATAAAACGAAATGGTCTCTTGATGATTCCCGGAGACTGTGAGACTCACCGGGATGGTGGCACGGCGAACTGTAGAAAGCACCCTGCCGTCCAGGGCAAAGACAGTTGTAGTGTCCTCTAAGTCCACTAGAGGGATGCCATGTTCGCGAGCCCATCTCTCGTCGATGAAACTCCCCTCCGCTTCAGAGTCGATGAGGGCGGAGCAAGAAACAGATGAACTGGCCCATCGAAGAACAGCAGGAAATGTGGTACGAGTCTTGGGCGGTGAGGAGAGGACAGTTGCGCTCGCCAGTACTCCCCTGTCTACTGGCGAGCTCTGGCTTTTAACTGACAGGAAGAGGCAAAGTGGCCAGCTGCACCACAGTACAGACAGAGGCGATTCAGAATGCGTCGCTGTCGTTCAGTAGGAGAGAGGCGAATGCCACCCAGATGCATGGGTTCGTGCTCTGGTCTGGGAACAGGTGAATCAAAGGCTGAAGGCGGGGCTTCCCGCTGTCTGGATAAGGAACCTCGGACGCGCCGCCGTTGCTCAAAGCACTTGTCCAGGCGAATAGCTAGCTCCACTAACTGATCAAACTGAGCAGGCGGTTCGCGAGCATAAATCTCCTCCTTCAGTTCTATGTTAAGACCCTCCAGAAAGCGAGCGACTAAAGCAGGTTCGTTCCACTCACAAGTGGTGGCCAGAGTCCGGAACTCGATGGCGAAATCTGCAACGGATCTCTCCCCCTGGTGCAGTACAGCAAGAAGACGCGAGGCCTCGCGTCCGTACACAGAACGATCGAAGATCTTGATCATCTCCTCCTTGAATGACTCGTAGCGATCACAGCAGGAAGCCTGTGACTCCCAAGCGGCCGTTCCCCAATCGCGTGCACGCCCAGTCAGTAGAGAGACCACATAGGCGATCCGAGCGCGATCCTCCACATAAGTCTGAGGCTGGAGGGAAAAAACCACTTCGCATTGGGTTAAAAAAGCTCTACATTCAGTGGGCTCACCCGCATAGCAAGGAGGATTATTTATTCTTGGTTCGGGGGAATGAAGACGATTCTGTGATGATGACGATTCATGATGAAGGTGAGGAAGTCGGGCGGATAAATCAGACACTTGAGCAGCTAAAGTCCCCACAGCATGTCTGGAGGCAGACAACTCCTCCTCAAGTCTACCGAGCATGGCCCCCTGCAACTCGACCGCTGAGCGGAGAGAGTCCTCCATCGCTGGATCCATCGTGGTCGGATTATTCTGTTAGAAGAAACAGAGGATCCAATTGCAAAGGGAAGTTCTTGCAATAGTCTTTAATAAGTAGTAACTCAGGCAGTCTGTCGAGCAATGACACAGAACTGGACTAACACAAAAGATGGAGTACTTTAAGGAGGTCAGCGAACATAAAAGACTCCTGTCTTGGAAATAATATGCAGGGTGGGTGATTCACAAAGCAGCAACACAGTCCTTGTAAGTGGCCACAAAGTTGCAGGGAGAAGACTGTAGAAAACCACCAGCGGCAGGATGACAGGGCAGAGGGAGCAAAAAGACGAGCACAACAAGACAAGATAAAACAAGGTAAATCCTCGTGGAGACACATATCACACAGGCATAACTCACAAACACACGAAATAATCCGACAAAGAACAAGGGGAACAAATGCTAGAAGTAGAGAGAAATTAATGAGAATAAAGTGAAAACAGGTGTAACAGAGAAGCAGCGCGAACACTAATTGCTATGAGGAACAGGTGGGAAAATAGACAGGCAGGGCCGAAGTGAGAGAGAAATAGAACAAACCCAGCTCATGACACCATCTATTGGAATGAAATAAGATTTTTTGCAGGGAGATACAGCAAACAGAACCAGAATTACATCCTAACAAATTTAGAGAAAAAAAGAGATACTTAAATGATGTATACGTATATGTGTGTTAGGTGAGCCTTTAAATTTGGGTGTGAAAAATTGTAGGTGGCAGCCAAAAAATGCAGAGTTGAACTAGTTGAGAATTTAGCAGGTTACAATGTACTCACCAGGTCACCTGATTCCGACAAGACAGTCTATTGGATGAAAGTGAAGGTTTATACAATAAATAAGATATAATAGAGTAAGAGGAGATAATGTAATCATAAAACAGTTTCAACTACACTATCAATTTGATTACAAAATGAAGGCATGAGATTTATAAATGTATTTAATAAACAGTACGTTAATTTATAGTTGTAATCTATCTTGACTATGCCAGAAAAGAATGTGTATTCACTTACATAAGACTGTGATCTTTTACTCTCGGATGCACTTGGTGATGTGACAGGGCTCTGAAAATGTCAAAAAACACAATCATTAAATCAAATAAGCGGTTTATTTATGATTTAGTTAGTATGTGTTCACCAAAATTTCAATGTGATCCTCATGTACAATCTACCCTACAAACTACATTTGATTGAATAATACACTCTGCTGTACCACCTTGTCAGTATTTACCCATATCCAGTAGGCTACTGTCAGTCCTGCTAAAGTTAAAATTTTTATTTAAACATGCTACTTGGAGTGCCAATGCAAAAATGCTCTAATGTTTGAAAAATTATAATTGAAAGTTTGAATTGAAAGAATGCGTTACCTTACTCACTGAACTGGGAATAAATCCAATGGCCTGAATTTGAACCTTCCCAGATATAGCCAGCGTGTCCACCTTCTTGAGCTCTATCCTGTGCTTGTACTCCAGCAGGTGAGAGCCATTTACTGCCACCTGGATGCGGTAAACAACACAAGTAAATCAAAAGTGTTTTTTTAAAACAGCATTATTCGTAAAATTATTGGCCTTGAAATTAATGAATACATTTTATACATATGGCTACTTTTAGGAAGGTTCAGCAAGAGAGACAATGTTTTAGTTAGGTGAATTTTGGCGGCAGTGTTTTTTTTATATATATGTATGTATATGTATGTATGTGTATATATTGGCACAGTAGAGCCATATTTCATTACGTGAATAAAAACAAGCCTGTGAGGGACACACTTGCAGTCACTTCAATGAAAAAAAATTAGCGAGAGAAAGCGGTAAGGACATCCACCTGAGATGAATTGTGACTAATTACCATTTCTATGTTCACAGTGAGAGTCGGGGGAGATAAAAGATAGCCCAGTCTACCGAAAGAGGGAGAGAGCCCAGCTGAGAAGCTGTATGTCTGTTGGCCGCCGCTGCTGTTGTTCTTGAATATTGAAGCACCTTGAGTTTGTGTGCATGAGAAGCTGTAGCATTGTGCTGTAAAGCGAACAAGTTGAGTTTAATAAAAAAAACATTTATGTGTGGGAATCGCCGTCTTGCACTTCCTTCTTTTGATCCAAATATGAACATCTGTTACACTGATATTTCTTGGAAAAAATTTTTACATACAAAACACTTAACAACAGTACAACCCATTGAAGAGACTGCAAGTCTATCCCTAATAGCCTTGTTTTCATTTCCATCAAAAATAAAAGATGAAGGTACTGTGAATAAGGTCCATTCCTTTAAGACTGCACCCCCATAAGGTAATTTTACTGTTAAAGAAGCAGGTTTTGGGAGCAACATTGCAGACACAAAAATAATAATGATCAAAAAACTGTCTCAGTATCACTGATTAGTTATCTGTGCTTCCAAGCTCTTGAAAAGCACCAGCTGCCACTATTTGGAACCTTTAAACTCTCCATGAGACGGATTAGTGCCAAAAAAGTGATAAGATCAGGGTATGATATTAACTTTTATGCACAACAGCCACACTAGCGAAAGGCCAATTTATAATTATTTATATTTATATATATATATATATATATATATATATATTTTACACACACACACACACACACACACACACACACACACACACACATATATACACATACATACACACAGGCGGCCAAAAGTTTGGAGTAATGTCCAGGTTTTGCTTTCGTGGAAAGAAATTGGTACTTTTGTTCGTTCAACTGATCACACTGTATAGACAGGACATTAATAACGTGAAAAATTACTATTTGAATGTATTTTTTCAGAACATCTTAAACTACTTAAAAAAATAACTACTTCAGAGTTCTCATCAAAAAATCCTCCAATGACAGCTTTGCAGATTATTGGCATTCTTGCTGACAGTTTGTCCAGATTCTCAAGTGACATTTCACCCCACGCTTCAAGTAGCACTGGCCATAGATGAGACTGTCTTGTCGGGCACTTCTCATGCACCTTTCATTCTAGCAGATCCCACAAAATCTCAATGGGGTTAAGATCCATAACACTCTTTTCCAATTATCTGTTGTCCAATGTCTGTGTTTCTTTGCCCACTCTAACCTTTTCTTTTGGATTTTCTGTTTCAAAAGTGGCTTTTCTTTGCAATTCTTCCCATAATTCCTGCACCCCAGAGTCTTCTCTTTACTGTTGTACATGAAACTGGTGTTGAGCGGGTAGAATTCACATTTGAGCGGGTAGAATTCACATTTGAGAGGTTTATTTATCAAAAAAGAGACTCTGGGGTACTTATTCTCTTGTTTAGTTGTACATCTGGGCCTTCCACATCTCTTTTTGTCCTTGTTAGAGCCAGTTGTCCTTTGTCTTTGAAGACTGTAGTGTACTCCTTTGTATGAAATCTTCAGTTTTTTGGCAATTTCAAGCATCGTATAGCCTTCATTCTTCAAAACTAAAGACAATGTTAAGCTTGATTTAATGAACCAAATAGCTTTCAGCTGTGTTTTATATAATGGCAAGTGATTTTCTAGTTCCAAATTAGCAATTTAGCATGATTAGTCAAGGATAAGGTGTTGGAGTGATGGCTGATGAAAATGGGGCCTGTCTAGATTTGATTAATAATAATTTTTTCAAATAGTGATGGTGCTATTTTGTACATCAGTAATATCCTGACTATTCTTTGTGATCAGTTGAATGCCACTTTGGTGAATTAAAGTACCAATCTCCATATTCCAAAATTTTGGCTGCCAGTGTGTGTATATTGAGTAGGTCCCCCTTGTGCCGCCAAAACAGAACCAACCCGCATCTCAGAATAGCATTCTCAGATGATATTCTTCTCACCACAATTATACAGAGAGTTATTGTTAACTTTGTTAACTGGATGTTTTTTGTTTTTGCCACCATTCTGAGTAAATTCTAGAGACTGTGGAAATCCCAGGAGATCAGCAGTTACAGAAATACTCAAACCAGCACATCCGACACCAACAATCATGCCATGGTCCGAATTACTGTGATCATATTTTTCCCCCTTCTGATGGTTGATGTGAACATTACCTGATGCTCCTGACTCGTATCTGCATGATTTTATGCACTGCTGCCACACAATTGGCTGATTAGATAATCACATGGATGATTGTATAAATGCAAATGGAAAAAATGACAAATAATGCATTATTTACTGCATATACTGTATATTATTTTAAAGATGCACTCAGTAATACTCCTAAAGAAATTAATTGTAATTTTGAAACTTATGTATAAAATCTCTCTTTTATTCTACATGGGGGAGGGGTGCATTCATGGGGGCTGCAACTTTACAATCACATGACTGAATACTACTTGCTTAATCTCAGTAACCATCTTTTTATTAAACACTTTCACTCTTGGATTAAATTATTCATGGCTGATTGTGAATAGTGAATTTCTACAATGGCATCTCTAACTGAAAACTATTGATTTTGAATAATGCTGCATCCGCACCACTAGGTGTCACTGTAAATCCAAGATGATATGAGCAAAAAGTTACTGAGTGCACCTTTAAATCATAATCGAGAGGTTTAAGCTTATTTTACTGATCTCGTGTGAATTCTACTCATAGAATGACATTTTAGTTAGTTGATATTAGTTGATGTTTTACATGTATTCTTGAACATTCTTATATTTAAATGCTTCTCTAAATGCCTCCCACAGTGGTGTGGTGGGTGTCTGAATGTTTGCAAACAGTATGTCATCGCTCAGTTGTTCTGAACTTCTCTTTGGCTCTTAGTGAATAACGAAGAAGCACATAACCATGAGTGTTCCGGGGCCTTTAATGTTCCTTACCTTGAACAGATCTTTCTGTATGAGTATAATGATCTCAAAGGCAGCGCCGTGTCTGAAGGGCTTCAAGAAATGGATCTCCTCTCGTCCCCAACGCTCCTTCTCGAGTGTGTTACAAACAATATACGGTGACCACTTGAAGCGAGGGTTAAAATGAAAGGCCACGTCTGCCCTAGGCTTCATGCTGCACCCGCAGGTCAGATCAATCTGAAATCTAAAAGCAAATTTACAGTTTGCATTGTTTACCTCACTGTTTGGGTAAGTTGTGGACAATACAGCAAAATTCAAATGTAATATGAAAATAGAGCTTCTTTGATACATAAATTATTTTTCTATGTATTCTTGCAATATTCCTCATGCCAGGTTTGACATCAATACCAATGCCAGTAGTTCTTGCATATGCCGTAACTTATCTCAACACATCAATGCTGTTTCTCAATGCTAAGTATGCAAAGAATGGACTTGCATTCTCATAGTCCTGTTTTGCCGTGCTACCTTGAAAGAACAAACTCGGAAGGACAGGAGGATGTAGAATCTATCTATCTATGCGAGTTTGGAGATGTGCTGCTATATTCAACAAACTCATTTCATTTGGCGGTGGATAATATCATTGAATCAATCCACAAGAACATAAGGACACACACTGAGAAACAGCACAAGTTTAAATTTGCACAAGTGTGAATGATATTTGAGAGATACAGGAACGATTTTTATTTTTTTTCCCCCCAGAAAATAATGACTTAAATTACAGTCTGTGCAGTCTCACACAAAGCTGCACAGACTGAATGGCTTCAGAACACTTTAAAGGGCACCTATTATGCCCCTTTTAACAAGATTTAATTTAAATATTTGGTGTCCCCAGAATGTGTCTGTGAAGTTTCAGCTCAAAATACCCAACAGATCATTTATTATACCATGTTGAAAATGCCCATTTTGGGTGGGAAAAAAACAAGCTGTTTTTGTGTGTTTGACTTTAAATGCAAATGAGCTGGAGCTCCCCGCCCTGTATCTAGAATAGGGCGGAGTTCTAACATCTCTGCTTTGGATAACTAGACATCACAAGCATTATGACTGACAGTGAAAATAGTGGTGTTCAGCCCTATATGTTTGAACCAGAGACAGACACTGATGAGGGAGAGACTCCGTCAGAAGTAACAACTTTGAGAATGAACTAGGATGCTTCCGAATGATTATTTGAACAATTTATTTATTTGTTGTAGATGAGCAACACACACAAAAATATTAGAGATGCACTGATTGTGCAATTCTGGGCCGATACCGATGTTTAAAATAACAATTTGGCCGATACCAATTTTCTTTTTTGTTTATTTTGTTTTTGTTCTCATTTAATCCCCCTTTTGTGCCAGTGAAACAAAGAAAGTGCCACTGCCAACTCAAAGGTGTTGACTGGGGGGTTTTGCTCTTTACAAAAACACAAATTGGCCCCTTAGGAAATACCTTCCCATACTTGTGCAAGCTAGCACCCAGAGGCATCTGCAGATGTAAGGCCATACACACTGTGCGTACCATGAGTGCTCCGACTGACCTGAGAAATATTTACTCTCAGAATATTCCACCAATCATGAAATGTGCCCCATATTTCTGTTGGCTGTTTAAAAGAACTCCCCCAATGCCCAATTTGCGAATGAATAATTCTTTTGAGTCGGTTCTTTTCAGTGAATTGGACAAAAGGGCTTGCAAAATGGTCTGAATTGATTCGTGATTCAATACAATTCGTTCAGAGCACTCTCTCACTGAATCATTTGGAGAGATTTTTCACACAGTAAAACAGAATCTGGATATTTATGAATACAGCGCTGGATACACTGTAAATGTACCTAAGGTCAACAGAAACAAAAGGCTGTCTTTTTGAGAGGTAAAGTGCTGTGTCATGTGAACAAGGGGCTGTTCAAACTGAACATGTTTTTGCATCCACTCGTGCTGTTTTTCAATCGTCTTCCATGTAAACATTCACTATATGGATGTCTTTTGACAACTGCGTCACGTTTCACTGTGTTTTTAGCATCTTTCATGGGAGCGCAGCATTTTTAGATGCTGTGTACATGAATGCTACTCATACTCAAAATAATAAATAAATGCTTATCTCAGTCACCAGAATTGAAAACTTTGGTGTTGGTATTATAGTACCACCTGTTGGATCTTCTCCGAATCTGCAGCTGGGTAGGCAACTGTTGTCCAAGTCGACCTCAAATAACCAGCAGATATAAACACATAAACATCGGCCCCTATCATCATTGAATGACATTGTATTTGCCGATGGCAGTTAACAAGGCAAATATCGGTTTGGCCGATAAATCTGTGCATCCCTGACAAATACTGTTATAACGTTCACTATGTGCTATAACTAAACAACACACACAAGCAAACAAGACCATCAGTAGTGTCTGTCAACGGTTTTGGGCAAGGCCTGTACAAAGTGAAGTCACTTTGTACAGAATCTGTGAACAGCTTGTTCTGAGGCAGTGCATGTGATTAATGGGGATTTAAAAAAAAAAGGACTGGGTGGATTTTTATCATTATAGGGTGGTTGTGTACACACACTGCCAACACACATTTATTTATGCATAATAGGTCCCCTTTAAGAATTTAGGGCAAAAACATTTATCTTCTTTTCATGGTACATTTTCAAGCTTGACAGCCCCTGGTCGCTAAATGCTTTCAAAAACACTCTTTATGTGTTTCAAGGAAGAAAGACAGTCATACATGTTAGAGTAACATGAGGGTGACTATCACTTTCAACATGGCTGTGCGTCTCACTGCTAAACTGAAAGGAAACTGGACACAATAAATATTACTGCAGTGCCACAGTAAACGACAGAAAGTTCAAGGTTCAAAGTTCTAATATGATACCAACTTCAGCCTTGTCCTTACCTGTCAGCATTACTGGGCACACTGCCCTGAATGAGCACCATCTCTCCGGGATGTAGTCCACCCATGATGGTACCAGCATAAGGAATCGTCTGCATGTAGAAATTAAAATCATGAGACTCAGCTGTGCACTTACTTCTGGTTTGGCCAACCCATAGTTATATAATTTAAATCATGTACGTTTTCTAAAGAGTAAAATAATTAAGGCGTTAAATGCTGAGGACGTATATGAAGGTAAATAGATTAGAATAGTCAACTACAGTGATAGAATAGATAGAACAGTCAACTTCAGTGAACTCCAAACCCGGCAAACTGCAAAGAGTAGATAAAAAGCACAGACAAATGAGTAAAAAGGAAAAGTACAGTAAACCTTACTGGATTCAATACAGTTTGTTTCGGATTTGCGACAGACATGTTGTCGATTCTGTTATGACAGAAGTCTCGTTCGTTCAGATGACGATGAAAATATCAACACTTTCTGCACTTTCACTTCCGCATGTGTGAGAGGCGCGTAGGTGACCAATGAGAGTGCGAAATGAGCGCAACGCATTCAGTGACCAATCAGAGCGCAACATAAGTGCGACGCGTTCAGTGACCAATCAGAGCGCTATATGAACACGACGCGTTTACTGACCAATCAGGCTGCGACATAAGCGCGACGCATTCAGTGGCCAATCAGAGCGTGATTTAATTCACTTCATGCTCTAAAATTAAATTATTTAAATAATAAACACTTATATTGAGAACTTAGTGTAAATCGTTATTAAGAACCTGTAAATGCAATTCACAAATATAGAGGAAATATTTAATTTCCATCATGAATGAGATAAATATTGAAAATATGTAGACTTTTGTGCGCATTTAGTTTTTTTTTTATTATTATTATTAATGGCCATCTTGGATGATTTTACGAACAACAATGTCAAAGAGGAGTGCCTTTATAATATGAACGTTTTTACGTGTTTCAAATTTTAACTCAAAAGTCCAAACGAAGCACATGACACGGAAGTGCCTGAAAGTGATAAACATCCTCATGATAGGCTTATTCAACAGTTGATTTTCATTCGTGCACACACTCGATCATGCACACACACAGTCTACTATATTTAATATTTTGTACTCTCGGAGTCTCGGCTGAGTTTTATGTTATAGATGATCGCATCGGTTTAGGGAGGGAATTTGATGGAATTGGTGGATTGAGCGGAGGAGGGGTAAAGTAATAGTTCACTTAAAGTTGTAATGTTTCACAACTGCATACTGTCAGGGTTTGTGAATTGGTCAGTGGTGGTGTTGTGGTTGATAAAATGTAGTCTTTGTTCACAGGCCACTTCACGTCTTCTTGTAAACTATGAAGAACCGTATCGCAGTCAAATACTTGACTTCTTGTTCAAGGTACTGAGTCACATGATCTAAACACAAGTGATAATTTTTGACGGACATGCATTGAATAACCTGTTGTTTTATTGCGTTGTGGGATTTATTTATTTATTTATTTTTTCAGCCCAATTTTGGAGCTTCATTGCACATCCTAAAGGTAGAAATTGGAGGTGATGCACAAACCACAGGTAAGTGTGTCTGTCTGTCTGCCTCCCTTTTTTTTGTACAATACTTAGGCTCAACAACTTAAGTTTACCAGAAACACATCATTCAGTATTTATGCAACATTACTTCTATTTCTCTGCTTGACAGATGGCACAGAACCCTCTCACATGCACAGTAAGGATGATGTGGATTTTTACCGTGGATATGAATGGTGGCTCATGAAAGAAGCCAAGAAGAGAAATCCAAACATCAAACTGATAGGTAATCAGTTAGTTATACACTTAAATGTCAATTTCTTTATAAGAAACATGTGGAATGTAGAGATCATGGATATTGAAGTTGATTTAATGGTTTAATTTTGAAGGTCTGCCCTGGGCATTTCCAGGATGGGTTGGTCAGGAGACCCAATGGCCTTACTTCTTCCCAAATATTACAGCTAACTATGTTGTTTCTTGGATTATTGGGGCAAAGCAGATTCATAACTTGGATATCGATTATGTTGGGGTATGTGTACAATGACTTATTGTTCAATTAAGAGCAATCTGTTTACTGGCATATCTGTTTTTGAAGAAACCTTCATTTGAACTTCCTTTTTCAGATATGGAATGAAAAGGAATATGATGCTACGTACATTAAGGTAAGGGAGCGTTAATTCTCTTTTCCTCATTCCAACTAGCCTAGCTATGCTTGATGAGCTTTATCGTCATCATCATTGTCAACAGTTTGATCTGTCCAAACATGAGTCTATCAATTCCTCAGGTGCTGCGAGACACTTTGGACCAAAACGGTTTGACTGATGTTGGAATTATTGCTGCAGATGGGGACTGGGTTATTTCTAAAGCCATGGCCCAGGATCCGTATCTAAATGATGCCATTGAGGTGATCGGGTGAGAAATTTGGCACATTTGGCCTTACAAGATTTGACCAAATAGCTGTAGCATTAAAGGAATAATTAATCCATAAATTAACCATGGAACCCAAAGACGAATTTAAGAAAATCCTGGCCACTCTTTTTCGTGAGGGGGGGGGGGGGGGGGCTGGGTCTGTCAATCTCCAAAATAAAGATGACTTGGAAGAAGGCTTCTGAAAACTTGGAATATAGCCCATGAGTTGTTTGGACAACTTTTACAGTACATATGGCACTATAGTCAAAGTCTTCTGAAACTGTACGATAGCTGTGTATGAGGAATGGACAGAAATTTTAGTCATAATTCACTGAAAATCTTACCATCTACTGTAACTCTCAAATTAAATGTGGTTCCATCGACATCAATGATGTCTGACCAAAAGACATGCTTAAAGCAATTGTGTTTGGTATCAACACGCCATTTTTGTAATCCATACAACTTCTGTAGTCCATTTTAAGACTTTGAAAACTGACCTTTCAGTTTGTTTCCCCACACAAAGTTATTGTATGGCTTCAGAAGACTTGGTATATAGTCTATGATTTGTATGGGCTAATATTATCACACTTTATTGGTTCTTTTCTCTCATTTTAGAGCTTGACAGACCTAGCCCCATAATATTTAAAAAGAGCTGCCAGTATATTCTTTAAAAATACAACTTTTGTGTTCCACGTATCAAATAAAATCAAATGGGTTTGGAGCCACATGAGGGTGATTGAATAATGACAGAATTTCCATTTTTGGGTGAACTATCCCTTTAATGGGTTATTGACAAATAAGGGTGTCCGAAGTAATACAAATTAGAAAATCTGGTTTTAAACATTTTGCATATCAAGTTTTGCATCCATGTTGGTTTCATACATTTGAAAAAGATTTAAGGAATTTCCTACAAAATGTTATTTGATGACTTTAAAATGTCAACGTAAAACTTTTTTAAAACTTTTTTTTTATACAAATGTAATGAATTTGAGTAACGGATATCAATATGTAGTCTTAGGGTTACTCCATTTGAACAAAATGTAAAAATTTTCATAAAAATGTACATATATTTTTTTTAAACACTCTTGAGGGTCTATAGAGGTCTTCTCTGGTATATATATATATATATATATATATATATATATATATATATATATATATATATATATATATTATTTTTTTTTTTAATCAAATATGTAAATAGAATGTCTACCTGTATGTTGGTTACACCACCTGACTTTGATTTGGTGTACATGTTTCACATATTAATAACACAAAAAAACAGTTATTTTATTTAAGAAATAGTCATAAAATATTATTTCAAACTATTTATGCCAACATTCTTTTTTCTATCATTTTCATTTTTTCATTTTTTTACTGTCTCCGGACAGTTTTATCGCTGACATTTTTACTTTAACCCCCAGAAAATGGAAAACTTTTTCATCATAGTTGATGCGTATTCAAGTAATTGTTTTGTGTGAATTTAATTTTTGATATATTTTTAAATAGATTCAGACAAAAAGAAATGAGCGTCACTATTGAACCTAATGGTGCTCTTATGTCAAACACAGTTCTACAGAGTTGTGTCTCTATTTACAGTGTGCATTACCCAGGCACAAACACTGTTAAAGAAGCGCTGTGGACGGAGAAGAAGCTTTGGTCCTCTGAAGATTACAGCACGTTCAATGATGACATTGGTGCTGGATGCTGGGCGCGAATTCTAAACCAGAATTACCTGAACGGCAGAATGACTTCGTGAGCTATTTTCTGACATCTTTCACTTGTTTATGCAAAACATATCATCGTGTTGATGTGTTCAGAGTAACAGTTCTTTGTTTTAGGACTATATCCTGGAATCTAATAGCAAGTTACTATGAGGATCTGTCCTTTGGTGGAGATGGGCTGATGACAGCAGAGCAGCCCTGGAGTGGACATTATGTAGTGGAATCTCCCATATGGATTACTGGTAACACATTTTCAACTCAGCAGTGACCGAAGTTCTTTCTATTACTGTATTTATTTGGTGGCATTTTTTTCTTTGCTCAAAGGAATAGTTCGCACACACACTTAACGTTTGATTAAACAGCAATAGTCACCCTACTGCATTCTTCTACCATAATAAAAAAAAACTATTTATATCTATTTTTTAAATAATGCTATTTACTTATCATACAGCACACACAACCCAGTTTGCGCAGCCAGGCTGGTTTTATCTACAAACTGTGGGGAATCTCACACGAGGAGGAAGTTATGTGGCCTTAACAGAC
This sequence comes from Moxostoma hubbsi, assembly GCA_032164185.1. Lineage (NCBI taxonomy): Eukaryota > Metazoa > Chordata > Actinopteri > Cypriniformes > Catostomidae > Moxostoma > Moxostoma hubbsi. The sequence continues at coordinate 35,319,568 of JAVLUX010000022.1, read as the reverse complement.
CGCAGAGGGAATTTTACAATTGTCATTGAAACCATGGTGGGTGGATGGTCATTTATCAGGTCTTGTGAAGGTCATAAGTTTTAGTGAGTCATATATTTTGATCTCCTTTCCACTTTTTACAGACACACAATCACTCTCAGTGCATTCGACCTCCTCTTCCGCAATTTGACGTCTCCCCTCAGACAGTCAAATTTCAGCTCAAAGGTTCTTTTGTAAGTTGAGTTTTATCTGTTCTTGATATTTCAGTTCAGTTATTTGTTAATGTTAAAGGAATAGTTAGCCAAAATATGAAAATTCCGTCATTTACTCAATTTATACATTACAAAATACAAAATACATTTATACATTACAAAACCTGAATGAATTTATTCTGTGCAACACAAAAGCAGATGTTATGCTGAATATGAGCAGGCCCAATAAAATAAGTTTGTTTGTTTTTTCCCAAATTCCGTATGTTCTGTTTTACATATCATTTTAATCAAATGAAAACAAAACAATTACTGTACCATTGCATAATTTATCAAATAATCCTCACAGCCCATTTAAACACAACATTGGAAATTTTTTTTTTTTTTTTTGTCAAATGCATTGCCTTCTCACTTCTGGATAAGCATTTCACTATATAGCCTAATGTGTTCATTAAACTGCAAAAGACTGCGATTTAATTCTGTAAATATATACAGTATTCTGCATATGATGGCCGCTTCACAGTGAATACGCACTCTACTCTGTCATTTATTACACACACAGTGCGCTCAATGCATATGATGCTTGTATGTGTATGAGCGGCACTTTCCCTTTGATGCATACAGCACATGCAGACTGTATATTTATTTCATTAAATTGCAGCCTTTTGTGTTTTAATCATTACACTAGGACATATGATTTTAATTTGATTAATTGTGCAATAATGCATTCATTTGATCCCAAATATGCCAAATTCCTTGACATTCCGCATTTTACATTTAATTCAGTTTTTATGACTGGATTTCGCGATTCCGTCCTTTTTTTCCACATCGCAGAAATCACAAGGCCCTAAATGAGCCGCATTCACCTTAAATTTTCGTATTTTTTCCCGTTTCTGTTCAGAACGTTTCATTTGTAGTCATATGGGTTTGGAACAAGGTAAATTTTTTTTGGGTGAACTACTGCTTTAAGTCTTAAGTTTCTATTATTTGTCATATTTTTTAGGCACGTGTCACTGAACTTCAAGTGTGGTACTCAAAATTGGATTTTGAGACCAAAAACGCTACACTTTTTCAACAGAGAAGTCCTATTAAGGTATATTTCAATTGATATGTCATTAATGTTGTTTGCTAAGACAGTTATCACTATTGCTGTTGGGTACGTCAATTTGTAGCGGATGGTAATCCACAACAGTATACCAATTACTTCTCTAAAATTTTAATCAGAATACATTTCAGATTGGTGCACATGGAAGTAATTACTTGACTCTTAAGTTACTTTCTAAAACGGAAGTTTTTGTTTTGGTGTAAATAGCACCTGCCACACAGTGAACACAGAAACTGAGAAATTGCAGACAAACTGCAACCTTAGTGAGGTATGGGGTGTAACGACAGTGAATGTACTTTTTTCGAGACCTGGGTTCTAATCCCCCTATTGTCCCAATATTTTAATATTTCAATTTAAAACTACATATATTAATACAAAAAAATTATATAAAGTTTGATTTCCTAGCAGTGATTTGGTCATGCTGAAGGTTGGGGAGTTCAGATAAAGGTTTGATCTGGGTAACCAAGTTAACCATGGTTTTACTATAGTAAGATAGTAGTAGTAGTAACCATGTTTTTTTTATTGGAAACTATATTTTTAATGTAAATAACCATGGTGTTACTACAGTAATATAATACAGAATTTTTAATTTAGTTGTTTACTATAACTTTACTGCAAAATACCACTGTGATTCTATGGTACCTGTAGTATTAATTTTTGTAAAGGAAGGTTAGGGTTAGAGGTTGGTGTAGGGTGTTGTTTGGACTCTAAATAAACACACTACACTAAACACACAAAGTATTTAAATAGGGGTGCAAAGAGCAACTGACAAATATCTGTATTTACTTAGTGTACATTGTCACATGAATGTCATGCACTTCTCTGCTTTACAACATCTGGTTATGGAGTGTATTTCCTTCAGGGGTCAAAGAATCGCAAACAGACATAAATGTATAAATGAAAATAATGCAATGTATTCTAGATATATAATGTTATTTTTGATATGTGTGTAATACAAGTAATGTACTTAAATGTAATTATCTTTCAATTGTAATGTTACACTATTTAAAATTAAAACAAACTAATTACAGTTACAAATTACTTTGTAATCAGATTACACCCAACACTGCTTATTCATTGGGTTAGGAATTTGTCCAATCCAGTTCGTGCTTTAGACATTAATAATAATTACATTTGATTAATTACAAATTATTATATTATTACAATTATAAATTCATTATACAAATAATTTGGTTGAAGGATTTGGTTGATGTGCTACTACTTTTTTAAACAAAATGACGTTAGATTTTTGCATGGCGTACAATAAAACCGGTGACGCAATCCCCAAAATGATCCCTCTCTGCATTGAAGAAGGGTTACGAGCCATATCTAGTGACCAGTATCTTTTGACTTGGGCCAGTAAGTGACCATTTCGAAAACACCCAGAACTGCATAGCTATGCCCTGGCAACCTAAAACACCCTAGCATCATGGTGGCAGTTTTTGCTTGGGAAGCACCACTCTCATTTTCTTCATTAAGTAAAGCAAACTTTGTCAACGATAAGGACTGCATAAGCATACAGGCAGGGTTGTCACCTGGGAATATTTATTGGTCTTTAAAGAATAAAGGAACATTCCTTCTTGTTCCTCTACACAGGTTTATGATGGTTTCTTCACCTTAAAACTAGATATTGATGAAGTTTACACAATCACAACAGTCACTACAGGAAACCGAGGCTTTTACAAAGAGCCCCCAAAATCTTCTCCATTTCCAAAGAATTATTCAGATGATTTTAAAATTGGTAAGTCTTTCAATTTAAGGAATACACATGCACACTGAGAATTTTATTGACAATTACTGACATTACAAACAGCATTTTTTAAATATCTTTTTCATACTAAGATAACCCTCCATTCTCGGAAGCCCCATATTTTGCTGATCAAACTGGCGTGTTTGAGTACTTCAGAAATGTCACAGATAAAGGCCTGCACACCTTTACCTTGCGGCAGGTGATCACTGAACGGCCAGTCACCTGGGCAAGAGATGCAGACCAGACCATCAGCATTATTGGAGACTACAATTGGTATGTTTGTCTTCAGCACATAGCATTGTGATAAGCCAGTGAATTATTGAAGAAAATATGCCTTGGAAGACATTTTATGATGTTATATTCAGCACTGCAGCGTTAAAAAAAAAATGTATTTACTCATTTATGAACATAATGTACACCGGTGGCCAAAAGTTTGGAATAATGTACATATTTTAATGTTTCAATAGGAAATTGGTACTTTAATTCACCAAAGTGGCATTCAATTGATCACAACGTATAGTTAGGACATTACTGATGTAAAAGACAGCATCATCACTATTCAAAAAAAGCATGTGTTTTTTTTTTCGATTAACACTTTTTATTGATTCACACAATTGACATGGAAAAGAAAAACATATATTCACAGAATCAACATTTAACCCCTATTATTCCCTTTCCCCCTCCCAATCACCAACCCCAACCTGACCCTCAACAAATATACCCGAGGTCACACTTGAGTATACACACCATAGACTGTAAAAAAAGATGGACGACGCCCCTTCGCTCTTTTCCATCGGAGAGAACTGAAGCCGCCAGTTTCCCGATATGGCGCTGACATCTTGGAACTTGAGTCTGCGCACTTGCGTTTTCGGGACCAGTCATGCGCAGTAGTGAGCAGGAAGTAAAGCCGCGAAAACAAGGCCCCGCCCTCACTCTCGCAGAATCAATCGCAAGCACACGCCCCTGCACTTTTTTTAAGTGGCCTCTGTCTGCTCCGTTCTAAAATAATTAGTAACTTCTACTAGTTAACGATCACCTGCTTTTAAATAGGCTTGTTCTCTTTAAGCTAGCTGGCCCATAACATTTATTTACTAATAGCTTATAAATTTAACTTACCGAAAAAAACTCAAAGATCGATCGGACATGCCAGATCGGTTAGCACATTCTACTGCAGAACAACCCATTATGTCGGTGTGAAATAATTAATTATAGAAATTTAGATATGTAATTTAAAGCTCCAATCTCCTCAATCCTCCGAATATCCCGAAAAAAAGTCCGTTGGTGCTTCAGTGACTACTTCGCTCAGAGAACCTGTCAATCACAGCTGTCAATCATGACGTAACAGCACCGTTTTTATAGCATCAAATAACTAACTAAAAACAAACTTATTTTAAAAACAAACACTTGAAATTACATCAGCGTGATAAAAACTACAGTAAATGACAGAAACTGTCTTTGGAAAAAAGATATGTGAAGTGTAATTTAATTGTTTAGTTGGTCTCACGTCCCGTTGAATAACATGGGGAGGCGGGGTTTATGACCTATACTAGGACCGGCCTCTGGGGGGCGATCGAGACGTTTTGGCTTCACTTTTGAGGGCTTGTGCGGCACGCTTGATACACACACACAAAGAAGAAAAAAAAATATTCAACAAAAATAACACGCATTTAAAACTAAACTTCTCTCTCCACTGCTCCTCCCCGAGAGCCCTCCAAATCGGCCAAATAACTGCCCCATTTTCTATTAAATGAATCTAAGTTGCCTAGCCTTCTACATGGCATTTCCTCGAATTCCGCTACCCTCCCCATCTCTTTGCATACTCCCAAAAATAGTACAGAGCAGGTGGCACAGCTGTAAATACCTGAAGAATTGAGACCTGAGAATCCCAAAATGTTGAACCATTTTTTCAAAGGATCTCAACACTCTCATATAGGTCACCGAGCGTATTAACCTCCCTCACAATCACATAAAAACACCAACTGTATGGTTTCCATTTCTTCATATGTGGCAACACCTCTAAACACACCAGGGTGTGATGCGACACTAAAATGTTTTCAATTGAGCAATCAACGACAGATGAAATTGGACTTTGATATAAAAAAAAATCTATTCTAGAATAAATCTTATGGACTGATGGAGGAAAATGTATAGTCTCTACCAAATGGGTTCAAACTCTCCAAATATCTGTAAGACCAAGGTTTGTACACATCCTGTGTTAATGTTGCTCAAGGGGGGTTTGCACACTTTTGCTTCACTATGATTAAGGACAGAGTCCATCAAAAGATTAAAGTCTCCCATCAATATTATATCATGAGGGGTGCCAGTGGCTTGCAACATCCCTTCAAGATCTATAAAAACACCCTTATCATAAGCTAAAACAATGACTCTTCATAATTTATGTTTGAGACATTTCAATGGTAGATGTTAACTTATCAGCGTAATGACTCCACTGCTCTTACTCGAGCCAGCACTATTAAAAAAAATACCTTTCCAAATTGTTCAGCTTCCTGTGGAGAAAAGTGTTTCTTGAAGAAACACTATATCAGATATCTTACACTTAAGAAGAGAAATATACTTCCTTCCTTTTTATGGTGTGCCTCAACCCATTCACATTCCAGGTGGAGAGACAATCCACTCATATTAACTTTTGACATATAAGAAAAAATGTATTGTGTGTCAAAAACAAGATTATAAAATTCTTTCTATAAGAGCAAAATCTGTACATTATTCCAAACTTTTGGCCACCAGTGTATATTGTTATTAATTATACAGTGTCCCCAAAAGGTATTTGTACACTTAATCCACTCTTAAAAATATATCAATTTCATTGCATTAGAAAACAAAATATCAAACCAAGTGGCATTAATTTGGTGATGGTTAGCCAAAGTAAATTTTTCAAGTCAACATTTTATCAAATAAATATATATATATTTTATTGAACTGTTGTGAATTTGGTGCACTCTTTTCCTTGTTCTATGTACATCATAAACTAAATTACCCAGAAAACCATACTTATTACATTACACATACATTCAAGCTCACTACGATACCCAGAGTTTAGGCATACAGTTATAAGTAGACCCCATTTTCTTCCTTTGTTCTTTTGGTTTGTTGAGGTGTGGGTGTGATGAGTGAGCCATTGAGTCCTTTGATTCCTTTCCTTTGCATTTGGATGTGTTAATGTATGTAAACCATCCTACCACATCTGAAACATTTGAATCCTGTCATCTGAGCTGTTTCTATCACTCTAAAGAATTATCCTGTTATATCTTCAGAACTTTAAATAAAGGACTGGTGTTTTTCCCGTGTTTTAATCAGAAATGCCACTGTGTTTTTACACTCCTACTGAACTTTGGATATACCCAACTTATAGCTAACATTAATGCAATGACATTTATGTATTCCTATGGCCACGTACACACTGCAGGTAAATTTGGTTGTCGGTTCACCTTTTAATGCTTAATCCTGTTTTGTACACACATAGTTCGGTAAGATATGGGAGTTACCATCGCATTCTACACTTAATTAACTCCCGAAGAATTCAGATAGTGACAACCGCATTTTCAAGAGTTCCATGTAGTGTGTACGGAACTGAACTGAACAACTAGTTGTTAATGGTGCGTGTGAGATGAGACCATCTTCTCCTGGTATAAATCACACTTACAGAGCTATGTGTCTTCATTTATTCATTAGTCTCTCTCTCCACTGTAGATTCTCACATCAGGGTCTCAGGGTAACATTACAGTCCAGTGTGTGCACAGCTATTATAATGCTTCTGAAGGCAGATTTAACAACTGGTACCATATGGATTACTTTTATGCTGCTTTTTTATGCTTTTTGGAGCTTCAAAGTTTTGGCCACCATTTACATGTATTGAAGGAACCAAAAGAGCTGAGATATGTCTGTTTTACTGAAGAGATACAATACACATCTGGGATGGCACGAAGGTCAATGATGAGAACTTTTTATTGTTCCAGATAGCTGTAAATAGCTAAAAATCACATGCAAATATGATTTTGTAGATGTTTTACTTTAACCTAAATGGTGTTTCACTGGCACTATTTGTTTAACCAGGACAGACCTCAATGTGTCCTGTGATGTCCTCATTGAAACTCCCAACACCGGAGGTGTGTTCCTTGCAGCAAGGGTTGATCAAGGAGGGGAATCCGTCAGACAAGCCAAGGGTGTCTTTTATTGGCTTTATTCAAACGGAACATTTAAAGTAACAAATGACATAAGTGAGTAGCCATTTACACATCCCTGTCTTTGAATAAAGTGTGTTCATGTTTAGGTATTTGAAATTTTGTAAATGTATCATCTTATTTTCATATTCCAGTTTTATACAATATATAATATTATTGTATTGTATTTATTTGTAATTATATTTTTTTTACATTTAAAGGTGGACATAGAGTTCTTGCTGAAGGGCTGTCAGGAACAAAGGCAGGCATTTGGTACACCTTAACCCTTAGTGTCAAGGTAATATCAGCATTGCTTATGGAATGCCTGTAACAATTTATCATGGCTTTGTTCCTAAATGTGGATCTTTTGATTTGCAGGGTTATTTTGCCTCTGGGATGCTGAACGGATACCCGCTGTGGAAGAACGCTGTTGTTTTGGAACCCAAGATGGGCTGGGCTGCACTCGGAACTTACTCTTTTGAATATGCACAGTTTGATAATTTTAATGTGAATGCGGATTGATTCCTGTTCAATTTGATTCCTCATGTCCATGTTTACATGATTACTACATACTTTTATGATTGTGTGCACACCCTACATATGCAAAAATATACCATGGTAACTATATTTGAATAGTATATACGTATATAGTATACTGTGTATATATTGGCCTGATATATATATATATATATATATATATATATATATATAACACTGGTAGCTGATACAAAGTTACCAGTTTTATTTGAACATAATAAATAGCAATGTTGGTTTTTGGCTGTAAATGTATTGTGCATCTGGAAAGTTTTCACAGCGCTTCACTTTTTCCACATTTTGTTATGTTACAGCCTTATTCCAAAATTGATTAAATTAATTATTGTCCTCAAAATTCTATAAACAACACCCCATAATGACAACGTGAAAGAAGTTTGTTTGAAATCTTTGCAAATGTATAAAAAAAAAATAATAATAATTCACATGTACATAAGTATTCACAGCCTTTGCTCAATACTTTGTTGAAGCGCCTTTGGCACCAATTACAGCCTAAAGTCTTTTTGTGTATGATGCTACAAGCTTGGCACACCTATTTTTGGGCAGTTTCTCCTATTCTTCTTTGCAGGACCTCTCAAGCTCTATCAGGTTGGATGAGGAGCGTCGGTGCACAGCCATTTTCAGATCTCTCCAGAGATGTTCAATCGGATTCAAGTCTGGACTCTGGCTGGGCCACTCAAGGACATTCACAGAGTTGTCCCGTTGCCACTCCTTTGTTATCTTGGCTGTGTGCTTAGGGTCATTGTCCTAGTCTGAGGTCCAGAGCGCTCTGGAGCAGGTTTTCATCAAGGATGTCTCTGTACATTGCTGCATTCAGCTTTCCCTCGATCCTGACTAGTCTCTCAGTTCCTGCCACTGAAAAACATCCCCGCAGCATGATGCTGCCAACATCATGCTTCACTGTAGGGATGGTATTGGCCAGGTGATGAGTGGTGCCTGGATTCCTCCAGACATGACACTTGCAATTCAGGCCAAAGAGTTCAATCTTTGTTTCATCAGACCAGAGAATTTTGTTTCTCATGGTCTGAGAGTCCTTCAGGTGCCTTTTGGCAAACTCCAGATGGGCTGTCATGTGCCTTTTACTGAGGAGTGGCTTCCGTCTGGCCACTCTACCATACAGGCCTGATTGGTGGAGTGCTGAAGAGATGGTTGTTCTTCTGGAAGCTTCTCCTCTCTCCACAGAGAAACGCTGGAGCTCTGTCAGAGTGACCATCAGGTTCTTGGTCACCTCCCTGGCTAAGGCCCTTCTCCCCGATTGCTCGGTTTGGCTGGGCGGCCAGCTCTAGGAAGAGTCCTGGTGGTTCCAAACTTCTTCCATTTATGGATGGATGGAGGCACTGTGCTCATTGGGACCTTCAATGCTACAGAAAGTTTTATGTACCCTTCCCCAGATCTGTGCCTCGATACAATCCTGTCTGGATGTCTACAGACAATTCCTTGGACTTCATGGCTTGGTTTGTGCTCTGACATGCACTGTTAACCGTGGGACCTTTATATAGACAGGTGTGTGCCTTTCCAAATCATGTATAATCAACTGAATTTACCACAGGTGGACTCCAGTTAAGTTGTAGAAACATCTCAAGGAGTTAAATTGGGAGTTTCATGGCAAAGGCTCTGAATACTTGTGTACATGTGATATTATTTAGTTTTTTATTTATAATAAATTTGCAAAGATTTCAAACAAACTTCTTTCACATTGTCATTATGGGGTATTGTGTGTAGAATTTTGAGGAAAATAATGAATTTAATCCATTTTGGAATAAGGCTGTAACATAACAAAATGTGGAGAAAGTGAAATGCTGTGAATACTTTCTGGATGCACCGTAATTACCATGGTGAGTTTTGTAAGGGTACACATGTGTTTTGTTTAATGCCAAAATCACTTGACCTCATTTTTTTCACACACACACACACACACACACACATGTATATATATATATATATTTAACAGGAGTGATTGAATTTCTTTAAAAATGTGCAATGTGAATGTCGTGTTGATCTCACAGAAAGGGATGCTTTGTAAAAAAAAAAAAAAAAAACTAGATTAGAATATATTGTAGACAGGGTTGGGTAGTAACTGTATACATTACGTATTTCAAATCTAAAAAAAAAAATTAGTAACTGTATTCCACTACAGTTTAATAATTGGTAATTAGAAAACAGATACATTAAAAAGTATTTTGATTACTGAAAAGATTACTTTGCATTTGTTTGTCATTTGTTTCATGTAATATTTAGTCCTTTCAGATGGGAAACATATAAATTCACGTTAGATCATAATTTCTTTTTTCTTGTAAGACCTTTGATATTAGAGCAAAAATCATATTCTTGATAAAAAATGTTTTTGTTTTCCTGTAAAAATATCTGAAAATCCTTAAAACGAGATAAGTTTGATTTTGCTTGTTTTAGAAACAACACTGTATACGATATTTAGGTCTTTCAGAGAATGTATTTTTAACGTGTATTTTGTCTTACTGTTCTAGCTGAGTTTTTTTAAAAATTTTTTATGTGTTTTAAATGAAAAGGGAGTTCAAGTCAGGGTTTTATTAAATAGAATAAAAAAGTAGTTGAAATAATTGGCGTATGGTCGACATGGCAACCGCTCTACAAACATGGCCAACAGCAGCGTGAGCCGCATTAAACGAGTCTTTATCAACAGCATAGACTCATATTCATCTAAATATATTGCCCAGGTAAGAGAGTTTTCTGACTGAGTGAATATAATGAATTACACGAATTAAGTTTAATGTTGGCTTGTTCAGTTTTTGTCCTCATGTGTCTTCGGACAATCTCTGAATGATGGAGATGAAGACGAAAAACCGGAACAGTCTTCACAAGATGAAACTTTTCAGATTGTCGGAACCGTTGCGAATAAAGATGGGAGGAAACAAAGTTTTGCACTGGAGCAATATTCGGTTAGTTTCATCATACTCTTTAATATTGTTAAGCCTTAGCATTGTTATGATAAATCATCGCTGTCTACATATTCAGTATTTTTGGGCAACATATGCGGTCAGCTGTGTGCGTTCACTTTAGAGCATAGGTTCCCTTACGACTTCAGTCCACTTGACATTGCGTTTACTAATGCATATGGGGAGTGCCTTCATACACGACCTATTTGAAACCTCTCTACAATAACGGCAATATTCTAATATTGGCTATGGTGTTTGAGCCCAGCCTGTTTTGGTGCGAAACTGACCTCTCGTTTCGGCGCGAACTGACCACTATAAAACAGTTGCTCAGACACCATTTCCTCAGAATTTCTTCCTTCAAGTCAGCAATTACCTCTTGTGTTGAAGCCCTCTACCTTCGCCGTCGGTACAGTCCAGTCAGCGGACGGAACCTTAAGGACAGTGTGAAGGCTCTCAGCTCCAGCAGTGCTCTGGCAAAGATCACTCTGCCACAGAGCTTGATGCTTCGCTGGTGAACGGACCTCAGCATCCTGATTCTCCACAGCATGTCGGTAGGTGTAGAGTATCCTTTACTTGTGTGTTATAAATATAAGTTATATAAATCTACATTTATATATCTAGAAGAGCCACTTACGTGTTCGTGTCTTTTTCAAGGTGTCGTTCCGTATGTTTTCCTTGTGCGAGAGACACATCCCACCATCAGACAAGCATGAGAGCTGCTTTTTATGTCTGGGCTGCACCCACACAGAGTCAGCTCTCATGGAGACCGACTGTCCTAAATGTTAGGAGTCTCAAGTCGCTTCACTCACGAATTGCCCTCGTTCTGAGGGACGATTCAGCCAATCGCGCCCTCCCACCCGCCTCTTCTGTGATAAACGAGGGGGCACGGCGGGGCCGCGAGGTCGAGCAGGACGAACTTGAGGTTGATTTTGTGCCGGCACAAGCCCCACGAGCCCCTCAATCTCCACGAAGCACATATGCTATGTGCGAGACAAGCGCCGGCCCTCTGAAGGTGCGTGCGGCCTCGTCTCATTTGGTGGATCTGACGCTGGGGATGATGACAATGTCATGTCTATCGCCACATTAGGCAAATTGTCAGTGGATGATACTGCCGCCCCTCCCCCCAGCAAGGGCAAGGAACATGCACGCGCCACTGACAGGGAGATGCTCTGTGTCCTTACAAGGGCAGTCGAAGAGTTTCACCCTGACGGGTCTCCCCCAGAGGAACCTGAGCAGTCTCGCCTCGATGAATGTTTCAGCAGTCCGGATGCCGTCAGATGGCAGCATCCCACACAATTCTTCCCCGAAGTTCATAACGAACTATTCAAGTCCTGGCACGTGACCGTATACGGTTATACGGTGTGCTCACGCAGTGATGCAATCCTCTTTATTGTGGATCATGGGAAAGAAAACGGTTATGCCCAATTACCCCCTGTGGAGGAGGTGGGAGCGGCACACCTCTGCCCAGCGAGTAACATGTACATCCTTCCAAACCCTGTCGACAAATGTCTGCACTGGCGGAAAAAGCTTACTCAGCAGCAGAACAAGCTGTATCAGCACTCCACACAATGGCGATGCTCCAGGGCAGAAATGAGTTATAAGGAAAAACCCATTATTTTGGAGGCTCCAGTGTCTCCAGCTGGTCTTTTTGGCGGCTCTGTGATTATGTTTGCTGAGCGTTATGTCACGATTCAGCAGCAGTCACTGGCTATGAGACACTTTATGCCCACACGTAGTATATCACAGCCGGTTTGCCCTCTCTCTGTTTCAAGTCAGCGCCCAACTAAAAGCCCCATACCTACTTCCTCACAGGCATCTTTTTATCAGCACATGCAGCAAAAGTGCTCCTGATGGGCACAACCCTTTGAAGCGGAATGCAGAGCCCGCGATTCTCTCCGGGTCTGCTCCAAAAAAGGCTAGATTGGAGAGACACAAAACACTGTTACCCATCTCCCCACTATTGTTTTTCGGGAAAGGGATATTGTTGTTCAAAATGTTGTTTCTGTGCCTTGCACTCAAATAAATGCAATAAAAAAAATGCAATAAGTGCAATAAGAATGCCACATTCATTGCAAATGCGCAAGATGCTCACACATTCTCATTATAAAGCCCCTTTTCCCTCTTCAAAGCACACACATTATGTGCAACCGCTTCCCTATAGTGAGCGTCGCATCATATACGGTGAGCAAACCAACTTGCCCTCTGTCCACTATGCGGATGCGTGGGGAGCCCTAACAGGTATTTCAGAATGGGTGCATATATGGTCCAATTTTGCACACCGGCCACCTCGTTTCAACGGTGTTCTGTCTTCCATGGTTTCGAGCCGAAATACACCTCTCATCGTGAAAAACGCGATAGAGATTATGCCAAATTGTCAAGCACAAAAATGGTTTTACAGCCATTATTTTCTTGTTCCAAAGAAAGATGGCGGGCTTCAGTCAATCCTGGATCTGAGACATTTAAATCGTTCATTTATAAAATGCCTATTTAAAATGATTACTCAGAAAAGGATCTTATCGCATGTACGCCCACACGATTGGTTTGCGTTGATAGATTTGAAGGATGTGTACATTCATATCCAAATTGTATGACATCTCAGGATGTTTTTGAGATTCGCATTCGAGGGAACAGTGTGTAAATTCAAAGTCCTGCCCTTTGGACTGTCTTTGGCTCCTCGTACATTCACAAAGTGCATTGATGCGATTCTCCCCCTCTGAGACTGAGCGGCATGCACATCTTGAACTACCTCGACAATTGGCTGTTACTGCCACAATCAGAGGCTTTGTTATGCCAGCACAGACTTACTGCTTCAGCCATTTTACAATGTCCATCTTAGTTCAAACTGGGGAGAACATTTCAACTGAAACTTGTTTCAGAAATCATTGGGATTTGTGGTGGCGGCATCCAAGACCTTACACATGAGACATCTTCAGTGCTGGCTGAAGCGCTGTGTGCCGTGACGTGCTTAGCGCCAATGATGCTTGCGCATCACTATAACTAGCCGCTGTTTAGCACCACGGACAGCTCCTCCAGCATTTTACCAGCGAGGTGTCGCACTGGGGCAAGTGTCTGCCTATTGGTGACTCTTACACAGCAAGGACTCAGTAAACTGCCCCATACATGAAATTGTAATATTTCTTCAAGAGCGATTAGACGCAGGACTCACCCAGTTAACGCTCCAAGTGTATGTGGCAACTATATCTGCGTATCACACACATGAAACTGGCGCCTCTATAGGCAAGCATGATTTAATCATAAAGTTCCTTAAAGGAGTGAGATGATTAAACCCACCTCGGCCAGCTACAGTCCCGACATGGGACATATCTTTAGTCCTAAAGGTTCTTGCAGGGTCCCCCTTCAAGCATTTGGACTCTGTTGATTTGCGCATGCTCTCCATTAAGACCGCATTACTGCTAATTGGTGTTAATGCTCAGTCAATTAGAAGCATGGCCTCCTCATGGACATGGGCGAATGGTGTGAACTTACAAGACATATTTTGCAGCAGGATGGTCTTCTTAAAACACATTTGCAAGGTTTTACAACCTAGACGCAATGTCTCTTTCTTCACAAGTCCTCTCTGTTTAGAGTACTTGCTATTCATTGGCCATATAAATATAAATATATATATTAGGGCTGCACGATTTGGGGAAAATGTCATATTGCGATTATTGAGGAATCACTGCTCAGATTGGGTCTCTTCCGTTACTGGTTGAAGCAGCTCTGACTGAACAAAGAATGGCAGTTTTGGAGTTTGTGTTTATTTACATGGCACACTCCCGTATTATATGAACTTTAGTTAAGGATAAAATAAAGATATATCGCAATGCAGTGATCTGTGTTTCTATCAGAAATGTGCTCCTTGTTCTTAGTCAGAAATTCTGAGGAAATGGTGTCTGTGCACCTGTTTTATAGTGGTCAGTTCGCACCAAAATGAGCGGTCAGTTTTGTGCAATACAGGTGGGGCTCAAACACTATAGCCAATATTAGAATATTGCCGTTATTGTAGAGAGGTTTCAAATAGATCGTGTATGAAGGCACTCCCCATATGCATTAGTAAATGCAATGTCTCATTCCCTTCATCTCAGGGATCCGAGGTTACATGCGTAACCAAGTGCACCTATGCATTGCATACCTTGCATACACCGATCAGCCACAACATTAAAACCACCTGCCTAATTTTGAGTAGGTCCCCCTCTTGCCACCAAAACTGCACCAACCCTCAACTCAGAATAAGTGTCTCTGAGTGTATATGGTTTTTGCGCCTCTGCACAGCAGTGGTAAGATGCATTTTTACCACATTTCATCTCATATTTCAGTGTCTGAGGAGAGAGGAGCTCCTGCAGTGTCTAATGCAGTGTGATATTATTGTGTATAATATCTCTGAACACTCTGATTTCATAGACGAGGCATCATGGGCCATTTCAGGTGACAAATCCCTCACATGTATGCATTGTTAACTTAGGCTGCATCTCAAAACATAGTAAGGCATGTTCAGATTGTGCCAAAAAATGCTGTCTAGTTTGGCAGCTCACTAGTTTTTGAGACATGGCTTTGAAGGAATAGTTCTCCCAAAAAATGTAAATTTGTCATTGTTGACTCACCTTCATGTTGTCCCAAACTTGTAGGAATTGTTTATTTTGTGGAACACAAAAGTAGAATTGCTACGGAGCTTTTGCCATCCAACAATGGTTCATTGTGACCAGGTGTTGTCAAGTTCCAAAAAAGAACTAGAACTCATAAAAGTAGTCAATATGACTTGCACACTCTATTCCAAGTCTTCTACCATACAATAGTTAAGCGTGAGGAACAGAGTAATATTTAGGTCATTTTAAACAAAAAATTTGATTAAAGAAGTTTGCATCTAGCCTGTCCCTGTATCTTGCCAAATTGACTTTGATTCTCATGTGTAATTTATTGTTTTATGAGAAAAACTAAAATATTGGTTTTGAATGACATGATGGTCTGTGAATGATAGTAAAAGTGTAATTTCTGGGTAAACTACTCGCTTAGGGCCCTATTTTAAGAGCACTGGCGTATCGTGCAAAGTCAGTGGGCATGGCAATGAAATTTTGCTATTTTCAAGCAAGCATGCGCTATGTCTAAGTGCAAGTGGGTTTGGTGAAATTTCATGTGCAATGAGCTACTGGGCTGAGTCAAGTGCACTTTAATTCTGAGATTCTTCTCTGATATTTGCACCGTCAGCGTCCTATTATATAGTCCATTCCCCGTCAAGCACCAGCGATATAAACAAAGGCAGCACATTGACAAGAAGTTGGTAGTGTTAATGGACCGTATGCAATGAATTAGAAGAACAGAAATTTGGACTCAGTTATTTTGTGCACATCCTTGTTGAATGTCAGGCAAATGAAAATGTGATTCTCGTCAGGATTTGGATGTATGCTTTGTTAAATTATAGAGAATGTAAGTATTATTCATAATTTTGATCTACTGACACACAAATCATGGCTAGTATTAACAGTAATTGTTTCAGCATGCACTTCACTTCTACCAGTCAATTTTGATTTTGACAAATGAATGAATGAATAAACCAAAAAAATAAACCAAAATTATTTATAAATTCTAATTACACTAAAAAGTGGAAGAAAAAATCATACCAAATCCAAACATTTTACCCTCTCTACTTCTTCCACTGGTCCCTTTTGCACAACGGGTGGAAAAATATCAATACGTATTAGATCATAAAAAAAAATAGTAAATTTACTGTAAATTTAAAGAGCACTTATTTTGGTTTTTATACGTGCCTAATTTTGTTTTAAAGGTCTCATACGATAGATTACATGCATCCAAGGTCAAAAAACATTTTAATTTGCTCATAATTTAAATTGCAGCATTAACTTTTTTTTTCTCCCAGTGTCAAAAACAACTCCTTCAATGATCCATTCTAAACTCCTCCTTTCAGAGAGCCAACTCTGCTCTGATTGGTCAGATGTCCCCAGTCTGTTGTGATTGGTCTACTGCTTAGTGTAGTGTTTGAGGGCGGGTCAAAGCTGTTCGCGAGCAGCCAATGCAGACCAGAGGCGGGTTTTTTGTTACCACATTACATAGGTTGGTACAGGAAGTAAGTCTGGAATTACTAATGATTCGTTTCAGGTGTCGTTCTTTCATTTGAGAGTCAATAACTCTCTTGGAAACTTTTCAGACTTTTCTACATTCACAAACAGCTATAGAACACTCTACATGAAAGGTATTATATGAAAAACCATTAATAGGTGCTTTTTAAATATAATAATTTTAATTGAAAAATAAACCATGACCTATCGATAGTCTAACACAAATTTCATATATTTTTGTTTCATAAAACAGCTCCAACTGTGATTGTTGTATATGTTCCACTATATTTTCAGAGTTTGGACATTTATTACCACCATTACAACATTTATGCAACTATAGGAACTGAATTTAGAATTTGCACAAATGTGGCTCTGAAATGTCTTAGTGCAATGATCTATTTCTCAGGAAAATAGTAAATTGCGCTTTGCGCCACTTTATTACCATACAAAAAGCTCACAGTTTGCGCAAACACTCCCACTATTGCTCACTTGCACTTTGCACTGGCACGAATATTGCACTTAGCGCACTCTCAAAAATAGAGCCCTTAATGTCATTTATTTTAATGTCAAAAGGTTGCATTCATACCAATATATCAAATGTTGTGTATTAATTCTGTATTTACTGAAGCTCTGCACTCTGAAATCAAGCATTTCGAAGCCCCAAAAATATTCATCCTTCTGTCAACGATCATGACATGGGCAATGACCAAACCTGCAGATCCTGTGAGTGTTGCCTTTATAGTATACGTAACAGTGACCATGAAAGACAAACTTAATGCTCTTGATACTCTTTTGTGATTTTGTCCTAAGGATGATTCTGAGATCCCCTTTACTGAAGATGATTACAGAAGAAGAAGACCACATCCAAACTTTAAAGAACACACAAGCACAGAGAAACTTGTGCTTAAACTGGGGAAAACTGTAATGATACATCAACAATAAGGCCTGAAACATTTCACATATTAATTGAGTATAAAATAACTTAATATTTAAACAAGCTTCCTGGTTTTCTCTTTTAGAAAAAGTCAAAGCTGGCAACTTATGTTGTAGCAGCAGGGCTGCAGTATGGCATGGGAGAGAACATGTTCCACTTCTTCTTTAAAGTACTGGACTTACTCTAGTTTGAGGGCAGCAAAATTGTCAGTAACTATTTTTACATGTACTGGAATCAGAATATAGAATATGATTTTCCACCAATATACTGTTTCTGAATATCTGAACATGACAGCTGGCACATGCCTGTATTAATCAGAATTTGGTCACATTCTGATTATATCAGCATCATGTCATTGCATTAACCTGTTTGTCATAACCATCTTAAGCAAATAGTCCACTTAGAAATCTTAATATGATAGCTGACATGTGTCTGTATTAATCAGAATTTTGGGTCATGTGATCATTTTTTACATTTACACAACCGGACAAAAGTTTTGAAACACTGAAATGTTTCGCATGATCTTAAAAATCTTTTTATCTGAAGGCGTATGCTTAAATGTTTGAAATTAGTTTTGTAGACAAAATTATAATTGTGCCACCATATTAATTTATTGAATTATAAAACTAAAATTGAATTAAAAAAAAGTTTTGAAATGGATGACTTGGACCAAATAATAAAGAAAAGCAGCTAATAAGTGCCCAACATAGAACTCCTTCAATACTGTTAAAAAGCATTCCAGGGTGATGCATCAAGAAGTTGGTTGAAAAAATGTCAAGAGTACATGTCTGCAAATTCTAGGCAAATGGTGATTACTTTGAAGATGCTAAAATATAACACAGTTTTGATTTCTTTTGGATTTTTAGTCACAACATAATTTCCATAGTTCCATTTATGTTATTCCATAGTTTTGATGACTACTATTATTTTAAATGTGAAAAAAAATAAAATAATTATAAGCGTTTCAAAACTTTTGCCTGGTGGTATTTATCTGATCATGTCTTAAATCCAAATTTATGTTTTGGATTTAAGGCAGAATATGGACCATTTTTCACCCACAAATGAAAATTCTCTCATCATTTACTCACTCTCATCCCATCCCAGATGAGTTTGACTTTCTTTGTTCTGTAAAACACAAATGAAGATTGTTAGAAGAATATCTCAGCTCTATAGGTCCATACAATGCAAGTGAATTTTGGCCAGTTCTCGGTTGCATAAAACACCTTAAGTTTAATTTTCCCTTAAGATCACCCTAATGTTTCCCTTAAACTTAAGAGTGTTGAAGGAAATAATAACAGAGACACATTGCAGTGGAATCCGACACCAACCAGGAACAGAGCTGGATCTGGCTGGCTCTGTTAATCTTGGGATATAATTCCCGAGGTTGAGACAGGGGAAACAAATAGAATAATATTAGCATAGATGCCATTACATTTTTTGCAGAGTTATAGATCACGATAAATGTTTCTGGTTCCGGCAGACCTAACTAAACCAGCCTAATTGTGAGTTGATGGATAAATTAGGCGAATGCCTGGCTTCATAGATGAGTTTTCAGTCTAGACTTAAACTGAATGTGTCTGCGTCCCGAACAGTATTCCATAGTTTAGGAGCCAAATAGGAAAAGGATCTACCTTCTTTTGGGGATTTTTATATTCTAGGAACTATTTACGTGACTGTCTTGCTTCAGCCAGTTTAGCTGTTTTCTGTTTATTGCAAGCTGCCCACGCTCGCTTAAACTACCACCAGGCTGCCCACCTTTCTCTCTCACCACTTCCCCTGCTCCACGGCTGCGCGCCACAGATTTTATTGAGTTTCGCCCTAATATGGCATTTTCTAAACCTACGGCTTCCTCCGGGGTCAACCTTTCACGTGCCTGCCCGGCCGCGTGCGGTGCCCTCATCGCAGCCAGAGACCGTGTGCATGGGTCTCAAACACGCGGAGGAGTCTAGAATTTCCGGAAAAATGTAGCCACAGCCTGACGCTGCCTAAAAAACTCAAGGCTCAAGGTCGCCGCTCCTCGATCTCTCCGACTCTGATGGGGGAAACGCCAGGGTGGCATGCGCTCGCCCAAGCTTCATGCCCTAGCTCACAGGCTAGCTTTTAGTGTGGAGCAGGCGGCACTTCCTGTTGTTACGCGCAACCCAGGTTCCAGACTTTTTGAACAGGGGCGCGGACCTTCTGTCGAGGGGGAACCCACTCTACGGAGACTGGCGCCTCCATCCCCAGATTGTGGGCATGTTGTGGGAAAGATTCGGACAGGCGACCATAGATCTCTTCGCCTCACACGAAAAATCCCATTGTCCTGTTTTTCTCGCTAAAGGACGAGGACGCGCCCCTCGGCGTGGACGCACTAGCCCACCCTTGGCCCAAAGTGCTGCTCTACGCATTTCCTCCCCTGTGCCTGTTAATACCTACCCTGGCCAGGGTGAGAGAGCAGGGCCTGTCCCTCATTTTGCTAGCACCCAGGTGGCCCAAAACACCATGGCTGGCAGAGATAATTCCTCTTCTGCATGCCCAACCGTGGCCCCTCCCTCTACGCACAGACCTGTTTTCTCAGGTGAACGGGGAGATATATCACCCACACCCGTACAGGGTGGCTCTTTGGGTTTGGCCCGTGAGAGGATAAATTTAAGCTCGATGGGGCTCCCCCCAGGGGTAGTTGCCACTATACAGAAGCTAGGGCCTCCTCCACAAGGTCCCTATATGACTGTAAGTGGCAAGTGTTTGAAGGGTGGTGTGATGGGCGTGGTTCCACATCATATCAGTGTTCAGTCTCTGATATTTTGTGTTTTTTACAAGACCTTAGGATAAAGGCAGGTCTTTTTCCACTATTAAGGTCTACCTGGCAGCTATTTCTGCTTGTCATTTTGGGTTTGATGGCTCAACGGCAGTGCAGCACCCCTTCATTCGTAGATTTATGAAGGGTGCCCGCCGTTCTCTCCCAGTTACTAGGAGAACTGTTCCTGTGTGGGACCTCTCTATGGTGCTGGAGGCTTTATGTCAGCTGCCTTTTGAGCCCCTGGGAAGCATTTCCCTAAAATTGCTGTCTTTCAAGACAGTGTTGCTCCTGGCCTTAGCATCAGCTAAATGTGTCAGTGCACTCTCTGTTCATTCCTCGTGCACTGAATTCTCTCTTAGTGGAGATAAGGTTTTCCTTAAGCCTAACCCGGCCTTTATGCCAAAATGCTTCCCAGCCTTCTCGTGTGAGGTATTGGAGCTTTCCTCTTTTCACCCTCTTTTCACCTTTTTCATCTGCGGAGGATCAGATGCTGAATGATCTGTGTCTGGTCTGTGCCCTGCGTGTTTACTTGGATAGGACCAGTGCCTTTTGGAAGAGTAATCAGCTCTTTATCTCTTGGGCCCCCCCTCGCTCGGGGAATCCCATTTCTAAGCAACGCCTCTCGCATTGGCTTGTGGAAGATATAATTTTGGCTTATGAATCTAGGGGAGTGCTGCCTCCAGAAGGCATCAGAGCCCACTCCACGAGGGGCATGGCCGCCTCTTGGGCTCTGTTCAGGGGAGTTTCATTGCAGGACATCTGTTCTGCTGCCTGCTGGGCTTCTCCCCATACTTTTGTACGTTACTACCGACTGGATGTTACCAGGACCCTGGTAGCTCATTCTGTCTTGGGGGTGGGTTCTTCATAGCCCCTCCCCTGTTAGCTCCTTTTCTTTATATATATATATATATATATATATATACACATACACTCACCTAAAGGATTATTAGGAACACCATACTAATACTGTGTTTGACCCCCTTTCGCCTTCAGAACTGCCTTAATTCTACGTGGCATTGATTCAACAAGGTGCTGAAAGCATTCTTTAGAAATGTTGGCCCATATTGATAGGATAGCATCTTGCAGTTGATGGAGATTTGTGGGATGCACATCCAGAGCACGAAGCTCCCGTTCCACCCCATCCCAAAGATGCTCTATTGGGTTGAGATCTGGTGACTGTGGGGGCCATTTTAGTACAGTGAACTCATTGTCATGTTCAAGAAACCAATTTGAAATGATTCGAGCTTTGTGACATGGTGCATTATCCTGCTGGAAGTAGCCATCAGAGGATGGGTACATGGTGGCCATAAAGGGATGGACATGGTCAGAAACAATGCTCAGGTAGGCCGTGGCATTTAAACGATGCCCAATTGTCACTAAGGGGCCTAAAGTGTGCCAAGAAAACATCCCCCACACCATTACACCACCACCACCAGCCTGCACAGTGGTAACAAGGCATGATGGATCCATATTCTCATTCTGTTTACGCCAAATTCTGACTCTACCATCTGAATGTCTCCACAGAAATCGAGACTCATCAGACTAGGCAACATTTTTCCAGTCTTCAACTGTCCAATTTTGGTGAGCTCTTGCAAATTGTAGCCTCTTTTTCCTATTTGTAGTGGAGATGAGTGGTACCCGGTGTGGTCTTTTGCTGTTGTAGCCCATCCGCCTCAAGGTTGTGCGTGTTGTGGCTTCACAAATGCTTTGCTGCATACCTTGGTTGTAACGAGTGGTTATTTCAGTCAAAGTTGCTCTTCTATCAGCTTGAATCAGTCGGCCCATTCTCCTCTGACCTCTAGCATCAACAAGGCACTTTCGCCCACAGGACTGCCGCATACTGGATGTTTTTCCCTTTTCACACCATTCTTTGTAAACCCTAGAAATGGTTGTGCGTGAAAATCCCAGTAACTGAGCAGATTGTGAAATACTCAGACCGGCCCGTCTGGCACCAACAACCATGCCACACTCAAAATTGCTTAAATCACCTTTCTTTCCCATTCTGACATTCAGTTTGGAGTTCAGGAGATTGTCTTGACCAGGACCACACCCCTAAATGCATTGAAGCAACTGCCGTGTGATTGGTTGATTAGATAATTGCATTAATGAGAAATTGAACAGGTGTTCCTAATAATCCTTTAGGTGAGTGTGTGTATGTGTGTGTGTGTGTATGTATATATATATATATATATATATATATATATATATATATATATATATATATATAGAGAGAGAGAGAGAGAGAGAGAGAGAGAGAGAGAGAGAGAGAGAGAGAAAGTAAGAAAAAGGGGTTATGGGCCGGTTGGCCGTGCACATTCATGTCACCAAGCATGCATTAACATTCCTGCCTTGGTGTTGTCTTTACTGTATGCTGCTGGGCTGATTATTATGTTTGTGCCACTAAAATGTTATTTATGCTCTACCTGTACACAGTTCTCACTTGTGTGCTTCAGGGTTGCCATGTGTGTGGTTATGGGGCGTGTCAAGCACCGCCTCTTTGGGGCGACCGTTCCCTTAACTGGCTTGCAGGACCTCACTGTGAGTGTATTGTGCAATTGGGGAGCTGTCAGTGTCTCCCATAGGTATAAAGAGCACAGTGCTACAGTGGTTTAAATCTTATCTTACAGGTTCTCTTCATCTGTTACTCCTGTTCTCTGTGGGGTTCATCAGGGATCCATTCTGGGGCCAGTTCTTTTTAATTTGTATATGCTCCCTCTTGGAAATATTATTAGGAGACATAATTTTTTGTTTCATTTTTACGCTGATGATACAAAACTTTATCTGCCATTGAAATCAGGAGATTCTGTTCAACCTCTCTTGGAATGTATTCTACTGAATCTAGAAGCGCTCTTGCTAACAAGCTTGGCCAACACTTCCACCATGTTAATTCGCATGAGGAATCTTGGTGTCATTACAGATTCTGACTTGGGCTTAGTACGACAGATAAATTCAGTAGTGAAAAATAGTTTCTATCAGTTACGAATGATTTCTAAATTTAAATCAGCTTTATCTTTTCAAGACCTGGAGACTGTTATTCATGCTTTTATCACCTCTCGATTGGATTATTGTAATTCTCTTTATTTAATTGGTCTTCCTCAATCCTCTCTTTTCTGTCTTCAACTGGTTCAAAATGCTGCAGCCAGATTTTTGACATCATCTAAAAAAAGGGATCATATTACACCAATCCTGGCCTCTCTGCACTAGCTTCCTGTTTATTTTAGGATTCAATTTAAAATACTGTTGTTTGTTTTTAAAGCTCTTAATAACCAGGCCCCATCATATATTATGGATTTAATACAGCCATACTTACCAACTAGGTCTTTAAGATCTGAAGACAAAATGTTAATGCATATTCCTCGGTCACGTTGTATACACAAGGGTGATAGAGCATTTGCAGTTGCTGCCCCTAGGCTAACAAGCGTCATCACTGTCTATTTTTAAACGTAGGCTTAAAACGCACCTTTATTCTCTAGCATTTTACAGTATTAAATGAGATTGTCTTGTCGCCTTTTTCTTTTTTTTTCTTCTTTTTTTTTTAATGACGTGTTTGTTTTATTAATGTATTGTAGATTCATCTGTACTTGACATGTTTGTTTTATTTTAATGTATTGTATATTCATCTGTACAGCACTTCGGTCAGCTTTGCTGTGTTTGAGTGTGCTTTAGAAATAAATTTGACTTACTATAGGTGGATCTCGAACATGAGATGATGAAAGAGAACAATCGGTTCTCTGAAACATCGAGCAGAGAGATCCACCAAGCTTGCCCCGCTTGCTGCACGAGAAGCGAATATACTTACTGAGGAGCAGCAGCGCATGCAGGTCGTTATATGCTCTTAGGTAAGGGGGTGGGTCCTTACCGAGCATAGGTCACACGCTTCTGTCTGTCTAGCCAGACTTGGTGCAATTGGATGCTTCTGCAGAGGTCAGGTACGGATGCCCTTCCCATAGGTGGATCTCTCCACTCGATGTTTCAGAGAACTGGGGTTACGTCAGTAACTTATTGTTCTAGTCAGCACTCTAGCTGCTGCGTTTTGAACCAGTTGAAGTTTATTTATTGAACTTGCTGGACATCCTCCCAGTAATGCATTTCATAGTCTTTATAATGTGTTT
The DNA here is from genome assembly GCA_032164185.1 of Moxostoma hubbsi. Lineage (NCBI taxonomy): Eukaryota > Metazoa > Chordata > Actinopteri > Cypriniformes > Catostomidae > Moxostoma > Moxostoma hubbsi. The sequence goes on along the minus strand of JAVLUX010000022.1, from coordinate 35,294,984 downwards.
ATTTTAAAGTTAATTTATGTTCTGTATGTTAAAATTGCCCGTGTTGGTCGGGACCATTTCCTATCTTCTGAAAGTTGGCAGAGACATGTCGTGTCCATGGTAACAGTAGTTTATCAAAGTAAAATCTTGCTCACTGTAGTAAATCTCTCAAAAGTTTATCTTACCTAAGAGAAGTATCTAAGGAATTATATGCAACACCCATTCCCTCAGGAAAGGGGAAATCACGCTTTAAGTGTTATACTTAAGGGAAATATTGTAGGTGTTTTATGCAACCAGGCAAAGAACTTTAGAGCTCCAAAAAGCACATAAAGGCTCCAGTTGTTAAATCCATAACTTCAGAAGCGATAAGATAGGCGTGGGTTAGAAACATCAATATTTAAGTTCTTTTTTATTATGAATCTCCACCTTTGACCAGCTCGGCCAAGTAGGTGGCGATATGCACGAAGAATGTATACAAAAAAAAAAAGAATGTGGAAGTGAAAGTGTATTTTCCTTTAATCTGAAATGTATGTACATACAAATATGGTCAGTTTTAAAATCACAGTTTTTACCTACATTTTGTCTTCCCCTCAGTCGGCTTGGCTTGGAGAGCTTAGCAGCATTCCTATTTTTGGGCCTGGGACAAATATAATTCCTACCATTCACATACACGACCTTGCAAGGTTTGAGAAAATGCATAACAAATCAATCATTGTTGCATTTGTGTTGATTGATGTTTTTAGTCTTGTTTACATTTCCATATTTTGCCATTATTTTTATCCTTAGAGTGGTTCAAAATATCATTGATCGCAAACCAAAGACATACTACTTCATCGCTGTGGATGAATCCAAAAACACTTTTGAAGACATTGTGAAAGTATAATATCATTACACAATCCATATTTTTATCCCTGTGTATTTTATCATCTTCTTGTGTACTGAATGTACAGTAATTGCTTAGTGGTGTTTGTTAAGGCAAGTTTCATTGTTACTATTGCTCATCTCATACTAATGGTTTAAGCGATTTCAACAAACCCATAACCCTAAGTATTAAACTTTGGTTTGTAACTCACACCATAAATTAAGTTACAAAGCATGTGGCTCTATCTTTCCTTAGGCCATTGCCTCTGCCCTGGGCTCTGGTAAAACAGAAAAAGTTACCAAGGAGGATGCCTGTGGAGCAAAGGCATTTATGGTATGCTGTTTTATTTAAACACACATTTTTTTTTCTATGTTATAAAATAGAATAGGATGATAATTTCATACTTTATTGTGTATTTTCGCAGGAAACTGACCTGCATTATCTGAATGTCAATCTTCGGATTGAGTCTGTTTTCTTAAAAGAGAGATTCAACCTCCTCTGGGATTGTGAAACTGGAATAGTTGATAACATATTGCGTGTGGTGGAGGAATACAGACAAACACGGCAATTGTTGGTGAGTAATACACTTTGAGTTGCAAGATGTGCTGTGTTAGCACTTGTTGATGGTTAACACTGTGTGTAACTTCCAGATCCAAGGCAGAGAATGTACAGTTTGTGAGCTCAGCAGACTTGGTAACCATAGTTTATGTCATATACCATAGTTGCTACAAAAGTCTGAGACAACATTGAAGATCTAGGATTCAAAAATGTATTTAAACCTGAAAATGGAAAGGATTTGGAAAACTTTAAATAAAAAGAAACATTATGACGTAAAATAAATAAGAAAACAAATGTTTTTCTTCCATTGAAGCATGCAGTATAGTATACTCTTTGGAACATTCTGGATATTTTGTTCATCATGTTTTGCATAAACTTGTGGAGTCCATGTTTACAAGCATGCTTAGAAGTTGTTCTGGTTTTATTGTTTTCAGCCAATAAAAATCTGTCTTCTTGGACCCCCTGCTGTTGGAAAAAGCTCAGTTGCAGTAAAGTTGTGCAAATATTATAAACTTCAATATTTTAGCATCAAGGATGCCATTGAAGAGAAAATCAGACAACTGGTGAGTGAGAGCTACATAAGAGCTTCTATATGATTTATGAATTATGGTTGGGGATATACAGAGACCCCATTATTATTTGTAAACTTAAGTCACAAATATTATGGGATAGTGCTCCCAAAATGTTTAATTCTCTCATGATTTACCCTCCTGGCATCCCAGATATGTATGACTTTGTTTCTTCTACAGAACACAAATTAAGATTTTTAGAATATCTCAGCTCTGTAGGTCCATACAATGCAAGTGAATGGTTGCCAAACATTTGAGCTCCAAAATTTACATAAAGGGAGCATAAAAGTAATCCATATGACTCAGTGGTTGAATCCATGTGTTCAGATACTATGATAGGTGTGGGTGAGAAACAGATAAATATATATTTTTTTAAATCTCAGTTGCCCAGTAGGGGGGCAGTATGCACAGAGAAGGTGAATCACCAAAATCAGGAGAAGGAGAAAGTGAAGGAAAAAGGACTTAAATATTGATCTTTTTCTCACGTATCGCATTGCTTCAGAAGATATGGATTTAATCACCAGAGTCATCTGGAGTACTGTAATGTTGCCCTTTTGTGGATTTTGGAGCTTCAAAATGTTGCCACCCATTCGCTTATGGTCCTACAGAGCTGAGATATTCTTCTAAAAACCTTTGTTTGTGTTCAGCAGATGAAAGGAAGTCATACACATCTGACATGGCATGAGGGTGAGTAAATGAGAGAATTTTCATTTTCAGGTGAACTAACCCTTTTAGAATGTCTGATTGCTATTTCATTAGATAAAAAAAATCAAACCAGGTGACATTTATTTAAGAAATGTGGCACAGTTTTTAAGAGAAACATTTTACCAAAAGAAGTTTGTTGGGTTTAAAATAATAAAACAAATATACTGTTAAAAATGGAGACAAAAATTATTTGGACACTTTTTGGTTGTAAAATGTTAGTGGAACATATCCATAGTTAAAGTGAAGAATTACACCAAGTATTTGGACACATAAGCGTCACTGATGTTTGAATGTGATTAGGGAAATAAAATTACTGTTCTAATTACATTCAGACATTAGTGATGCTTAAGTGTCCAAATACTTTTTGGGGACATTTGAGGATTTCTTATATTTAATATGATGTAATATGAATGTTTACGTTTTTAGGAGGAACAGCTTGAAGGAAATGGGATAAGTGAGACTGAGGAACTGCGCACTGCTGCTCAAGAAAAGCTTGAAACTCTAAATAACAACATGCTTCAGAATGATGGTATCCATGAATGAAGCTTTGACACTATACTTTACATTATAGATTTATATGTCTACAAAATATGTGAAAAGTTGTTCACCATTGTTCCAAAAACTTTTATTGTATATATCAGAAAATAATATATGTAATGATTATATTATATAGCCAGTGTTATTTAATTAGATGTCTTTTGTTTTCTTATAGGCAAGTTGGATGACCAACATGTAATACCTATCATAAGAGAGAAGCTAAACTCAACACCTTGCAGGAATCAGGGGTTTGTTCTGGATGGCTACCCAAAGAGCTATATGCAAGCTAAAGATCTTTTCCATGGTTAGCTACAGCAGATTCTTCTTAAACAAGAAAATCTCAAATGGAAATAGGAAGTCTTCACCTGTAACTTGTAAATGTTTTACAGATGAAAGTGTGGAGGCAGAAAATATCGGATCCACTAAACCCCAAAATAGCAAAATGTTCATTCCAGGTAGGTCATATACAGACATATTTCACTTCTTTTATTTTTAAAAAATGTTCTTGGATGTGGAAGACATATAAGAGTTCATTCTTAACTAGGGTAGACCAGGGTTGGTTGGTACAGAGTTAATTTCTGGTAATTTTGTGATTCATTTCACAAGTGTAAGTTATACAGTTTATATTCACCTTCTTGACTTACACTGATTGATTCTATCAGGGAATTTGAATAATGTAAAAACTATCTGTAATTGTTGCGGTAAAAGAACGTAAAAATGCTACAGTTAAAAAATGTGAATTAGTTAATGGGTAGTAACTGACCATAGCATACACGGTAAAAAAAGATAACATATTTAACAAGACAATACATGGTAAATGTAAAAAAAAAAAATAATTTGATTTAAAAAGTAGTGCGTTTTATGGTAAACTACTGTTGAAAATTTGGTCAAAACAAAACGAAAAAAAAATCTAAACAATAATTGGGTGTTTCCAGAAGTCACTGCGTGACCCATAACTTTTCATTAAATTTATGTTTTACGTTTCTTCTTATTTTTAATATCACATTGGGGTGTTCTGTGTTATATTTTATGTAGTTTAGTTCATGTTTATTGCATTATTTTAGTATATTTAGTGTAACATGTGTTACCCTAATAGTGATTTGTGTTTGGGTGAGTGAAACTGTGCACCGTCTCAACATTTGTAGTAATCATTGCTCCTATTTGAATAGTACATTTCTGACAACCACATCGCCAGTTTTTTGTTTGTTTTTTTTTACAGTAAAGGTTAAAATCTGTTTAAATCGGATTAAACCCATGTGTTAAAATGTTATAGAAATAATACAGAGTTTTTTCATGATCCACTCAATTACTGATTGATCAAGTAATCAAGTCCTGTCCTTAATTTTTTCTCTCTCGTTGCTATCTGTGTTTCTTATTATCCTGTTACACTCTGAAAAATGTCACATTATTGAAATAAAATTACATAAAGTTCATCCAGCTCAACTAGTCAACATCAAGGTTACGGATTCAATTCCTATGGAAAATGTATATCCTAAGTGTACTTTAAATCATTTTTGGTAAAATTGTCTGCGAAATTTGTACATGTACAATGAGTTGCAATGTACTTTCATGCTGATTTTATCAACCATTGGCCCTTTTCCCTACAGAATTCATATTCTCACTTGATGCCACTGATGAATTTCTTAAAGAGCGTGTTCAGAGTCTTCCACAGTGTGTAGCAGAGGAGATGCACTACACCCAACATGAGTTTACAGACAATCTTGCAAAATTCCGGGAGGCTTCGGCAGAAGACGAGTCTGTACTGGACTATTTTGATGAACTGGAAATCCACCCTGAACACATTGGTTAGGCACAGAAACTATCACTTATTAACTAGCTCAATGAGAAAATAGTACATAAATAAGTTGACTGTTTTAAAGCAGCTTAGTGATGTTGTTGTTGAGAATATTATTTGCTGCCGTACTTTTCAGTGATCACCAGTTTTGACGACTGTGAGAATGTGGCCGTGTTGAAGAAAATAATTAAGACAGTGGGGCGGCCGCTAAACTATGGTCTGACCCCAGAGGAAATGGAGGAAGAGAGGAAGAGGAAGGAAGAGGAGTGGCACCAGCAGCTCAAACAGGATGAAGCAGAGAAGGAACTCAGGGAGATTGAGCATAATGCAAAAATAACTGCTCAAATAGAGGAATGGGTAAATTGTGACTCATTTTCATGCAAATTAACAATCCTTTGCCCTTACCCTAACACTAAAGATGAACCACAACCACAAGGGCAGTTTTGCATAAGTCAACAAAATTTTCTCCTGTATTATTTACACCTTTAGTCAATTATAACCATATTCTATCACTACCTTAACTCATTACATATTTTTTCTGTTATAAATACCATATATAGAGAGAGATATTTATTTGTATTTTTTTTGTAGATCAAACTTGACCCAAAACCATTTCACTTTTCTTAAAATGTTGCCTGAAATTCTAAAGGCGATAACAAGAAATGGGAGTGTAAGCCCGTTTATCGGTCCAATGGCGGTCTCCAATAATACGGGCGAAGGTCTCTGCGCGTTACTGTCTTTCTTTTACGCAACACAACCAGATTAAATTAAATACATTTTCTCTTATGTATTACCTCGTTATTTCATCTGACTCCATAAATGAAAAAGGTTTTAATGATATCTGAGTATCATTAAAAGTGAGCGAATGTTTGATTATTCTTTTTAGCTCTTTAATTATACTTTACCCGTTCAGATTAGGAAACTATGTCGCTTTGAGGTCCTCGCATGTTTTTTCTACACTGCGGGTCTCACGATCACAAGCGGCCAGTATTGGACCATCAAACAGAGGTAATTGCTATATACCTGAGATCGGTCACGTTCACGTATACACAATCAAAGATACTTCAGTATAGCCCCCATGGAATTGCATACACTTGAATTTAACTGAACGTTTTCTTCAGTAGAGGTCACGGCCACTATTACAGATGTAAGTTGACCAACATAACTTCTCTCGTAATAGCTTTGGATTGGCCATGTCGTGGTTTCCCGCGTACACTTATCTGAAGAAACATCAAATTAAAACAGGTAAGACACACCCGAATTTAGATTGGTCAAGCAGCATTTAGCTGTTCTAAACGGAAACACACTTTCTGTCTTTGCAAACCAAGTACACTTGAACTGATGCCAATTATTAGTCGGCACTAATCTGACGCAGACTTGCGGTAACATACGAATCGCGCAATCTGTTTGGGAAAAAACAATTTCAGAGTCAGTCAGAATAAAATCAAATGTTCACAATTTATTGACAGGTAACATAAGTTCATCGCAGTTACCAGATATAAACTACACACAGTAAACTGTGTGGGATCGTCTGAGTACAGAGAACCAGGAACGATGTGCCACATCTCCTTAAATACCCAAATAATTCTATTGTTAACCAAATGGTGGTGTCTGTCCTTCTAATTAGATTTGGGTCCCCTATTGAGTAGGTTCCTGTACATTTACATATATAGAGGATCTGGGGGAGGGCACACCTTTAAGATGCACACCACATCTCTCATATCTTATAACTTCTTTTTGCTTTTCATTATGGCTGGGAGGATGAGACCAGTTTACCAGGCGCACTGAGACACTTTAAATGATACCAAACATGTTATAGTTACTTTTTTTTGTACACACTTGACATTGTATAGGTTTTTAGTGAGTTCTAAGTGAGGAGGAGAGGGGGGAGTAGGGGGAGATAATCAGACGGTAGAAGTGAGGTGCGAGCCCCTGCTGGCTGCGTCTCGGATGTTGCTGTTACATATGCAAGAGTTCAAATGTTGATTCTCATGAGAGCCTTTTGTTCTCCCGAGGGGTAGCCCAGACTCGCTGGCACCTTACAGTTTTCCCCGCTTTGGCACCGTGGGCCACTCACAGGGTTTCCTGCGGTGTCACATCAGTCTTTGTAAGGTGGGCAGCTGTAAGGGGCTGAGAGTTAGTGCAATGTCAGTTGATGTCCGTAAAGACCTGAGGAGGCATCTGAAGAAGTCGCAACACTGTGTCTGGTTGAGGTTAGCACATGTGTTCCGTTCGTAGAGTCCATCAAGGCTTTTGTGGCTTGTTCAGTGGATATGTCATTCCATCATGGAGAAACATCTGCTTCTGGTTGCACCTTCCCTTTAGTGATGATCTGACTCTTTGAAGAATTCTCTGCCACCTCCAGTGGTGGTCTTCTGGGCAGACCTCAATTAGGTGAAGGAGTTCTCACTGGTAATGCATATACACCTGAACAGCTTCTTCGATGACCATGTAGAGATGAAACTCTGAAGAACTTAATGTTGTACTGACATGAGAAAAGGGTTGAGTAATACATCAATACATGATGAAAAGACAAACAATAAAACAATGTCACAAGTGCGAGTGGTAATCCAGGTCTCAAGTGTGTCTTTGAAAATGCAAAGGGGTCTAATTAATCTGATTTTTTTTTTTTTTTTTTTTTTTTTTTACTACCATTGTGATTTGTGGTAGTGGAATTTAGCTATATTTAATCTGAATTAATTAAAGGAAAGGTGGCACAGAGTTCAAGGCAATTTGAACATATATCATCAATATACATTATTACAGTGGATAATAGATTAAAGGAAACATACCACAAATTCAGTATAACTAGTATCTTCACCAGTGGCATGCATCATTAAACATATAGTTATAATAATAATTTTATGATTGTAGAATCACAGTTACAGACATGTATAATAATAGCAGAGCTAATTCAAAATTATCTAACGTGTGTGATTTGGTGGCTAAGTCACAATCGATGATATATGCCTATTTTCAAAATGTGTAGTGGATCGATAGAAGTGTCTGCATTTCACATCGTCAACTTCTATTTTTATATTGTTATTAGCGATGTGTTGAAAACCAGGGGCCCTCTGGTCTGCAACCATTCCAACAACAATCAATTGGTTCGATTTATGTGTAGGTTTTTGTAGGAAATTTGTATGGCAAGTTTGCTTGCAATTAGTAATTAAATCATCGATGTGTGACTGTAGCCATGCATATGTCCCATGTATATTACAGTATTTAAAGGGGAAGTTGTAAATAGTGACTGTTTTATGGAAACAGGATTTTAATGTCCTATGTGTGAGAGGCTATGTGTATGTGAGAGGCGGGCCAGATCTTCAGTGGATTCGTATTTTCAGAATCTAGGCCATTATTTTGTTCCATGATGAGTAGTAATAAAAGAGTGTGTTCTATATGTTTAGGAGATGGGTGGAATCTGATCTAGAGCAATTGGTGTTGCACAATTTTGGTTCCGGTGCTAAACCGGGAGGCCATACAGCTATTTTTTGTTTTTGTAGAGGTGTGAATGGCCCGTTAGATTTGCTTTCCCACCCATCTCCATCATGGCCAAATTGATGTCCTGGCTTGAAGCAGGGGGATCAGAAACCTTTTGGCATCTGTCCCTCACGAGATTACAACCTGAAATGGGAACAACCACAGAGAGAGAAAACAGTTAATGTTGACCTTTATAACATTTGCATTTAGACATGTGGTACTTTCTTTATTTTCCTCTGATGGTCAAAGCCAAACTGTTACAGACGGCTTTTAGTCTCTTACTGTATGGTTTGTGTCATCGGGGGGAAGAAGCATTTTGTTTAAAAAACATGTACCATTACAATGTCTAATGCAAATTTTATTTCAGAGATCAAATTAGACTTAACATCTTTGGTGAGATCTGAATAACTGCTGATATTTTAGAGCAGTTTCACGTGTGTAGCACCTTGAGCTGTTTTGCAGTTTAGTCTGCACAGTCTGCTGTTGTGAGCAATATAGGCCCCAGTTCTGCTGGGGAACTTTCTGAGCTTTGTTTTATTGCTCCCAACACAGCTCTGTGGACAAAGAATCATTTCACATCTTTGGTGATGTGTTTTCTGCTTAGCATTTTTTTAAGGGCGTTATTCACACGTTTTATCATCTATGATCTCTGTCAGCGTGGTCTGTCAAGGTTATGAAATTTTTTGCCTGATGTTTACCATTTTACACACACATTTTTCATTGTCCACCCAGTGGAATGGATCCCTTGATCAGATTAAATTAAATTGGTGCTTCTCAGCGAGAATTGATGCTTCTTGGTTCGTTATCATGTGCCACTGTTTTTACAGCATTGATGCACAGCAAACAACTAGACTTAACATCTTTGGTGAGATCTGAATAACTGCTGATATTTTTGAGCAGTTTCACGTGTGTAGCACCTTGAGCTGTTTTGCAGTTGAGTCTGCACAGTCTGCTGTTGTGAGCAATATAGGCCCCAGTTCTGCTGGGGAACTTTCTGAGCTTTGTTTTATTGCTCCCAACACAGCTCTGTGGACAAAGAATCATTTCACATCTTTGGTGATGTGTTTTCTGCTTAGCATTTTTTAAGGGTGCTATTCACACGTTTTATCATCTATGATCTCAGTGGTCTGTCAGGGTTATGAAATTTTAGTTTGATATTCAGCATCTGGCATATGTGTCTCATCACCTGACCAGTGAAGTGTGTACCCTGGTCAGATTCAATTTGGATTGGTGCTCCCCAGAGTGGGAGGATTTTGGTCGCTACCACACGTGCCACTGAGTTTGCATTGCCATTGCGAGTAGGAATCGCTTTGAACCATTTGGAAAATGTCAATTATCACCAGGCAATAAAGATACCCCCCTCTGGCACTGGGTAGTGGGCCTATAAAATCCAATTTGAGTGACTCCAAAGGTCCTTTGGGTGGCTCTGGTCTGCACAGTTTTGTACGGCCAGGCTTACCTTGGTTAATGGTGGCACATACGATGCATGTGTCGCACCATCTTTGAATGTCTGATGCCATTTGTGGCCACCAGAAGTTCTTTTGTATCAGCGGTTGTGTTTTGGGAGCTGATACATGTGCATAATCGTGGTACAACTTTATCACTGGTTTCTGGAGGGCTTCTGGAACGATGTGTTTATCGTCTCTTAAAATCATGCCTTCAGCGACCTTGACTGGTTGGTCCTGCTGCAGGTGCGGTGTCAGCTCTCCATCAGAACTCCACAGTTCTTGTTGGTACTGTTTTAAGTCAATAGGAATAGTCTGAACCGCACTCACATCAGGAACAATCAGCCCGTCAGGCTGCCGTTCATCTCCCTTTTGTGCTGCTAATTTAGCTAATTGATCTGCGTTGTTGTTGTTTTTCTTGTTCTCATCTGGATTTTTGTTAATGCGCACTTTGACGACGGAGTGTTTTAATCTCCTGCCGCCATTTACCGTTCGATTTTGGTAATAGTTTCGTTGGTTAAGGGTAATGGAATGTATGTGGAGGAGCAAGATGGACCAGAATCAATAAGTACATCAGCTAACCGGCCTCCTAAATTAGCCCTTATTCTGATTCGGTTTCCACTCTTAATTATGCTCCCTACGGCGATGGAGGCCATGCATCTCTATTGCTGATGGTATTCTCCCGTAATTCCGTTCGCGTTGTGGGCGAGCCATTTTGGTTGTTTTGTTTTTTAAACTCAGTGATGAAATTCGTTAATAGTTTCAACAGGTTGCTATAGGGCGTTTTTTTGACAATGTTTTGATTGTTTTCTTAAATCTCTTTTTTGGCAATCTCTCATGAGATGGTTAGATTTTTTGCAATAATGGCATTGCATTTTGCTTTGAGATCTTTGTTTAAATTTGTCTGGGCCGTTCCGTTCTGTTAACCATTTTGCGGACGCAACACTACGGGGTTTTGATCTCCACATTTTTTCTATTCTTGAACCCCAGTCTACTATTGCTCTGAAAATGTTTTCGACCAGGTCGACACCATTGGATAAAGCCTTTTGAACTGGGATGCCAGCATTGTGCTTAACAAGTTGTAGTAATGCGTCATGGTCGCGGTTTGCATTTTCTAGGCCTGAGTGTTCTCTGTATGTTACCCATAACCGTTCAGCGTACGTTTCAAATGACTCATTACTCACTTGTTTGATTTCTAATATTTTTCTCCAATCTGCATGTGTCGGTCCCCTCATGTCTAATAATGCCTGTTTTAGACGCTCGTAGATACTCTCGTCAGTTTCGTTATTGTGTCGGTTCATTATGTTGCCAGATTTCATCTCTGTGGTTAGTTTCGGTCTGAGCTCCTCAGGTATAGTGAGGAGAGCAGAGAGCTATTTGCCAAACATCTCTAATTTCTAATTTGTACACCGTGGCCTGTAACATTAATGCTTCCCAGTAGGGTTGAAACGGCCCTTTTCTCGGCATAATTCCTACGACCTGTATATGGCTAGAGCATTCTTCGCATGTTAACGGGCGGCTGATTGATGTGATTTCATCATCCGCTTTCGTCATGGTTTTAAGCACAGCGACTTTAACTGATTTCTTTGGCAAGTCATTCGATTTTGTTTGAGTCTTTACTGGGCTTCGCAGGTTTGGTTCTTCAGGCCACAGGTTCACAAGAGCTCGTTTACGAGTTTCTCTCTGTGGTCTGTGTCCTAACGCGGCATCGTCATCATTTTGAGTCTCTAGCTCAAAAGTTTCATCCAGTGCTGCTCGTTTAACTGCAGCTACTGGAAACCCGGATTTATCGCAGCAATCTTCAAGTGCAGATATGTAATTACTGCCGGTTTGAAGTTTTCTTTGAAGTTGATAAATTTTTATTGCCATTTCTTCGCGTTGTCTAGCCCATCCCTGTTGCTCATACGCGAACCCTTCGGCTTGTGTTCTTAATTTATGTAATTCGTCAGATCGCAATCTTTCAATTTCTTTGATGTTTGCTATTGTTCGTTCTTTCTCGGTTATGGTCTCGAGGTCATTACGACGAAGCAAATAAACAATTGCAGCGGGAATTTTCTCGTATTTTGATTGTGATTTCAATTTCACGCCCTCAGCAGAATACCAGGATATTATTTCGTTGTTGCTCCACTTTAATTTCAGTCCCTTGTCGCTTAACCGAACAAGGAGGTTTTTTAATTGCACGCCTAGAATCTCCATTATTTCCTCATCTACACTGCTGCTGTGCTGTCCCTGGAAAGTCATGTTTCCCGTCTAATTCTTATGCCCACCGGACTTTTCGGTTCTAAACAGAGGGTATTCCGACCCGTACTAAAAATGTGTATTTGAGGTGCAAACAATCTTTCCCTCAACACTTTCAAAGGCAAAAAGATGGACTTACCACAGCAGCTGGAGATAGATGAGAAGTTCAAACCTCATGTCCCGGGCAGGGATCAAGTTGAATGTCGCGCTGGAAAGACGTTTCTCGTCTGGTTGCTAGATCACGGAAGGGCTGTCACCACTTTGTAAGCCCGTTTATCGGTCCAATAGCGGTCTCATACGGGTGAAGGTCTCTGCGCGTTACTGTCTTTCTTTTACGCAACACAACCAGATTAAATTAAATACATTTTCTCTCATGTATTACCTCGTTATTTCATCTGACTCCATAAATGAAAAAGGTTTTAATGATATCTGAGTATCATTAAAAGTGAGCGAATGTTTGATTATTCTTTTTAGCTCTTTAATTATATTTTACCCGTTCAGATTAGGAAACTATGTCGCTTTGAGGTCCTCGCGTGTTTTCTCTACACTGCGGGTCTCACGATCACAAGCGGTCAGTATTGGATCATCAAACAGAGGTAAATTGCTATATACCTGAGATCGGTCACGTTCACGTATACACAATCAAAGATACTTCAGTATAGCCCCCATGGAATTGCATACACTTGAATTTAACTGAACGTTTTCTTCAGTAGAGGTCACGGCCACTATTATAGATGTAAATTGACCAACATAACTTCTCTTGTAATAGCTTTGGATTGGCCATGTCGTGGTTTCCCGCGTACACTTATCTGGAGAAACATCAAATTAAAACAGAGGTAAGACACACCCGAATTTAGATTGGTCAAGCAGCATTTAGCTGTTCTAAACGGAAACACACTTTCTGTCTTTGCAAACCAAGTACACTTGAACTGATGCCAATTATTAGTCGGCACTAATCTGACGCAGACTTGCGGTAACATACGAATCGCTCAATCTGTTTGGGAAAAACAATTTCAGAGTCAGTCAGAATAAAATCAAATGTTCACAATTTATTGACAGGTAACATAAGTTCATCGCAGTTACCAGATATAAACTACACACAGTAAACTGCGGGATCGTCTGACTACAGAGAACCAGGAACGATGTGCCACATCTCCTTAAATACCCAAATAATTCTATTGTTAACCAAATGGTGGTGTCTGTCCTTCTAATTAGATTGGGTCCCCTATTGAGTAGGTTCCTGTACATTTACATATATAGAGGATGGGGGAGGGCACACCTTTAAGATGCACACCACATCTCTCATATCTTATAACTTCTTTTTGCTTTTCATTATGGCTGGGAGGATGAGACCAGTTTACCAGGCGCACTGAGACACTTTAAATGATACCAAACATGTTATAGTTACTTTTTTTTGTACACACTTGACATTGTATAGGTTTTTAGTGAGTTCTAAGTGAGGAGGAGAGGGGGGAGTAGGGGGAGATAATCAGACGGTAGAAGTGAGGTGCGAGCCCCTGCTGGCTGCGTCTCGGATGTTGCTGTTACATATGCAAGAGTTCAAATGTTGATTCTCATGAGAGCCTTTTGTTCTCCCGAGGGGTAGCCCAGACTCGCTGGCACCTTACAGGAGAAAAATATATAGATATATATACAAGGGAGTCAGATTTGATTTCTTAGTAAGGAGGGCTAAAGGTCAATGTATAAAAAGTTAATAAGAAAATGCATTGTGTTTACATAGAAATGACTAATTTGTTGAGCTTGTTATGGATGTGTATCTTCAGAACAGGAATGTGATGGAGGTGAAGAAACAGGAATATGAGCTGTTAGAGATGAGATCCATCCCCATAAGACATTACACGATGAAATATGTCATGCCCGCTGTCACACAAGCACTGGTGGAATGCTGTAAGATCAAGCCTGATGACCCTGTGGACTTTTTGGTAACACTTGTCTCATGATATTCATATCATGTGCTCTATAAATAAATAAATAAATACAAATATTGATTTAAGCTTACTGGATGTCATACCATCTTTACTCTGTTTCAGGCTGAATACCTCTTCAGAAACAACTCGGTTGATTAGTCCATTCTGCTATACTAATTTAACATACATTAAAGTAATTTCATGAAAAGTATGTTTATTTGTCTTTATTTAATGCCTTATTGTTTCAGTTGAAGTCAGAAGTTTACATACACCTTAGCCAAATACATTTAAAATCCGTTTTTCACAATTACTGACATTTAATCGTAGAAAACATTCCCTGTCTTAGGTCAGTTAGGATTCTATTTTAAGAATGTGAAATGTCAGAATATCAGTAGAGATATCTGTTCATTCAGATTTCTTCTTCGGAGCCAAGCGGTTGTGCGATCAGCAAGCTGAGATCACTACTGTTCCACTCACCTCTGTAGAGCGTCTGCTGTTGGATCTATGGCACATATCAGCAGCTTTCTCCTTCTCTGCATGGCAGTGCAGCTTTGCCCCTGGGCGCTTCAATAGTGCTTCTAAAAATAGAGTATTTTCCTTAAAAGAGTTTATTTCTCTAAAAGAGCAAACACAGCTGTCGTTGAACGTCCTTTTCAGGACACGTCTTTGTAAAGATGCACCTTTCACTGCCCGCAACCGACCTCCTCGCTCATCCGCTCTCACTACCCTTGACGGCGGGGCAGCCCACGGGTACTCGGAGGTCCCCCAGATGGACAGAGCGGTTGCTCTGGAAATTTATGGCTGATGTGTTGAGATGTTACTTTAATATATCCACGTAAGTTTTCTTCCTCATGATGCCATCCATTTGGTAAAGTGCAGCAGTCCTTCCTGCAGCAAAGCACCCCCCACAACATGATGCTGCCACCCCCACACCCACCACATTCATAAGAAGTTGGTAGTGTAAAATGGGCTACATGCATTGCATTTAAATTCATTCTTTTGTGCATTATCTGCATCCTTGTTGAATGTCAGGCAAATTTTTTATATGCATGGAAAACATTGTTCTCGTCAGGATTTGGATATAGGCTCTTTTAAATAATAGAGAATGCCACTATTAATCATATTGATCGGCTAGTATTAACTGTGATTGTATCTGCCTTCTTTTGCAGTAACTTAAAAATCACTATGACAACAGGCAGAAAAGCTCTGTGCACTTAACCCACACTAAATCCACACTAGTCTGAATACCACTTCGGAGCAATCTTTCAGGCAAAGTGTATCCCAGAGTTCATCACATTCAGGGGCCCACACCCCACCTACCCGAGTGATGTATTTTCGCTAAGATGACGTCAAGGAAATCTTTTCAACATAAGTTATTTATTATAATCAGATAGTGAAACGTAAATGGAACATATTAATTATAATATGTTAAACATATATTTATTTTAGTATTAATTAAAATATTCAACAATAGACTGTATAACATGTTTGGGATGACTTAATAGCAGCATCATAATTACAAAATATTATTTATGTGTATATTTATATACCTCTTTGTTATACTTCTTACCCAATAATCACCTTATTCTGTTTGTACTGCTTGTGATTTTGGTAATTTATCAGCCAGTGTGGCATACAATACACGGTCTATTAAAATATTATTTTAAAACATTATTAACTACTACCATGGATTCTTTCTCATCTTTATGTATTTAAAATATACATTTTAATTCTTTTTATTTGTTGTATGAAACCACATACTGATTAGTTGTGTAAAGCAGTCTTTGCAGTCATATAAATGATGAGGCAAAGGATATAATTTAAATGGTTTGTATTAGTACCTATTTTATGGATCACTCAGGCTTATAGTGTCACGTATTCCTGTTTTTCTGATTTAATGTTGAAATTCTTGTTTAGTTCCAGTTTCCTGTTTGTTTTGTAGTCCTTTTGTATTTTATTTCATGATTGGTTCCCCATGATTGTTTCCCCTGGTGTTCCTTATTCCCTGATTTTATCCCCTGGTGTTCCTTATTCCCTGATTTTATCCCCTGGTGTTCCTTGTTTTCCCTTGTGTATTTAATTCTTTGTTTCCCCTGATTAGTTTGTTGTCATGTATTTTCATGTTCTAAAAGCTGCATTTAGATCCTCCATCATCACCTGCCTCGTTACATATAGAATAATGTTTTTATTTAAGTGTTATGCAGTATATTGAGAAACAAAGTAGAAAGAAATTGCCTATTTCATATTTTACAGCAGTTATGGACGACACAATTTTACAGTTAAACATTTTTTAATGTGCAAAGTATTTAAAATCAAAATTAGTGAAATAATTAACTTTTACAATTATTTTTACACAATAAAACATTATAAAATATTAATTTCATATTTTCTACAGCACAATACATGTCCAGCAACCAGTAGTGTAATAATAAATGAAAACATGGGTATAATGTTATTTATTATTTTACACAACCAGCACCTACATCGTTAAGTCTACTAGTGTCCCAACGTGCAATCAAAAGTCATACACACACTCGCAGTTTTACCGTAAAGTACCGTACTGTACACTAGTGGCTAAACACCAGAAATACTTAAGACAAGTGGGTAAGTAGGCAAGACCAAAACCGCAAGTGGGGGTATTTGAACAGGGCCACTGGTGCATACTTTTTGGTCGAAGCACATGACGCACGCATACATTTATGAAGCTAAATTCATGACAAAAGTCTTTGAAGCATAAAAGCATGGTGAATTGCTCTAATTGAAAAAATGTATTCATTGTATTATCAGTGCTTGCATTTAAATGTGTTGCATTTACAGAGCTTGCATTTCGGGAGGCCGAAATTTAACATGGTTGTATTTGTAAGTATTGACTATTTCATTTTGAAGCATTTCACAACTTCATTATTTAAAATGGAAAAATAAAAATTCACCTTCAAAAGTTTGTTTCCAAAATATTCAGTTCATTTGAAAATACCATTTAGAGTTGCGTGGCGCCATGTGAGGGTCGGACCTGTGAACGGTGAGCTCTGCACAGTTTTAATAAATGTTATGTCATAAACCGGTGAGATTCGAAACACTCAGATTCTTGACTGTTCTAGGAAGACAATATGTCAAAGATTTCAAAATCCTTGGGCTCTGAAAACATCAAAAGACTCTTACGTGCTCAAGATGAAGCCGCTGAGGAGGCCGCAAGCCAGGGAATCAATTTGGACAGTGTGGTGAAAGAGATTCAGCATCAAATGTTGAGCATGTCGGCAATGCTGGCGAAGGTCGTTGCTGACTTGGAGGATCTTGCTGTAATACGTCAATTGATCACTGCCATGGAGACGAAATTCACTGAGATGGTTACAAGAGTGTCGGATGTTGAGAAATGGATAGATTATCTGGAGTCATCAGAGAGGGAATTAGATGCTAATCCTCTAGCGACCAAGATAGACTTGGAGCATTTCTGGGAAAAGTTGGAAGACGAAGAAGGTCGAGATATGGTGAA
Source organism: Moxostoma hubbsi (assembly GCA_032164185.1). NCBI lineage: Eukaryota > Metazoa > Chordata > Actinopteri > Cypriniformes > Catostomidae > Moxostoma > Moxostoma hubbsi. The sequence continues at coordinate 35,277,398 of JAVLUX010000022.1, read as the reverse complement.
ATTTCTGGATGGGCACTTCCCAAATCTGCTCGACATAAGAGGCCATGAGCTGGAAATCGAGCGAGCTCACAGAATACACTAGGCAAGGAGTAAAGCAAAGCTTTCTTGGAAGAACCACAAAATGTTCTTGTTCCCAGACTTTGCGAATTCAACAAGAGAGAAACGTGATCAATTCAAGGAATGTAAGAAACTCTTATGTCAATGGAAGGTCGCTTTTGCACTGATGTTCTCGGCCAAATTGAGAATAGATACTAAGGGTGGCCACAAAATATTTACATGCCTTCGTAAAGTCAATGGAGTGATTAGGCCATTGTGTGATAATTTCTATGCAGCTGAGTGGGCCTGACTCACTGAACACTCACTTGGCCATCCAAGGAAACTGAGCGCCTTCTTCCTTTCTTTATGTGCTGGTTCCACCTAACAGCTAGAGTTTGTTTTGTGGTATAGCACTCCAAAACAGTTTATGGATGAAAATGCACATTCTTTGTGGTTATGCCTCCTGGTGGTTGGAGTATGTTCTGTGGAATATTTCTTGCAAAACATTGGAGTGATTAGGGCATCTGTTGCACTCATGTAACAGCCGAGTGGGCCTGACTCACTGAACATTCACTTGACTGTGGCACTGGGCACCTTTTTTGTTTCTTTTTGTGCTAGTTCCACTTAGCAGCTGGAGTTTGTTTTGTGAAGGAACACACCTTCAGAGCAGTTATGTGGATGAATCTACGTGTTCTTTGTGCACATGACTCCTATTGGCTGGAGTTCGTTTTATAGATTACTTTCTGTTGTGCAATTCTGTCTCACAAAATTTGTAACGAAACACCGGACTTAATGGCAAACTAATGGCAAAGTTCTCATGAGTTTAGACAGATGGATAGTGGTTGGACCTAACACTGACCATGTTTTTCTTTTTTCTGTGCTTTTTGTTTGGGGTTTGATTGTTGCACTAATGTTGGTATGTGGTCATTATAATTGTATTTTTTAAACACAATCTATTCATTCTAATATGTCAAAATGTAAAATGTAAATATGAGTTGATTGTCTCTCTCCATGCGGAATGTGAATGGGTTGGGGCACCCCATACATAGTTATGGAAAGTTATTTCTCTTCTTAAACATAAGAAATGTGATATAGTTTTTCTTCAAGAAATGCATCGTTCTCTGCAGGAAGTTGAACAATTTGGGAAGATATGTGGTGGACATGTTTTCTTTAGTGCTGGCTCAAGGAAGAGCTGGGGATCATTACACTGATAAGTAAACATCTACAGTTCAAATGTCTCAAACAGATTAAAGATAAATTAGGAAGAGACATTATTGTTTTAGCACAAATTCAGGGGCAAAATCTGATTTTGGCTAATATTTACAAACCTAATGCTGATAATAAGGGATGATATAATATTGGGAGGAGACTTTAATAAATTGATTGATTAAGTCCTTGATCATAGTGAAGCAAAAGGTGTAAGCCCCCTAGAGCAACGCTGACACTTTACAGGATGCATAAAAATCTTGGTTTTACAGATATACTTTTGAACCCATCCAGTAGGGATTATAATTTTTTTTTCATCAGTCCATATGATTTATTCTAGAATGGAAAGTTCCGACAACCATGATGCAAGCCCGAATCAGTTTGATTCTTAAAAAGATCCAAGTGAGTTTAAGAGTTACTGTCCAATTTCTGTGATCTAGCTAGACATTAAAATATTGTCAAACATTTTGGCTAACCGATTATGTCTTCTGATAACATTAGTCATTTCATCAATATCATGTGGTCAGTGGCAAATTATCATGATCCGGTCGCTGCCATCTGACTAGACACCGAAAAGGCATTTGATATGGTAGAATGGGATTGTATTTTTAAGATTTTGGAAATGTAAGAGTTCGGAAATACATTTATTTGATAGATTAAGTTACTTTATAGACACACGGTAGCGGCACTACAAACAAATGGATTAATTTCAAATTACTTTACTCTGGATAGGAGCACCTGGCAGGGTTGCCCTCTTTCCCCATTATTCTTCTGTCTTGCCCTAGAACCATTAGCAGCTGCGATAAGAAAGGAGGATGATTTTCTAGGGGTATGACGCATAAGCTTTTGCTTTACGCAGATGATATTTTATAATTAGTCTCCAACCCTACTAGATCTATGCCTTGCCTCCACAGAATGATTAATTCCTTTTCTAAGTTCTCAGGATACAGAGTTAATTGGTCTAAATCCGAAGCTTTGTCTCTGACAGCGTACTGCAGATAACGGCTTTTCAGCCAGGTGCCTTTCAGTGGCCCAAACAGGGCATTAAGTATTTGGGTATTTTATTCCCAGCAAATTTGTGTGATATTAGTTAGTCAATTTTGACCCTTTAACAAAAATGTTTTCGAGCGATGTAGACAGATGGGCTTCATTACATTTATCGATGATTGGGAAGGTTATTAAAATTAATTGTATTCCAAAATTCAACCACCTGCTACCAGTCTCTCCCTAAAGATGTCCCCCTCTTTTATTTCAAGCAATTTGATAGCATAGTCTTTCATTTGGAATGGTAAATGTTCCAGATTACATTTCAGTAAGTTGCATAGGCCAATTGTGGGCATCAGAGTATTACTCCCTGCTAATTCAGAGTCTGGGGGACGAAGCTTTAAATTCTATCAAGAGATTATGGGAGAAAGATTTAAACTTGGTATTGGAGGAGGGAGTGTGGGTTAGGATTAAAAAAACTAATGTCTGCATACAGAGCACAAGGGTGCGCCTTATGCAATTCAAGATTTTTCATTGATTCTATTGGATCCCCTCTAGATTGTATAGGCTTGGTCTTAAAGATACCCCCACCTTCAGGTGATGCCAGTCAGAGGATGGAGGTACAACCCATGTCTTTTGGTGTTGTGTTAATATCCAAGAATTTTGGTTGAAGGTTCAGAGTTTTGTGTGTGACGTATTGGGCACTCGGGTTTAATTTTACCCCAGACTCTGTATTTTGAGCGATGGGGCGGTCATTGATATAGAGAATAGACACATAATGAGTTTGGTCCAAACCAGTGTCATGATCACAGACAGATAGTTTTAAGGTGATGGAGTTCGGCCGGAGCATCCTTATTTCAGGAGTGGTGCTTTGAGAAAGGGATGAAATGTTTGTGGGGAAATGGGGTGGATATCTGGCATTTCTAGAGGGCTTTCAGGGAGGGGCAGTTGAGAGAGAGGTGTAGTGTCAATATGTGTGATTATGTAATTAACAATATTATGATGTTATTTATATATATATATATATATATATACTTTTTTTCTGTGTGTGTGTATAATCATGTATGATCACTGGGATGTTGTTAGGGCCAGGGTGGAATTGGGGATTGGGAGGGGTAATGGGGGTTTATTGTTGATTTTGTTTATATAGGATTTGTTTTTCTGTCGTTAATATGTGAATCAATAAAAAACATTTAATCAGAAAATCTCATAAATATATATTATTTGAAAGCAAGGACATGGGATCATATGAGTGCACTAGTATTTGCCAGGTTAAAATAAACTACAAAATGAAACCTAATTTTATAATGAACTGATGTCAATGGGTGACACATTGACAATGCTAATCATAAACCATACCCAATATTATTTAATATATTATATTTATATATAGGCAAATCAAAGACAGACAAATCAACAATAAACACAAGTGCCGTTTTAATGTAACAACCGTTTATGATTCAACTGACTTCTATTATTTAACTGACTATTTGCTGATTTGATTTAACTACTATATGAAGTGCAACAGTTAAAGAAACCAAGTAAGCCCAGTTTAAAATCTGTGATCAACTGCATCTTAATTACAGAGTGTTGAAAGGGCACTTCTCCTTGAGGTGATGTAAAACAGATCCAAAACGAATTTGGATAATGAAATTTGGGTTTAATTACGTTGGTTTTAGTAAATACAAATGTGTGTGTGTGTATTTTCTTAAATAATAAAACTAATTAACTACATTAAATACATATTTTTGCAATTATTTTGTGCTGGAGGCTACGATCTACTGCTTTTTTTATTTATATAATTTATTTATCATCTGTGGGTCGACCATTGGGGGTGCAAGTTTCTTGGGTCTGTGGAGACTGTATAAAAAGTTTGTAAAGAGAATGTGGGAAGATGCGCCAAGATAGTCAATTTCCCTGTAGATACAGTATCAAATTGACGTCATTCCTTCAGAATTTAATACTATATCATGCGGCCACTTTGTACCAACTCGTGCACAATATTATTAATAATTAATATTATTAAACTTAATATTCTTTTTTTCTTGTTTCTGCTCATTTCTTTTCAAATTGATAAACAAACTGAAAACGTACATGGTTGCTCTCTCTACTTGAAGCTTTGGTCTTGACCACTCAATACCCGACACATTGCGCCACCTACTGGTGAGAACGAATAGCACCAGGTTGAGATTGTGCGTCGGTACTCTTTCCTGCAGTTCCCGATTGTGGAAGATTGAATATCAATCCGAATTTGAACCACTGAATTTTAGCTCTCAGATCTTCTCCTGTTCCTGCCTTATATGTAGAAATTAGTGAAATGCCTCTTGATATTAGAAGACTATTGTTGTTAAATGTTGAAGTTAATGTTGATTTCTGGATAACAGTAAAGGAAACACTATGAAACTCATCCAATTAAAAAAGTATTGGTAAAATGCTGGGAATATGAGTCAGCCAAGTTAAGTTTTTTTGGATGGATTGCAGAAGAAGAAGCCCACTTATGTGCAATAATAAATGCAGAAGTGAGCACCACAGTATAGTGTCACCTATTTCACATTGGCTATTCCCTTTTCCATTAGTAGATTTTAATCTGCAAGAAATTATTAATGATAAAAATAGAGTAAGAGTAAAGGACACAATGGTTAAACAGTATCTAGAACAGAATTACTACTCAATGCTTACCATTTTCACTGATGGTTCTAAAGGTCCTGAAACAGGTTGAGCATCAGCAGCTGTATATATCCCACATATGTCCACAAGTTAAAATTGGTAAAAGAGTATCTGACCAAGTAGGAGTTTATTCAACAAAGCAATATTATTAGCTAACAGGTGGATGGACACTCAGCCAATGAATGCGGTGATATGCTCAGATTCATTCTCTGCTTTATCAAGCCTTATTAGCGGGAGATCTTCAAGAAAAGACAATTTACATGAAATTATTTTACGTATGTATAGAGTAAATAAGTTAGGAATTAAGATGTGTTTTCTGTGGGTTCCAACACACATGGGAGTGAATGGAAATGATGAAGTTGGTAAGCAAAGCAGGCGCTGAAATGATCACATATAGAAATGAATATCCCACTAAGTAAAGAAGTTAAGGCCAAAATCAGAACAGCTATAAAAGGGAAATTGCAAGAAAATTTAAATGAGGAAGGAAGAGGAATACATCTTTATCATATTCAAGATCAAGTAGGAGTTGAAAGAGGGAATTTTGGTAGTAGAAGAGAAGACACAATAATTTCCAGACTACGTCTTGGGCACACAGATCTAAATTATTCCCTATATAGAATGAACAAACATGAGTCTGGGAAATGTAGATTGTGTGGATCAGCAGAAACTGTAGAGCATGTACTAATATATTGTACTGCTTATGAAAATGAAAGAGTATTTCTGTTGGAAGAAATACGAGAAATGGTGATAGGAATTCTTACATTTAAAACACTGCTGCATAATGGCTTGTGTCATCATAAAATATAGAATGCATTAATGAGCTACTTAAGAAAGGTAGAATTGTTTAATAGGATTTAGAAGGTAATAGATTTTTTTAATACATTTTTTCCCCATTCCACTCCAGTCCACACTCCAGTCCAGTAGGTGGACGAATGCACTTATCGTTTGTTTGCCAACCGCAATAAAACGCCAAAAAAGAAGAAGAAGAATTTGAAAAAGAAAATTTGGTTAAGCGAAATAGAACAGGCTCAATTTTACCCTTTGAAAAATCTATATGGTATTTTCAAATGAACTGAATATTTTGGAAATAACTTTGGAAGGTGACTATTTATGGTTGCATTTTCAATAATGAAATTAGTTGTGAAATATTTCAAAATGAAATATTAAATGCTTAAAAATACAACCATGTTAAATTTCAGCCTCCCAAAATGCACGCATTGAAAATTCAACGCATTTAAATGCAAACACAGATGATACAATGCATTTATTTTTCCATTAGAGAAATTCAACATGCTTCAACATGCTACATATACATTCTCCTCCTACACATCTGACACAACAGTTTTAATTTGTGTTTCACCTTTGTGGTTTAAATAAACCATAATTGTCACATACTCAACGGTGCATCTTGAATTATTTGGTTTTATTATTCATATATTAATAAATAAATGTCAGTAACAAAGACAAAAATGTCTTGTCTTTGTGCTGCTGAACAAAAAAACATGCTCTGAAGTGAGGCTTGAGTGAGTAAGGACATTTTATTTTACAAACACATCTTGCTTTGATTCCCCTGTCCTCATTTCCTTCCATCATTTACTAATTTCTTAATAGAGTGATGTTAAAAAGAAAGGAAATTAAGCAAGGAAAGGAAACGAGGACCCACACTTTCAGAAATGAGAAGCACCCCATGAGATGGAGGGAGGTTAGCAAACAAAGAAAATGTGGAATTTATGAAGATGCGGTTGCCACTACCTGAATTTTGCGGGAGTCACTTCGCCTGTAGAATTGGGTTGTTGTCACCAGCCTGTCGGGCATCAACAATCAGGCTATGGTTGAAATAACTGAGATCATATTTTTTCCCCATTCTGATGGTCGATGTGAACATAAACGGAAGCTCCTGACCCATATCTGAATGATTTTATGCACTGCTGCCACATGATAACTGCTGATCTCCTGGGATTTTCACACACAACAGTCTCTAAAATTTACTGAGAATGTTGCAAAAAACAAAAAACAGTTCTGTGGACAGAAATGTCTTGTTGTTGAGAGAGGTCGACAGAGAATGGCCAGACTGGTTTGAACTGACAAAGTCCTTGGCTCCTGCCTATATCGCCTATGCCAGGATCCCCTACTGGTTTTATAGATTATTAGAAAGAGTCAGATGTGTTCTTTTCAGTCTTGCTTTGCTTTTTTCCAATTACTTTATACATAATTGTAAATGTAACAAGAGGAAGCCTTGTTCTAACCTTTATTCTGGATACCAAATTTATATAAATTTGATTCCTTTAATAGGAAAGCTGTGAAAACTATTAAAATGTTCAAAAGGTAGAGTCTCTCCCCTGACATATAACATATTGTCACGTTGTATTTTGTATTATTATTATAATTATTATTTATAATTGTAAAAGTTGTTGTTCCTTTAAATTCAGTATGTCTTTTGCAAAAAATAAAATATCTTACTGGTACGTTTAAAAAAAAACAAAAAAAAAAAACAAGACGCATGTCAGGCTGCGTCACTGAGGCATGCGTTATGGCGTCACTTCCCGTTGCAATTGGCAGTTGGCGTTGCAGGAGCGCCATGTTGATGCAAACAAAAGAAACAACATCATTGCTTTCATAACTGTTCATTACAGGATGAAAATGATGGCGGAATATAACATGCTGCTCAGCTTTCCATAAACCGGAGCTCTTCATAATGCCGTTGTAAGTATCTCGCCGGAGTTCAAACACGGATGCGACGAGAGTAAACGCGTTGTCTGGGGCCTAATGTCACGAAACAGACCCAAACTCGACACGTTCTTAGAAGCACTTTATGGTGCTCTCTATTGCGTATAGTTTCTGAACTAGTTTACTCATTTTCCCCCCACATTTGACAACAACATTTTCTGTATGCAGTTCGTAATGTCATAAAAAATAACAACAGGCAAACAGATGTAGAGATTCAGTTTATAGTAAATACGCCGGCGTGTATGCACAGAAATAGTGAAATCTATTTTGCATTCATAGGTTTGTTCAACTTTGTGCAGACACGTAGATCAGTAGTTTACATCGTGTTGATATCGGTCTGTGACCTCGTGTTAACCCTTATACTCTACAAGGGGGCGTTCACACATACGCATTCTTGCGTTCCTAAATCAAACAATAAAGACGATTAAAAACGGCACAGATGGAGCGCGAGAACGTGAATACCACTTAAGACAACTGTACAACAAGTCTTCTACTTGTGCTCATATTAAGCGGCTATATTTGCCCCGTAACTGATTTTCAGGGTCAGTTGTTTGCATATTTCCTTTAACAGATATCACGCAGCGTGTCGTCCACTTATGCCAACACTTTAGTTTAATCAGTTAATTAAAATGGTCACTGCAGTGTCTAAACTCAATTAGATAGGCCTTGCACAGAATATTATGAAATATATAAATTGTTAGATATCAAAAACAAAGGAATTCAGTACTGGTGGCATTTTTGTCACCCTATTCTAATCTAAATATCTCAGTTTTGTAATTTTACAGTGGCTTTTTTAAAATAATGTTTTTAGCGCACAGCCCTGCTTCAAAATGTACTTCTGAGAGTGAAAGATGATGCACAATTAGGCTATTGTTATTACATGATGACAACTTGGATTTCCTACTGATAGGTTCACATCCTCGGACTTGGAAATTATTTAAGCTATTTTTATGGCAATACTCTTAATGTCAAAATGGATCCATGTGTGTTGTTGATGACGACAGTAAAATAATGAATCAATACACTGATTAATCTATATGTCTAAGGTCACTATCATTCTGGTCGTTTATAAAGATGTTACAACATTCAAGTAGGAGGAAGTTTTGATTTCCAATGAGTATTTACAAGTTTGACAATGATATGAACTATACTTGTAAAATTGTAATAATGAAAATTCCGTCGGTTTCAAAGTGGTACACGTGAGAGGTGAATAAATAAAAACAAAGGCACAAAGACATGACTGACGCTATCATCTATCACTTCCAGCATATGTCATTATGCAAAGACAACTTTTGTCCCTCCTGAACTGTTTTTATGTAAAATTATAAATAATGAAAAACTTAAAGTTCCGCAATATCTATTATGTTTTTCGAAAAGTCACAATATAATTTTCTTTTACCCTGTTTAGATCCTGACATTTTATCCTTGAGACTAGGGCTGCACAATTAATCAAATATATAATCAAAATGCGTTACAGCTGCCACAATTAACTGATTGCAAAAAGTGTCAATCAGAGCACCTCATGTGGGTCTTCTCATGCTGCTTCAATTTTTGCAGTGGTTGAGCATATCCCTTGCATGCTTCTGTGTACTGTATATTTATTTAAAATTTGATTAACTGTTGTTTTTCATGCTTATAAGAAGGCCAATTTGAAGTTGACTTTTTAGTCTTCATTAACTGATAAAACGGCAATAATGTAGGACTAATTCTGAAACATTTTTTTATGTGTTGGTGACATAATAGGTATGCAGTTAATCACCAAAAGTAAGCATTTTAATGTACATAGTATTAATCTAAATTAATTTTAATTACAATATAACGGGTAGAAAAATCAATTATACATTTTTGGCATCGTGTAGCCCTACTTGAGACAGTGTTGATTTTTATCTGTGGGCTTTTGCTCTCTTCACTTTAATGTTTTCAGTGAATCAGTTCAGTCACTGGTGATCTTATGTTAGAAATGTTTACCGATGTCACACAAAAAGCCAAACATGTTTCTGTAGGGTCTGATTTTTTTTCTCTCAACAGTCCAATCACCAATCAGGTTCAAACAGCTCAGCAGACCCCAAAGCACTATGGGATCACATCTCCCATCAGCCTGGCGCCGCCGAAAGAGGCCGATCTGGTGCACACTCGCAAGCTAACAGAGACGCTCCGACCATTTGGAGTTTTTGAGGAGGAGCTGGAGCTGCAGCGGAGGTAAACGAGTCCCACTTCACTGAATTACATGTGTATGGGTCACATTAGTTTGTCCGATTGCATCTGAGGCCGTTAGTGATAAGCTTGATTAATTTGAAATGAAAGGACGTTGTCTAACATTGTTTATTTTGCCCTCAGAATCCTTGTGCTTGGAAAGTTAAATACATTGGTTAAGGTGTGGATCCATGATGTCAGTGAAGCTAAGGTATTTTAATGTCCCTTAATTTACTATTCATAAATATATGCATATCATTAACCACTCATAGATACTGACTCTTGACTGTATTTACAGAATATTCCAGCTTCAGTGATTGATAGTGTTGGTGGAAAAATCTTCACGTTTGGATCCTATAGGCTTGGAGTTCATACCAAGGGTAAGTAATACATAGCCTTAACTGTGCATCTGTAATATCTATTCCGCTAACCTAACGATATCTCCATGTGTAGGTGCTGATATTGATGCTCTCTGCGTGTCCCCCCGTCATGTGGAGAGAACAGACTTCTTTTCCTCCTTTTATGAGAAGTTAAAGGAGCAGGAGGAAGTTAAAGACCTGCGGGTATGGTGACTCCTGTAAATGATGTGCACACATACACCGTTCACACACATTCTATGCAGCTTTCCAATTGATTTTTACTCTTGCCTTCTAGGCAGTGGAGGAAGCATTTGTTCCAGTGATTAAGCTGTCCTTTGATGGCATTGAGGTATTTTTACAAACCCTACTCTGTACTGGTTATATAGTTTCTTCATCTTCGGGCAATTTCTTGTACCAGGGGTGGATTTTTCTTAAACCGATTTCAGCTATTTTCTATTTGTTACAGGAAGGCCACATTAAAACTGACATGGAAACTTTTTACCAGGCCTTTATCATTTATTTTTTGGTACATTTCAAGTACCTTTGTTTGTATGTTTTGTTTTTTTAGCCTTGTCCCAAACCCAGACTTTCAATATTAAACTATAAAAATACTAATGATTACATATTTAAAACTATGATAATCTAAACAGACTGCAATAAACACATTTTATATTAAAAAAAATTATTTCAATATTAATTGTGTGAGTGATTTCTATTACCGGTAATTTTCCACAAATTATGACATTTCCACCACAGCAAGCAATTTTTAATCTAATCTGCTTTTTTGAAAGTTTGTTTACTTGTTAAATAAGTTAACTAAAGTGCCAGTGAAGAGCATGCTTGATTGAATATTAGACAAGTGACGTTTAAAGAAAACTAAGAAAAAGCAATTGAAAAATAACCTGTTAGCAGATTATTTCTATTGGGCATAATTTCCAATCAAGCTATACTTTTGTGTAAAAGTGTAAAAATATTATTTAATTGTGTGCATTTATGATACTTAAAATGTTAACTATGAAATTAGCCTTAGCAAGGCAACGGACTCGTTAATGTCAAACGTTAATGTAATTTCCTTCACAGAATTCTATTGAACACACTATACAACATTTTAGATGTGCTGGAAGTGACACTGGTGGGAACTTTCCTGTGGTGCATGCATACACTGTTGGACATTGTTAATAGAAAAAACACATTGTTAATTGACAAATAATAAAAAAAAAAGAAAAAATGTAGAGAGTGAAAAACGTTTAAATGAGACTTCACTTTCTGGAACTCTGCAGTGCTAAAAGTACCTGAAGTTGAAGAAAAACTCACATGTCACAGGGTTCCCACAGATCCTGGAAATCCTGAAATTTTGCAGTGCAGTTTTCCAGTCATTGAAAAGTCATGAAAAATACCTTGATGTCCTGAAAAATATTTCGATATAATAGAACTGTTTGACTGTTGCTAACAAGGTTGTGTCTGCTTGTACTGCGGTTTCCAAATGTAGTATGTGGAAAACATGGACCAAATCAGCTCTTTAAAATGACATTAGCTATAAAATGCAGAATGTAATGGAATATGACATATTTGGACAAAATAAATGTTTGAATACACAATTAATAAAATGTAAATTGTGAAACGTCCTAGTGTGATAATGAAACTGCAAATGTGATTTAATTGAATAAATGTATAATCTGCAAGTGAAACGTGCTTTAAATTGAATGAGTGAAGCTGGCCGCTTATACACAGAAAACATCATTCATGATCGTCACGCGTGCACTTGTGTGTGTGTGTTTGTTAGGTGACAGAGCAGCGCGCACTGAAGCGTGCAGCACATACAGACTATGTACAGATCTGGAAAAAATTAGGAGACCACTCAAAAATGATCAGTTTCTCTGGATTTAATATTTATAGGTGTGTTTGAGTAAAATTTACATTTCTGCTTTATTCTATGTACTGACAACATTTCTCCCAAATTCCAAATAAAAATATTGTCGTTTAGTAGCTGGTCAGAATAACAAAAAATATGCAGTGTTTTCAGACCTCGAACAATGCAAAGAAAACAAGTTCATATTCATTTTTTAAACAACACAATACTAATATTTTAACTTGGGGAGAGTTCAGAAATCAGTATTTGGTGGATATTCAATCACAGCTTTCATGCTGCTTTGTATGCTCTCTAGCAGTCTTTCACATTGCTGTTGGATGAATTTATCTCACTCCTGGTGCAAAAATTCAAGCAGCTCGGCTTTGTTTGATGGCTTGTGGCATCCATCTTCCTCTTGATCACATTACAGTGGTTTTCAATGGGGTTCAGGTCTGGAGATTGGGCTAGCCATGACAGGGTCTTGATCTGGTGGTTTTCCATCCACACCTTGATTGACTTGGCTGTGTGGAATGGAGCATTGTCCTGTTGGAAAAACCAATCCTCAGAGTTGGGGAACATTGTCAAAATTTTCTTCCTGTATAACCTTGTATGTGGCTTGATTCATGCATCCTTCACAAAGACTTGCTGAAGCACCCCCAGATCATCACCGATCCTCCACCTGGCCTTCTAATGGTTAGACGGAGACCTGGAGAGGCCTTCAAGCCACAGTGTCTCGCACCCACTGTGAAATTTGGTGGAGGTGGAGGATTGGTCCAATCTCCAGACCTGAACTCCATTGAAAACCTCTGGAAATGTGATCAAGAGGAAGATGGCCACAAGCCAACAAACAAAGCCAAGCTGCTTGATTTTTTTGCACCAGGAGTGGCATAAAGTCACCCAACAGCAATGTCTAGACTGCTATAGAGCATATTTTTATGTGTTATTTCACCAAATATTGATTTCTGAGCTCTTCCTAAGTTAAAATATTAGTATTGTTGTTTAAAAATGATTATGAACTCTGAAAACACTGCATATTTTTTGTTATTTTGACCAGCCGTCATTTTCTGCAACTAAATGACAAATTTTTTTGGGAATTTGGGAGAAATGTTGTCAGTACATAGAATAAAACAAAAATTATAATTTTTCTCAAACACACAACTATAAATAGTAAATCCAGAGAAACTGATAATTTTGCAGTGGTCTCTTTATTTTTTCCAGAGCGGTATTTATTTAATTAAATCACAGGTTTACGGGAATCAGTCATTCTGGGCCATGTAGCGAACTGCTTATCTGGATAGAAACACGAAAATTAATGCTTGATTTAAATAGACGCACACACTTGTTTTTTTTTTTTTTGCTTAAATATTGCACTTGTTGGGCTCAAAATGTCCTGGAAAATTCTACCTTGAAAAGAGTGGAAACCCTGATGACATTAAATTCTTTTCCACCTTTGGGCCGAATGGTTTTGAGCACAGCGAGTAATGGTTACAGTGACAATTCCACTTGAGCATGGTTTGGTACAGTACTATAACCAACCGTTCCTGGCCCAGATTTCTCTAGCTAACTGTGCTGGTGGGACACCTGTAGTGAAGTAGCGACTTGTGATTGGTCACATGTCAGTTGCCAAGGTAACTCAGTTTACATAAGTAGCTGGCCAAGTTTGCTAATATTGAGAAAAATGTAATAAAAGCAGTGTAATATATACACATATATTCTCAAGCCATAAATTTTTTTTTAACGAGACACGTAAGAACCAATGCCGTTTGGCATCATTTGTCAAACCTGGCACAAATACGTCTTGATGTGCCATATTTGAATGTACTGTTCATGTACAAGTGTGGAGGGGAGGCATTTCAGTGAATAATGTGTTTGTCAAAATCAGTTTTGTAGCTTGACAGTCCATGTGGTCACCATATGTTTTTATTGAATTGAAAAGAGCTGTGTGAACTGTCTTCAAAATGGATTCTGTAATATTTCAAAGAAAGTAATATGGGTTTGAAATAACATAATGGTGATTATATGAGGACAATATAATTTTTTTGGGCAACTATTCCTTGAAATAATTTTTTTACATGCTTGTTAAGTATTAAAGCAACATGAGGTACTAAAGAAGTGCAAAATATTTGGATTCAGGAACAGAGTACCTGATCATATTTAATTTTTTTGGGATACGTAACAGATTGACATACTGTTTGCCCGTCTGGCACTACAAACCATTCCAGAGAACCTGGATTTGCGAGATGATGGATTACTGAGGAACCTTGACATTCGCTGCATCCGAAGTTTGAACGGTGATATAATTAATTGCGGTGTTCATTTGCTCTTGTTTGCATGGGAATTAGTCTTTCCATGGTAATCATGTATATGCATGCACTTAACTATTGAACTATTAAAAATTTCCTTTACTGTTTTTCATGTAATGACACATGCATATGTATCGATTAGGTTGCAGAGTGACTGATGAGATTCTTCACCTGGTGCCCAACATAGAGAATTTCAGATTGACTCTCAGAGCAATCAAACTGTGGGCCAAACGTGAGTAGACGCCTGTCTGTCAGCATTTGATTGTGTTTTTTTTTTTTTTTGTGGCAACATGCCTCAGCTGGTCTGGCAGTGTGAAAACAAGCCCAACAATGACCTGCTGTTTGAGGGGCGTTCGTGTGGTGAAGAGCAGCATTGTGTATTGGCAGAATTGTTTGGCTTGCGTTTGCTGCCTAGCCACCAGTGCACACTTGCTTATGCTTTGTTAAAAAGAGAAGAACGATTCTTGATCAGCAACCTGGGCTTTAGAAATGCATCAGTGGTCTACAGTCTGGGTACAAATTTTTTTTCAAACTCTTCATTCAAACAGTCAGTTCATGTTCTACTGTTTATACTGTTTTGAAGATTATGTCTAATAGTCTAATGTCTATTTTTTGATAATTCAGTGAATTTAAATGGCAAATTAACAGTACTGCATTTAATTATTGGCCCTTTTATTTGGAACTTGATAGATTTAAAGTTTAAGATTAATAATAAATCAGTAACTCTGGCATCCGGGCAAAAACTGCTTCATATTATGTAACACTTTTGTGAAAAACAAAAGATTTTTACTAACAATTCTGACAGTAAATCCTGATTGAGTTAGGTTTGAAGCCGTTGTAAAATAGACAATATATACTCCCCTTTGACCGCATATCTGTTGAACACTGTATTTATCCATATATTATTACATTTAAGTTAATATTAATTAGTAATCTGCAACATTGCTTGGCAGCCATTAACAACGCAAGCTCCTTCACATTACACCCCCTTAATGTTATATTCTTCCTCGTTGTTACTTGTTTGGGACACGCTACACTTTGTATTTTCTATTTATAGCTGTCGTGCGAATCTCTACTGGTTGACACTTTTTTGCATCATACTACCCAGCCCTAAGACCTAGATTTGATTTTCCAAAGTCCACCTGCGTTTATATTTTTTCATTTAGACACCTGGTGTTATTTGAAACTCTTACAGGTCATAATATCTACTCGAACATCCTGGGATTTTTGGGGGGCGTCTCTTGGGCCATGCTGGTGGCAAGAACTTGCCAACTCTACCCCAACGCTGTGGCCTCCACCTTGGTCCATAAGTTCTTCTTGGTTTTTTCAAAGTGGTGAGTTCGTCAGACTGACATTTGTGTTGTTTATCAATGAGAGAACATGTATTGGAAAGTCAAATTCAAGCTTTGGTATTTAGTTGTATTTAAAGCTGAAGTGTGTAACTTTTTCTGTGGTACAACACTTTCTCGTATTCCAGCTTAATAGGTAGAGGACAATAAAAGTAAGCCATTTGTAGGTACATTTTCTCAAACTGTAAACATTTGTTTTTTTTTAGCTGCCCGTCCAGCTAAAACAACATTATTTGCTCAACCAATGGCATTAGTTGTTTGTGTAATCAACAGCAGACAGATGGCTTTATTCAGAAAGCTGTTTGAAAATGTTTTATTTTGCATTCTGTTCAGTGGCGCAGAAGTTAGACACTTCAGCTTTAAAGTCCTGTTCAACTGAAATTCATTCATGTTTCTTTGTTCCTGTGTTGTGTTTACAGGGAATGGCCAAACCCAGTCCTTCTGAAGCAGCCTGAAGACTGCAATCTCAACCTCCCAGTCTGGGATCCTAGGGTACTGACTTTTTTTTCTCTTTTTTTCTCTTTTGTTGTTGTAAATGGTACACTGTAGGGCAGGGCTCATACAGCTAAGAAAGTCAGGGCAGTGGTGGCTCAGCGGTTAAGGCTCTGGGTTACTGACCAGAAGGTCGGGGGTTCAAGCCCCAACACCGCCAAGACACAACTGTGTGACCCTTGAGCAAGGCCCTTGATCCTATCTGCTCCAGGGGTGCCGTATCATGGCTGACCCTGCACTCTGACCCCAGCTTAGCTGGGATATGTGAAAAATAAATAATTTCACTGTGTATATGCAGAAATGTATGTATAATATGTGACAATTTATCATTTTATTTTATTAAGTCCCAATAAGTTTAACCATTTTGAGGATTTTTTTAATCAGAAGAATCATCACTCAAAACAAAAAAGGTAGATTTGAAATGTTTAATGCAAAAATTAAAAAAAAAAAAAAAAAAAAAAATATAATATATATATAAAATAGTATATAAAATAGACTATTTTATATATAAAATAGTCATTAGCAACAATATAAACCTAACATATTTTTTACTAAACATTTTAATACATGTAAAATGGAATCCAGGAACTCCTGTAAAGTATATACGTTTGTGAGAGATGATGCAGAAGTTTGTGTTCTAACTTATCAAGAAGTGTTCTTGTGCAAGGACAGTTCAAAAGAACTGATTTGCAGAAACTATTTATACATCCAAACTTAAGTCTTTATGAAACTTAATGGCCAAACAAAAATTCACAATGTAGACCTGCCTTAAATCACATGGGCATTTACACTTAGTACTTCATACGTTTTTTCTAATCTGATTGCTATCTGAAGACCTATCATGAAAAGCTATCACGAAGACCCCATTAAAACCTGGCATTAAAGGGTTAGTTAGTATGAAAATTCTCTCATCATTTACTCACCCTTATGCCATCCCAGATTTGTATGACCTTCTTCTGTGGATCTCAAAGATTTTTAGAACAATTAAAAATCTTAAAAAATCTAAACAATTTTTGGCACCAATTCACTTGCATTGTATGGACTTACAGAGCTGAGATATTCTTCTAAAAATAATTTTGTCCCATGTTCTGCAGAACAATGTCATACACATCTGGGATGTGTATGTTAAATCATGATAGAATTTTTGTTTTTGGGTGAACTATCCCTTTAAGATGTGTCAGGTGTTCTGATCACATGTAATCAGCACTAAATACAGTCTAAATGGGGTCTAAAGGTTGTCAAAACGCATGTGATCACATCACATTTGAGGTGTAAATGCAAAACCATCCTTAATGTCTCCCAGACAGCAGTGAAGCACCACCCCTCACCTGTCAATCAACTGCTGCTCTAAAATAAGCGACATTAAAAGGAATGAACCATCCGATTGGAAAATTTAAAAAAAGCAGATAATCACATACTGTAAGTACGAGAATTTCATGGGCCTTCTTCAGAGTGTCTGAGATAAACATGCAGAGACACAGATGGTAAGCACACATAAAAAAACTCAGGTACTCCACTAAAATAAGGGATAATTCCACTTGAAATGTTGCAGTTGTGCTTCGATTAAATTACAATTGCATCTGGGAGGAACAACGTGCTGTTTTTTTCTTTCTTACTTTTTGAGTTTTCTGACTTTTAGCTGTTTATTACACAGTGATTGATGTATGTCATCATGAAATCAGAGACCCTCCCCATGAAATCCGAACACAAGTGGTCACAGGAGACGCATTTAAGTAACCAGGTGTAAACAGTGATGTGTCTCACCAGATCATGTGTAACTGGATCTCCCGAGACTCATCTTAATGCCAGGTGTAAATGGGGTTAAAAGGACCAGGTGTAAATGCCTACCAAGACGGATTCGACAGTGGATGTAAATCCAATCCAATCTCTGTTATGGCCCAAACCAAAGGCTTTGGGGTTTTCTTGGATTGCAACATAAAAGGAATGAGATTAGTTTAACAATGCAATTAACAGCAAGAGTATGTTTATTTAAAAATAAGATTGTTAACAAACATGCACATCAACTATGCATCCTCATTGCTTATAGAGAAAGAACAATGAATGCCAGCCATACACAAAACAAAACTAATGGTCTATACCATGCTATGAGAATACCTGTCTTACTTCCAAAAAGACAGACATGATACAAATCATGTTCTTCTTACGCTTGCGATCTTGGGTAAAAATGAGATAATCTGTCCACAATATAAGGACCAGAAAAACAAGCCTGCAAAAAGAACCAGGGACAGGTAACAACACCAGAACTTCCCCAGGTTTGAAAATACATTTCTGGTCATAGCGAGCCTTAATTTTAGACTGAACTGATTGCAATTCAGTTTTTGCCTCAGCACATGCATGATGGCATTCACAGAGAATTCATTGTCCAACAAATTGGAAGTAGAGGATGAACTCTGAGCTAACCATTTCTCATTCAGCATTTTAATTGGACCATGTACTGTATTCCCAAACACCAGTTCAGCTGGATTGAACTCTAAAAACTCTTGGATGGTTTCCCGTACATCAAACATGACAAGCGGTATACCCTCATCCCAATCATTACTAGTTTCTAAGCTGTAGAAACATTGATTTCAGAGTTAAATTAAACCTTTCCAAGGCCCCATGAGACTTTAGATGGTATGCGCTAGAGAGTTCGTGGCAGATGGCAAGTTGTTTCAACACTTGAGGAAAACAATCACATTAGCTTTCATTTCCCATAGAGATATGGCTTCTGGATAACTAGTTGCAGCACACACTAAAGTGAGAATATATTGGTGGCCTGCTTTTGTTTATAGGTAAGGGACCAACACAGTGAACAATTATTTTCTCAAATGGCTAACCCATGACTGCTATGGGATGCAAAGGAGCAGGAGGAATTGTTTGATATGGTTTACTTGACACGTGACACATTTTACAATGTTAACGAACATCAGACTTCATTCCAGGCCAGAAGAATATCTAAAGAATTAAATGTAGTTTTAGCAACCCCCATATGACCAGAGAAACTATGGTCATGAGACAAAACCAGAACATATTCTGTATAGACATGTGGTACAACTCTGATGAGCTTCACTGGATTCTGCCATTTCAGAGCTTGGAGGTGTCCACTGACACATCAGTACATTGCCATTGATATAGTAGCGTACAATCATTGAATCTATCTCTGTCCACACCAGTAGAGCATTGGGCACTAGAGAGGGATCTGACCTTTGTGGAACAACCAGTTTCTCTTTGGACAATGGGAGAGAAAATTATTTCCATAAAACCAACTTTTAGGTTGATTCCACATTTCTTTCTTTCTCTCTTCTTGAGAGCCAAGGACTGACTTGTATCAACTTTTGAGGCCTGATCAAGAACAGTCTGAGAGGTCTAGTACATCATCATTCATCTTACAACTCTGAGCTTGTGTTACCACACAGGCAGGAAACACTGATGGAAATTTTTCCATTTCATCATTTACGTTTGAACTGGTGGGACACTCGGTGTCCTTAAGTACACTGTCAGCTTAAATCAATCACACACACTTTTTGGAGTTGGCTTTTTTCAGAGCTTGGCAGTTTGCAATCAAATGGTCAGTCTTGTGGCATTAAAAGCACTCTCGCTTTTCACCTGATCTTATTTTCTTACTAGAAATATCATGGGTAAGCTTTGAGGCAGCCGGTGACATTCCCAATTTCTTTTCAGAACTGAAGTAACCTAACTTCCCCAATGCATGCAGGAGAAGGAACACATTCCTATGTGTGAGAACAAATGAATCTGCAGAGACTACAGTTTGTGAAACAGTTGCCACTTTCTTCTCATTTAAGTACTCAACATTATGTTTGGGCAGGCTGATTTTAAAATCTTAAAACTAGATTAACTCTTTCAGCTCTTGGAATTTTGTCACCTTAGTAGCTGTACACCACTTTTCAGAGATCATGTTTTTCCCTCTAGCAAACTCCACAAAAGTTTGGTTAACTGATCTTTCGTGATTCCTAAACTTTTCCTTGTAAGCTTCTGGTACCAAGTTATATGCATGTAAAACTGCAGATTTCACAGTGTTCTAATCTAAGCGTTCTTCAAGAGTGATTGCAGAAAATACTTCCTGGGCGTTACCTGTAACTTTACACTGCAGCAATAATGTTTAGACTTAAGAAGGCCAATGCAAAGAGGCAGCAATTCGCTCAAATGCACTGAAGTATGTGTCTACTTCAGTCTCCTTAAAGGGTGGAACTAAACAAAAATGCTTGCTAACATCAAATTTAGTTCTAACAAGTTATTTTAAGCTAACTGAATCTGCAGCACTGACTGGCTGTTGAGAAGCAGGAGTAGAGTGCAAACATGAAGCATCAGACTGATTGATTTTACTGTCTGGTTGCTGAGGACCTGCAGGAGTAGAAGGTAAACCCTCAGCATCAGACTAGGCGTTTCATTCGAAACTCGGTCAAGTGTAAATGCACCTGGCTGTTCGTGCCACGTACAGTGAGGGGAAAAAGTATTTGATCCCCTGCTGATATTGTACGTTTGCCCACTGACAAACAAATGATCAGTCTATAATTTTAATGGTAGGTTATTTTGAACAGTGAGACAGAATAACAACAAAAAAAAAATCCAGAAAAACGCATGTCAAAAATGTTATAAATTGAATTGCATTTTAATGAGGGAAAAAGTATTCGACCCCTCTGCAAAGCATGATTTAGTACTTGGTGGCTAAACCCTTGTTGGCAGTCACAGAGGTCAGATGTTTCTTGTAGTTGGCCACCAGGTTTGCACACATCTTGGGAGGGATTTTGTCCCACTCCTCTTTGCAGATCTTCTCCAAGTCATTAAGGTTTCGAGGCTGAAGTTTGGAAACTCGAACCTTCAGCTCCCTCCACAGATTTTCTATGGGATTAAGGTCTGGAGACTGGCTAGGCCACTCCAGGTAATGTGCTTCTTCTTGAGCCACTCCTTTGTTGCCTTAGCCGTGTGTTTTGGATCATTGTCATGCTGGAATACCCATCCACGACCAATTATCAATGCCCTGGCGGAGGGAAGGAGGTTCTCACCCAAGATTTGACGGTACATGGCCCCGTCCATCGTCCCTTTGCAGTGAAGTTGTCCCGTCCCCTTAGCAGAAAAACACCCCCAAAGCATAATGTTTCCACCTCCATGTTTGACGGTAGGAATGGTGTTCTTGGGGTCATAGGCAGTATTCCTCCTTCAAACACGACGAGTTGATGCCAAAGAGCTCGATTTTGGTCTCATCTGACCACAACACTTTCTCACAGTTCTCCTCTGAATCATTCAGATGTTCATTGACAAACTTCAGACGGGCCTGTACATGTGCTTTCTTGAGCAGGGGGACCTTGCGGGCGATGCAGATTTTCAGTCCTTCATGGCGTAGTGTGTTACCAATTGTTTTCTTGGTGACTATGGTCCCAGCTGCCTTGAGATCATTGACATGATCCTCCCGTGTAGTTCTGGGCTGATTCCTCACCGTTATCATGATCATTTCAACTCCACGTGGTGAGATCTTGCGTGGAGTCCCAGACCGAGGGAGATTGACAGTTCTTTTGTTTTTCTTCCATTTGCGAATAATCAAACCAACTGTTGTCACCTCACCAAGCTGCTTGGTGATGATCTTGTAGCCCATTCCAGCCTTGTGTAGATCTACAATCCTGTCCCTGATATCCTTGGACAGCTCTTTGGTATTTGCCATTGTGGAGAGTTTGGAATCTGATTTGATTGATTGCTTCTGTGAACAGGTGTCTTTTATACAGATAACAAACTGAGATTAGGATCACTCCCTTTAAAAGTGTGCTCCTAATCTCATATCGTTACCTGTATAAAAGACACTTGGGATCCAGAAATCTCTGATTGAGAGGGGGTCGAATACTTCAATTTCTAACATTTTTGACATGCGTTTTTTCTGGATTTTTTTGTTGTTATTCTGTCTCTCACTGTTGAAATTAACCTACCATTAAAATTATAGACTGATCATTTCTTTGTCAGTGGGCAAACATACAAAATCAGCAGGGGATCAAATACTTTTTTCCCTCACTGTATGTAAACTTTACTCCACCCAAACATCGCTACATCATACATAACATAACAGCTTCTACATGTTGGAGAGATCAAATACATTTTCTTCATTTATTTAATGCAGATTGCAGACGAAACTGAAACTAAATGCTGATAATGAGTGCAGCTGACTCGCATATGAGGTATCTTACCTATGACAAGCCCCAAGGGGGAGAAAAAATGCATGCACAAACACACAGTCAGATGCATTGATGTGGCCATTTGTAAATGGAATGTGATTATTCAATCGGATTGCAATATGATCAGCAAAAACACATAAAGTGACCATGTGTAAATATACCCCCAGAGTTGCATTTATTTTGCCTCAACCTTCACTCTTCAGTTTGAAAATATTGATTTGAGTGGTGATGTCTTATTTAAAGGTGTTTATTAACTTCTTTTTAAGAAGATTGATAATTTTGCATACTATGAAATATATATATATTTTCTTTTTTTTCTATAAACGGATGTAAGTCATAATCACACTTTTTGTGCATTCTCAATGCACAGAGCTACAATCTAGCATGTCTTCAGCTGCTTCAAAATATAAGCACAGAGATCTTTCTGTGATATCTCAAAACAGTGATGTGCCATTTTATTCTAGGTGACACCCAGTGACCGGTACCACCTCATGCCAATCATAACACCAGCCTACCCTCAGCAAAACTCCACCTACAATGTCTCTGCTTCCACTCGGGCCATCATGGTGGAAGAGTTCAAGCGGGGTTAGTCTAATTTCTGAAGATCCACAGGAACATAATCTCATGAATGAAAAACCTGTCATTTACTCACCCTCATGTCATTTCAAACCCGTACAACTTTCTTCCATGGAAAACAAAGGACAAAAACGCAACATGACTTATGCTAAGTTCCAAGGCTAAATTCATGTAAGGAACAGACAGAAATTTCCTCTTAAGAAAGTCATGAGTTTGAAACAACATGACGGTGAGTAAATGATGACAACTTTCATTTTCGGTGAACTATTCCTTTTAAGCGGAAAAGACACGGTGCAAGGCCGTTACGCCCAGGATTATGTGTCTTTGTTTGACTCACATGTTAAATTGTTTAACTCGTCGCAGGTCTCGCCATCACGGATGAAATATTGCAGAATAAAGCAGATTGGTCCAAACTATTTGAAGCACCAAACTTCTTTCAGAAATACAAGTATGTATTAAGCTGCATATCCTGTTGGACACTCATGGTGAGATTTAATCATTTCAATAAAGATGTATTTCTCCAAAATGCACCCACACACTTTCATAGCCAATGCATGATAATTATAAGACTCTTATGTATTCAGTGTCATCAATTTGAAATAAAAACAGAATTATGCAAACTGTCTTCCACAGTTTATTCTTATGGAGTACAAAATAATGGCTTTTATGACACTTTTTGTCAATTAAAATGTGTTTTAGTCCTGCTAATCAACTTATAGAGCAAGCCTGAAATGTATATAACACATTTTTGAAATGGTTACATTTATAATAATAAAAAAAAAAGGTAGGTATTTTAGTTTAAGATGCTATCTATTAAAAAGTTTTTACTGGTTTTCTTGTGCCATATTTAATAATTTGTACACAATTCAAAAATAAAATGTTCTAGTTCACAATTCGTACAATGTATTTCTTGTTAGTCTGTGTTTTTATATTGTATTATTTTCAATTTCCGTCTTTTTAGCATCTAGTCTCTGTGTTTTTGTTAATTTTAAATTTGGTTTGATGTGAAGACATTTGTTGCGTCACGACATTTAGACTACAGACATGTAGACTCTGGTATTTGCATAGTGGAGATTCGAAAAAACAGATATATTGCTTTTATGTTTTTCCAAGCAACCTAAATATATGTCTTATTAATGTCTTTTTTTGTGGCTGTTATTTTAATTTAATATCCAGCGTGCTTAAAAACTGAATTTATGATTTATTTATAATTATTTGTTTTGTTTTTGCTGCTATCAATATGAAACATATTTTTTAAAATCTTCCCAACCCACTAAACGAGAGGATGCAGCAATGTTTTTTTGTTTTGTTGCAGTGCTAAATTCATAATTGCCATTATTTTTAGCTAAATTCAATTAACAATTATACAGCGTTGGAATTAATGGATTAAATATAATTCAAATGCTTTATTTAGTTCTGTCCAAACAAGCCTCTTAATCAGAGTGAGAAAAATGTCATCTGTGTAAATCTCAGTAAAGGAAGCAAAAAAAACTACCCACTAAGGATAAAATGTTTACTGGTTACAGCATCCGCTTTATTGCATTTAAGTTGCAGACAAAATGCTGAACATCTTTCTTTGGGTTCCGACAAATGAGATGGGGAGAGCCATTCCACACTTTCACAAAAATTATAATAGTACTTATTGTGCTTGACTTTCTGCACTTTCTGTTCAAATGTGAGTAACTCGTATTA
Organism: Moxostoma hubbsi; assembly: GCA_032164185.1. Taxonomy (NCBI): domain Eukaryota; kingdom Metazoa; phylum Chordata; class Actinopteri; order Cypriniformes; family Catostomidae; genus Moxostoma; species Moxostoma hubbsi. The sequence goes on along the minus strand of JAVLUX010000022.1, from coordinate 35,252,786 downwards.
AGTCACTTTGGTTGAACAAAAGACATACTGTACAATCCTCTGGATTATGACGCCACTTCATGTTCAACCTTTTTATTTTATAATGCCTTTCAGACTTTTATATAAATGAGGGAATTTATTTATTAGTGATTTATTTCCTGCTGTATTTTTGAGTTGAATTGAAGAGTCTTATTTGGCCAAAATGATTGACAATTGATCAGCGTAGGATTGACTTTAGTTTTTTCCTTCCCGTCTAATCTGAGGAGTACTATCAATCAGCTGTTGAGGATTTAAAGGTTTTTTAAAGCGAGAGCTCATCCAAAAATTTGAATTTTGTCATTTACTCAACCTCATGTTTCAAATCTGTGTGACATGTACAAATTGTGTTGACATCTTTTTTTTCTTATTCTTCATACTTTGAAATGGAATGGTGACTGAGACAGTCATTTGTGTTCTATGGAAGAAAGTCAGTCATAGGTTTGGAACAACTTGAGGGTGAGTAAATGATGACAGAAATTTCATTTCAAGTGTGTGAAATGATGTTAAAGTAACTGTTCCAGCTGACACTGCTGGAGAGAATATGAGTGATTCCTGCTGTCGTGATTGATTTTAGAAATGGGAGATGTATTTGGCTTTGCAGAGAGGTGTAACGGTACGGTGTCAGTGACATTGGAGCGGGACTGCCCTATAGGTTTTGCCGGGTTTGAATGAACAGCTCTAGATTAAAGGATGTAATGGCATTGTTCTGTCTTTTATGTCCCAAGGCATTATATAGTGTTGCTAGCAAGTGCACAGACAGAGAAGCAGCACTTAGAGTGGTGAGTACAGCTTATTGTTTATATTCAGCACTGTCTCACATGCTTATCGGACCAATGTTGTGCTCGTGCCCCCTGCATTAGTTAGAACATGTTTTAGATTACTTCTAAATGTGCCGTTTGCCTGATAGGGTGGGCCTTGTGGAGTCAAAGATCCGAATCCTGGTGGGAAACCTGGAGAAGAACGAGTTTATTACGCTCGCACATGTGAATCCGCAGTCATTCCCAGGACCAAAAGAGGGCAATGACAAGTGAGTTGAAGTCTAGACACTTTTGACTTTCACAAATGATTGTCCTTTTTATTGACACTTGTAGCAAGACTCAGAACTGACCTGAGGAAGAAAGGGATTTTAAACTTTATTCTGTGTCCTTTATTTGTGAACAGGGAGGAGTTCAGCACAATGTGGGTGATAGGTATTGTCTTCAAAAAAATGGAGGGATCAGAGAATCTTAATGTGGACCTGACGTTTGACATCCAGTCCTTCACAGACACAGGTAAGACCTGTGTCTCAGCGGTCTTGAAGAGAACACAAAAAACATGCTTTCTGTATTTAGTGGTGTCTGCAAAGGCACTATTCCTATTGCTCACACGTAAGAATTTGTACGAACAACAAACCCTTAAAGCTGAAATTTTTAACTTTTTCAATTTTAAAATACTTCTATCCCAGATCAATATGCAGAGACAACTACAAGCAAGTCATTCAGTGGTTAATTTTCTCTAAAACAAACAGCTTTGTCTCTGTGGCACTATAGACTGATGAGCCATAACATTATGACCACCTGCCCTAATATGCTGTTGGTCCTCCATGTGCCACCAAAACAACCGATCCACCGAGACATGAACTCTGCAAGACCCCTGAAGGTGTCCTGTGGTATCTGGGACCAAGACATTCATAACAGATACTTCAAGTCTTGTATGTTGCGAGGTGGAGCCGCCACAGATCGGACTTGTTGGTCCAGCACATCCCACTCAGTCAGATTAAATCTGGTGAATTTGGAGGATGGGCAACACCTTTAACTCTTCATCATGTTCCACAAACAGTTACCGAACAGTGTGTGCAGTGTGGCAGGGTGCATTATCCTGCTGAAAGAGGCCACTGCCATCAAGGAATTAGCATTGATGGGGTGTATCTGGTCTGCAGCAATGTTTAGGTAGGTGGCATGTGTAAATTGACATCCACATGAATGGCTGGACTCAGGGTTTTCCAGCAGAACGTTGCCCAGAGTATCACTCTCCTTCCACCAGCTTGTCGTCTTCCCACAGTGCATCCTGGTGCCAACACTTTCCCAGGTAAATGGCGCACACGGACACGGCTGGCCACGTGATGTAAAAGAAAACGTCTTTCATCGGAGCAGGCGACCTTCTTTCACTGCTCCAAGGTCCAGTTCCGATGCTTGCGTGCCTATTGTAGGTGCTTTTGACAGTGGACAGGGGTCATCATGGCCACTCTGACTGGTCTGTGGCTACGCAGCCCCATACGCATCTGGGTGCATGCAGTGTGTGTGTGTGTTATGACACATTCCTCCTGTAACTATCATTAAAATTATCTGTCACTTGTGCCAGATTGCCTTTGTTGCTCTTGCACGTTGACACCCAAAACCCTGTCGCTGGGTACTCACCACTGATGACCGGGAGCACCTCAAATGCCTTGCCGTTTCAGAGATGCTCTGACCCAGTCGTCTGGCCATAACAATTTGACCCTTGTTAAAGTCACTCAGGTCTTTGGCACCCAACACCCCGATGCTGGTTTGTGGTTTGTCCATGCTCGGACTACTGTCGGTAAGTACTCACCAGGAGCAACCCACAAGCCTTGCCGTTTCAGAGATGCTCTGACCCAGTCGTCTGGCCATAACAATTTGACCCTTGTCAAAGTCGCTCAGGTCTTTACCCCTGCCCATTTCTCCTCCATTCAACATGTTGACTACGAGAACTGATTGTTCGCTTGCCATCTAATCTACCCTGACATTGACACGTGGCCCTGTTAGGAGATGATTAACGTTATTTGCTTCACCTGTTATTGGTAATAAAGTTTTGGCTCATTAGTGTAAAATTCCTGCGTTTGTTTAGAGAGACCCACCCCAACAACATTACTCAACCAATGCCGTGAGTTGGAGGTGGGACTATCTGATGGTTTGAAAAACAGTAGATGATGGCCGTATTCTGGAAATGTTTTATTTTTTTTAAATTTTGCAATTCCTTCTTGTTGTGCAAGTGTTGCAGAAATTACATAATTCAGGTTTAAGTATTAATGATAAAACTAACTATAAAATATAGCTGCAAAGCAGCCATTACCGGGGCCAAGCGCAAAGAAGATGACAAGACATGCCAACATGGCTGGAATGGTCAGACCAACTGCAGCAAGTAGCAATTAAAGACATGTAAAGATGAATTTAGGCAAATGGATGAAAAATCATACATTAACTAAAAATATGATTTAATTATCACTTTTGACAAATAGGTGGTGCAGTTATGAAATGTATGTGGTGTGGTCAGAGTGAGGTGACAATGAGACATATAAAGTTTGGTGTCAATATATCAAGGCAATGCAGAGATAAAGCCTGAATGGTAATTTTGGCAGCATGCGTAATCTTTGATCTGGCAGTTTACAAAAACAGTTTTGTCTATCGTCACAAAATCCATAAATTGTTGTTGGCATGTTCTGGAGATGATACGATTTGATTTTGGTGAAAACCATAACCCTAACAGTCTAGGAGGAGTTTGAAAAAGTAGGCATTGAATGAAAATCAAGATGGCGGACAGGAAGTTTGGCTGATTATGGGATAAATGTTATCTATGTTTTTGGCAAAACCCAAAGAATCAATTGAGAACAGTGTGATTACAATAGGTAAATTTATACAAATGTTATTAGCATTTTGGGACATTTAGTTATAACTTTTGACCAAAAGGTGGCGCTGTCTCAAAATATTTTGAGTACCTTCAGGACATGCTGCTGATGGCACATTCTGAGTTTCAAAATGTTACACCAATGCATTCGTTAAGTATAGCATTTTTATCACAATACTGTATTTAAGTCAATGGTAATTTCATGTTTTGTTCTTTTATAGCGCCACCAAGTTGCACAATACCACAATTTCCATATGTGTCCTCTGAGTGAGCTCATACATGTGTACGTCAATTTTGGTGAAAATATCTCAATTTGCTTCGGAGTTATAGACATTTATGTGAAAAAACAGGTCAAAAATAACTGACACGTGATTTTGATTGGATTTTACTACCCCTTACTATCAATATTTTGAGATTTGGGCATTGGCATGTTGCCAGCGACCTGTTTCCAAACATCTGATGGTGGTTTCGTCTCGATCGGACAAGCGGTTTCGAAGATATTCGCAAATGTTTTTTAAGCGCTAAATTACAACGCTGCACAAACCATATGCCGAAACCTGGAAAGTCTGGTATCGTTGGACTCGGCAAGGATTCAGGAATCTAATAATATGACTCCCGTGAAAAAAGTCAACCCCAGCCAGAGTTATAAGCATTTAAAAATGTAATTTTACCACTAGGTGGCGCTGTTTCGAAACTTCTCTGGCTCCTTCAGGGCATCCTACTGATGACCCATACCGAGTTTTGTAACAATTCATTCATGCGTTCAAAAAATACAGCATTTTAGTACTTAATTCAAATTGGCCGACAGCCAAAATGGCCGATCTGAGAAAATTGGATATCAGTCAACTCGGCATGATGCCCTGAATGTACGAGACCACTTTTATGATTTTTGGACAAACCGTTCAGAAGTTATAATCAAAAATAGCTATTTTCTGTATCTCCGGACCAGTAGGTGGCTCTGCGCCGAAACGCAGCATGTAGCCTCAAGTCATGCTTGTGATGACATGTACCAAGTTTGGTCTGAATACAATTAAGCGTTGCGGAGATACAGACTTACGTTTGTTTTTGCAAGCTCTACGTAAAATTTGATTGTGCGTTTTTCGAGAACGGTTTGACGAATCAACTTGATTTCCATAACTTTTTGTTGGCACTGCTTGAAGATGATGTGGTGCAATTTTGGTGAAAATCGGACAAACCGTCTAGGACGAGTTCGCAAAAGTAGGTTTTTTGGACAATTCAAAATGGCGGAAATTTTTTTATGACGGAAAATGACGTCATAGGGTGCAATCGAATCGTCATGAGCTCAGGAATCAGAGGAAAAAATTTTGTTGATAGGCCTTACGGTTCAAAAGTTATTAGCATAATATTTTTGAAACTTTGGACAGGTGGTGGCGCTAGAGGGAATGAGTTAGAGACACCAAAATTGGTGTATTTGATGTTGGGACTGTCCTCTATCAGAATTTCAAACCGTTACAACTTTCCCGCATACGCTTCTATGGGCTGCCATAGACGCCCAGTCGGAAGAAGAAGAAGAAGAAGAAGAAGAAGAAGAAGAATAATAAATATAGCTGCAAGCAGCCATTACCGGGGCCAAGCACAAAGATGATGACAAGACATGCCAACATGGCTGGAATGGTCAGACCAACTGCAGCAAATAGCACTTAAAGACATGTAAAGATGAATTTAGGCAAATGGATGAAAAATCATAAACATTAACTAAAAATATGATTTAATTGATTATCACTTTTGACAAATAGGTGGTGCAGTTGATGCAGTTTATGATTTTTGGACAAACCGTTCATAAGATATAAACAAAAATAGCCATTTTTATTTATCTCTGGACCAGTAGGTGGTGCTGCGCCGAAACGCAGCATGTAGCCTCAGGTCATGCTTGTGATGACATGTACCAAGTTTGGTTTGAATACAATTAAGATTTGCGGAGATACAGCTTTACGTTTATTTTGCAAGCGCTACGTAAAATTTGTTTGTGCGTTTATCAAAAAATGTTTGACGAATCAACTTGAATTCCATAACTTTTTGTCGGCACTGCTTGAAGATGATCTGGTGCAATTTTGGTGAAAATTGGACAAACCGTCAAGGACAAGTTCGCAAAAGTAGGTGTATGGTTTCTGTAGGGTTTTTTGTTTACAATGAGAAATGAGGTATGTTCAGCAGGTTTCAGAAAAACTAAATAAATGGGGTGGAAATACAATCACTTTGAAAAAATGACATTTGGGCATGGCCTGTAGCGCCCCCTAAGGGCGAATGTGAGCCATTCTTGGTTTGTAGGTTCCTGTTGGCCTGTAGTATTAATGTACCAAATTAGAAAGTATTTGACAAAAAAATGTGCAATTTGGGAATGGCCTTTAGCACCCCCTAAGGGCGAATGTGAGACATTCTTGGTTTGTGGATTTCTGTTGGCCTGTAGTGTCAATATACCAAATTAGAAAATTTTTGACCATAAAATGGGAATTTTGGGCATAGCCTGTAGCGCCCCCTAATGGCGAATATGGGCAATTCTTTGTTTGTGGGTTCCTGTTGGCCTGTAGTATCAATGTACCAAATTAGAACATTTTTGACCAGCAAATGGGAATTTAGGGCGTGGCCTGTAGCGCCCCCTAAGGGCGAATGTGGGCCATTCTTGGTTTGTGGATTCCTGTTGGCCTGTAGTATCAATATACAAAATTAGAACATTTTTGACCAGAAAATGGGAATTTTGGGCATGGCCTGTAGCGCCCCCTAAGGGCGAATGTGGGATATTCTTTACGCAGTACTTCAGAGTGATGTCATCTTGAAGTATATATATATAGGTCTGTTTCTAACCCACACCTATAATATCACTTCTGAAGGCATGGATTAAACCACTGGAGTGGTATGGATTACTTTTATGCTGCATTTATGTGATTTTTGTAGCTTCTGAGTTCTGATCACCATTCAAGTCATTGAAAGGTCCAACAGGGTTGAGATAATCTTCTAAAAAGCTTAATTTGTGTTCACTAGAAGAAAGAAAATAATACACATCTGGGATGGAATGAGGGTGAGTATACGATGAGAGAAATTTATTTTTGGGGTGAAAACCATTTGTAGGCCTACTTTTTATTTACTTGGAAAATTGTTACTGTCTCTTTAAGAGGATTTTAAACGCATTTCATTCAAGGCACAGTCTGTGCGGCTTGTTTTATTGAGTTTAATCTTTTGAGAACTGTGAAGTCTCATTATTTTCATGCTGTTCCATCTGTATTCATTTCAGAGATTAATTGATTGAGATTGTGAAACTACATACAACCGACAAACCTCCATGAAGATGCGAGTAAAAATGAGATGCCTCGCGCTGTCAGACACAACGCTGATAATCCTTCTCGGAAGTGTTGATACTAGATTTAGATTCGCGATTTCTTCATCAACTGTTTATGTTCACTTGAGACAAAACAGACAATATATCATGTATTTTGACATTTTGTTGTATGAAATTGTCCGTTCAAACGCAAGAAGCAGCGAATGCGATCTCTCATCGGGGCTCGTGAGTTAGACGTGACGCTGCTCGCTGTTTCACACAAATATTTATGAGGAGTTTTGCCATTTGTTGAGTTGAATGGTGTAAAATCGCTTGAAAGTTCAAACAGGAAAGTGTTAAAAACACATACAACAGACAAACATTGCTCGCATTGATGATGCGAGTAAAAATGAGATCGCCTCACTATCGCGTGCTGTCAGTGAACACGCAGATGAAACATCATTCTCGGAAGTATTGATACTTTAGGATCGATCCGTCCATCCCTTCTTTCTTTAGACATATGTTTCATGTTTGTGTGATAAGTGTTCGCGGAGTTTCACTTGATTTTTCTGACGTGTATCAGACAGATGATCGCTAAGACAGATTCGGCGCACCCTGTTTATTTTCGTTATTTTACAAAAGCTCAAGGTTTTGTTGTTATTGTAAGTGTACACAAATAAAAGTAGACCTTTTATAGTTTGTAATGATCTCTTCCATGTATCTGAATGGGCAAAAATGACGCAGTATTTTGTTTAAGTTTTTTCCGCTGTTTAGAACAATGCATCTGAAAGGACATTACAGCGCCATTGTTGACCCCCGTAATAATGCCAGAATTCAATAATGGTTCCCGATTTCAGATTCCACGCAAACATTTATTTGACTTGTAATGCCATTTGTTGAGTTGAGTAGTGTAAAATCACTTGAATATTCAAACTGGGAAGCAGTAAAACACATCTCACTGACCTTTGTGCAGTAACTCTCATCGGGGCTCGTGCGTTAGACGCGACGCATCTCGCGGTTTCACACAAAACTGCTCACAAACATTTATTTGAGTTGTTTCGTCATTTTTTTCCCAGAAATAACTAGCAATACTCCTACAAATAAATGCTTCGTAACTAAAACGTTTTGACTTTCAATAGAAAATATAGACAACACATGTTAAATGACGTTCTTACCTTGCAAAAATCGCCTCAGTATTTAATTTGAAGCAGTAAATCCAACACTGGAGTAAATCTCTCGTGATATCACCTTCCCAATGAAATGAAGGAAGACGGTGATGACGATACAGTTATTATTCTTGCCCAGTAACCCCTTAACCAATCACATGTGCCTTTAGCTTCTATTGTCATGAGTATCTGGGCAGATTTCAGAAATAAAATCGGTGATTGGACGACGATGACACTGAGACAGGAACCATGGGAATAATTGTTCCCAAATTTGAACGCTCTGGCTGTAAATGGTTAAAGGTTGTTAAAAATTGTATCCGCCACTCAGTTGATGTATATATTGAGTGGGGACACATTGTTTGCCTTTTTTCTGGATTCGACTGCAAAAGAGCTCAACCAACTGTTGAACTCAGTCCCTGCCCATTCTGGACTCAGACCTGTTGTAAATCATTGAACAATGAGGCTTGGATGCCCTCTATTGGACATTTCTTGTAATTGCCACTCCGAGAATGAACAGACAGTGGATTAAACATGGGTTTTCTTGTACTTTTCCATTTCAGTTGATATTTTGACTGTATTTTATTGATCTAAAATGTACTAAATATTTAAGATATCAAGGATACCTTCGGAATTGAAAATGTGCAATGCATTGACATTAGTCTGTATTTTTCGACCATGTTCAGGGTGAAGGCGCTGGCGAAAATTTGTCACTCTGCCAGCTAGATGCATGATTGTTTCAACAAGGTCCGGTACCCAAACTGGGTGAGGCGGGGCTTTAGTTATTTGTTGTATTCACCTGCTACGGCGTGTGTAACATTTTTCTGTCAACTCTGCATACAGGTGAAACTCGAAAAATTAGAATATCGTGCAAAAGTTAATGTAAATCATACTATGTTGAACACAAGAGGGCAGTATAGCCCTATGTATTACTTCACAAGACCCCCCTCCCTTCCTCCTCCTCACACACAGAGACTCAGAGAGTGACTGGAAAATTCTGACATTTTCTCCACATTCAAACCAAAATATCTGACTTTCTGTTGGTCGGAGCTAATGACTGTAAATTAGAAAGTTGTCCAGCTTGAGGAGAACTATATCAATACCAATTTTTGTACCTGTAGATGAAACTAACCCCCCACTTTTTTGTCAAAAGGTGGCGCTACTGAGCCCCTCACCACACCCATTTCTGAAACTTTGCACGTCTACTGGCTAATAAATGTGACGTGTCTGTCGAGTTTCATGCAATTTCAATTATGTTAAGAGTCTCAAAAGCATCAATAAAGAATAGTAAAGTTTGAAGCATTGCCACGGCAACAGTATCTAAGATATCAATAATCCTTTCACAGGTCTAAATCTGCCGTGTGTTTACATTATACACGTAAAGTTTGAAGCAAATCGGGTAAAAACAAGAGGGTGATTTCAAAGCATTTTGAAAGTGACACACTTCCTGCTGCCAGTTGGTGGCGCTATAACTTTGACTCACAACAGTCACATCCATGTGATCGGCTTCTTACAACGAACACTGCTGAAGTTTCATCAAGATCTGTTAATTTATGCAGAAGTTATAACACACTTCCTGTCTCACTTTTCTCGCCATAAATTTGTTTCCTCGCCACGGCCAAACCGTTCGAGATATCAAAAATCCGCTGGCAATTTTTCATCCTCAATGTCTTGACTTCATGCTGACTGAGATTCGTGGCGATTAAATGATTTCTCTAGGAGGAGTATTTCAAATTCCATTGCATACGTTTTCCAAACATCCCTAAATAGCCGACTTCCTGTTGGGCTGAGGTAAAATGTAAGAGCAAGAAGGATATATGAAACGATGAGATCTATATGTGTACCGACTTTCATATTATTACATGCAAGTGTGTTTGATTTATGGACCAAGGTTTCGGACCCCGTTCCAGGGGGCGCTGTTAAGCCCCCCTGCCACGCCCGGGTACCATCTTCAGCCCAGCGTTTTCAAGAGTTTTAGAGCACGTTAAGGTCCCCAAAAGTGCCCGAATAGTCGATAAAATAATAATAATAATCCTAAGGAAAACAATAGGGCCTTCGCCTTTTCAAGGCTTGGGCCCTAATAATCAGGAGGAAAACAATAGGGCCTTCACCTTTTCAAGGCTTGGGCCCTAATAATAATAATCCTAAGGAAAACAATAGGGCCTTCACCTTTTCAAGGCTTGGGCCCTAATAATAATAATCCTAAGGAAAACAATAGGGCCTTCGCCTTTTCAAGGCTTGGGCCCTAAATAGCCATTTTTTGTATCTCCGGACCAGTAGGTGGCGCTGCGCCGAAACGCAGCATGTAGCCTCAGGTCATGCTTGTGATGACATGTACCAAGTTTGGTCTGAATACAATTAAGCGTTGCGGAGATACAGACTTACGTTTGTTTTTGCAAGCTCTACGTAAAATTTGTGCGTTTTTCGAGAACGGTTTGACGAATCAACTTGATTTCCATAACTTTTTGTTGGCACTGCTTGAAGATGATGTGGTGCAATTTTGGTGAAAATCGGACAAACCGTCTAGGACGAGTTCGCAAAAGTAGGTTTTTTTGGACAATTCAAAATGGCGGAAAATTTTTTATGACGGAAAATGACGTCATAGGGTGCAATCGAATCGTCATGAGCTCAGGAATCAGAGGAAAAATTTTGTTGATAGGCCTTACGGTTCAAAAGTTATTAGCATAATATTTTTGAAACTTTGGACAGGTGGTGGCGCTAGAGGGAATGAGTTAGAGACACCAAAATTGGTGTATTTGATGTTGGGACTGTCCTCTATCAGAATGTCAAACCGTTACAACTTTCCCGCATACGCTTCTATGGGCTGCCATAGACGCCCAGTCGGAAGAAGAAGAAGAAGAAGAAGAAATATAGCTGCAAAGCAGCCATTACCGGGGCCAAGCACAAAGAAGATGACAAGACATGCCAACATGGCTGGAATGGTCAGACCAACTGCAGCAAGTAGCAATTAAAGACATGTAAAGATGAATTTAGCAAATGGATGAAAAATCATACATTAACTAAAAATATGATTTAATTATCACTTTTGACAAATAGGTGGTGCAGTTATGAAATGTATGTGGTGTGGTCAGAGTGAGGTGACAATGAGACATATAAAGTTTGGTGTCAATATATCAAGGCAATGCAGAGATAAAGCCTGAATGGTAATTTTGGCAGCATGCGTAAGCTTTGATCTGGCAGTTTACAAAAACAGTTTTGTCTATCGTCACAAAATCCATAAATTGTAGTTGGCATGTTCTGGAGATGATACGATTTGATTTTGGTGAAAACCATAACCCTAACAGTCTAGGAGGAGTTTGAAAAAGTAGGCATTGAATGAAAATCAAGATGGCGGACAGGAAGTTTGGCTGATTATGGGAAAAATGTTATCTATGTTTTTGGCAAAACCCAAAGAATCAATTGAGAACAGTGTGATTACAATAGGTAAATTTATACAAATGTTATTAGCATTTTGGGACATTTAGTTATAACTTTTGACCAAAAGGTGGCGATGTCTCAAAATATTTTGAGTACCTTCAGGACATGCTGCTGATGGCACATTCTGAGTTTCAAAATGTTACACCAATGCATTCATTAAGTATAGCATTTTTATCACAATACTGTATTTAAGTCAATGGTAATTTCATGTTTTGTTCTTTTATAGCGCCACCAAGTGGCACAATACCACAATTTCCATATGTGTCCTCTGAGTGAGCTCATACATGTGTATGTCAATTTTGGTGAAAATATCTCAATTTGCTTCGGAGTTATAGACATTTATGTGAAAAAACAGGTCAAAAATAACTGACACGTGATTTTGATTGGATTTTACTACCCCTTACTATCAATATTTTGAGATTTGGGCATTGGCATGTTGCCAGCGACCTGTTTCCAAACATCTGATGGTGGTTTCGTCTCGATCGGACAAGCGGTTTCGAAGATATTCGCAAATGTTTTTTAAGCGCTAAATTACAACGCTGCACAAACCATATGCCGAAACCTGGCAAGTCTGGTATCGTTGGACTCGGCAAGGATTCAGGAATCTAATAATATGACTCCCGTGAAAATAAGTCAACCCCAGCCAGAGTTATAAGCATTTAAAAATGTAATTTTACCACTAGGTGGCGCTGTTTCGAAACTTCTCTGGCTCCTTCAGGGCATCGTACTGATGACCCATACCGAGTTTTGTAACAATTCATTCATGCGTTCAAAAAATACAGCATTTTAGCACTTAATTCAAATTGGCCGACAGCCAAAATGGCCGATCTGAGAAAATTGGATATCAGTCGACTCGGCATGATGCCCTGAATGTAACAAGACCACTTTTATGATTTTTGGACAAACCGTTCAGAAGTTATAAACAAAAATAGCTATTTTCTGTATCTCCGGACCAGTAGGTGGCGCTGCGCCGAAACGCAGCATGTAGCCTCAGGTCATGCTTGTGATGACATGTACCAAGTTTGGTCTGAATACAATTAAGCGTTGCAGAGATACAGACTTACGTTTGTTTTTGCAAGCTCTACATAAAATTTGATTGTGCGTTTTTCGAGAACGGTTTGACGAATCAACTTGATTTCCATAACTTTTTGTTGGCACTGCTTGAAGATGATGTGGTGCAATTTTGGTGAAAATCGGACAAACCGTCTAGGACGAGTTCGCAAAAGTAGGTTTTTTGGACAATTCAAAATGGCGGAAAATTTTTTATGACGGAAAATGACGTCATAGGGTGCAATCGAATCGTCATGAGCTCAGGAATCAGAGGAAAAAAGAATTTTGTTGATAGGCCTTACGGTTCAAAAGTTATTAGCATAATATTTTTGAAACTTTGGACAGGTGGTGGCGCTAGAGGGAATGAGTTAGAGACACCAAAATTGGTCAGTTTGATGTTGGGACTGTCCTCTATCAGAATGTCAAACCGTTACAACTTTCCCGCATACGCTTCTATGGGCTGCCATAGACGCCCAGTCGGAAGAAGAAGAATAATAATAAGAACCGGAACAAACACAATAGGTGCCTCCGCACCTTCGGTGCTTGGCCCCTAATAATAATAAGAACCGGAACAGACACAATAGGTGCCTCCGCACCTTCGGTGCTTGGCCCCTAATAAGAACCGGAACAGACACAATAGGTGCCTCCGCACCTTCGGTGCTTGGCCCCTAAAAAGTGTCATGGACCTGTATGGGCCCCCTCCATTTTAGTACAGGTAAAATAAAAATAATAAATCAGATATTGTGTAAATGTGGATTTTCCACTTTTATCAAAACAGCAGAATTCTGCACATCAGTCATTTCAAATTTTGTTAGGTAATGTATGTAATGTGTCTTGTTAAATTATCAACATGATTGATTAGGCATGGATGTGATACACTTTGTAAATGACACATTTGTAGTTTTTGCATTATTTGAAGTGCCACTGACCTTAAATAGCTGGATATTTCTTTATTTGCCCAACTGAAATTAATAGGTAATATGGTAACTGGGATTTGTTTTCCCCCTCAATAAACCATGTCCACAAATACAGATTTTTGGAATTCATAGAATGCAAAGCTAATGCCTACTAATCTGAAAAATATTTACATTATCTACAACCCTTGCCAACAACAATAATTTGTATTCCTTAAATCATTCTAAAGATATAAACTGCTTAATTTTTGGGCCTGGCCCCTAATGACTAATTGGCCTGTGCCATGTCCAAATTTAAAAAACTTTGTTCATGTGGAAAACAGGACATTCTGAGAACATATGCCAAATGTAATTAATTTTGTACACAAGGGGGTGCTAAAACATTAAAAAAAAAATCTCAATTGTGCAACTATGATGTTTCGTTCAGGAGTGGGTTTGGTTATTAGCAATAATTATCAAAGATAATTATTAAAATCAAAAGAACATTGATTAGAATCAACATTAGCTTATTAATCCTTCAAATCAACAATCATCAAAGATAACTATCAGTTTTCAAAATCAATAGAATATTAATAAGGATTAATATTGCTGGGGCACCACCCTGGAATCAGACAGTATAGCATTCTCTGTATAGGATTGTTCTATTAGGAAGGAAAACAATAAAGGCTTGAATCCGAGCACTGACATCCCCCGCCAGCCCTTGACACAGTTTCATGCAGAACAATACCAAAACACTTCTCTTTAAAGTATAAAAACATTTATTGATGCAGTAATATAAATTAATAATCAATACAGTGCAGTCGATAAACTCCTGACTTCCAACTGCAAATTAACAGTAACATGATTAGATATTGTAATAAATAAGTCTAATGAGGCGTGTGTGTGTGTGTGTGTAAGGAGAGGAGGGGGGGCACAAAATGGGGGACGTGGCTCTTATGGAGTACATGTATGCATGATTTTATACATTACACTGCTGCCACACGATTTGCTGATTAGAAAATAGCATGAATAAGTAGATGTAAAGGTGTACCTAATAAAGTGGCTGTTGAGTGTATATCAGATATTGTCAATTGGCTGAAAAATCTCAGAATATTATATTTTTGTAGCCATATCACCCAGCATAGGATTTATTCTTTCAGATTTGGCAGTATTGCTCATGTTCTCTTCACAGGTGCTTAGACCGTGATGAACGCTGCATGTGGCTATGTTATTAACCATTTTCAGGTCTTATAACATCAACCTGCCTAGGGACTACTGATGTAAATTTGCCAATGTAGCTAAATCTGGCATATTTTAAATTTCTTTTGTATTATTAATGTGTATTCTCCCTGATTAAATAAAAAATAAATCTCTTAATTGTTACTTGGTTAATTTATCATAATTTTCAGACCCTCCATGGGTTTGAGTTAAATCTTGATATGGAACAGGTGCTTATTTAATTTTGTTAGCTAATATTAGAGAGTGGGATAAACACAAACAACTTTTTCCATGTTGATCTATTTTTGTTCTTTAAATGTATGTTATTTTGTTTGACTTGAGTTGTTCTGATCACTAATGAACATTAATATTTGCATTGATTTAGTTTACCGCCAGGCAATCACTAGTAAGATGTTTGAGCAAGACATGAAAATCACAGCCATGCATGTGAAGAGGAAACAACTGCATCAACTTCTGCCCGAAGTGGCCATTCACAGGGGCAAGAGAAAGGCAAGCATTCATCTATTCCTAAATAAAAATAAAATAATACAAAAGGGGGAATAATAAAGACAAAAAAAAGTTCTAGTTGATAGGACGGATTATAGCAGCTTTTTATTGTGTCTTTAATTACTATTCCTAAATTTGAGATATGTTGAATTATTGTATGTGCTGCAATATTATTAAAAAAGCGCTATATAAGTGCAGACCATTTAACTCAGTTTCCTTCGTTTTTATCTTGTTGTCCTCTAGCATTCGTCGGACGGCCTTCGTGTGATGAATGACGGCAGTCTTGACCTATCAGTTGACAGTGACAACAGCATGTCAGTCCCCTCACCCACAGGCCCTTCAACTGCCAAGAGCGCTCGTGCTGCCAGTCCTCAGGGGTAAACTGTCAAATCATCTTCACCACCTTGCCCTAACCTTATTCCATAACTGTTTGGGAATACCTGTTTACAAATATATATATATATATATATGTGTGTGTACACCTTTTTTTTCTTTCTTTTTTTTCCTCGACAGTAGCTCCACTGGGACAGCCACAAACACCTCAGATGTGCAGGGTAAAACAGATGCTTCAAGTGCAAGCATGCTCCCATCTGCCGGTAATTCTATTGTAAAGTATTCATTGTTATTTTTGACAAAATAATTTAAATTGAGTCATCATTTACTCACTCATGTCATTCCAAACTCTTATGACTTTCTTTCATGGAACACCAAATGTTTTAAGGAACGTTCATGCTGCTGTTTTCGATACAATGAAATGTAATGGTGGTTTATAATGTCAAGCTCAAAAAAAGACAATTACCATAAAAGTAGTCTTGACTGAAATGTAAGTCTTAATTCACTGATAATTTACCCTCTGCTTTTGTAGCTCTCAAAGCTCATATGCTCATGCTCATATTTAACTTGATTTTCCGCATTCACGTACGACCAGTGGCGTGTGGTGTCATTGATGTCGGACCGCGCTGTGTGAATATTATGCCTAATTAATATAAAAAACGAGCTTGGCACAATGAAAGAAAGTAAAAACAATTTGGGTGAACTTTCCCTTTAATATTCGTAACTATTGATTTTTGTTTTCATCAATGCAGAGGACGGCATCAAGCCTGTTAATGTCGTTGCGCAAAAGGGTCCAACTCCACTGAAGCGACCTGCCTCACCCATTCAGCATGAAACGGAAAAGAAACCCAAAGTGGACAGTGAACAACAGAACCCTCAGTCTAGTCCATGTTTATCAGCTGGCCCTGCTGTGAAGAGACCTGCCTCACCCCACGGGAATGAGACGGCCAAGAGAGCCAAAGTAGAGGACGTAAGACAACACTTTCATTTTTGTTCTTTCATATGGGTAAATCGCACAAGACAAGAAGTATATGTCCGGATCACATTTCAACTCTAAATCTTTAAATGACCCCTCACTATCTAAAAAAAGACACCTCAGACCTGATTGGTTATTAATAGAAGTGTACAAACAAGTTTTTGTCAATTTTTAACAAAGTCCAGATGACCAAAATTAGAACATATTAATAAATGTAAAGTATTCTTCGCAAGTAACAGCAGTGTGCATGACTTTTCTTATTTATTCTCCCCAAATATACAAATAAATGAATTCTATTTGCATAACAAAAAAGGAAGCTTATTTTAAGGACCATTAAGATTGCTGGCATTGTGACATTTTCATGACAAGCACATTTCACTCCATATATTCTATTACTGTAATGCGAAAAAATTACGGGTGATGTGTGTAATATCTGCAGCACTAGCACCACCGCATGGAATTGAAAAATAAACATGGTTTTCAAACAGATTTGCAAAAACAATGTTCATCTGCTTTTGATTGAACAAACAGATAGTCCCTCCCCAAACTCGTCATTGGTTAAATCGTTGTTGTGTCTAGCTGGATGGACAGCTCAAAACAAAAATGTATTTTTATTAGGGATGTCCTGCTAAATTTTTTTTGAGTATGAATAACGATAATTCACTTTTGGTACTGGCCGATACAGAGTCGTCTGATACCTGTTGTTGTTTTTTTCTAAACTACATATCAACAGTTTATTCAATTTTATCATCAAAATGGTGTTTAAATAAATTAATTCATCAAAGCTTTAATCAAATGAAAATATAACAATTTTCAACATAATATTGTATTATTTTTATTAAATGCAATATTTATATACAGATCCTCAGTCATGGCACAATCCAAAATACAACATTGGAGTTATATTTTGTCAAGTATAGTGCTGCATAACAGAGCATCACAGATGTTACATACTGCTTAAGTATAATACAATTACAACTGATTTATTATATATATATAATTATTATTATAATAATTAGTAATAGTTTTATAGTGAATAATTACATAACTTTACAGTAGTGATATATTCCTGTCTTTTTTCTATAAATTTACTTAGAATTTTTACAGAACTTTTATTTTAAAGTGTTTCTGTGTTGTTTTGACCAAGAAGCTCTGACGTTTGACGGCATCTTCCCACTCTGGAAAAGCCAGTTGCTATGTGACCGTTATTATTAAACCGCAAAAGGCTGCTATTTAATTAAGTATGTACTCTATATGTGCCTTAAGCCTTAAAAGTTTTGAGCAGCGGCATTAGCGCAACACTGTCTCTAAACATTCACAAGCGCTCACATTTGAATTACATGCAAACTATATATTTATCATTAAATTGCAGCTTTTGCAGTTAGATAATCTCACTAGGACAAAGTGATTTTAATTTGTGGGCTGAATGTTTATGTAATGACATTAATTTGTCAGATGGTATCGGTTTTTTGGTTTCTGAGCATTTTTACGTATATGAGTACCAGTTTATGAGCACGGTATCGGACCCAATACTAGTTTCTATGCTGTTTACAGTAATACGTTTCACCATCCAGAATAATGAGTTACAAAAGAACTCTTTCCTCTTTGTGAAATGGGATGTTCTGAAGTGTCATAAAAATGTCGCTATGCAAAAAAGAAAAAATATATATTTTTTTTTGCCATAAATTGAAATTTTGTGATTGCAATGACTATTTTATTAGCCAACTAGTTGTGAACTTAATCAGGTTTACAAAGGATTATTAGGGCTGCAAATAACTTTTTTTATAATAAATTTAATTATTGATTGTTTCTTTTTATTAATTGGATAAGTAAAAGTAACTAAAAACAGAATTTTATTGTTAAATTGTATTTCTCATCATGTCCAATGCTCTCCTTAAAAATACCTACGACCAACAACAAAAAACTGAATGTATGTTTATATATCGCGTGAAGGTTATAAAAATGACAAAACAAATGCTGATAGCATATTGAAATTCTAATGAGGTGCTACTCTTCCAGCATTCAAGCCCTGAAGCAAAGTCCTCAGGTGAAGATGATGGCCATGTAGCTGTGGCTCCAGTGGTAATGTTTACTTGTTTTTAGTTTGATAAAGTACCCTGAACCAAGTTTTATTGCCATTCCATCCTGGCATCCTCTCCATAACTTGTAACTGAACTTTAAGAGCCGATTTGTCAGTAATGATGTTCATTGCTTGATAGTTTTGTCTGTTTGTCATGTTGTGTTGTTCTTCTGTTCAAGCAGACAGATGAAGAAGCTCCTTCAGACGGTGAGCTCAAAACAGAGACTGAATTAACGGTAAACATATCATGCAAAATCTGAAGAGTTATGCTAGTTATTATGAATGAAAGCATTGAATGTGTGAAGGCCAAATGAGTTGATTAGTAATGTCAATTCCTGTCGCATTCAGGAGGTGGACACAGCAGAGAAGATGCCTCCTAGCCAGGTAATGACATGTTTAATTTATTATTGCTTAATAATTGTATCTTTTTAATATTATAATTTTTACACTATGTCCTAACCAGTAATACTACTATACTGTGCAACATAGTAATTTGTCTTCACTGAAAGCTAAATATAGCACTAAGCAGCAGTAGAACATATTTGTTGTTTAATATAATTAGTGATGTAAAAATGTAACAATTCTGATTTCATAACAGTTCCATCAATGATTTTTACTTTTGAGAAAAATTCCCTTACCAGTCTGTTGCCAAATGATAAGATCGTTTCAGATATACAGTGCATCCGAAAAGCTTTCACAGCGCTTCAGTTTTTCCACATTTTGTTATGTTACAGCCTTATTCCAAAATGGATTAAATTCATTATTTTCCTCATAATTTTTCAAACAATACCCTATAATGACAACGTGAAAGAAGTTTGTTTGAAATCTTTGCATATTTATTAAAAATAAAAACAAAAAAATCACATGTACATAAGTATTCACAGCCTTTGCCATGACACTCAAAATTTAGCTCAGGTGCATCCTGTTTCCATTGATCATCCTTGAGATGTTTCTACAACTTGATTGGAGTCCACCTGTGGTAAATTCAGTTGATTGGACATGATTTGGAAGGTACACACCTGTCTATATAAGGTCCCACAGTTAACAGTGCATGTCAGAGCACAAACCAAGCCATGAAGTCCAAGGAATTGTCTGTAGACCTCCGAGACAGGATTGTATCGAGGCACAGATCTGGGGAAGGGTACAGAAAAATGTCTGCAGCATTGAAGGTCCCAATTATCACAGTGGTCTCCATCATCTGTAAATGGAAGAAGTTTGGAACCACCAGGACACTTCCTAGAGCTGGCCACCCAGCCAAACTGAGCAATCGGGGGAGAAGGGCCTTAGTCAGGGTGGTGACTAACAACCCGATGGTTACTCTGACAGAGCTCCAGCATTTCTCCGTGGAGAGAGGAGAAACTTCCAGAATAACAACCATCTCTTCAGCACTCCACCAAACAGGCCTGTATGGTAGAGTGGCAAGAAGGAAGTCACTCCTCAGTAAAAGGCAGATGACAGCCGCCTGGAGTTTGCCAAAAGGCACCTGAAGAACTCTCAGACCATGAGAAACAAAATTCTCTGGTCTGATGAAACACGATTGAACACTTTGGCCTGAATGGCAAGCTTGTCTGGAGGAAACCAGGCACCGCTCATCACCTGGCCAATACCATCCCTACCGTGAAGCATGATGTTGGCAGCATCATGCTGTGGGGATGTTTTTCAGTGGCAGGAACTGGGAGACTAGTCAGGATCGAGGGAAAGATGAATGCAGCAATGTACAGAGACATCCTTGATGAAAACCTGCTCCAGAGCACTCTGGACCTCAGACTGGGGTGAAGGTTCATCTTCCAACAGGACAACGACCCTAAGCACACAGCCAAGATAACAAAGGAGTGGCTACGGGACAACTCTGTGAATGTCCTTGAGTGACCCAGCCAGAGCTCAGACTTGAACCAGATTGAACATCTCTGGAGAGATCTGAAAATGGCTGTGCACCGACGCTCCCCATCCAACCTGATAGATCTTGAGAGGTCCTGCAAAGAAGAATGGGAGAAACTGCCCAAAAATAGGTGTGACAAGCTTGTAGCATCATACACAAAAAGACTTGAGGCTGTAACTGGTGCCAAAGGTGCTTCAACGAAGTATTGAGCAAAGGCTGTGAATACTTATGTAATGTTTTTATTTTTTTTTTATTTGTAATAAATTTGCAAAGATTTCAAACAAACTTCTTTCACGTTGTCATTATGGGGTATTGTGTGTAGAATTTTGAGGAAAATAATGAATTTAATCCATTTTGGAATAAGGCAGTAACATAACAAAATGAGGAAAAGGTGATGCGCTGTGAATACTTTCCAGATGCACAAACAAATCAGAGATATATTTAATAAAAATCCATGCAAAAGGTTTTTAATTTACAGGCATGAATATTATCCAGTAATTGGTCCTTTTTTAACTATATAATAATAAAATCTGCTAACATATATGTATTCACAATTTTTTTTTTTTTTATATAAAACTCATTACAACAAAATGTACACTGATAAGCCAAAACATTATGACCTTCTGTCGGTTCGGAACCTTTGTTTCCCTCGCGCATCGATGAGCATTGGGCGCCCAACACCCTGACACTGATTTGTGGTTTGTCCCTCCTCAGACCACTGTTGGTATGTACTCACCACTGCTGACTGGGAGCACCCTACAAGCCTTGCCATTTCAGAGATGCTCTGACTCAGTCGTTTGGCCATAAAAAATTTGGCCCTTGTCAAAGTCGCTCAGGTCTTTACTCCTGCCCATTTCTCTTGCATTCAACACATCGACTAAGAGAACTGATTGTTCTCTTACTATCTAATCTACTCAGACCTTGACATGTGCCCTTGTTAGAAGGTGATCAACGTTATTTGCTTCACCTGTGAGTGGTCATAATGTTTTGGCTAATCAGTGTTTATCTTTGAATTTATGTCTCAGTAGCCTTCTAGGATTAGTTCTCCCAAAAAAGAAAATTCAGTCTTTGTTTTCTCACCCCTGTGTTGTTACAACCACATATGACTTTCTTTTTTTTAACACAAAGGGAGAAACTGTGAAAAATGTTGTGCTCAGTGATGTCATACAATGGCAGTTTATGGTGATAATCTCTTCAAGCTTCAAAAGCACTTAAATGTGTAATTCAGCAGTCAGAAATTATTCCATGAGACTAATGATTGTTATGAAAGCATACGATAAGGTTTGGTGAGAAACACACCAAATCTAATGTTTTATTTTTTTAAATGGTTGACAGGACTGTTCATGCACCTTCATGAGACTGCATGAGAGCAGTTCTTGTCACGAGATGTGGGGCTCAAGCGAAAACTAATTTAAAACAGATCCACTACCGTGATTGAAACAGCAGAACACAACACAGCTGCACACAAACCAGATAACAGAACTTACTAAACATGTCTAAAGAGTTTGTAGTCGTAGAATAGATGCGTTGCTATGACCAGCCTCATTTGTTTGACCAGAGGACTCACACAAACAGAGAGATAGAGCAGGCAGGAATGTCCATCAACTCTTCTCCACTCAGAACAGGTGAGCATTTGTGATGCTCAGACTGAAGAGAGCGATACCTCTGCAAAAACATTCGGTAGGTGTAACATTCTTGGCCAAAATCAAGTTAACCGGCTAGTGCGATGCTGGCTTCAATATACTGTTATGAGAACGTTTTTGGACCAGTGCCAGTTCACAGTGGGCTGGGCTACCTGGTGGAATGCCGCAAATAGAAACCAAGCGATCTACAGACTGTACTGTCCCTCATCACAGCTGGTTAGAAAAAAAAACTCTGATTAACATATCCATTTTATTGCGTGTCTGGTTAGGACACAGTGTAACAGTGGCTGCCTTCAGCCTCTGTCTATCTCTCTTAGTTTGATTAAAATAAATAAGGCTTGGCATAGAAATACATCTATTTATCTATTTAGTAAGTTCAGTTCTCTGGTTTGTGCAGCTGTGTTGTGTTTTGTTAGTATCGCTGTGACAGACCTATTAGATAAACGAAACAAGTTTTCCCTTGAATGCCCCATCTCGCGACAAAATCTAATGAACGCGTAGAGGAGAGCAACGGACGGTCAACAGTTTCACTAAATAATACATTCGATTTTGATTTGTTTCTCACCATAAGCATACAACAAGGTATGTATGCTTTCATTGCAATCATGAGCCTCATGAAGTCAATTATAAGATTGCTAAATTATACTTTTGCATCCTTTTGAAGCTTGAAGTGGTGGACCCCATAAACTGCCATGACATCACTGAGCACAATTTTTTTTCACAATTTCTCCCTTTGTGTTAAGACAGTCATATGGGGTTATAACAACACAGGGGTGAGTAAACTATGACTGCATTTTTATTTTGAGGTAAACTATCCCTTTAAGCAGAACTTTGCATAACACTGTAACTGTAATGGTAACAGTTCTTGGCTCATGAGCTGGACCAGATGGAATTCATAACTTCAAGGCTTCCAAACTGCATAAATCACCCTCTGAAGGGCACTTTGAAGGGAGAGCAATCATGATAGTCAAGCTGTAAGAGCACTTCAAACAGAATTTCCAATAAAAATGACATAAAAGTGAGACTTGTTTTTGAGCCCTATACCTTTTAGCCTCCCAAAGCTCTCTGAGAAGTCTTGGAAGTCTTCCAAGGGATTAAGGCATAGGGATGATCACTTCTGAATGGAACGCACCTAATTCAGTAACTGCTCTTACTGAAGTGTTTTTGGTTCACTAAAAAGAATCCAGTCATTTGAACAGTAACCACACTACACTTGTTGTGCTATATGCTTTGCGCTGCTTATTTAAAAGAATCATGCAATCATTCATAATAAGTTACTCACTTGGGAGCCACATTACATTGGTCTCGCTGTTTCGCGCTATAGATTCAGTAGAGAGGCAGCTCTGTTGCTTAATAGAGCGCAGTAGCACACACTGCAAATAGCACCATATTTTGTCCACTTCTGCTGAAAAATGCGTGTTGAAGTTAGAATGCTATATTGTAAATGGAACCGTAGTAATGAAAACCATGCAGTTTAGGTATTCCTACGAAGAAAGGAACTGGTTCAGAATAAGAGCCGGTTCTTTGTTCCCAACCCTCTATGTGATACATGTGGAACAGGATTTTGCAATAAAGCGATTTCACTGTTGGCTAGATTGGCTACACAGCATTATATAACTAAAAATAAAAAGCAAGGAACCATCAAAATGTATTTTTGCAGTTGCGGCTGGCTAAAGCATAAAAACTTAAATTGTTAACATGGTATTGACCTGGTTCATGTGACGTCACTGTTTGATTGCGCTGCCATGCTTGTGACCAATATTCCATATAACTTCATTGTGCTGCGCTGTGAGATGTGACAAAAGCCTTCTTCGGGAGTTAAAAGCTGCTTCTACATTCATACAGACAAGATCATCAGACAGTTTTTGAATATTGTGACTAAATCAGACCTGAAAAAATTAGCAAATTCTGAATGAGATGTTTACGATGCTGGTTCTTTTGAAAGAATTAGTATAAAAAAAACTTAATCAGTCTTGATGTCATGAGTTTCAGTGTTTAAGTCTAATGACTCACTGTTGACTCGTTACTGTTGTCAATTCAAGAGATTTAAATTAGTGTAATTATTGACTGGTTCATATACAGCAAATGTTTTGTCTTAATAAATGGTACTTTCATTAAAATATTAAAATGTGTTATCAAAAATTTGCATGGTGTTGGTTTTAATATTTTAGACCAGTGCTGTCGAGCACTAAAATTAACCCATTAATTGAATCGTTACGGAACCTAAATCATTAAGTGGAATTAGAATCATAACTGGAATCATTAAATTCTGACGACTCCCATTCATGTTCCAATCCATCACTATTTATTACATTTATGAAATTTGATGGAATTACGTTTTTTTATGTTCCACAGAAAGCATCCAGTGCTGATCTGTCGGATGTTCCAATCCTCCCGGCCAACCCCATTGCTGTGGTGAAGAACTCCATCAAGCTGAGACTCAGCAGGTAGAACTGGCATGATTCTTTGCCGCTCTAATACTCAGGAGGTGAAAGCCTGTCGTTTCCCGGCCATGGCAATGCCACTCTCCACAAGAGGGCAGCTCTGTTCTTCCACAAACCTTCCCTGTGCCCGCTACCTCCCCCCTACTACAATTTAAAAAAAAAAAGAAACAAAAAAAGATGTCACACCCAACAACCTCATTGTGATTAATAAATGTGTTTGTGTCATTTAGTGCCAGTGCTTTGTAAAGTTTCCTGGTCCCATTCCTCCGTTTAACTTAAAAGACACTGTTGCTGTAGGCTTCTTTTTTTCTTTTTTTTTTCTTTTTTTGTAAACAATAAAGTGACATGTAATTATATTTCAGGGTACATTTGGTCCTTTGGAGACCATTCCACCATATTGTACAGAGCTGATGGTGTAGATGAGAATCAAGCAAGCAGGTAGAGATGCTTTGAATCAGCGTGTACTAATGAATCTAGCTCACTAATACAGCTGTAATTTAGCCAGATCGCTCTGAGATTGGTGTAAACATCATGTTTTTGCTCTGCTGTCTTAGCAGGATGGTAATTATGGTTGTTATTAGGAGTGTAATAGCTAGTATTCCCAGCATGCTCTGATTCTAGTGTTCTCAGATGTCCGAAATGAGCAGACCAGTGCTGGCTGTTAATTTAGGCTTATTTTTCCATGTGTATATATATTCATTCAAATAGAGACAAAAATATTGTGACTTTTTATTTGCTTTGAACAGCTTGGTTTTGCTATTAATATCCTGGACTTTTTTTCATTATGTGGAATGGAAGGTGCATTTTGAATGATTAAAATTCCAGGTCAACTTATTACTGTTGACCTGATTTTGAGGATAAGGACGTGAAGATAAAAGAATGACACACTTTTTTTGTTAAGTTTAGATTCAATGATGTTTTATTGGTGCAGGAAAGTGATTTTGTTCATTTTGGAGACATGTACAAATTTTTCTTATTCTGTGTTTAGCTGATTCAGTGAGAGATGTGTTTTGTCTTGGTTTGTGTCGACTGTGGATACGTGTAACTCTGCCCCAGAAACGCTGTCGTCACAGCACAGATTCACTCCTATGAAACGCCTTCTATGGCCTTGCAATGCTCTTTCAGTTCTTTCATACACTTATTTGTAAGAACAAGGTATTGTACTTTTTCACAAATAAAGGTCTACATTGTTGCAAAGAGAAATCAATGTGTGAATTTTAATTTGTGTTGCTCAATAACATGCAAAAGGTTCAACATTATTTATACCTCACACTGCACAAGTAATCAGCATCATGCCACAAATGCTCTCAATTGAACTTCAAAAGATATTCCTTTAACTATTTAATGAATATAGAATTTTATCCAAAAGATTGAACTCTGTTCTTCAGACAATTTATTTGTCATAAATGCCAATTTGGATATTAATTAAATGGTAAATGGTCTGCACTTATATAGTGCCTTTTTTAACCTTCGAGGTTACCAAAGTGCTTTACAATGTGTCCCATTCACACACCCATTCACACACACACCAATGGCGGCAGAGCCGCCATGCAAGGTTCTAGCCTGCCATTGGGAGCAACTTGGGGTTCAGTGTCTTGCCCAAGGATGCTTCGGCATGTGGAGTCGTGTAGGCCAGAAATCGAATCACCAACCCTGCGATTAGCGACCGACCCGCTCTACCACCTGAGCCACAGCCCGCCAAAACAATAGGTTGATATTTTTGTATAAACAACCTTCAATTGTTTCTTTTTTTTTTTTCATATTTTTTTGTCTCTTTAATATTACTGAACAGCCATTAAATCTATTTTAAATGTAGATGTGCTGCGGATTTTAAGTTAGTATTTAAAATTTCACAAATAATATATTTGCTAATAAACATCAGGTTCTCATTGTGAACTTATCCCATATAGTGTGACAACATGCCCTCCTATATGTGTGTTTAATGAGCTGTAAATCTTTTTCCAAAACAATAACGGTCAAAATGGCCAATATATTATTGTTCCCAAGGTATGTGCTCTTTCAGAAATTGACTTTCATTAATAATAATAAAAATAAAACAAATATATAAATATCTGAAAACATTTACATGCACTAAAATATCTGTCAGTTTTGCTGATGTCTCTTTGGTGTTATTGCTTTGCAGTGGGTTCCAATGCTGCCAATGCAATTTTAACGGCATGTTAAATATGCTGTAAATCTGTAAACTGTATAAGGTAAATACCAGGAACACTAATGAAACTGAAGTATATTTAGCCTGTTTGATTAACGGAGTTAGTGATGATATCCTTACTGTTATTTAACTTAACTACTTTTTCTCTCTCAGTACATGTTAAATGCATATTTATTATATGTTTGTTATATGACATTGATTTAAAAACAGCAAACTAGTCAACACTGCTGTGACTGAGTTTCGAGTATACTACTGTTTTAGTTTATTTGTATAGATATTTTGTTTAGTTTTGCAATACCAGAGGTGGGAGCAATCACAAGCAAGTCGCATGTGCAGTGCAGACAAATCAAGCAAGTCAAATCGAGTCTTGAGGAGTTTCATGTCGAGTCAAACCACAGTACTAAAATAAATAGAGGTTAATTTTTTAAATAAATATTTATTTTTGCTCTGAAAACATGAACTTATATACATATAACAGTAATGTGTTATACAATATATATATATATAATGTGTAAATTGCGTTAATGAACATGCACTGTATTTTTATCGTGGGCACTTAAAAATACTGTGAATATTTCTAGATACCTTATTATCTGAATTGTTTAGATTTTTAGAATTAACCGGTTGAAATTTATAACACTGCGTGTATGCTGTGTAAAAAAATGGTCAGAAAACAGCAGACGGGCTGAATGAAAATGCAAATTCGGTCTCTGACAGTAGGTGGCGCTTATGGAACAGCAGAAATATAGCTGTTACCCTGGTAATGCCTGTACACAAAGCAGCCCTGCGCTTATAAACAATACTTTATAAGGCATTATACTGCGGTAAGATGAAAAGAAAATGCCATCAAAACTTTTCTGAAGACAGTCAGTTCCCTTCAGAGATTAATTTATAAAAAAATTATCATAAAAGTTTTGCATTCAGTGGCTTTAGTTAAAGTCTTCAGAAGTCATAATCACTATGAGAGCACTTGGATTTCGTCACAAGACATTCTGTATATTTTATACTACTTGTAACGTTTTAAATAAAGTGTGACTGCAAATCTGCCTGTTATGTTTTAATATTGCCACATATGTTATGATATATTGTTGAGAAGGTTTACAAAATGCACACACACATTTAGAGGCAATGTTGGGTAATTTCAAACTTGTCGCACAACAAAACATTTAATCGTGAAAAAGAGTTTAATCGTGAATCGCTTTAATTTACTGACAACCCGTTTGAACAGTAATTTTACTGTTAATCTTTCTGGATAATGAAATGGTAACGAAATGATTTACTTACATTTCCTTGTGGTTTTTGAAATGTCTGATGAAATTTGAGGTTGTGGTGGTTGTATCGGATATTTTTGCGTTGCATATTTTCATACTTTTTTTTCCCCCCACACCGTCCAATTCGAAATCTTTATATCCAAAGGAGATTATTTTGGGAACTCGACAATCGTCTGTCATTTTGGCGCGTTAGTGAGCGCAGCGTTAACTTTAACGTTGGGATTACATTTTTGCATATTAATTAATTGATGGCGCAATAATTTTTAAACACATTTCATTACTGTTTATAATAAGTTATTGAAAATAATAATAAAAAAACATTCAAGTCATTGTCGACTCATGCAGTTCAAGTCAGATCTCCAGTCACTGGTTCTCAAGACAAGTCGTCATTTTCTTCATTTAGTCAAGCAAGTCCTTAAATTTGCGACTCGAGTCAAGTCACGTAACTCGAGTCCTCCAGCTCTGTGCAATAGGCTACATTATATTGTTCCAAAGTGAAATATTTAAAACAAAAATGGGAATATATGTGGTGACCACTGTTTACAGCGCTGACAACTATTTCAGTTTCAGTTTATTTGTATATAGTTTTATTGTTTTGTTTTTAAAGCCTCACTGTACCCAAAATTCGAACAAACAATACAGTTCAATATTCAGTGTGGCATTGGGGGCGTGGCCATGTGTCGGTCTGCGGGAGAGAGAGAGCAGTAAGGCTCGTCACCAGGTTCATAATTATCTCTAACACCTGTCTCTCATTATAGTGATGGCGGAGGGAGACATAAAGGCATGCCAGAGCATCAGAGGGGGAGAGAGAGTGACCGACAAACCTACAGCCATACACAGAGTGGTTTGCCATTATTTTGTGACAAATTTAGTTTGTATTGATTGTTACCGTCAAAATTGAACATTAAAATAACTTACCTTGAATCTGCTTGGTTGTCTCCACACTCCTCCATTGCCAGAACTAAGAGCTTTGCTACAACAACAATTACATATTTTTAATACAGCAGTGAATTTGGCATCCTTCTCTCATCTGACTGCAGTAGTCCGCTGCTCTCTTTTACTTTTAACTCTTTTGGAATGTCATGGAACACTGCAATAACATTTAGGCCTCCAATTCACCTCTACACAAGTGGAACTGTTTAACCTGCTATAGTTTAGTTCTGTGTTCCAAACCTGAAAATGTGAAAAGGGTTCATTTTTGTAGAGATCTCAGTTGATGTTGTTGATTCATTTTCCTCTGAGTTACTATCAATGAATAGAAATGTCTGATTTATTGCTATTAATGGACTTTCATTTCATGTTCTGTTCTTTGTTCGGTTGTGATCTGCAATGTCTCAAAACAGCAGAAGATGTGAGACTCTTTAAGTACAAAGGTACAATCATGTTCCTCAAAGAACAGTTTTGTGACCAGTATGCACCTTTTCATTTGAAATACGGACACCCTTAAGTGATAAGCCAATTATATCATGTTTGCCAGGCACATTTTAATAAAGGCTCACATAAGAGCAAAACCTGCAAATGTATGCATTACAATAATAACTTCATTTACTGTATATAAGCTACCACATTTCAATGTAGCCTAGAATACAAAGATAAAATAAAGAAATAAAGTGGTGAAGCAATCCAGACAGTATATGCAATAATAAACATTATACAAGTCATAAACATTTGATAATTAAAAAAAGCAAAAAGTCAGATTTAATTAATCACTTACAATGGAAGTCCATAAACATTAAAACACACACTACTTCAAATGTAAACATTCAACAAGAACAAACAAGATGACCATTCCCCTTAACTTTTTGACCATAGATGGCACTAAATCTCATTTCAACACCTTTATTGAATATCTGTGCTCCTCTTGATCTTGATATTTCATCTGAATCATTTGAATGAGATTTATTCCATCCAAACAGTTCTGAGGTCAAATGAAAAAAAAAATTGTAATTGGAAAATAGTGATCTGACATTCTGTTATGTTTGATATGAAATGTTTTTATGTCTATTTGTAAATGGGGGATCCGTGGACACAGTAAATTATTTGGATTTTTTGAGTAAAACATATTGATTTATTTTGAAGTGAGAAGGTAAAGTTAGACCCTTGGGGTAAGATTACATATTTAATTGAAATATTCGATTTTATTTCACTTTAAATTTCAAAAATACATTATTAAGACTAAATCAGATGATACACGTGTCGGATGACACGTAACTGGGACAAGTTTGACATTTTTTGCTATGACACCAAAATTAGTAAATGTTTCTATTTATCTATTTAAATGTTTCTATTCCCCTGTTTACTGCGTAACACGCTATATAAATGTAAAATTCATTAATTCATTCAATTAATTCCCCTTGAAAATATGTTGGATGATGCATCATCATTATTCAAGTTTATCTATATTTGTTATAATTTAAAAGTAAATGAACATTGTTCTTAAGGGAGGCGTCTTACCTCAACTTCCCCTACATATTAACATGTTTTTTAGTGAGACAAAATATATGTTTAATATGAATTTGTGATTAAAAAAAAATAAATAAAAATGTATCAATTGTCACACATTATACATACATTTCTGCATATATACAGTATAATTATTTATTTTTCACATATCCCAGCTAAGCTTGGGTCAGAGTGCAGGATCAGCCATGATACAGCACCCCTGGAGCAGATAGGATCAAGGGCCTTGCTGAAGGGTCACACAGTGGTGTCTTGGCTGTGTTGGGGCTTGAAACCACCTTGAAGTGCCTTGCTGTAACCACACTTTTTTTTTTTTTTTTGAATAAACAAAGGACTAGTTGAAATGATTGTTTTGTGGTAATTGACATTATGCCACAAATGCATTCGATTGAGCTTAACTTGTATTGAACCCGAAACATTCCTTTAAAGGCTTGTTTTGTACCGTTTTTGACTAGTTATCCTTCCCTACTCTACATAAACAAGTGTTTTCTCATTTTATCAGTTACATCTATTGTAAAATTATGTTCAATTTTATTATGTCACTCTAGTTTAGATCCTTGTTGTTTTGTGCCAAATAAATGCACTAATACCATCATATTTCAAGAGATATTAACCCTTAACTTCAATATAGAGCAGCTACATTTTCTTGCTTGTAGCATAGCTAACTTTTTCAAAACGATAGCTTGACTGTAAGTTCAACTATTTCAAATAATGAGTAGGTTGTAGGAAGCTACAATTTCAAAGTGGAATATGTGCTGTATATATGCAGTCTTCTAATACTCAGTCAGTAGCCATTTTTCTTATCAAGCTATGAGGAGTTGTTATGAGGCTCAATAACTCAACACTTCACTCTCTCTATTGCTTGCAGTTTTGTTTTTTTCCTTCTCCAGTCAGCCTGTCTATCTGTATTACAATTCTCTATGCCGACAGCTCCAGTGCAGGTGATAAAAGCTTAACCTTCACGTTAATGAAGTACTCAAGCTAAAACATTGCAGTGTTCAAAGTGAGATGCCATGTTCATGGAATGAAAGGGTTGTCTCTCTTCTCTTCAGATCAAAACCTTCAGAAGTTGAAAACACATTGTACCATTGCACCAAGGGCATCGATTTGGCTTGAACATTACAGTGTGAAGAATTTACATGTTTCTATTGATCATGGTATAAATATTGGGGGGGTTGTACTTGCTTGTTTTTTGTTCATTTTTTTGTGATTTTTCTTCCCCTTTTCTCCCCAATTTGGAACGCCCAATCCCCAATGTGCCCTAAGTCCTCATAGTGATATAGTGACTCGACTCAATCCAGTGGCAGAGGACAAATCTCAGTTGCCTCCGTGTCTGAGACCATCAATCTGCACATCTTATCAGGTGGCTTGTTGAGTGTGTTACCATAGCCTGCGTGGAGGCTTCACGCTATTCTCCACAGCATCCTTGCACAACTCACCGTGCCACCCACAGCGACCACAAGGAGGTTACCCCATGTGACTCTACCCTACCTAGCAACCAGACCAATTTGGTTGCTTAGGAGACCTGACTGGAGTCACTCAGCACGCCCTGGATTCGAACTCTTGACTCAAGGTGTGGTAGTCAGCATCTTTACCACAGAGCTACCCAGGCCACCATACTTGCTTGTTTTTATAATTGGAATCTACACCCCTGTATTGCACCGATACATCCACTAGAGTTTTTAATGAGAGCTAAACTCTATTGTTAGCGGACGGGATCAATTCATTATTAAGTTACTGAAACAAAGGCCTAGACAGAGATCTGTTCTCAAATTTATTTCAAACTTTTGTTGCAAGTTAAATGCATAATATCATGGATTTTCTGAAGTACACAGCTACATATAGTAATACAAAATCAGCTCTGGATTGGTTCACAAATTGTGCAAACATTTTTTTGTTTCTGTAAACTGCTTCAAACTCTAGATTAGTTAGCGGTTTATTTGGTAGCTTATTTGCGATCAGAGAAATCTGTGTGCAGTCAATGAGACAGTCAGTAATGTGACAAAACAACCCGAAGGTGTCGCTGTTGATTTCATTGTCATCTCCGTCACATTTCAGAGGTTTGGTTGCAGTGTTTCCTGTTTGTTTTCAGACAATGTGACCTTTTCATCTTTACAGAAAATGCAAACGAAAAAAAAAAACTACCTTTCTTTATTTATTATCTTTATTCACCTAAATATTTCCCATTACTAGCCACTACTACATTGTTAGTGACTAGAGTCATAGATATGAAAGGATATTTTACATTCACATTTATCTCTCATATGTAGAATTACACAAATATTCAGTGTATCTGATGTCTGTAAATGTGTGTCTCTGCCCTTCAATAATATCTGTCTTAACTCCTCCTCTTCCCTTTCTGTATTGTTGCCATATGGGAAAGGTAAGTTTATTCAAAGCACCAATTATTATAATTTCATGTTAAAAAATATTTTATATTTCCTTTAATTCATATGTATGCCATGTATCTGATTTTAAAAGGCTGGCTTCATTTTGTTTTCATCATCATTGCCACATGGAAGAAAAATATACTTGCTTGCTCGTACTGTTTTTAAAAACTGGTTTTATTTTGTATTTCTTCAAAATCACCAGCTAACCAACCATGGATGTCCAGTGTCTACTTAAAGGGACAGTTCACCCAAAAATGAAAATTCTCTCATCATTTACTCACCCTCTACCATCCCAGATGTGTATGACTTTCTTTGTTCTCAAAGGGAGAACAAATTTAAAACTGTGAAAATTCTTATGAGTTCCACACTCATTCACTCTTGGAAACACTCAAAAACACACAACTCACTAGTATCTGGTCCATGACATCCTGAATCTTGAAGCGATTTCGAAATGACACTTTACTGCTCCATCTGGCTGAAATTTCCACCCATCTTTGACTAAAAGTGGAACAACAGAAGAACACTACTTAAGATTCACAAGCTTTAAATGAGAATGGATACGTCAACAGACAGGTCAGATCTTGGACTTACCTTTGCTTTCACACCATCTGGGTCCTGGCCAATAGTTGTGAGCAGGTTACAGTGGCACTCGAGTGACTCCTCATTTTAGCTTTGGAGTAACTTCATCTGCTTCAGCTCTTCCTTCAGCCACTCCTATTTGCAGAAAGACTGGTTAAAATATGTATTTATCTCAAGCTAGAGTGAAGGAACTCACATCAGTTTTCTTGTTCATGATTCTCAATTGCCAAGTCACTCTTCAGGCTGGGTTTATTTGTTCAGTTTTACGTCGCCATCCAGCAACAAGACAAGGAAGCATGCGTTCTCGACACAAGAGGAAATCTCAATCATATTTGATCTCTCTGCAGCAGGATTTGTGATGGGCTCATTGGGGGTCTTCTTAGGCTGGTCAGGGTTTGTGGACACTTGACATGCTCAGAACTAAGGACTGCTCCAAGCTCTATGGCACCGGCTCAGCTGATCCCTAAAGCCCACCTCTACCTAACCCTAACTATAGTAGGGAATCACTGGTCCCTATCCCTAAAGCCCAACCTACAACTACCCTTAACAATTACCACACTGGGAGTCAGTTCATTCCATTTGGAACGCTGGCCTTATCAATGGTTTAATTATCTGCCACAATAATGTAATGGATTTTTATTATCTGATTTTTAAAAATAACATATATATAATATTTAGAATGATTTAAATATAACTATTTAGAATTATTTAAGGATTATGTAATTGAATAATTGTTATTTGAGTGGCTTTCTCAGCTAATATTTATATAATAAATATTAATATTTCTTATGCAGTGCACAAAAGGAAAATATTAAAAAACATTTTTAAATTGATTTAACTTTTTGCCGAAGCCAATGTGTATTATATTTTTAATTAAATTAAATTTCAAAGTCCAGCTACCTCAGCTTTAGTTGGCAAAGTCTCTGTTGATGTTTAAGATGTTGATATACATATCTGATTAATTAATGGTGCAATTCTTGTAGTCAGGTTCATGTGTTATTCACAATATCAATTCTTCTCATTGCTCTTCCAGCATACAATATAACCTATCACCAATTTTCTATCTTTTTTCCCTTTAATTTTTGTGTCTTGAAATTTGCTGAGTGGGCTGTATCATTAGCATGGGGTGTGGGTTGGGGAACAGACTGTTTATTGCATGGACCTTTAAGAGAAGTTTAAAAGGCTAGCCCAGCAATCATCATTGACATGCAGAGGTCAATAGCGGGCAATTGCTAGAGTTTGGGCAAACCATTTGTGCAAATTGCCCATGGTGGTGGCACGCATGCCTTAGTTTGCTCACCTCTGGGCTAGCCTTTTACAGTACTCCTTAGTGTCCATGTAGTAGGCAGTCTGTGCCCAAACCCACACCCACATGCTAATGATAAAGCCACAGCAAAACACAAAAATGGAACAAATTTAAATTGGTGTCAAGTCAATTATTAAAAATAAATAAATAAACAAAAAATAACAAGTCACAATTTAGAAAAAGTACAACCGAAGAAAAGAAGAGAAAAAATTAAATTATCCCTTCTTGAAGTAACCAGAAAAATGAAAAATTAAAGTTTCAAAACTTTTATAATTTTCAATTTTGACTGATCTGAAAAATGAACAACCCGGACTGAATATATAAGGGTACATATACTGTGTGCAGTTTAACAATATGCCTGAAGGTGGCATAATCTCACTTTTTGATAAGGAAGAGGAGGTTATTGTGGCACAATGTCACATTACATCTTGTAATGCAGAGATCATTATAAAGTCAGTGGCCCCAAAATATATTTGGTCACTTAAATACTTATATGCATAAATGTGAATAGATAACAAAAAAAAAAACTAAACAAAAATAAGTGTCATTTGATTCAAAGGGCACAAGCTTGTTAGGAAAAACATTTTACCAATATGTTGTTCATATTTAATGAATATAACATTGAATATGCTGTTCAACATTAAGAAAAAAATGTATTTGGACACTTGTGGTTATACAATTTTTGATGAACATGAAGTACATAGTTAATATTATGACGTTCACTCTGGTTGTTCTGCTAACACAAGTACTTTTTTTGTTTTGTTGCATTTTTACATATACAAATGGTTTGATGTTTTGTATCTAGAGCTGACATTCATTTGCAATTGTGACTAAGGGTCCAAGCCCTGTAGAGTATATGTGTGACTTTATGTATTATTTCAGTATTTTAATGAAAGTTATTATTCAGCGATATCCATAAAACTAGTTATAAAAAATTATCCTAAAAATCATAATAATAAAATCACTATTTATTATAATAAGGGAACTTATACATTCCATACCATGGTTTTTATGTTCAAACTTTTTATTAAAACAAATATTATTACAATAGATGATTACACCTTGTTAACAATTTTTTGTAATTTTTAGACCAAAACCAAAGAAACACATATCCTCTAAAAAAAACAAAAACAAACACACACACACACACACACACACACACACACACACACACACACACACACACACACACACACACACACATTAAATTAAATAAATAACTATAGAAAATAATAGTAATACCAATAGACAATATAAAATGTATATAAAATTAAAACAAAATAGATATACATATTCATGAATTAAACAGGAGGTAGGACGCTAAAAGTCTTGAAGTAAGCAATAAAGGGATGCCATTTATTAAAGAAATTACTTTTCTCAGAACATCTTACTTTTTCCAGTTTCAGAAAAAACATGGTATCCACTAGCCGCCATTGGGAGGTTGTTGGAGGTTTATTCGATTTCCAGTGTAGTAGAATATGGCGCCTGGCTAACAAAGAGGAAAAAGATAAAATATCCAGTTGTTTGGAATTAAACTGTGACCAAATCTTTGGTACCCCAAAAATTGCTATAGTTGGGCAAACATCAATTCTCATTTTTAACACTTCAGACATAATTGTAATATAATAGACCCAAAAATGATGCAACATAGGGCAAGTATTATAGGAATGGTGGTGTAGTGGGCTAAAGGACGTAACTGTTAATCAGAAGGTCGCTGGTTCGATCACCACGGCCACCACCATTGTGCCCTTGAGCAAGACACTTAACTCCAGGTTGCTCCGGGGGGATTGTCCCTGTAATAAGTGCACAGTAAGTCGCTTTGGATAAAAGCGTCTGCCAAATGCATAAATGTAAATGCAAGTAAAAAACATGACATATTAGGAAATATTTCAGATAACCGGGCCTTGGAAAAATTAATTCTGTATAGTATTTTAAATTGTATTAGGCCAAGACATGCACAAATAATACTCAACCTTATTCTGTCCAGTGCACCCTCCCACCAGTCCTCTTCAAAACATTCTCCCAACTCCCCCTCCCATGTTCTTTTAATTTTGTTAATAGAGCAATCATCTAAACCTAAAAGACAACTACAAATTCTTGAAACTTGATGTGGATTGAATTGCAGAAATTCTTCCCAAACTAGCATCGGGGGCAGAGATGGGTAATTAGAGAATAAGGTAGCAGAGCTGTGTCTAATCTGCAAAAACCAATTCAAGTGTGACCTGATAGCCCCAAATCAGAAGATAGCTGTTTGTAGCTACAAAATGTGCCATCTCTGTAAAAGTCTTGAAAACATCTCAAGCCCTTTGTGTGCCACTGCTTAAGTACAGGATCATTAAGAGATGGGGAAACATATGATTGAAACAGAAGTACATTTAAAATGTCACCTAAACTGGCACCAAATCCGAAGGGTAGATACCACTACTGGATTATGTGTCAAGGATGCCGAAGAGACATTAAAAGATAGGAGTGAAGTAAGCAAGGCCAGCAGAGAGGTAGATATACATGAGTTTGCTTCCAATCTGCACCATGGCGCAGTGGACGAACTGAGCCAAAATGTTATCTTGTGAATATTAACTGACCAAAAGTAAAACATGAAATTGGGTAAAGAGAGCCCACCATTCAGTTGGCATCTTTGAAGCAATGATTTTCGAATTCTGGGCACTTTACCACCCCAAAGAATGTCAATGACAATCTGGTCGATAGATTAAAAAAATGCTTAGGGAGAAACAGAGGGATGCGCTGAAAGGCAAAAATAAACTTGGGCAAAACATTCATTTTCACCACATTGATCCGACCAATCAACGATAGAGGCAGATTGCTCCATAACTGAAAATCAGACTTAGACTGTTCCAAAAAAGGAGAAAGATTGACAGATACAAGAGAGGACAGGGTGTAAGTAATATTAATGCCAAGGTATCTAAATCCTGCCATACCATGATTTTTGAAGTACACAGTTATTGGCCTTACAAAATATACTAAATATATATGTACTAATTATAAATATATACTAAATGGTTGGCTGATTGAAATGTTTAAAACTAAAATGCTGAATGAAGTGTCATGTTAATATTTCAGATAATAATGGATATGAACAGTATAAACAAATTTTGCTCCTCTACTCTTGACAATGAGGTGCCACCCCTGAAAGTTTGCTAAAAATGAAAAGTGTGACAAATGTTGTTGTATTGATGATTCATTTGTGTTACATTCAAATTGTCTATAGTGCATTTTTGCTGTTACTGAGATCATAGGGGATGGCTCCTCTCGAGTGTTTTTTAACTTAATTTTGGGACAATTGTCTAATAAAGAACAGTTGGCAACCCTATCAACCAAATTGATATCACTAACTTCATGTTAGTCAAGATAACTCTCAATCCCAATGGCTAACTTTAGCTCTGTATTTTTATGTTTATTGTCTTGCCATTGTGTAAATAAAGAAGTTAGAATGAAAAAGTCTAATGCTGCATTCCATTCAACTAGGAAAGTTGGATTTTACAACTTCCTACTAGGAAAAGAGCAATGGAATGCCACTTGAAGTCAGAATTCCAACTGGGAAACTCATGCCGAAATTTGCGCTGATTTCGCAGAGATGCAGGTTCTTGAAGCTACACAAACATGCCAGTGCAGCTCCTATCTATTTGATTGGGGAAAAATGGTTGGTCAAGATTATGATCATTGAACATTTTTCAAATCAGCCATAAAATGTTATAATATTGGAATAATAAATTGTGCTTCTTTACCTCATATTACGTTAAAAACTAAATTTTCCCTGATTGTATAGATTGATTGACAGGCGATGTCTGTATCTAAAAGGCGATTGCCTATTTTACCTGTGAGGCAGGACTTCCTTTCTACATCCATTGACCGGTGAGCGCAAGAGCATCTTGGTTGGGCATTCAAATTTCTCCCATTCATTTAAATAGAAGTGGCCCATCTCTGCTAAATAGTCTCTGGCTAACAGGATCTTTGCCATTTTGTTTCCTTACACGTCATCTTCCGAGCATCTGGCAATGGAATGCCTTTATGATCGGAGCTCGGAGATATCAAGAGTGAAAATTCCACATCCAACTTGAATGGAACGCAGCATATGTGCTTGAACTTGTCCAGAGCATATTTCCAAAAGTCTGGGATGACCCCCCTACCCACAACCCATCTCTGGGGGTGAGTGTGCCCCCACCATCTGCCCTGCCCAGTGCCCCCTGGCCCCACTCGCCTCCCTGCTTAAAGGGCTAATTAGTGGCTGAATATGCAAATGAGCACAGCTGCCAAAATGTGGTTCTTATGTCCTTACATTTGTCAGGAATTCAATGAGGCTTCAGTAGCTCTAAATTATCTGATAATTTTATTTTTTTTTAATAATCAGGATCATCAGATTGTCAGGTTACCTGACCTGAATATTGAAACATACTGAAGGCTGAACCATTGTAAACCTGCTCTTTAAATTCTACGCTGCTTATAGTCAATCAGGCTTGATTAAAAAGGAGCGAGGAACATTAAGAATCAATACGGTGAACAGCTCAGTGACTCTGACTACACAGTCAATTAACCAGCCGCTGAACATCAGGGAGCTGATCTCAAATCAGTTTATCCATGCGTTCAGCTGAGGCAGGCCACAGAGGAAGAGAGAGACTTTTTTTTTCAAAATTTCTCTGGTTGGATAATAAAGGTTAATAACAGTCCTTTCCGTGTCATATTTGACATGACCAGTCAGTGTAGTAATTACAATCATTATGTTCAGAAGGGTGTCGTCTTTTCCCTTTTAAACATAGGCCGCTACAGAAAATCAATTATTCAATCAGGAGGGCACCCCTTCTTCACTTTATTCAATAGTGGCTAAATGGAGTTGGTTCACTTAATTTTTGATCCGGAGAGAATAAATTTAACTGCAAAGACCTTTCATTTCAGATACTCTCTTGCAATTCAATGTAATGTTAAGTTGCTTCTCATGTTCAGTGAACAGGAAGTTCTGTGGAATTCTATTTTTTCTTTTTTTTAATGTCAGTTAGCCTGGAAGAGGGATGTCAGACAACTTACATATTCTTGCTCTCTCGCTTTGTCTCTCTCAGTCCTGCAATACACGCTGGGATTGTCAGGATGTAATTTAAGTGCATGGGCACAAAGGCCAAATGCCAAACAGACAATGATGATGTGTTGGGCTTTAAATGTAGTTAAATTTGGGGTGTGCAATTAGGATCAGTGCTACAGAAAAGAGTCAAACACACTATGTGCTTCAGACACAGGAAGACCGTAGGCTACTGTCTGATAATGCCACAGATAAAGCCATCACACATACTTTAATTGTATTACATAAAAGCTGGCCAACAAAAGGTTTGAGAGTATAAGAGGCAGGCAGAAAGTACTGTGAATTTGAATATAGTTTGTAAAGAAAATAATTACACAAGAGATTGTCATGGAAACAGCATTGACTTGTTGAAATCAGACATTTAAGGGATCGTACACGCAAAATTCAGTACTCCCTTACTCACCCTCATGTTGTTCCAAACCCCATATGACTTTCTTCCATGGAACATACAAGGGTGGTCCATGGTGTCTATGTGTTTCGATGTCCCCTTCTGCATAATGATCCCATTTTGGCATTTTGCGGCACAGTTTTGCTGCCCTCTTCATTGTATCATGGTTCACTTTGGCATATTGTGCCAGGAAAAGTTCTGGTTCCCCAAAATGCTAGTCCGCCTCTGAGTTTGAATTTTTTCCATGTTTAAGCTTGTAAATGTGGCTGGTTATATAATGCAAACATTAAATTAAAGTCATGAGCTATTAGGGGTAGGTAAAATTATTGTTTTCCCGATGGATCAAAATGGATCTATCACTCAATGCGCAACCCTCCACTTCAATGAGAGGAACTCATTTTTCAGGAACCAAATTTCGAACTATGCGACTAAAGTGAATAAGACATTTGCCATTGAATACTGTCTCTTTTAATACCCTTTCTGTTCTTTAAAGTCAGATGTTGATCAAAAACAAGTACAAAAAACATTTAATTATAATCACGCATGGCACAGATGAGGTAAAGCCAATCAAGCCATCTCTAGTTAACATGCGCTTATATAAAGTCGCTGTTTACAGAAATGCAGTTTTTTTTTGTTAAAGAGACAGTACCGGTTTTAGCACGTGTTCAACACGTCAATGTAAATACTTGTAAATAGTACCAATTATGCAATTTAACAATAAATATGTAACAAAAATAATATCTGAAATATAATATGTTATTTATCGATTTAATAGATGTATTTGTTCATTTTCAAAAAGCAAAGATTATGAAAATGTAATGAAATATAATTAGTAAAATGTATATTTTCCTAGTGAACCTGGTTAAAAGGTCCCCTGTATAATGAACAGCATTATCTGGGAGATAATTAATTTTATATGTAAGCAAAAGGGACATTATATCTGGAATAAACCCATATGAATCAATATTGTTTCTAGTTGAAATCAAATTGAGAGCTTGTGAATCGGAATAGAATTGAATCTGGAAATCTGTATCAATACCAAGCCCTATGAGCTATAGTAAAAGTGTTAATATGTCCTAAAATAGCATTGAGTAAGGAACAGGGCAAACATGTCTATGAAGTGATATTCTGCTGTCTTCAGCTAAATTTAAACAGTAAAATTAGCATAAAACACAAAACAATTCAGGAAGCAGAAAGAAGTGCAAAAGTTAACATACTAAATATAAATTGTAATGAATAACTTACATACATTTATAATATTTAAAACACTTGTGCAACTTGCTCCAATAAAAATGTTACAACTTGCCTTTACCTGACATATATGAAAACTACCTTGTCCTGAGAACATTGTTCAAACGTAAAATGTATAGTCATTATAAAGTTGACCATTGCTTGAATGTATGACATGAATTGTATTTCCTGAATGTATGTGTTTTTTATTGTATTCACTTTGCTCAGCTACATACTTACTCAGCTAGAGCAAAAATATGATATACTAAAAAATGAAAGTATAAAATATAATAATTCTCAAACATTATTCTAATTTAAAAGCGTTTTGAACTAGGTGTTTGAAACCAACATTCAAAACCCCAGCTAGAGAAAACACACATTTGTGTAATCGGAAAGCAAATGAGATTGTGACAACTTCCATGTGACAACTAGCCCCAGTCTCCCATATACATACATATATATATATATACACTACCGTTCAAAAGTTTGGGGTCACATTGAAATGTCCTTATTTTTGAAGGAAAAGCACTGTACTTTTCAATGAAGACAACTTTAAACTAGTCTTAACTTTGAAGAAATACACTCTATACATTGCTAATGTGGTAAATGACTATTCTAGCTGCAAATGTCTGGTTTTTGGTGCAATATGTACATAGGTGTATAGAGGCCCATTTCCAGCAACTATCACTCCAGTGTTCTAATGGTACAATGTGTTTGCTCATTGGCTCAGAAGGCTAATTGATGATTAGAAAACCCTTGTGCAATCATGTTCACACATCTGAAAACAGTTTAGGTCGTTACAGAAGCTACAAAACTGACCTTCCTTTGAGCAGATTGAGTTTCTGGAGCATCACATTTGTGGGGTCAATTAAACGCTCAAAATGGC
Source organism: Moxostoma hubbsi (assembly GCA_032164185.1). Lineage (NCBI taxonomy): Eukaryota > Metazoa > Chordata > Actinopteri > Cypriniformes > Catostomidae > Moxostoma > Moxostoma hubbsi. The sequence continues at coordinate 35,210,483 of JAVLUX010000022.1, read as the reverse complement.
CAGAAAAAGAGAACTTTCATCTGAAACTCGACAGTCTATTCTTGTCCTTAGAAATGAAGGCTATTCCATGCGAGACATTGCTAAGAAATTGAAGATTTCCTACAACGGTGTGTACTACTCCCTTCAGAGGACAGCACAAACAGGCTCTAACCAGAGTAGAAAAAGAAGTGGGAGGCCGCGTTGCACAACTGAGCAAGAAGATAAGTACATTAGAGTCTCTAGTTTGAGAAACAGACGCCTCACAGGTCCCCAACTGGCATCTTCATTAAATAGTACCCGCAAAACACCAGTGTCAACATGTACAGTGAAGAGGCGGCTGCAGGATTCTGGGCTTCAGGGCAGAGTGGCAAAGAAAAAGCCATATCTGAGACTGGCCAATAAAAGAAAAAGATTAAGATGGGCAAAAGAACACCGACATTGGACAGAGGAAGACTGGAAAAAAGTGTTGTGGACAGATGAATCCAAGTTTGAGGTGTTTGGATCACAAAGAAGAACGTTTGTGAGACGCAGAACAAATGAAAAGATGCTGGAAGAATGCCTGACGCCATCTGTTAAGCATGGTGGAGGTAATATAATGGTCTGGGGTTGCTTTGGTGCTGGTAAGGTGGGAGATTTGTACAGGGTAAAAGGGATTCTGAATAAGGAAGGCTATCACTCCATTTTGCAACGCCATGCCATACCCAGTGGACAGCGCTTGATTGGAGCCAATTTCATCCTACAACAGGACAATGACCCTAAACACACCTCCAAATTGTGCAAGAACTATTTAGAGCAGAAGCAGGCAGCTGGTATTCTATCGGTAATGGAGTGGCCAGCGCAGTCACCAGATCTGAACCCCATTGAGCTGTTGTGGGAGCAGCTTGACCGTATGGTACGCAAGAAGTGCCCATCCAACCAATCCAACTTGTGGGAGCTGCTTCTGGAAGCGTGGGGTGCAATTTCTCCAGATTACCTCAACAAATTAACAGCTAGAATGCCAAAGGTCTGCAATGCTGTAATTGCTGCAAATGGAGGATTCTTTGACGAAAGCAAAGTTTGATGTAAAAAAAATCTTATTTCAAATACAAATCATTATTTCTAACCTTGTCAATGTCTTGACTCTATTTTCTATTCATTTCACAACGTATGGTGGTGAATAAGTGTGACTTTTCAGGAAAACACAAAATTGTTTGGGTGACCCCAAACTTTTGAACGGTAGTATGTGTGTGTGTGTGTGTGTGTGTGTGTATATATATATATATATATATATCTTAAATTGATGTGATAAGTATCACACAGATCTTAAATATACATTTTACAGTTCTTGTGTCATCTGCTGGGTGTCTTGCCATTCCTGTCTGCTGAGAGCTGTCTTCCATTTAATTAGATTTGTAAAAACAATTTTTGGAGAGCTTTATTCTGTAAAAGCTCTCAGGGGTTAAAATCAGCTGAGCAATTCTTTTCAGATTCTTTTCAGCGGTGAAGCATAAATTATTTAAAATTGGGCGACCTTTTATCTCATCCCCTTTGAAGGCAGCAAATTAAAAATGTAAATGGCCTCCCTAATTAATATGCAAATGCATTCATTCCCAGTTAACAATTAGTAATTAAACCTGCACTGTCTAGAAAGAGCACTGACAAAATTAGCAACTTATTTTTGCATCTGAAAAATAACGACAGGACTCAAATGTTTTGTTGAACAAACTGACTTTTTGAAATGTTTTGGATCAGCTGGCCTGACAAACGAATTTTCTGAAAACAGACTATACAAATGGTCACAAACAAATCATTTGACCTTCTGCAAATTGTCCCCAAAAACATTTTTTGGGACAATTGAGATTTTTTTCTATGATATTTTCTTAGAGATTTCAAAAACCAATAGAAATGTCAGAAATCTCAAGGTTGGTAATTTGCATACGCGAAAGAATGCAGCCTCTTACAAGGCTCGTACAGACACAATAATGATGGTCACTATTCAGGTTAGAATATAAGAGAAGTTTCTTGGTCACTTGACACTGGGCCGCATTTTTAAGGATAACGACAATTACAGCAAGCTCCTAACATTGAAACATTAAAATGTTAAGCATTCCAATGTAAAGAGTTTTCAGTCTAAAGGAACCAAAGCAGGGCAGGAGTGCGCAATCCCCAATTGGTTACACAAACACTTCAAATACACACAAATCACGTTCTTTTTTACTCTTCTTTTGCTCGGTTACATTTTCCACATTTCATTAATGTGCTATGTAATACAACTTTTATTATAATCCTTGCTCTTGCAAGTTCTGAAGTATAACATTTTATTTCCTTGTGTGTTTGGCCGATTGTTGGTGTGAGAGTTATAAAGAACTTTTTGTTTGTGGTTTGACTGGTCAGATGTTCCTTGAGACTTATTGTGATAATTTTGGAATTAAATATTAATAACTATTAAAGCTGCACTGCCTACGATTTTTTGGGTTAAAAATAGGGGCACATTTTCAGACATTTTCATAATCGATCGTCGTGGAAATTAACGATCAAATAACCGTTAACGTTAATATCGCAAAATAATATTTGCACGCATCATACTTTTTAAATATCATTTAAATTAAGTAATGCAAATTGGCATTTTCCTCTTAATTTATTATTATTGTTATTTTTTTTAAATATATGTATAAAATGTATATACATTTAGGCTGTTTAAGAACACATTTGTGAGTTTAATCACTGTTAATGAATTATTGCTATTGCTAAAAAATATTTGTTTACATTTTTTAGTTCATTAAAACTTCATGTTGTGTATCGTGGGATATTTCGGACCTCTGATCTTATATTTTTTATTTGAAAAAACAAAAACAAAAAACGTATTCATATCATTATACACTGCATTAATGGTAGTGAGACATCGGCTGAATATGCCTTCATGCTTTCCTATCGCTGTAATTGCAGGTTGGGATGAAACAAGGAGATCAACAGTGTTTGTTGTCATGTACTTTAACATACTATCACGGTGTGTGCAGAAAACATTAACGTTCATTTATAGAGAAACGCTCCCACATTGTTTAAATTGAGCCCCCTTCATCTTTGATCTGTAGCTGTGCTGCTCTTCTTCAGTGATTTGGATAAGAAGTGACATACAGCGCCAAGCGCCATCTAGCGACGGATTATGGCGGGAACTCTGTGCCTAATCCAATCGTCTGACTGACGGAAGGCCTACCCAAAGGTGTAACCGAATGTCTGGTGCTTTGAGCATTTTATGGTGTGTTCACATACAACGTGAAGCAAGTGTTTCGTGTGGCGCAATTTCATACAAAGTCAATGCAAAGACGTGGATAGACGAATAGAAATGAATGGCGCAATTTGAACACACGAAATCGCTTAATTCGTGTATTTGCACAAGTGGGTTAGCGTTATTTGCACGAATGCAAGTTTAAACACACATTTATTATCCAGCGGTCAAACCCGAAAAAAACAAAGCGAGATGAAAATTTTCTTTGCGTTGTATGTGAATGCACCATTACACGGCGGGTGGCCCACGTGACAACCTGACGTGATGTCAACATTGAAATTAGCTTGTTTTTATCTAGGTAAGGAGCCAAGCTGTTGTTTAAAGACTAAAAATGGACAATACAAGCACTAGATGTATATATTTTTTTGTACCCAAAACTATGCTCAACCATTTTTCCTGCATTCCCTCAAGAAGCATTCAGAGAGAGGTGTTGTAGGCTATTATATGTCGTTCTGAGTGATGAACTGATAGCTATAAATAAGCTACAACCTGTGGACCACAAATTTCTTTGATCATTTTGAAAGAAACGTATCACTTAACACATTCGTGACAGAAGGATCTTAAGTTCTGTTTTCATTTTTCAAAGGCAATGTGTGCTTGTGAGTTACTTAAAGAGAGCAAACATACTTAACATACATACTAAGTCTTAATTAATTTCTATTTGTATATTATTTTATTATTCATACAAATGTCATTTTTATAAATGTAAAAAATCATAATGTTATTTGTCAAATTCCTTAATTTTATGTTGTGTGCTATATTGTCGCACAAGTTCAAGATAAAGAGTTTCAATTTCAAGGTCTTCAATGTCATGAGACGATGTTGTGATAAAGTAATTGTCCATTGACTTTGCATGGTATAATAATAATAATAATAATAACTTTATTTTATATAGTGCCTTTAAAAGTAACATCTCAAAGCACTTTCCATAAAAATAATGAAATTAGAAGGATACACAACAGTCTAGGCAGTAAAAACTAAACAAGCAATAAAAACAGAAGGCCAATATAATCACAAACACAGTAATCATACGAATCACAAAAAAGCCACCCTAAAAAAATAAGTTTTAAGGGACGATTTAAAAACTCTAAGGGATTCTGCATTCCTATAGTATAGTATAGTAACACTTGTTGAATTAGTGCTGGTCAGACAAAGTCAGACTGAGCATTGAGAAAGATGCAATTAAGATTATTCTATAAAATACTCATTTTTACTATCACTTCATCTCCTGCCTTCTGCTGTATTCCCCCTGCTGACTCTTGGGCTGGTAGGAGAGTGAGTTAACATAAGCTGTTGATGTTGACTGGTTTTGGATATCAGACAGGACTCTGATAATTGGATATCTTCTGATGGAGAGAGAGAGAGAGGGGACTTGTGTACTGTACACTGGATCTAACAAGCATTTTCAGTGCCTCCCGTGTTTCATATTCTAAGCATATAATTGAATATTGTACATGGCATCACATCTCTGTCTATAGGTTATATACAGTACATAGGCGGTGGGTGAATTAATTACAGAGTAAGGGTACGTAAATAAAAATTAAGTAAAGAAATAAATAGATAAAATTAAAATGCAAATAAAATTTCCCCATCTGACTCCATTCATTAATCTTCAAATTGCAGGTTCTGCCTACTTTACAATGTTCACACTCCATACAAAACTTTCCAAATGAATACATTTTTGATTACGGTTATTTGCACAGACACCAGTATTCATATTGATAATTATACATCACTCAATTCATCATTATTTTTGTAGTCAGTCTCTGTATCCCTCTTTGCAGGAAATCTAGAGATTCTCCAGATGATGTCATGTGAGGTTTTAAAAGAGCATTTAGAGCCTTCTTTCACTGTTTCTTGGACAGACACCTTTCTTTCTGCTGGATCTCTTCTGAGCTTCCGAAGATTTGTTGGTAAAACATATTCATATATACCATAATATACTCATATTCATATATACCCATATTTCTGTTGTCTTCCCAATAATAAACATGTTTCTATCATTGTTTACGTTTACATTACTGTGCAGAAGTCTCAGGCACATTAGATGGTTCACAAAAACATTGTTTTAAGATGGTTATTTTCTATCTTTTGCTTTAGTGTGTCAGTAGGAAATACAGGTGCTGGTCATATAATTAGAATATCATCAAAAAGTTGATTTATTTCAGTAATTCCATTCAAAAAGTGAAACTTGTATATTATATTCAGTCATTACATACAGACTGATATATTTCAAATGTTTATTTCATTTAATTTTGATGATTATAACTGACAACTAATGAAAACCCCAAAATCAGTATCTCAGAAAATTAGAATATTGTGAAAAGGTTCAATATTGAAGACACCTTGTGCCACACTCTAATCAGCTAATTAACTCAAAACACCTGCAAAGGCCTTTAAATGGTCTCTCAGTCTAGATCTGTAGGCTACACAATCATTGGAAAGACTGCTGACTTGACAGCTGTCCAAAAGACGACCATTGACATCTTGCACAAGGAGGGCAAGACACAAAAGGTCATCGCTAAAGAGGCTGGCTGTTCACAGAGCTCTGTGTCCAAGCACATTAATAGAGAGGCGAAGGGAAGAAAAAGATGCGGTAGAAAAAAGTGTACAAGCAATAGGGATAACCGCACCCTGGAGAGGATTGTGAAACAAAACCCATTAAAAAATGTGGAGGAGATTCACAAAGAGTGGACTGCAGCTGGAGTCAGTGCTTCAAGAACCACCACGCACAGACGTATGCAAGACATGGGTCTGTGCGTGGGACATTCCTTGTGTCAAGCCACTCTTGAACAAGACACAGCGTCAGAAGCGTCTCGCCTGGGCTAAAGACAAAAAGGACTGGACTGCTGCTGAGTGGTCCAAAGTTATGAAAGTAAATTTTGCATTTCCTTTGGAAATCAAGGTCCCAGAGTCTGGAGGAAGAGAGGAGAGGCACAGAATCCACGTTGCTTGAAGTCCAGTGTAAAGTTTCCACAGTCAGTGATGGTTTGGGGTGCCATGTCATCTGCTGGTGTTGGTCCACTGTGTTTTCTGAGGTCCAATGTCAACGCAGCCGTCTACCAGGAAGTTTTAGAGCACTTCATGCTTCCTGCTGCTGACCAATTTTATGGAGATGCAGACTTCATTTTCCAACAGGACTTGGCACCTGCACACAGTGCCAAAGCTACCAGTACCTGGTTTAGGGACCATGGTATCCCTGTTCTTAATTGGCCAGCAAACTCGCCTGACCTTAACCCTATAGAAAATCTATGGGGTATTGTGAAGAGGAAGATACGATACGCCAGACCAGAAGAGCTGAAGGCCACTATCAGAGCAACCTGGGCTCTCATAACACCTGAGCAGTGCCACAGACTGATCGACTCCATGCCACGCCGCACTGCTGCAGTAATTCAGGCAAAAGGAGCCCCAACTAAGTATTGAGTGCAGTACATGCTCATACTTTTCATGTTCATACTTTTCAGTTGGCCAACATTTCTAAAAATCCTTTTTTTGTATTGGTCTTGAGTAATATTCAAATTTTCTGAGATACTGAATTTGGGGTTTTCATTAGTTGTCAGTTATAATCATCACAATTAAATGAAATAAACATATGAAATATATCAGTCTGTGTGTAATGAATGAATATAATATCCAAGTTTCACTTTTTGAATGGAATTACTGAAATAAATCAACTTTTTTGATAATATTCTAATTATATGACCAGCACCTGTATACATTTTAGATTTTAACATCTTTAGCACATAGAATTGAATAGAAGAACAATAAACCATACTATAAATCTGGGATTATATGAAGAGAATGAAGCAATCAAGGCAACTTAAATCCATAGAAAAACTGTGTCAAGTTGTTCATTAATCTTGGAATAGCCTACTTGCCAACACTGTTGAAAAACTTAGTGCATGTGTACCTAGGAGAATTTTATGTGGTTTTAAAGGCAAAGGATGGTCACACCAAATATTGATTTAGTTTTTTTGTTTACTGCACATTGTATAAAGTTAAATGATAAATAAAAGCTACTTATGACATTATTTTTGAAAACATCACACTTGACAGCTTTTTCCAGATATGCCTAAAACACAGTACTGCATAATAAACTTTTCATAAATTGTTTAAAGCACTTGAAAAACTTTTCAGGATTAATATCAAAGCTAATACATTGACATCATCTTCTGGACATTGAAGTCTTTACATTATGCAATTGTACAATATTGTAATTCTAAAGTATATCAAACTTATAAGGTAAAATGGTAATATCCCTGCTAACACACAACATATCAGATGCATAATTTATTCGTCCTTTTTTTGTAATTTCATGACTTACTAATAGGCAATGTAACTGCAATGTCACAGGCTCGTAATTATGTTACCATTATATGCCCAATTCACAACATCATCTTTATGTCATCCTAATGTTGCAAGCTTATCCAGAATGGCCCAGTAACATAATATATTTGTTGTATTTAGGTAATCCCACTTACTGACAATGCAACTGCAACATCCTGGGACCATAATTTCATAACCATTAAATGATCAATTCACAGCATCATCTTCATAATCTCCTAATGTCCCAAGATTACCCAGAATGGTCCAGTTAAATATGTATTCATGATATTTGGGTAATTCTGTGACTTATTGTCAACGTAACTGCAACGTCAGTGGTAGAATTACCACTTCACCTTCCAATTCCAATTCCAAAGTCAGTCCAGTCGCAACACAAGAAAATTGCATTTCTATGACAGATTTGTGTTGTAGCATTTTAATAATATCTATTATTCAAAGTTCAACAACAACATCAGATTGGTTAAGTAAAATAATTACCTTCTAGTTGAAGCTCTGTTAATATTTTTGCATCTGTGATTATTCGGCAGCATTTTGACAAATTTACATTATGGCTATGAATCCAGGAATTTCACTTTTCTGGTTGTCACAATGTAATCAGTTACATTGCCACTTGAAAGTTTGGTCATCAAATTATGGTGCAGTTACGTAACGACCACGTAATTTGGCTAGCTGGCATGCATATGTATTTTCAAATATGTGTGTGTCTGTGTGTAAGAGAGAGGGAGAGAGAGAGAGAGAGAGAGAGAGAGAGAGAGAGAGAGAGAGAGAGAGAGAGAGAGAGAGAGATAATATAGCTGAATTGTTCTCACTACATTAGTTGCCTATTCACTTTAGGATTAATATTAGTATGTATATAACCCCACCAGAGCACTGAGATCAGAAAATCACAAATTGCTGACCATTCTCAGAACTAGATTAAAACATAAAGGTGACCAGGCTTTTGCTACAGCTGGTCCTAAACTTTGGAATGACCTTCCTCTACATATAAGACAAGCTCAATCTGTTTCCATTTTTAAATCAGTGTTTAAAACACACCATTTTGTCTGTTTAAATTATATGTTCTTCTTTTAATGCATCAATTGCTGTTGTGCTTTTTTGTTGTGTATTTTTTTGTGCTGCTCTGTTGTAAAGCACATTGGCCAAATTTGTGTTGTTTTTAATTGTGCTATATAAATAAAGAAAAGAAAGAGAATAAAGTACTTCATTCATGAGGATAGCTTGTATCTGTTTGGGTATATATATTTAATTTAATAAATTTCTGTGCCATGCATTACCTCACTGCGAGAACATGACCATGGCAACGTTGCAGTCGTGGCTTTCCTTCTTCTGGGGGAAAGCTACTTCAGCTGTCTCCTCTGCTTGTCCTTCTATTGGTATGAGGCCACCCCGATTGACGCTTAAGGCGATTTGGGGACTTCTATGGGTTTGGTTCCACCGGGTAATCCCCAACGGACTGCTCATTCCCCAGTACGCTTGTTTGCTCCCATCCAATTCTGGGATGTGACAGGCAGCTCGCATCATTGCCAGCCTAATGTCTCTGCATCAGAGAAGGGTTTAGTGATGTCAGATGCTGAGGACTCGACCGGGCTGGTGCCTTCGGGTGTGGCAGCTCAGTCTGAGGCCACGTGGAGCTGAATGCCATGCTTGCCTGGGCTGCCACAAGTGTCGGGCAAGAGTGGAACCCTCCACCTGCCCGAGCAGTCGCGGCTTGATAATTTTAAGTTTTACCTTGACACAGACCAGTATCAGTACAAGGTCCTCCCCTTCGGCCTTTCCCTGTCCCCTCACGTCTTCATGAAGGTCGCAGAGGCAGCCCTTGCCCCGGTAAGGGAAGTGGGCATTCGCAAACTAAATTAACTCGATGACTGGCTGATTATAGCACACTCTTGAGCGTTACTGTGTGCACACAGGGACCTGGTGCTCACGTACCTCAGCCGTTCAGAGCATCTCTTTTCTCAGTATGGAGTTAGACTCAGTCTCTATGTTAGTGCGCCTGACAAGCGAGGGCCCGCAGCCGGTGCTGAACTGCCTGAACTTATCCAGGCGGAGAACGGCGTTCCCACTGAAATACTTTCAGAGGCTTCTGGGGCATATGGCATCCTTAGCGGTAGTCACGCCACTCAGGTTGATGCATACGAGACCACTACAGCACTGGTTTCAGACTCTAGTCCGCATGGCGGTACGCATGGTGCCGCGGCACACATTGCCTGGCTGTGCAAATGCACGTTCCCCCAGTGAGCCTACATGCACAGACCTTGTACAAGTACAGAGGTTAACATGATTGCTCAGGCCGGGGCTCCTTCTACAAGGCAGCTGTATACCCTGAAGTGGCGTGTGTTCGCTAATTTGTGTTCTTCATAACGCTAAGACCCCCAGAGATGTGTAGTTGGATCAAGTGCTTTCCTTCCTGCAGGAGAGGCTGTGTGTATTCGCTATATCAGTGCACCACGATGCAGTAGACGGTAAGTTTTTAGGGAAGCCGACTTGATCATCAGGTTCCTGAGAGGCACGAGGAGGTTGAATCCTCCTAGGCTTCACCTGTGTGTGGCTGTGGCTCAGTTGGTTGAGCGGGTCGGCCACTAATCGCAGGGTTGGTGGTTCGAATCCCAGCCCATACGACTCCATGTGACACTGAACCCCAAGTTGCTCCTGATGGCAGGCTAGCGCCTTGCATGGCAGCTCTCGCTCTCTCTCTCTCTCTCTCTGTGTGTGTGTGTGTGTGTGTGTGTGTGTGTGTGTGTGTGTGTGTGTGTGTGTGTGTGTGTGTGTGTGTGTGTGTGTGTGTGTGTGTGTAAGAAAATGGGTGATTGGGACACAGTGTAAAGTGCTTTGGTAACCTCTAAGGTTAAAAAAAAGTGCTATATAAGGGCAGACCATTTCACCTCTGTGGCCCTTTGGAGAGCCCTGTTTGAGCTAGAGTCAGTCGAGTTAAAGGCCGTCTCATTAAAGTCTGCCCTCCTGACAGCTCACTTCTATCAAGAGGGTTGGGGGACCTGCAAGCTTTCTCTGTGTGTGATCCTGAGTTATCAGTGCACCACAATGCAGTTGATGGTAAGTTTATAGGGAAGCCGACTTGATCATCAGGTTCCGACTGAGTTATCTGCCCAAGGCTCCCACGTCCCCCTTAGTGGGAACATAGTGAGCTTGCAAGCAAAGCTTTATCACAGCCTTATCCTTGATTTGTCTGGTGCAGGATTTGCACATCTATTTGGATCTGAGCAGCTCTTTGTCTGCTTTGGCGGACAGCCGAAAGGGACCGCTGTCCACTGGGTCATGAACGCAATCGTGTTGGTTTACCAGGCCCAGGCCGTGCCCGCCCCTTCGGGTAATACAAGTACACTCTACAAGGAGTCTGGCATCCTCATGGGCACTGGCCAATGGCACCTCTCTGCAGAGCAGCAGGCTGGGCAACACCCAATACCTTCAAGATTTTATAATCTCCGGGTTGATACTGGTGTACAGTAGACAGAACCTACAATTTAATATCTTGAAATGAATGTATGGATTCAGATGGGAAAAATTAATTTGTATTTTAAATGTTATTAATTTTTTTCTATAATTTTATGTACCCTTACATTGCCCACATTAGTTCACCCACCGCCTATGTATATAGCCTATAGACAGAGATGTGATGCCATGTACAGTTTTGTGTGATATGCTTAAAATATGAAAACATAAGAGGGAGTGAAAATGCTTGTTAGATCCAGTGTACACAAGACCTCTTTCTCTTTATATCAGAGTTCTTTCTGATATCCAAAAACGGTCAACATCAACAGCTTATGTTAACTCACTTTCCTACCAGCCCAAGAGTCAGCGGGGGAATAGAGCAGAAGGCAGGTGACAAAGTGATGATAAACATGAGCAGAGTTTATTGAATAATGTTAATTGCGTTACTATACCATGCAAAGTCAATGGACAAAATGTATTCGTCACAACAACATCCCATGACATTGAAGACCTTGAAATTGAAACTCTAACCTGTGAGACAATATAGCACACAACATACAATTTCACAAATACCAATATGAAAAATTTGTTACAAATTTGATTGTATTAAAACGACATATGTGTGAATAATAAAATAACGTGAAAAAATATAAAGACAAGAATTAAGACTTTGTTTGTATGTATGTATGTATATATGTGTGTATGTACAGTATGTTTGCTCTCTTTAAGTAACACACTCACACACACTCAAGCTCAATCACAGATTCTCTCTCTCTCACACACACACACACACACACACGCACGCACACACACTTCCTTTGAAAAATTAAAATAGAACTTTAGATCCTTGTCATGAATGTGTTTAGTGATATGTTTTTTTCAAAATGATCAGAGAAAGTCATGATAGACAGGTGGTAGCTTGATGATCAGTTCATCACTCAGAATGACTTAGAATAGCCAACAACACCTTTCCCTGAATGCTTATTGAGGGAATGCAGGAGTTATGTTTTAGGTATAAAATTTCTACATCTGTATTGACTGTATTGTCCATTTGTAGCCTTTAAACAACAGCTTGTCTCCTTACCTAATTAAAAACAAGCTAATTTCAGGGTAGCTTTGCTTACAGGCTCAACATGTTCCCAATAAGGGGGACGTGGGAACCTTGGGCAGATAATTAAATTGGGGTCTCAGGATCACATGAGAGTCTTGTGAACGCAACTCACATCAGTGAACGCTTGCAGGTCCCCGACTCTCTTGATGGAAGTGAGCGCTGTCAGGAGGGTGGACTTTAATGAGATGGCCTTTAACTCGACTGACTCTAGGGCTCGAACGGGGCTCTCCAAAGGCCCAGAGGACCACAGAGAGGTTAGCATGGTGGGTCACCTGCCATGTAAGATGCTCAAAGCACAAGACTTTTGTTTAAACATTTTGGTAGGCCTTCGTTCAGTCAGTCGGATGCTTGGTTTAGGCACCGCGTTCCCACCATAACGGATAACTGTATAGACAACCTCATCAACATATGATAGCATGACCACTTAAGCAGTTGTCCTGAAATGAATTAATCGATTTTCGATTAATCATTAACATCCCTAGTTAAAAAATTATGAACTGCCATTATTGTTTGATTGAGTATATAAACAATCAGTGTTCAAAACAATATCCATGTCTTACCCCCATTCACTACGATAAGCCTATAAAAATTCTTAGAATTTTGAGCTGTAGGGTCGGATTTGGTGCAAAATTGCTGGCTTATGGCATTCATCCTTGCGTTACTACGTCATGTCCGTTAACACAGGAAAGAAGTACTGGCTGTTGCATGTTCTGGCTGGAGATACTGCGCTGTTCAGTTCAGTCAGTCATACAGTTCAGGACAGTATCGATCACAGCAGTCTTGATGTATGTTATTTGTTTGGCGAAGTTACTTACCTGCTATAACGCTTGGATATGTTTTCTGGTAGGGATGTTGAAGCTTATATTGGTAGTCATGCTTTAAAGAATCAAACATTACTCATGTGTTAACAGATCACAACGTATCTACATTGTCAGGGAAAGGTACTGTAACATGTTTACTAATATTGATGGCTTCTGAAATAGACTTCTTGTTATTGTTATATTGCATATTTAAACATAATATTTTCATGTTTAATAAAGTATATTTTATCCCCATCATTACTGAATCCTCGTTTTATGTTTGTAGTTTACGATGTTATTGTGTGCATTGCATAGACATACTATTGCAGTATTACTGTTCACTTGCATTTTCAAGTGAGGCAGTGCAATATAAAAATAATAAAAGTCTTCCATTCAACTCGTATCAGCCACATCCCGAGTTTCACCTCTTAAATTGACAATTGTAGTACAATACAAACATTAATAGTAGATAAAACATTTTTAAAAATCATATTAAAATATGCTGGTAACAGGTGGAGTTTGAGGAGAGTCCCCTGTTCTCAATGTAAAAGGGCTTTGAGTGTAGAGTCAGAAAAGCACTATAATATGTAAAACGAATTAATAAAAAATATGTAAATAAGAGTGTTGTTTATCTTCATCAAAGAAAGTAATATTTTTTTTTATGTTTAATCGTATAACATAATATCAACATGAAAATAGCACGTTATGACTCCGGCTCTGAATATCTCCCAGTCATGATCACACACAGGCGATGTCCTGGTTCTCAAACCATGAAATTCATCCGCCAAAAGTGCAGTGCCGAAACGACTGACATAAAGTGTTCTTCTGCAAATTGCTTGCAATTTTAAGTTTTAACCACAGATGTAGCTAGAGAGCACAAAGTTACCTAGTGCAGCTTTATATAAAACATATCATTGATATACAATATAGGGGCATTCAAGGCTAGTTGTCATCCCTTTTTTTTATCCAGTGATAATTTATCTTTCTTTATTTGCATACACAGTACATTCTAACATTACTTGTATATAGTCAAGTCAAGTTAAGTTTATTTGTATAGCGCCTTTCACAACACACATCGTTTCAAAGCAGCTTTATGGAAGATCAGGCATTAACATACGATAAAACTATAATGTCGATGAATCATCATTGTGTAATTAGATAAAATATGATTGTTAATCATGTTTTAAAATATGTAATTAAATAATAATTATATTAATAACCCCAGTGAGCAAGCTGAAGGCGACTGTGGCAAGGAACACAAAATTCCATCAGATGTTGGTTAATGGAGAAAAATAACCTTGGGAGAAACCAAACTCACTGTGGGAGCCAGTTCCCCTCTAGTTAACATAATGAATATAATGACAATATTACTTGTGTATAGGGCAAGTCATGCTTTAAAATGATTAAACTAAGTAAGTGTTTAATTTATAAACAAAGATTTAGTATGAACTGTAAGATTAATGATTAATGTCTTTGAAGTTCATCCTGGTTTAACAGCAGAAGTTCACATATATGCAGTTGTCCTTGTTAACTGGCTGATGAAGGCTTTTGTTGGCAATTGACAGTCTATGTATTCCATTATAAGAGTGTAGTCCATCAATAGACGGATGCTGGCAGAGATCAGTGAGGTGCATCGCAGTTCAACCTGGTCGGTAATTTCGGTGAGGTTTGGTGTGGTCCATATATAGTCATGTTGTGTGACAAATTAATTAGTTATGTAGACAAAGTAATTTGTACAATTATTCTTTGTTGTCTTTCTATCGATTTATGGTTATAAAAGCTAAAAAAGATATTGTATAAGATAGATTAAGGTGAGGTATAGCATGTCTTACTGCAGCACCCTGCTGACATTATTGATTCAGTACATAAACAATCAGTGTTCAAAACTATTTTGGTGTTTATTTACACTACCTCTTTACACACTGTAAGTTTTAAGAACTTTGAGAAGTCTATCCTGAAGTTACAGACAGGTTACCAAGTCAGTCACTGAAATACACAGAATGATGTGTTCCTTTTTTAGGAATAAAAATCAAATGTACATTTGTGTCATAATATGCACAGTCGATTTATACAGTTATATTATATACAGTCATTAGGATATCATAATATCATTAGGAAATATCCATTTTAGATTTCAACAATCCCTTTGCAAACAGAATAGAATAGAAGAACAAGGAGCCCTACAACAGACGGTATGGCCCCCCAGTGCCCATATCTCATCCTCATTGACTTAGTATGGGATAACATGAAGAGACAGAAGCAACTGAGACTAATTAGATTGAAGAACTGTGACAAGTTATCCAAGAAGCTTGGAATATCCTATCTGCCAACAACCAATAAAAATCAATAAAAAAAAGCAAAGTTTGTAACACCAAAGCTTTTTTTTTTTTTAGGTTTACTGGACTTTGTATGATGTTAATTGAAAAATGAAAACTATTTTAGCTTTATTTTGGAAGACATAATTACTATGAAACATTTTTCACAAGTGTCTAAAACTTTTGCACAGTACTGTATATATTACATATAAATAAATAAAAATATGATTTAACATCACCTAACCATATGTTAGGTTACACCAACAAAACTATTGTTAAGGATTAAGTAGAAATTGCTCCTTTAGGTAACAATTAGGCTACAGTTTACCACTTTTAACAGTTTAAGACATCTTACATATAGAAATACTAAGTTGTTCAAGTTTGTTTGTCTTTGGTCTTGTATTATCTTGTCTAGGGCATCAAGTGAACCAGGACAACACCTCATCTACACCTTGCACTGCATTAAAAGAGAAAACAGTGACAGTATGTCTCTTCTGGTGCTCAGCAGGTCTGTATTCCAGACACACATTTTTTTTTTTTATACAAATCTTCAATCAAGTTCAAAGGCTCTTGTTCCATGATGAAGGTAAAGATTTATAAATTGAGTGAGGCCATCATTTCATTTGAGGACCACCTGTGTCTCCAGGTAAAAGCCGAGTGTTTTTAATGTCTCAGGGGAGCACTGTGGAAGAGAAGAGCCTGTTCATGGTCGTAATTAACACAAGCCTGTTTGTTCAAGCATAATGAAACAGAATTCATTAACACTCTGTTAATTGCCATCTAGCTCTTACAAAGTTTTTACTTCATCTTCCATTGTTACTTTCTCCTCAGTTTTGAGTAAGGAGAGAAGTGGTATGAGCAGCTTGGTTCTTCAACAGGGAGCTTGTGACTGTCTAAATTAGCAGACATTGAGGTACATCAATGGTACTTCAAGTTCCACTTGAGAGCAGAGGTCCCATTACCCTTTGTGCTTCTAAGTGAGAACACCTTCAATTATCAATACTAATTGGACATTTGAACCTGCCTTTCATAACCAGTACTCTTAAGAATATTACAGATAATTGTCTCAAAACAATCAAGTTTGTTTTCTGTCTTTATGTAAAGAAATCCATTCCATTCTATTGTAAAAAAATAAGTTTCTAACCATCAGTTCAGACTGATCTCACAGTGAAATTGGAAACATTAGGTTGACTTGTGTTTTGCTAAAATCGGTCTGTACATACCAAAATACAAAACACTCCCTCCAGTGGCCAAAATGTTAAGTGTTATTGCTTGTGTTTATGTGGTGTTATCTTGTGGAGGAGTTCCATCTGACTTGAGGGTGTTGGGGGTGGGGTTAGGGGTTTGTCGGGGGGGTCATAGAATGATGATCACCAGTCAAATTTTCATGTGGGAGTTTGTGTTCCAGCCCGAGGCCCACACTTTTTTTTTTTTTGTTTGTGGATGAGGATGCTTTATCTACTGGCAGTAGGCTATATAAATTAAAGGGGGATTCTAACTGCATAAGGTTGAAGTATTAAATAACCATGAGAGTCTTGATGTGTAATACAAAACATAAATTATTTATTGTAACACAAAAAAAGCACCCTTGTAATTCAAATCAGCAAAATAAATAACAGTCACAAATGACTCATAACAATTAAATAAAGTATTGAAACACGAAACGTTGTTTATTTGATTGGGAAACCCAATTAACTGGTGAATGAAACACAATAAATAACAGTATGCAAAAAAAAGAGAAATAAAATATAGGCCAACTGTAAAGTATGAAGAGAAAGAGAAAACTGTCCATAAAACAAATTACTTATCTGTATGTTTGATGAGGAAAGGAGCAATCTTTGAAATGTCCCAGATGGTGATGACGTGAAGACAATCCAAAATCCAAGAAAAAGAGCCAATTCAAAAAGGTACATTTCCAAAATCTTAAAAAGATAATCCCTTTCTACCATATCAAACATCTTTTCGGTGTCAAGTGAGATTCCGGAATCTGCAGTGACCGGAATCTGATCATTCACCACTGACCACATGATATTGATGAAATGCCTAATGTTATCAGAAGAGCTAAGGCCCAGAATAAACCCCACCTGATCTCCAAGGTTATCTCAGAATCAAGAGAATTCTTTTGCTCAGCCGTCAGCTTAGGAAGTTGTAATGATTCCACAAAGTTTCGAATAATAGTCGAAGACATGGAACTATAGAGATCAAGATAGAATTCTTTAAAAACATGATTAATATCAATGCTGAGTTAAATATTTCACCACCAGTAGATATCACTGAGGGAATGGTCGAAAAATAGCCAAAACTCCACTTTCCACGGCAAAAATTCATTATTTCAGTTGGGTCAATTCTCTGAGGGCATCAGACAACATTTGCCACTTCAGCTCTGTCTATGAACTTTTAATATTCCATTCCAACTCCATAAGTTCTCGTGCTTTGGATTTTTTGGTGAATGAAGCATACTGTATGATCCGGCCCCTAAAAACCAGCTAAAGTGCCTCCCAAGCCATGCACACAGAGGATACTGAGGACCGGTTGTTCTCCATAAAAACATTGATTATAGCCTTTAACCTTTTTTGGAATTAAGGATTTTGTAAAAGCGATACATTCAAGCGCCAACTATATGATTTACTTTTCTCCTTCTAGAATACATTTTATGGACTGATGAAAAAAATCTATAGTTCCTACCAGATGGGTTCAAAAGTCTCCAAATATCTGTAAGACCAAGATTTTAACACATCCTGTGAAGCATCAGTGTTGCTCTAGGGGGCTTATACACTTTTGCTTCTCTATGATCAAGGACTGAGTCTACCAAAATATTAAAGTCTCCTCTCAATATTATATCATGAGGGGTGTCAGCAGCTTGCAACATCCCTTCAAGATCTATAAAAAAGCCCTGATAATCAATGTTAGGTTCATAAATGTTAGTCAAAATAAGATTTGCCCTGAATTTCAGCAAAAGAGTAATGACTCTTTCTAATTTATCTTTAGTCTGTTTGAGACATTTGAATTGTAGATGCTTACTTATCAGTGTAATAACTCCCCTGCACTTATTTGAGCCAGGACTAAAGAAAACATGTCCACCCCACACACAACAGCGCCAACTGGCGTCTATCACTCTAAACTCAAACAGTCCGTGTATATATATATATATATATATATATATATATATATGTGTGTGTGTGTGTTATATAGCTGTGTTAGCACAGCTGAAACAGAAATGTGATAGAATGTGAACAGACTTATAAAGCAATGGCTTACATGAAACTTGCTGCCACGGCCACTGCCCCGTCTTCTCGCCGAGGGCGTCCCCCTGCAGCCAAGAAATCTGCTCCGCCTCAACCCGGGCCCAGCTCTCAGCCCCAGCGTCGAGCACACTGCAGGAAGCAGACGCCCCCCGTCTCTCAGACCCCCTCGAGGACCCGTAAGGCTCCCAGACGTTCCTGAGATGGACAACCCAGCGACAGAGATGTTAGCTCCGGAGGTGGTAAGACCGCTCCGTCCCCCGGTGGAGGGCTGGGAGGAGAATCTTTGGTTTTTAAACAATTTTCATTAGCCGCACCCCTTAGATGGGGTTGCGGTACCCACATTCTCAATAAAAGAGCTATTTCCTATGTCTCTGGGTCTCCTGGCCCGCAAATGCCATTCTCACTACACTTTGCCACCAGATCTCAACAGTCCCGGCTTCCTGGACACGGACCACCCGTCTCCAGACCCATGACTGTTCCCCAGCTGGCCGGTTCCGACGAGTCTAGAGGACGCCTACCCTGGATCTCCTCCTCAGTCGCCAACCCGCCCCCTGCCGGGTGTGCAAAGCAAGGTAAGTGCTTTGAGTCTTTTCTCAGCACCCCAGCCTCGGGTCACCCTGTCGCCACCTGACGCTGCCCTACCTGCTCCGCCCCGCTGTGAAGCTCCGCCGTGTTTGTCAAAATTAATCGTCCCTTTGGTGCCCCTAGTGCAGAGGTTGGACGCGTGGCTTTCACTTTCTAACCCGTCTCGCTGGCTGGCCCGGACCATTCGACTCGGTTACTCAATTCAGTTTGCCAGGCCCCCGCCCCCCTTCATGGGCGTCTGCTTTTCCGCAGTACACGGCGAACATGCCCAGTCCCTGCACGCGGAAATCGCTACTCTTTTGTTCAATGACGCTATAGAGCCTGTACCTCCAACCGAGATGAAGAAGGGTTTCTGAAGAAAGGTTCCTTACTCGGTACCCAAGAAAGGCGGTGGCTTACGACCAATCTTGGACCTGCGAGTTCTCAACCAAGCGTTGCACAAACTCCCGTTCAAAATGCTCACGCAGAGACACATCTTAACCTGCGTCCGGCATCTAGATAGACCGGTAGACCTGAAGGACACGTACTTCCACGTCTCCATTCTGCCTCGACACCGCCCCTTCCTGCGGTTTGCGTTCGATGGCCAGGCATATCAGTACTAAGTCCTCCCCTTCGGCCTGTCTCTGTCTCCTCGCGTCTTCACGAAAGTCACAGAGGCAGCTCTTCCGCCGCTCAGAGAAGCCGGCATCCGCATACTCAATTACCTCGATGACTGGCTCATTCTGGCCCACTCACGAGAGTTACTAGACCAGGTGCTCAGGCACTTCAGCCATTTGGGGCTTCAGGTCAACTGGGAAAAGAGCTAGCTTACTCCAGTCCAGAGCAACTCTTTTCTCGGTATGGAGTTAGACTCGGTCTCAATGTCAGCACGTCTCACCAATGAGCATGCCCAGTCAGTGTTGAGGTGCCTCGCCGCCTTCAGGCCAGGCACAATGGGCCCTTTAATACATTTCCAGAGGCTCCTGGGGCATATGGCGTCCTCTGCGGCGGTTGCGCCGCTGGGGTTGATGCATATGAGACCGCTTCAACACTGGCTTCAGACCCGAGTCCCGAGATGAGCATGGCGCCGCGGCATGCACCGTGTGACAATCACCCCCAGCTACCGCCAAACATTCCAACCCTGGACAGACCTCTGTTTCTTACAGGCAGGAGTATCTCGCCTGAAACAATTACCCTTTGTCATCGTTCTTCAATAAACTGCAATCTGAGCAGCATTCATGTTGTAAAACTGTATATTTTCTTATATATTAGAGACCTGTAAACAAAATGGGCCTGTCTCCAAAGTCTATTTTTAAAAAATGCGGCGTAGTTTTATTCATAATAGCCAGGAAGTGCCATCAGATTATGTGTGGTCTTGTAAGACGGAGCCTTAATTTTACTCTGTACTCCGACCCAGCGATTTTACAGAGAAAAAAATCTTGCAGGAACCAAATTTTTTGTTAGATCATCTTCAAATTTGAAACGTAACTTCTTTAGAATTGTGGCTTGTGCATTTCTGGGTTGTCTTGGCACATTTATTATTGTTTTTTTTTAGATTATAAAAACATGTTCAGCACAAAATATTTCCATTTCTAAAAACTTCAAAAATAACAACATATATTAATTTTGAAACTTGGGAAATAAGTCCCAAGTGTCTTCTTTCAAAAGATACTACAACTGTGTCCATACTCCAAAGGGTCCAGTAAATACAACCATTTAAGTTCAGGGATGTCATTTTCATGGTTTGTGCTCAAAAAGGTGGTGCATATCAACAGGTTAAGTGTGAACTCCTGTTTCTGGGTGAAATATCCACAAAGTCACAAAAAGACTGTTTTGCCTGAGACGGACCACTTTAATTTTAATGTAATGTATATATTTAATGTATTAAAATTAATGACAGAAATTGAACACCCAATATGGTGAGCATAGAAACAGAAGTCACATCTTACTGGTAAAACATTAGATGTCGCCTGCATGCATCAGCTGGACCAGCCTGGTTTCTCCCATGATCAGAGAAGAAACACAAATTATGTATTCTGTCTTTCCCCATTCAAGTAGATAGGAGCTATACTTGTATGGCGCTTATTTACAAAAAATAGCTGACCAGGAGTGTTAAAAAGATGGCTGCCAAGTGGCCTGACTTTCTTTGACTTTAATGGCACTAAAAGTTTTTCCCCATTTGAACCCCAACCCTAAACCTAACCATCAGTAAAAATCAATACATATATATATATATATATATATATATATATATATATATATATATATATATATATATATATATATATATATATAATATTTTAGAGGAAAAATGTGACCTCTGATTCACCCTCACCATTTTTTATATAAATGTATTACTTTCTGGTTTCCATGCAACCAGAACTCATGTCTCTGAGGTTACCCTTCCCTTCAGCAGCGCTCACATCAGAATTAATGCAAAAATGTCTGATGGGGAATGACATATAATCTTATCAAAACATTGAGTAGAAACATGTTGATTTCCTGATTCATGTTGACGTGTAAATGGAATGTACACACTGAATTGGATAGCAATATGATTGATCAAGGCAAGATGAAGTGTAAAAATAAAAATAGGCCCTAATATGTCACTTCTTGTTTACCTGTTGTATTAAAGCAATATTACAATATCAGAATGGCTAGTCACTTCAAAAGTACTCTTGCTCGTCTGATATTGTTTGCTTATCATTAGAAAATTTAAGGCCACTCACATTCACCTATGAATTTCCACAATTAGATTTTGTTTACACCATAAAAAGTCATATTATAAATGTTGAATTGGCTATAATTATTCATAATTCCAACAATTCGTGAGTAGCTTCCTCATTTGCCTGCCTAATTTTGCTTTTTAATTTCTTGCATACATTTGCACATTAATTTTGTCCATTGTCTGCTGTAAGAGGTTGTTTATTATAAAAAGAGATTTCCTGTGTGATGTTTTTCACAGCAGTGGAGCGCGGTTGGGTGGCGTTCCAACTGCACGTGCTGATCATTTGTTTTGTCCTCATTTACAACCCACTGCTTTAACACATTCATGTCCACATCACATGGGGGGAGTGGGGGGGGGGGGGGGGGGGGGGGGGTCATATCTACTTACAGACAAATGATAACTCCAGTGATCACTTCAGTTTGCTACAGTAAATCAAAGGGGTAAGATATTTGGTTAGTTAATGATTTATGATAATAAGTAAATCATGGCACAGTCCTACATGTTTAGGATCTGCTCTGATCTTGTATGGTTGATATATATACTGTATATTTAAAACTGATTTCTGACTATTCCTTATCATTTAACAAGTTTACCAGAGTTTAAATTCTTAGTTTATTTATTTCATATACTGTACGTCATTATAACTAGTGGTTTTCAATGACAGATACAGATAAGTAGAGAGTGGGGTGGCCTGTGAATAATATAATGGCAAAATACAGTACATCCAGTGAGATCACACTGAAAAGCTATTTTATTTATTTAAACCTGGAAATTAACAGACAGTTTTAAGATTTAAAAAAGAAGAAGAAAAAAGGATGTTATAATGTAAAGTGAAGGAAATATCTAACATTCAGCACTATTTCTAGGTCACTAATCATAAGCAAATTTGTGACATTGGCCATGTTAACTCCAAATACTACTATCATGCCGGCCCTACCAAATAAGCAACATAAACCGCTGCATAGGACCCTGTGGCCAAATAATTATTTGCTCTAAGCAGGGTTGGCCTGTGACATAGGCGACATAGGTGGTTACCTAGGGTGCAAAATAACAGAAAGGCACAGCAGGAGATTTTTTTTTTTTTTTTTGTCGGAAGTGCGCCCTCTCGTGATGACTGTTCACCCCTCTACCCATATATTGTCATTATCAATTTTTATTGATTCCAAAATTTAAATGAACACAGACATCACATGAAAACACAAAATAAACTTATATCCATATATGCCCCCCCCCCCCCTCCCCCCAGTGGTCAGACATTAAATAACAACAGACACACGTATAAACAAGCAGTTAAATGAAAATAATCTATGACATAAAAAGACAAAGATATTAACTAACCAAAAAAAAAAAAAGAAAAAAGTTCCACATAATAATTGCAGAAATTACCCAATTGTCCCTCTTCACTACTCCTCCCCCTCAACTCCCCAGGAAGGCTAAATAAGTGCCCCACTACCTGCCATAATTACACAACCTGTCCAGTCGTCTGTGAGATATCTCCTCAAAAGCCGCCACTCTGCCCAACTCGGTGCACCGTTCATGAAATATGGGTGCACCCGGCGACTTCCATCCCATGGGATTCACCTGCCTGCCGATCATCACGCAGATAAGGACCCAGTTTTTACATGTTTATTTATTATATTAATACCTTCCCCATCACCCTAAATATGAAGTCTGGGGCAGAATACAATCTGAATGCCCAAGACCTCACAGAAAAAACTCTGAACCCTCGACCAAACTCCAGAATCTCAACACAGGACCAAAAAACATGGGAATCCCAAACCACTGAATAATATTTTTAAAGGATCTCAACACTCCATTTTCATATAGGTCACCCAGTGTAGTAACACCCCTCCCAATCCATTCTGTCCAGCAGAAAGGGGACTTGTTAATGCACAATTTCGTGTTTTAACCAGATAAATGTCCGAACTGAACATGCAAGAAACTTTTGTCCACACTAACTGCATGTGTGAGATAACAGGATGTGTCTTTACTTCTCTGGGCAGCTTGGTAGAAAGACTTTGCAATGGCAAGAGAGGGGCAGTCTGAATTTCAGCTAAAACAGTAATGACTCTTCCTAATTTATCATTAATCTGTGTGAGAAATTTGATTTTGCTTTAACATGAGCCAGCACTAAAGAAAACATGTCCACCCCATATCTTCACAAATTTTCCAGCTTCTGAGGGGAAAGGAGAATTTCTGGAAGAAACACAATATTATATTTCTTATGTTTAAGAAAATAAATAACCTTCCTTCTTTTTATAGGATGCCCCAACCCATTCACATTCCATGTGGAGAGAAACAATCCATTCATATTAACATTGGACATTTTTATATAATAGAAAAAATTAATTGTGTGTCAGAAACAAAATTATAAAGACAACATTTCAGCATTAGTGCAACAATAAAACCCCAAACTTCCCCTGAACAAAACAAACAGAAAAAAGATAAACATGCACATTAACCCCGCGCATGATAGCGCCAACTGGCGTTGATCCCTCTAAACGCAAATGGTTCATGCATGCATGACAACTTTGCTGTCAGATTCTTCAAGCCTGGTGCTTCTATACACATTTTGTAGGAAAAATTACATAACAGAAAATACTTTGTAAAACAAACTCCAACCAATAGAAGGCATAAGCACAAAGAACAAGCAGATTCACCCACAGCTGTCCCGAAGGTATGTTCCTTCACAAAACAAACTCCAGACGCTAGATGGAACCAGAACAAAAAGAAACAAAACAGGCATCCAGGTTCCTCGGATGGTCAAGTGTATATTTAACGAGTCAAGTTGACTCAGATGCCACATAAGAAACACACCATGATTTCCTCAGTTCATCAACTCTGTAAAAGACATAGCTTGTTGTAGGCAGGCAGACATTTTGATCATCCTTATCACTGGCCGGGATCTTCCGTCAATGCAAAAGTTTCTTGAAACTCCTGCTGCTAGGCGGCACCAACACAAAAGAAACAAATATGGCACCCAGCTTCCTCAGACAGCCAAGAGTAAGTACAGCGAGTCAATCCAGTCACATGAGAAACACCAAATGGCTTACCCACTCCAATGTTTTTATGAAGGACAGTGCTTGCAGTTTGGCCATGAACATCAGTGCAAAAGCGATCTTCCGTTGATGTAAAATATTCTTGCTTTCCTTGAATCTATCACGTTTCTCTTGTCGAATTCGTAAAGTCTGGGAACAAGAAAATGTTGTGATTCATTATCGGATGACCTCAGGAATTTTGGCCAGGTCTCCCTCAGCTGATGTACGAGCTGGAACACTGTGAGCTCACTCGATTTCCAGCTTATGGCCTGTTATGTTGAGCAGACTTGGGTAGATCTCATCTAGAAATTTCACCATATCTCTGACCTCCTCATGCTCAGGAATTCCAACTATTCGGATGTTATTCCTGCGGCTCCTATTCTCAAGATCTTCAAGTTTTTCAAGAACGTGTTCCAAATCAACTTTGTTCGCCAGCAGATTATCAGATAATTCCCTCTCCGATGACTCTATTTAATTGATCTGCTTCTCAACATCTGACACTCTTGTAACCAACTCAGAGAATTTTATTTCCATTACCGTAATCTATCGACATATTACAGCAAGATCTTATAGGTCAGCAACACAAACATGTTGGACAGTTGATGCTGGATTTCTCCTGCCGCATCGTTCAAACCGAGTCCCTGGTCCGCAGACCCTTCAGAGGTTTCAGCTTAAGCACGTAAGTGTCTTTTAATATCTCCAGAGCCTGACATATTGACTTCAAAGTACAAATATGTAGCAGGGTGTACAAAATCTCACTTGATTATAACAAAAAAATAACTAAAAACTAGCAGTGCGCAGAGCTTCTCGCCTACACGTCAGCTCCACGCGTGGTGCCATGTGACTCTCCTCTACCCATATATTGAGCACTAGCACTATGCGATTATATTATAATCAGTTCCTTATCATATGTGGTGTGGACAAAATGAGTGAATAAAAGTGTCAAATTATCAGGTGCACAAGGCAGGAATTGGCACAAAGAAGAGAAGCAGAAAAAAAAGAACAATATAAAGGTAAGAATCACAAGTTAATAACTGTTTATGTCAGCAATTGATGTTTATTTACTACTTTGAAATAGCTTATTTAGAACCTCTTAACTGGCACGGACACAGTGGGAAATTTTCGCTTGTTTTATAGAAGTTTAGTGCAAGTTAAGTTCAGTGTATTTTCTTAAAAATAAACTTTAGCTTCTATAATGTTGTTTTAATTTCAGTTCCCTGTCTGTCACTCAGTTCAAGGTTGTGTCGAAGAAGCAACACTAGGGGTCTCTCTTGAGTGCCAAATATGCCTCTGATCTAAGAAAAAAGGCCAATGAGAAGTTGCCAGACAGTATTTGTATACCCCACCCCCGGACATACGGGTATAAAAGCGGGGAAATATGTCGAGTTCATTCAGAAATTTTCTTCGGAGCCGATAGTCGTGTATGCAGTCAGCTGCGAGTCACACACTTGTTCCTGCTTCTGTTCCTCTGACGCTCTGCCTGCTGTTGGATCTACGTCGCACTTCAGCGGCTTTTCTCCTTCTCTGCACGGCAGTGCAGCTTGCCCCTGGGCACTTCGACAGCTCAGAAAGCTTAAAGAGTGATTTTCTCTATAAAAGAGAATTTTCATCTAAAAGAGCTTTACACAGTGGCGTTGAATGTCATGACGTGTCTTTATAAAGATGCCATTCCGCCCTTGTGTAGTTCCTGGATTCGGTAGAGTGCTCTCCACTTCAGATGGCCACAGGTGTTGTCTCATGTGTCTGGGAAGTAATCACACCGAGGCAGCGTTTGTGGATGGATCATGCTCTCACTGCGAGGGCATGACCATGGCAATGTTGCGGTCGCGGCTCGCTTTCAATAGAAAGCACACCACTCCAGCCGCCCCCGCATTGCTCTTTCTTCCCACGGGATTGAGGACGATGCAGCTGGCGCTGGAGGCGATCTGGGGACAGCAGCGGGTGCAGCTCCGCCGGGTACACCCCCTCGGACCACCCGCCCCCCAGCACGCTCGTTGACTCCCGTTCGTGCTTAAGGCAACAGTGGCTCGCCTCACGGCCAGCCTGCCTATCCTCTAGAGCTCGAGGTGGATGAGCTGACTGCTGCATTGTAGAGCGCAACGTCTGACGCTGGTGACTCCCCTGGGCTGCCACCTTCGGGCCAGCACGCCCAGGCTGAGGCTGATGTGTAGATGACCAACACGCTTTCCCGGGCCGCCACCAGCATGGGGCTGGACTGGAACCCTCCATCCTCCCCACAGCCATCGTGGTTGGATGACTGGTTTCTGGGGTCTGCGTGTCACTCACAGCCTCGCCCCCCCGGTCCCGTTTTTCCCGGAAGTGAACGATGAGCTGATGTCTTCGTGGAGAGCACCCCTCTCCACTCGTCTCAAAGCCACTCGCTCATCTGCTCTCGCTACCCTCAACGGCGGAGCGGCCCACAGATATACGGCGATTCCCCAGGTGGATAGGGCTGTTGCGCTCAACCTATGCCCCAGAAACCCTACCACCTGGCAGGGTCGACCTGTGCTCCCTTCTAAGGCCTGTAGGACAACATCGTCACTCACTGCCAAAGCCTACAGCACCGCCGGAGCAGCATGCCGCTTCTGCCCTTCATGCCATGGCCCTCCTGCAGGTCCACCAGGCCAAGGCACTTAAAGATCTTCACGGGTTCTGTCTCCCAGTTTGGCCTCTGCGGTGACACCGTCGAGAACTTCGCCCAGCAGTTCTCCACGGTGAAGGAGCAGACAGAGGCCATCTTGCACATCCTACCCCGCTGCAAGCCTGCCGCCATGGGCCATGCCCCGTCTGCCCGCCGAGGGCATCCTCCTGCGGCTAAAAAAACACTGTGCTCTGCCTCAACCCGGGCCCAGCTCTCAGCCCCAGCGTCGAGCACACTGTAGGAAGCAGACGTCCCCGTCTCACGCACCCCCTCGAGGACCAACAAGGCCCCCAGGGCTGCGGTACCCACATTCTCAGTAAGAGCTATTTCCTCTTCCTCAGTCACTAACCCGCCCCCTGCCGGCGTCTTCGCCTCCCAACGCCATATTACCTGCTTCACCCCGCTGCGAAGCCCCGGCAGGTACGTCAAAAATAATCGTCCCCTTGGTGCCCCTAGCACAGAGTTTGGATGCATGGCTTTCACTTCCCAACCCATCTTGCTGGCTGGCCTGGACCATCCGACTCATTTACGCAATTCAGTTTGCCAGGCCTCCACCCCCTTTCGTGGGCGTCCACAAAAAGGACACGTTAGAGCCTGTCCCTCCAACCGAGATGAAGAAGGGTTTCTACAGCACGTCTCAACAACGAGCGTGCACAGTCAGTGCTGGAATGCCTCGCCACCTTCAGGCCAGGCACAACGGTTCCCTTAAAACTTTTTCAGAGGCCCCTGGGGCATATGGCATCCTCCATGGCTGTCGCACCGCTGGGGTTGATGCATATGAGACCGCTTCAGCACTGGCTTCAGACTCGAGTCCCGAGATGAGCATGGCGCCGCGGCATGCAACGTGTGATGTTCAAACCCTGGACAGACCTCTGCTTTTTACGGGCAGGATTACCCTTGCAGCAGGTGTCCCAACATGTCTTGGTCACGACCGACGCCTCCAGATTGGGTTGGGGCACCGTGTGCAACGAGCACGCAGTGGCGGGCCGTTGGAAAGGGGCCCCGCTGCGCTGGCACATCAACTGCCTGGAGTTGCTGACAGTTTTCTTTGCCCTGCGGAAGTTTCTCCTGTTAGTTCGAGACAAACATGTCCTGATCAGGTCAGACAGCACCACCGCGGTAGCGTACATAAATAGCCATGGCGGTGTATGCTCCTGCCACATGTCACGACTCGCCCGTCGACACCTCCTTTGGAGTGACTCACATCCCCGGCAACCTCAATGTGGTAGCGGATGCGCTGTCACGACAATGCTTGCCCAGTGGAGAGTGGAGGCTTCACCCCCAGTCGGTCCAGCTGATTTGTGAATGGTTCGGCAAGGCCCAGATAGACCTGTTTGCCTCCCGAGAGACCTCCCACTGCCCGCTCTGTTATGCCCGATCAGAGGCTCCCCTCGGGGCAGACGCACTGGCTCATGTGCTGTGCAAGGTCAGGTAGGACAAGGAACAAGTCACCCTAGTGGCTCCCTATTGGCCCACCCGTGCCTGTTTCTCGGACCTCGTACTCCTCACGACAACCTAGATGTTATATTGCAACTTGATTTCACTTCACCAAAATACTCCTAAATGTCTTCTTTTAAAAGAGACCATAAATAGGACTGTAGTCTAAAACATTCATGATAAGCACCCTCAAACGAACCTTAGAGCACCCTCAGTTGCAGACCAGGGCAAATTACTGTCCACGGGTAGATTTGTCATGAAGTCATTTTTTATTTATCTGGCTTTGGGACCACAAACTTTTAATATGCTTAGGGTTGCCAAATAACAGATGCAACACCCCAATCAGAGATTTATACATGCACAAATAGGAGATATTTTGCCTTATGTCAACTTATTTTATGCAGTCTGGCAACCATGCATGCGAGTGTGCACGCTCTCTCTCCTCTTCGGAAAAAATTAATTAAAATACTTAGTGCTCAATGGTGCAGTAGTATACTAAAAGAAAAGTGTGATGCCTCCACTCCATGTCCATTCCTGAGTCTGCGAGCAAACCTTTTCAGTGATGAACTTTAGTAAAATCCCAATAGATCTTCGCATCATTTGAACACAGAGAGCAAAACCAAGTGAGAGAGGAAAATGTTTGTTCTTTGTGCTATTTGTAAAATGCTAAAATCCTTTAAGCAAATGTTACTCTGGCAGTAATAATTTATCAGAGTCATGCAGCTTGTTTTATTCAGTTGTGTGCTGAATGGGGTGCAAAACAAACCATTGATGAGAAAATGTTTTCAGAATATAACAAGTAAACGAGTCCACTTTGCAGCCAACATTAAAATAAGCTTTTAGAATCTAATATTCCGAATATTTGATTTTACTAATAAACCAGACTCCTGATGTAGTGTTAAATTGAATTCTAAAATTACCACTAAAATAAACAATTCATAATTTTATTCAGCCTTTATTCAGTTTTACTAGCACATGATAGAAAAATAGCAGCAAAACTTCAGAATGGTCAGAAATCGCAGAATGGTCCCATCAGTCTGTATCAGTGGCAATTTCTCTGGGCCAGCAAAGCCTTCTCTGCTGGCGTAACATGCCTAACAAATACATATTTTTTCATCCTTTCATTCTCATTGACCATTTTGCCTATGTATTTTCAATCGCTTTCCATGCCTAATTAATCTACAAATGAATAGCAAAATACAAAATGTTTAACCAATTAGAATTTATTCCTTGATGCTAACAAGCAAAGTGTGTCAACTGTTTCACAAATCATATGCCCGAAGCCGAAGCAGTGCGTGAGACTGAGCTCCACCCCATCAAGCCTTCAGAATTTCTGCAGAATCCCTCAACAGTGCAAATATGTAATATTATTTTTAAAGAAAAGGTATAGAGACATAACTATGTAAATTTAACACATGAACATCTAAGAACTGAAGTGGCGATATTACTTGAGCAATTGTCTCTTAATGCGGGCTATCCAAGTTTGCATCAGCCTTTATACAATTTCACTCTCCTACCCATATCCATCTCATGTTAACAAAAACAGACACAGGAGAGTCATTTATTTTAAATAAAATATGGCACACAAGATGTAAATAAAAGGGGAGAGTTATATAACTGCAAGTAAATACGGTGACCTTGTGGAGCATTCAGCAGCACGCATACACTTCCTGGTCTGGCAAGCGTGCTCAATACGTATGCTGTGGCAGGGATTGGAGCACACATCACTTCTGACAGGCCAGGATGCCAGACCACTATTTCCTTAACATACCACGGCCTAGGGAATCCGGGCCGCTACAGAGAATCTGCCACCCCTCACAACACAGAGCAAGGAGGTGGAGTGCGTGTAGCCACCAGACCCTGCCCATTATACCTGCACATTACACTTTCTTCACTAACCATCCTGCACTTAGGCTCCATTCACCGAGAGGACACCAGATTCCCCTTTGTTTTGGACACTTTCCCCTGTGGACATGTTTATTTCCCCTTTTCTGTTGTTATTATTTCAAATAAAAGCTTCTCTGATGCCTGACGCCATACCCACTGTGTCTTTCTCTAGCTCACCCCACCACTGTTGTGAAGAACGCAGGCATGGATGTGAGCGAAGGCAGTGCAGTTGGGCACCAACACCAGACCGCATGCTGGTCTTCTGGAAAACCAAGAGGGGATAGAGAATTATATATATATATATATATATATATATATATATATATATATATATATATATATATATATATATTTGTTTTTGGTTTTCATTTTTGTTCCTTGGAATGTTTTCAGTCCCTGATGTACTCTTTACTGTCCTGTCCGAGCCTCTGAAATCATATCGTACCTGTGGCAAGGATGTGTGCTTGCTCTCTATCAGATTTGCATAAATAACAACCCAGCATTCCCAAGTGTAAGGACATTTGCATATAGAACTTTGATAGGGCTCCCTAGAGTCCCCTTAGCAGCCGCTGAGCGAATATGGGGTTGGTGGCGGCACAAATAAATTTGGAATTAAAATCCCACATACATGTCTTCATTGAAGTCACAGAGGTGTTGACCATGGAGACTTAGACATGAAAACTACTGACTTATGAGGAAGTGATTGATTCCTACGAAGATAATTTAACTGATAGATTATTTTAGACAGTTTTACTGCCGAAAGATGTCTCAATGACTAAGACTGCGCAATAAATCACACAGATAATCACTTGCATCACACATTTACTTATTTCAACCTAAAGACAAATTAAGCCATGTCCAGTATTAATACTGTTTTTCCTTCAGTCATTTATTAGCCTAATTACTCTACATCATTTCATATAAGATTATTCAGATGTTGCAGGTAATGATATATAACTTTAAATTAAACAATACGACATTTGATTTTATTAATAACTCTGATATAATATAACTTGCCCAGTCTATACCCAACAACCAGATTATAAATAATTAATTCTGTAACCATCTCAGATGATAACCAGCACATTTTATAGACCATTTCAAGGATGTAAACAATATCAAAGGAATTAGAATGCAAAGCAACTGACCTGGGAGCATTTCCGATACATTACAAGAGCTAAAATTTTTTTTCAAAGAACATAAAATGTTTACCTGATGTAAGTTGTCCAGACATGTTGTTGATTCTAAGAACTTTTTTTCTCAGTGGAGAGCTTGGGATTTCATATCGCTCCTGTTTTAATCAATGAAGCCATTTAATAAAGCTGTCTGTGTGATCTGTGTTCAAGGTAAGGATTTCTTTTTTTTTGTTTTTTTCCTAATTTGTAAGTCATTTGGGTTGAAAACGTCTACTAAATGTCTAAATGTAATAGTAAATGATTTAATTTATTTATAATGGGAGCAATCGTCTAGGTTACGGATGTAACCTCCGTTCCCTGATGGAGGGAACTAGACGGTGTGTCGAAGAAGTGACACTAGGGCTCTCTCTTGAGTGCAGAATATGCCTCTGATCTATGAAAAAAGGCCAATGAGAAGTTGGCAGCCAGTATTTGCATACCCCGCCCACGGACATATGGGTATAAAAGTGGGGAAATATGCTGAGTTCATTCAGGATTTTTCTGAGGAGCCGGAAATGGTCCAGCCACTACAGTGGCTCGGCTCAGCGACGTGGCCGGGAAGACACAACATCTCGTTCCCTCCATCAGGGAACGGAGGTTACATCCGTAACCTAGATGTTCCCCGTCTGTCACTCACTTCGACGTTGTGTCGAAGAAGTGACACTAGGGGTCCAATTTAAATCATGCCATGCACTGAGCTGTGTACGTGTTCTGCTGACACAGGAGCGGGCAGGTATTTTACGTGCAACGGCGACCAGCTGTGTCAGACTGCCCGTACCCTTCTCCAATGCCCCACAAAAGTCGTTCTAATCCTTCTGGTTACCCTAGGCAGGGGAACAAGGTGACGCTTGCCAACCTGGGAATGGGCCAAGCCTGGCTGGGCCTCTTTTCTCTCTATGTTTCTCTACATAGAGCAAGAACAGCCGGGGCCCTTACATGCATTGAGGGAAGGGGGTCTTAACCAGTTTCCTATTCTTTCAGGTGGAAATGACCCTATGGAGGCCACACCTGCCCAAAAGGGGAGGTAAAGGTGGCGAATACATCACATGAGTTTTTAGGCGGCATGTGGAGATGGCGCAGAGGTAGATCCAACCTTGCTAGGAGGGGGGAGTTGCTACAACACAGCGACCGGAGGGTAGCTGGAACTGCCTAAGGGGAGTAAGGGGACTGTACCACAGAAAATAAACACAGGGGGAGTCCACATAGGAGTCCTGCCCTGCGGAGCACCTATTCTAGTAGGTTAAGTAGCCGCAGTGGATTGGGTCGGCAAGTTCCTCCACTGAACTGCAGACCCAATGGGCTAGGGAGGAATTGTCCAGGGATCCGATTGAGTGGGATCTCCTGGGATAGAAAGCGCACAGTTTTATCTCAGCTGAGGGAAAGGGCGCTAGGCGCAAGCGATCCACCCGGCCAGACTGTCGGCGTGTTACCAAGTTCTACCGGCTCAGACCTGAGAAAACATGGGATGATAATGACTCAACCCAGAGACACAACACTCCTTGTCGAGTGTGCTCAGACCCGTAAGGGTTGGCATGGCCTGGGTGTGATAGGCCAATTCCCAGTGGGAAAGCCTCTGTTTGGAGACAGCGTTCCCTTTCTGCTGTCCGCCAAAGCAGACAAAGAGCTGATCAGAACATCTAAAGCTCTGTGTGGTCCAAGTAGGTACGCAAAGCAGGAACCGGACACAGCAACGAAGGGGCTGGGTCTGCCTCCTCCCGGGGCAGTGCTTGCAGGTTCACTACCTGGTCTCTAAAGGGCATGGTAGGAACCTTGGGCACGTAGCCTGGTCGCGGTCTTAGGATCACAAACGTGTCTGCCAGACCGAACTCCAGGCAAGTGTCGCTAACAGAGAACGCTTGCAGGTCCCCGACCCTCTTGATGGAGGCGAGCGCGATCAGCAGGGCCATCTTTAAAGAGAGGGCCCTGAGTCCAGCTGATTCTAGCGGCTCGAAGGGAGGTCTCTGAAGGCCCGAGATGAACACTGAGAGGTTCCATGAGGGGAACAGGCTTGGCCAGGAGGGATCTAACCCCTGGGTGCCTCTTTGGAACCTGATAATTAAGTCATGCTTATCCAAAGACTTGCCGTCTACTGCGTTGTGGTGGGCCATGATGGCAGCGACATACACCTTTAGGGTGGAAGGTGACAGCCTCCCTTCCAGCCTTTCCTGCAGAAATAAGAGCACTGACCTAACTGCGCACCTCTGTGAGTCTTCAGCCCGGGAAGAACACCAATTTGCAAACAGACGCCACTTCAGGGCATAATGATGCCTGGTAGAAGGGGCTCTGGCTTGGCTGATTGTATCTTCGACAGCAGGTGGTAGACCAGCTAGATCTTCCGCGTCACGTCCAGGGGCCAGATGTGGAGGTTCCAAATGTCTGGGTGTGGATGCCAGAGCGTGCCCCATCCCTGAGAAAGAAGGTCTTTCCTCAGGGGAATTCGCCAGGGAGGGGCTGTCGCGAGGAGTACGAGGTCCGAGAACCAAGCCCGGGAGGGCCAATAGGGAGCCACTAGAGTGACATTTTCCTCGTCCTCCCTGACCTTGCACAGCACCTGTGCAAGAAGGCTCACTGGGGGAAATGCGTACTTGCGCAGCCCCGCAGGCCAGCTGTGTGCCAATGCGTCTGCCCCGAGGGGAGCCTCTGTTCGGGCGTACCAGAGCGGGCAGTGGGAGGTCTCTCGGGAGGCAAACCTGTCTACCTGGGCCTTGCCAAACCATTCCCAAATCAGCTGGATTGACTGGGGGTGAAGCCTCCACTCTCCACTGGGCAAGCGTTGTCATGACAGCGCGTCCGCTACCACATTGAGGTTGCCGGGGATGTGAGGGCACGCAGCGACTTGAGATGGGGACAGTCGTGGGGCTCGGACAAGGCGGGGGATCATGCCGGGACTGTAAGGATCATTTGCGGGCCAGTTGACCCAGACACAAAGGAAATAGCTTTGTTACTGAGAATGTGGGTACCGCAGCCACGTTTAGGGGGGGCGGAAAATGAAATAAATTCAACAAAAATCGGGGGACGGAGTGGTCTTACCAGCTCCAGAGCTAACATCTCGGGCTCTGGGGCGAACGTCCCAGGAGTGCCTTGGAGCCTTTCGGGTCCTGGAGGGGGTCTGTGAGACGGGGGGGCGTCTGCTTCCTGCGGGTTGCTCGACGCAAGGGCTGAGAGCTGGGCCCGGGTTGAGGCAGAGCAGGGTGCTTCTTAGCCACAGGATGACGCCCTCACCGAGCAAACGCTTGCGGCGGGGCAGGATGTGAGATATGGCCACCGTCTGCTTCTTTACCCCTGAGAACTGCTGGGCGAAGTCCTCGACAGACTCGTCGAAGAGGCCGAACTGGGAGACAGGGCCATTGAGAAAGCAAACCTTGTCGGTCTCACGCATCTCGACCAAGTTCAGCCACAGATGACGTTCCTGGACCACGAGCGTGGCCATCACCTGCCCGAGTGACTGCGCTGTGACCTTCGTGGCTCTGAGGGCGAGGTCGGTCACTGAGCACAGTTCCTGCAGCACATCGGGGTCAGGGCTACCTTCATGCAGATCCCTGAGTGCCTTGGCCTGGTGGACTTTCAGGATGGCCATGGCGTGCAAGGTGGAGCCCCGTGGCGCTGTAGGCTTTGGTGTTAAACGAGAATGACATCCTACAGGCCTTGGAAGGGAGTATAGGGTGCCCACGCCAGGTGGTAGGGTTTCTGGGGCATAGATGGAGCACAACAGCCCTATCCACCTGGGGAATTGCCGTATACCTGTGGGCCGCTCCGCCGTCGAGGGTAGCGAGTGCGGACGAGCAGGGCTTTTGACGAGTGGAAAGCGGGGCTCTCCACGAAGACGTCAGCTCGTCATGCACCTCCAGGAAAAAGGGGACCGGGGGGGCGAGGCTGTGACCGGCGCCCAGACCCCTGGAACCAGTCATCCAACCGTGACGGGTGTGGGGAGGACCGAGGGTTCCAATCCAACCCCACACTGACGGCAGCCCGGGCAAGCATATCGGACATTTGCGCATCAGCCTCAACCTGGGCGTGCTGGCCCGAAGGTGGCAGCCCAGGGGAGGTGTCAGCGTCAGACGTCGCGCTCTCCGATGGAGCGGCGAGCTCATCCACCTTGAGCTCCAGAGGATAGGCAGACCGGCCCGGAGGCGTCGCTGTTGCCTCGAGCACGAACGGGGGTCAACGAGCGTGTCAGCTGCACCCGCTGCCCTCCCCAAATCGCCTCGGTGTGATCGGTGCCCAGACACACGAGACAACGCCTGTGGTCGTCTGAAGCGGAGAGCACTCTACCGCATCCAGGAACTACACAGGGGCGGAATGGCATCTTTAAAAAGACGCGTCCTGAAAAGGACGTTCAACGCCGCTGTGTATTGCTCTTTTAGAGAATTAAACTCTTTACAGAGAAAATTGCTCTTTATGAGGAAAACTCTTTTAAACTCAAACTGGGTAAACTGCACGCCATGCAGAGAAGAGAAAAGCTGCTAAAGTGCGCTGTAGATCCAACAGCAAAGCAGAGCGTCAGAGGATAGAAGCAGGATATCTGGTGTGTCACTCGCAGCTGGCTGCATAAACGACCATCGGCTCCGAAGAAAATTACTGAATGAACGAGCGTATTTCCCTCGCCTTTTTACCTGTATGTCCGGTGGCGGGGTATGCAAATACTGTTCGCCAACTCTCATTGGCCTTTTTTCATAGATCAGAGGCATATTCGGCACTCAAGAGAGTTCCCTAGTGTCGCTTCTTCGACACAACGTCGAAGTGAGCGACAAACGGGGAACTGGATTTAAATGATCTCAGATGATTTTGCCTTTATAATGTTTGTGTGTGTCTCTGTGGTGTGTGTGTCTGTGTGAGTGTGTGTGTGTGTGTGTGTGTGTGTGTGTGTGTGTGTGTGTGTGTGAGAGAGAGAGAGAGAGAGAGAGAGAGAGAGAGAGAGAGAGTGAAATAACATATGTTCTCTAAATCTAGAAACTTAAAATTGTAAAATACAATGATAAACATATTTTGTAGCCTAATAAAGGGATAGTATAACAAATGAGATCTTACAATAATAGGTATAAGAACAACTTACTTTAATGTGGCATTCTATCCTATAAATTATTGTATACAGAACCGTTTATCTGTTAAATTGTTAAATTGTGTCAACCCACCTAACAGGGAACGTTCCAACAACTTTGGCTAACATTATTTAAAGGTTTGGGGGGAAAAAAATTATATAAAACGTTAATGGAACATCCTTATAACGTTATTAACCTTAAAAAACGTTCTACTAATGTTAAGAAAACTGGACATTTTCATGTTCCCACAACCAAATACTAACGTTAGGAAAACGTTCTTAGAACATAAAATTGTTAGCTGGGAATATGCTTCTTGTGTATTAGGCAATATGTTGTTGGATGGAGAAATGTCAGACAGGGAAGGAGGAGGCACCAGAAGAAGATTAAACAACTAAAGGCCTTGCAGGAGAATGAAAAGAGAATAAAATAAAAATACAAGAAGAGGTACCAGCTGTTGGGAGGAGGGAAAAAATCACCACGTTCTACAGTGGATGAGTTGATTTTCTTTCATGACATATATTGTTGTTCAGTGGTTTGATGTCCACCCTGTTATGTCCTGTCCACCCCGTTTCCCTTTTGTCCACCCTTTTACCTCTGTGTTTTTTTATGTTAACAAAAAAAGTTCAACAAATGTTATGCTTATCTTTGTGGTTACTTGTAGGGAATGAAATGGCAAAATTAAATAATTTAAAATGGGGCCAAAATTCCATTGAAATTTCTTTTTATTCTAAAAGAAATGTGCTGAAATTACACTGTGCCTTAAAATACAACAACTTTTTTCAAGATAATGCTTGTTTATGAACACTTTGTTAAAATACATTTGCAGGGTAAAGTGAGGGACATTTTAGCTCTTAAAAAATCTTTATAGTACAATAACTGTGCATTCAAAACACTTGAGACAGAGACAACAATTGAGATGAGAATGTCCTGTAACAGGGTGGACATTTGTCCTTTGCATGTGTGAAGAATTTGGTCAAAATTATTAAAGAATAATATCCTGAGCTGGACCAATATATTTTTCTTGTAGTGTAACAAGCCCTTCAGATAAAATGATTAAATCAATGAAATTGTAACTTTTTTTTTAGAAAGTTACCAAGCTGAAATGGCACCGAATAATAAGAATGACCCATAACGGGGATACAAATCTTATTAAATACATCTACTTTCCCTCTGAACATATATGCCAGTTTTACAAGCATAGATTACAACATATTTCTTTGATCCATTGAGATCCATTGGGTCTCTGATGCCAGTAGTGTTTTATAAAACAAGGAAACTGTTCCCCTGCCACTCTTGTGGTTTAAGGTGGTTTGTTTAGGGTAGAGAGAGGGGTTTCCAAATAGGCTTTTATCTGAGAATGTACATAGCTCCTAATTGGTGAATTTTTTAAAAGAAAATTCTGCGGGAGACCGTATTTTGTGACTAATTGTTGAAAAATCATCAGAGTGCCCCATTCATATGTCTTTTAATGTACATAATTGTTATAGCGTCCAATTTTTAAACCCCACGTCATTCCTCCTGGGTACGAAACTTCTATTTCCCCAGATTTGTGAAAAAGCTGAAATTGATATAATCTCATCCAAAAAGGAATGGGCTTCTTGCTAGACTGACAAGGTGTTTCTGAGGATGTACACACACACACACACACACACACACACACACACACACACACACACACACACATATATATATATATATAAAAGTGTAATGAATTTGGGCAGCTGGCTGGGTGTACCAGTTGCACTTAGCACCTTTTCCCTCCCAGAGGGGATAACATGCAAATTCGGTGGAGGAATTCAATGCCAGGCCCTTTGAGGTCAGCCCACCTAACAGGGAACGTTCCAACAACTTTGGCTAACATTATTTAAAGGTTTGGGGGGAAAAAAATGATATAAAACGTTAATGGAACATCCTTATAACGTTATTAACCTTAAAAAACGTTCTACTAATGTTAAGAAAACTGGACATTTTCATGTTCCCACAACCAAATACTAACGTTAGGAAAACGTTCTTAGAACATAAAATTGTTAGCTGGGAGCCAGGCCCTTTCAGGTCAGCCTCTGTACTGCGAAAGGTGCTCCATATGTGGTGGTTCCCTGTCAGTAATCCCATATGAGGTATTTATTTTCCATGGTACGATTTCCCTAATGGTAAACCCGTGTCTTACCTTGGGCAGAGTTCTGCTCTGCCATCAGTTGCTGCGCTTGTAGTTCCTCCATTCCAGGTAGGACCTACTGCGGGGACTCCTTTCCATATGTGGTACTTTCCGGTTGGTCCATGTGATGTATTCTCCACCCCTTTGGGTGGGATGTGGCATCCACGGTGTCTTTTCTCCATGGGAAAAAGAACACCTTCCTCGGTGCAAATGTATCTTGGTCCCAGTGAATTTTAGTTTTTTCAAAAAGCAGAGAAAAGGTCAAAAGAGCTGGTGTGGCCTATTCCCATAGTAAGTACGTCTTGTCCCCCCCTTGGGGTACAAGGGACTATGCAACTTATGTGGGGTGTTGGGAAAATTACGATAGGGCTGTGTG
The DNA here is from genome assembly GCA_032164185.1 of Moxostoma hubbsi. Classification (NCBI taxonomy): domain Eukaryota; kingdom Metazoa; phylum Chordata; class Actinopteri; order Cypriniformes; family Catostomidae; genus Moxostoma; species Moxostoma hubbsi. Next base: position 35,170,937 of record JAVLUX010000022.1, on the reverse strand, counting down.
CATTTGTTACTAGATACGCAGTAGCCTGCATGCACCTGCACCACTGATCCAAGTAATACAGTTCAGCTGGTTGTGGCATTTTTTATAGGGACCCCTAGTGTCACTACATAGACACAACATCGAGTGAGTGACAGATAGGGAACGTCTTGGTTACTGTTGTAACCTCCATTCCCTGATAGAGGGAACGAGACGTTGTGTCCCTCCTGCCACAATACTGAACTACCCGCTGAAATGGCCATGACTCTGTCTCGGCTCCTCAGCACAAATATTATATAAAATCCTTTTATACCCGTATGTCTGGGGAGTTGCATGCAAATTCCACTCGCCAATTCTCATTGGCCTTTTCTCAAATATCAGATGTGTTTGGGGCTCCCAAGTTCGGCCCCTAGTGTCACTATATCGACACAACGTCTTGTTCGCTCCATCAGGGAATGGATGTTTCAACAGTAACCACAATGTTTTCCAGGTTTTTTTGTCTTGGTCATAGTATGATTGGTTTAACCACATCAAATTTGTGGCTATTTTGTTGCTAGTTAACTCGTTATACTGGGCCTTCAAAAATATGACTTCTTTTTGTTTCCCAGAATCGTCGCTAACAAAAAGTTGTTGCTCCAGATCTTTCATTTGCAGATCAAGATTTACATTTACATTTATGCATTTGGCAGACGCTTTTATCCAAAGCGACTTACAGAGCCCTTATAACAGGGACAATCCCCCCAGAGCGCGGAGTTAAGTGCCTTGCTCAAGGACACAATGGTGGTGGCTGTGGGGATCGAACCAGCGTTTAACCTTCTGATTAACAGTAATGTGCTTTAGCCCACTACGCCACCACCACTCCTATAAACTGATTTCCCAGTTTATAGATCACCCCTTATATAGGCTTTAAAGGCTTCCCATTTCACTGAAGCATTTGCCTGATCCATGTTAATTAGAAAATACTAAATCTATTTTCTTATCTATAAAGTCTACAAGTCCGAGTTTTGGAGCCATCCTGCTTGAAATCTAAATTTAAATGGAGTATGATTCAGATTGCTTATCTGCACTTTAAATGTTAGTGGGCCGTGATCAGACAGTAGAATGCTGTCATGTGAGCATCTTGTGACTTTGGACAACAAACTATTAGAGATCAGAGAGTAGGTTTTATGGGTACTCGAGAAATATGAGTACTCTTTTTTTTTTTTATTTGGGTTAAGATGTCTCCAGATCTCTATTAGATTTACATCTTTTATACAGTTCTTAATTATCCCCCTGGACTGGTGATGTGTATTATCTATACCCGTGGAGTGATCAAGCTGTGTTACACAGTTGAAGTCACCTCCAATTATATATTGTCAGGGATATGATGAAATTGTAGAGAAAAAGTTATGGCAGAAGGAGGGGTCATCTTGATTGGGAGCATATACTATATTTATTAAATTGCATATTCAAAATTAAACCTTTGAGGATTATAAATCTACCTGATGGGTCTATATGCTGTCTTTTTAAACTAAATGAGATAGACTTACAATCTAAATGCCAGCAAAAATACCATCAATTAACATATATTTGTGATTGTAGCCCTGTTTATGAGTTGCATAATGCCAACTCAGATTATAACAGATCATTATGTACTTAATTCAGATTAAGTCAAGTCAAGCCAAGTAATTTTTATTTGTATAGCGCTTATCAAAATAGACATTATTTCAAAGCAGCTTTACAGGAAATTATGCTATAACAGAATTAGAGTCATCATTGTGCGGTTTGATAAAAGTGTAATTGTAGAGTGAGCCTAAATAAATAAATAATATTTGTATTAAGAACCCCGGTGGGACTTTGGCAAGGAAGAAAAAAAAATATACTGAATTATACCATAATATTTAATATTTTTGAATATGATAAGAGATATAAGTGTAAAGTGATTATCGGTGGCTGAGAGTTTCTTCCATTGCAAGACAGATTATCTTGCTAATGTTATCATAATGTATATGCCATGAATTTTATATTCAAGGAAATGTACACAATAGTCTCAACGGCACAGGCCGTGCCATACTTATATCATGAATGACCCATAATGCTTGATGATAGTAAACGCTTGGCCTCTGTCATATCCAGCAACAAATTCATCATAACCCTGCCCGTAATAGGCATACGACACTCGTTAGAGATGTTAAAAAGACTTAAGATGCTTTGTCATTTCACACATGCATGCAATGAGCCTGAGGCACCAGATTAACTGCCAGGTTGGCAAGCCAAGTCTGTGGAGGATTCCCACTGAAATGTTTACCCTGATTCCCATCTCAGTCAACTCATATACAAGCCCATTAATGAATATATTGTGCCTAGCTGGTTTAAGCAGATGGATACTCCCACATTAGCTTTGGAAAGCACTGAAGAGTGGAGCATGCCAAAAGAAGTAAATAGAAGCATGCCAACAGTACGCCCAGTGGACTTGCTCGCAGATACAAGCCGATAAGGATCATTAAAAGGGAACAGAAGCATCATAATCCATGTAAACAGCATGGACAAGGACGAATTAAGAACTGAGGGGCCCATGGGCCGGTACACTATGGAGGTCCCCCATAGCGTAACAGCGTGCACCTTTATGCGCTACAGGACGCTTGGCAGATTTGGTTAAGAATGGGCTGAATCACTATTCGATTATTCTGCACGTGTATTGTGTTCAACCGATGGTAGTCCGATGGTAACTGTCATACCTACAGGTTTTGGGCTAGGTTTGGGTCAGTTTTTCAAGTAGGCTATTTGGCGAGTTACAGGCTGTTCACATGTGCGTCGAGGCCATGTAAACACGCACTGGACTGACGTCTTTGATCGTTGTGCCACAACTCACTTTTTTCAGCATACCGCGTAGGACCGGTGCATTTTGTTAGACACTGTGTTAAGTTTAAATTAACTTTAATATTTATAAACATATCTCAAGCATTGAATCATTTTCGTTTGTTATACTGCACATGTGCTGACCATCATGCAGGAGATCAGCCAATTTGGACACGGCATCAGTTGCGAGAAAACTACCAAAGAAAAACTCCCAAAAATAAGCCTTGTGCAACAGAGGGATAATATTCTGAGTAATTTGTAATTGATTTGACATCTTTAGGTCAAACGGTCTTAGAGTTTAATGGATTTAAAAGGATCAAATATTCTATAATAAAACAGGGATTAAATATTCAATTTAAAAACTACCAAAGAAAAATTACAAAAAATGTGCAATAGAGGAAATAATATTCTGAGTAATTTGCAGGTGGCTTGCCATCTTTAGGTCAAGCAGTCTATGGGTTTAATGGATTTAAAGGGATCAAATATTCTATATTAAAAACAACCAAAGAAAAACTCCCAAAAAACTATTCTGAGTAATTTGCAGTTGGTTTGACATCTTTAGGTCAAGTGGTCTTGAAGATTAAAGTGTATGAACCCAGGGGGCCTGGGTAGCTCAGCAAGTATTGATGCTGACTACCAACCCTGGAGTCGCAAGTTCGAATCTAGGGTGTGCTGAGTGACTCCAGCCAGGTCTCCTAAGCAACCAAATTGGCCCGGTTGCTTGGGAGGGTAGAGTCACATGGGGTAACCTCATCGTGGTAATGATTAGTGGTTCTCATTCTCAATGGGGCACATGGTAATTTGCACGTCGATCGCGGAGAGAAGCACAAGCCTCCACATGCTGGAAGTCTCCGCGATGTCATGCGCAACGAGCCATGTGATAAGATCCGTGGATTGACTGTCTCAGAAACGAGGCAACTGAAACTTGTCCTCTGCCACCCCGATTGAGGTGAGTAACCATGCTACCTACTAGAAGTACATACTAAGTAGTGGGAAATGGGCATTCCAAATTGGGGAGAAATGGGAATAAAAAAATTATAATAAAAGTAAAAAAAAAAACAACTAAAGAATATCCAATGAATGTCAAACATAAAACTAACTTTACCGCAGTCTGTCTGTCTGTCTATCTATCTATCTATCTATCTATCTATCTATCTATCTATCTATCGTGCTCCGCTACGTGTCTGTTGCAAGAAGGTTCGTGTAATATGTGATGGACACATTTGGTATTAATTTATAATGATAATCGATTCTTACAATTCGGAATCGATGCATCGAAATTTATTTAACAGATCAATGCATTTTTCCAACTATAAAAATATATAAAATACATTTATATATATATATAAAAAACTATAGCTCTGTTTCATTATATATTGCGCTGCAAAAAACCAACACCAAAGCGTTCAGTTCAGGTGACTTTGAGATGAGCATTTGTTTGTTTTTTTATCGAGCATGAGTAAGTCTTGAGTAAGGCCATGTGTTCACCAAAGCATTTTGTCCTGAGGTCAGCATATTTTTTCAATAGTTTGCAATGGGAGCGCCGCATATCTAAAAAAGCCAGCAGCATGATGAAGCGCTGAGTGTTTTTTTTCTAGTCGCCGAGATTTTTTAAAATTTTTTTTACTTTGAAAAGTAAAACGCAGCGCCTCTCTGCGACCAAAAATAACGGCAAGCAACTCGCCCCGCTGATGGCTTTTAAAAAAAAAAAATATGTGGTGCTGCCATTGCAAACAACTGAAAAATACGCTGGCCTCAGGAAAAAAATGCTTTGGTAGACATACAGCCTAACCGTTCAGACACATTTCATGATTGGTTAAATATTCTGAGAGTAAATATTTCTCAGGTCATTCAGAGCATATGGCCTTACAGCTGGTGGTGCAACTGGACGCGGGGGAGGTACTCCCCCCATAATCATCAAACCTAAATTCTGTGTTACCGTGCACATATTTAGGGTAAAAAGGCGTCCCTTTATCATTAAACATTAAATTATGCAGGACTTCAACATTTTAAAGTCATCCATACTGTTGCACAAATTCTGTCACTTATTTGCATGTAAACCATCAGCTTTGTACACAGCCAGGGTAAACTGCACCTTATCTTTGTGTTTGGAAGCGTTTTGTAAATCAGACGCTGTTCTCTGTAGTCCTTCAAATAAACGCGCTGCACCTGTGAGACATAGATTCCCTGAGCGCACACTTGAGCACCTGTGCTCACGCTGCTGTAGTCCAGCATGGATTCATAATGCTGACACGTGGATTTATAATAGATATCTCAAAATAAATGATTGATTTAGAGCTCGGGCCCTTTGGGTTTAGAGGCCCTTGGGCAATGGCCCAATCGGCCTGCTGTTTAATCTGTCCCTGAGTGTGGAAGAATTCTATGGAACAACTGGGTGTTTCTTCAACTATGGGCACTTTTATATCAGGGTTTGATTTTTATTGAAAGATGTCCACTTTTTTCTTTTTGTTAGGTCACATTTAAACTGTCTTTGAAACATTTTACCATGCCTACATTTTCTTTTCAAATGCTTTTTATGTATGATCCCTGACCCAGAATTTATATTTGGGAAAAAAAAAAAAAAAAAAAAAGCATAATTAAAATATTAATTATTACATTTAAAAATATGATAATCTAAACAAATAATGAAATAATCATAAACTGTTTACATTTGTATTCTTTGAAATGTATATATATCTTTTGTTTTTCACAAATTACAACTGTCTCTAAATTGTGGCATAATTTCCACCACAACCAATAATTTGCCCCTAATAAATGGTTGTTTACCAAGAAGACAAATGTGTCAGTGAAGCATGCATGATATCTGAAGAAAAAGAAAAATCAAGGTAAATATCACTAGTGAAATTTTTTTTATTGTACATTTTTTGCAAACAAGCTGTAATTTTTACAAGTTAAGTGTGAAAATATTACCTAATTGTATGTATATAGAACACATAAACTGTTAGCTATGAAATTATTCTTAGCAGGACAAACAAATCACCCATTGTACTACAATATGCTTCAAATATCACCTCCTTCACCATCAATTCTACCAAAGAATACTTTCAAAAACAAAATGACATTATAGAGGTTCATGATATTTCAGAAAAAATACGAAAATTAACAGTCCTTTGAAAATTAAATTATTAAAATTATTTTCTTGTGATGCATATGTCCACAGTTGGAAACTGTTAGGAAGCAAATTACATAATCTAGTGTACGAAAAGTGTTTTAAAAAATTTATTTTCTAAAAATTCACAGGGCAAAAAGCAACATTATTACTAAATAACTTTTTTAGGTCAATAACTATTGTAATAAATGCATTGTGTGCATTTATTTAGAACACATATGACAACTCGAACTATTACTACTTAAAATGGAACTATTGCCTTTCAGTTCAGATCTACCTTGGCAATATAGTTGACCCACTCTTGTTTGTATGACAGCATAGTAATGTATTCACTTGTTCACCCAAGAGTTATTACAAAAATATGGCAATATTGAAATTTATAGATAGAATTTTTAAAAACTATTCTAATATTTGAAGGTTTTAAACAGGCGTTTGAAACCACCATACAAAACCACTACTAAAGAAAACACATATTTGTGCATTTGAACTTTTGACTCAAAACCTTACTTACAGAGGCATAGTACTTTTGACAACTTCCCTACTTGACAACTAGCCTTGGTCTTCCCTATTCTTTTAAGACACAAATCTTGATGGAAGATTCTGCATTTAGAGGGAAAGGGATTTATAAGTAAAGACTCTTGAGTGCCGCTGAGCTACAGGCTGAGACAGAGGCATTGATATTAATGATATTTGCCTAATATGCTCTGTTCAAAATCTGCATTGTCTGGAGCCACTGATCTGTGCAGAAAAGAGAGATCAATATAATAAGTTTGGCATCAATCCAAAACGATCCAGACAATGCCAGAGATGGGCATTTGGATTCAGCCGTGCATATCAGGGGTGGGGGGGTATTATTCAGCTTACAAAGCAGGAGGCACGCTGCCTGGGACTGATGGGTCGGGTGCCACATAGGCTGGCAAATTGGCTTGGCCTATCAGACATGGAGTTTCATTCAGCAGCAGAGATGAAAGGGAGCATGCCATACTAATTTCCCTAACCTGATGAGCTCGCTGGGGCAGAGAAGTGTTCCTAGCCTTTGCCGTGGAGGAAACTTACCTCTCATTAACAATTTAACAAGGAACTTCCTTTCCTGGCCCACAAATTACTTTTGGTAAACAAAATGATGTGCCCATTACATATACAAAACAGTTTAATTCATTGATTGCTCATTACCTTGTAATATGACAACATCACATTCCCTGATATCCACCTTACTCAACCACTGCCTACCCCTCTGGGAGAATGCTAACATAATCTTTGCAACCTGGTATCAGAATCACATTACTATAACTACATTTTTGCCAAATTTTTTTTTTAGTTGGCTTGTTGTACGTATTGCGTTAGTTTCCTCCTTGTATTAACATTGGAGGCACTACAGAAACAATTACTTTAATTCCTTTTCACACAACTCACAAGTAAAACAGCAGAATATCAGTTCATAAACAAGTACTTTTCACCCTTTTCCTTTCACATTTTAACTAGAACTGTAAATCGAGTAAAATTATCTAATTAATTACATGAAATGCAGATTAATTAAACAAATTAATCACATTCATAATTATTTACTGATAAAGGCCCCCAAATGAAAATAATTTACATAAATAATGCATAATTATTCATATATTTATGCAAATATTTGTAGGCCTGGTGAATATAATAAATATACGATACGGGTTGAAATTCAGTTTGAAATAAAATGCATTATTGTGGCAGATGAATAAAGCATTCTACAGTGGACGGTCGTCAGTTTTTGAACTACCTTGACTTAACTTGACAATAAATATCAATGTTTTAAACTGATTATTTAGCTTGACATCACTCTTTACTACCTGTGTCATATTCAGTTTTAAAGTACAAAAGTATCTGATTTGGAAAACAACGAGGTGATTTTCAGGTAAAGTGTTAACGTCCATGAGTAAAAATCAGGAGCAGGACAATGCTAAGCGCTAGCACTAGGAAGTGTAATCAAGCTAGATATCATGATCATTCCTAGAGACTTCAATAGCAAGATGTACAGTGAAGTTACATTTTGATCTAATCTACCCAAAGCCATGTGGATTGCTTCAAAAGACATGGATTAAATATTGGAGATGTATGGATTACTTTTATGCTGTCTTGTTGTGCTTTTTGGAGCTCAAAAGTTCTGGTCACCATTCACTCACATTGTTTGGACCTACTGAGCTGAGATAATCATCTAAAAATCTTTTTTTGTGTTCTGCAGAAGAAAGTCATTCACAACTAGGATGGCATGAAGGTGAGTAAATGATGAGAGAATTTTAATTTATGGGTGAACTATCCCTTTAAGTATCTAATACTGTTTTTCTGAGTGAGAAACGTCTCAGGTTATGTGTTGTAACCCTTGTTCCCTGAAAAAAGTAGAACAAGATGCTGCGCTGAGGAAAGCGCTTTGGGAACAATCCTGCACTGAGACCAGCTGTAAATATGTGTGTAACACGTCAATGAACATTGACCGGAATTTATAGCCTCGGCTGGTGAAATCATTAGATGGACCTGTGGCCAGGCTATAAACAGAGACATCACCAGTGTGTCGTCAGATCTTTTTTTTTTCTGAAGGGCAGTACTGGGACGTCCCATTGCGGCAGAGAAGTGCAGCATCTCGTTCCGCTTTTTTCAGGGAACAAGGGTTACAACACGTAACCCGAGACGTTCCCTTTACAAAAAGCTTCACTAGGATGCTGCGCTGAGGAAAGCGCTTTGGGAACGAGAATACCCACGCTGCTGCACTGGGGCTGTACGGACCCCTACGGTTGTGAAGTGTGCTCACAAGAACACGAGAGGTCTCAGACATGAGCTTGAGATGTCGACTCAAAGACGTAGGAGCCCGGAGTAGCGTGAACATCCAAACTATAAAACCTAATGAATGTGTGCGGAGAGGACCAGCCTGCCGCATCACAAACTTGCAGCAGAGGGACCCCTCTAGCCAAGGCTTTAGAGGAGGCGACACCTCTGGTGGAGTGAGCCCTGATACCTATTGGCGCCTTGGCCAGGGCAATGGCATCCCTCACCCAATGCGACATAGTCTGCTTGGTGGCGGCCGCCCCCCTGTTGCGGCCCCCATGGCCCCCCCCCCCCCCCCCCCCGCATGCTAAATCTGTTTACTTTATCGTGCTGTAGGTCTCAATGAAACTGTGAATTTGTAATATGACATTTCATGAAAAGCTAAACATTCCCAGATAGTGTATCCACCTTACTTAACCACCGTCTATGCCTCTGGGAAAGCACTAATATGATCTTTTCCTCTGATAGTTCCATGCTAATTTAATTTGTTACGCTAAAATAAAAGACATTCAAATTACAGTTTAACAGCTGACCCTACTGTTTTTTTTGCCAGAGACTTTGAAATGTTGCCGTGGACTGTGCAGAGGCGCAGATTAATTTGTCAGCAGGAACCCTGTCAGAGCGAAACAGTTCGGGAACACTGTGTGAATTCTCGTCCCAGCACTCACACACCCACCGGGCCCCCCACAGACACTCAGAGAGCCCCGCAGGACAACCAGATTAAAAATGACAATCACTGTGTCTGTCACAGCAAATGCAGGTGTCTTGGTTGGAAGCTGCTCATGCTACAAAAGCGTCTAATTATCTGCAGTCATTTTGTCAGCTGCTGGTGAGACACAGCTCTCTTTCTCTTCTCTCTCAAACTCCTCCTTGTTTGTCAAACAGTTTAAGAAAGTATTGCATTGTTGAGGATTAAGATTAGATTTTTTTCATTAAAAATAAAGACATTTCTTTTATATTAACGCATCTACTCTTGCATGTTGTTTTGTATGATTGTATAGTTATTCATACAATGCCTTCTTGGAAGACCTCCTGGGATATTTGTTCTTTACAAGCTTGGAAGTCATAACTACGATGGCATGAGGGTTGAAGCAATATTCATATTTCTTTCTGTCCTTTTCACTTACTGACAAACTTAAGAAGTTTTTTAGCACTAATGCAAGAAGATACAGAAGCAAAAGATGTGCATTAGGTGTGTAATTAATTCTTTATCTTTGTATTTTAACATTCTTGTGCTGACGCAGAGCATATTGGGAAATGTAGTTTTGTCAAAATGTAATTTTTTTCAATGTAGATGCCTGCGCTTTATAAAGAGGCTAAATAAGTAGAATTTCCTGGCAAGCATTATTACTGTCCTTTATAAAAAAGACAATTTGTTTCTGCCTTGATTATTTAATTGATATGCCCCTGAAGTCAGGGCTGAAAGAAAATCCTATAGTAGTCTACTATTCCCAATATTAATTATGACATTGTCGCATTCATGTGCGCTGATGTCATAAATACTGTCATTCCAGGGCAGTATCATAAGGGACAGGGTACTCTAGTCCCTTTTATCCTGTACCATCAAAATGTTACTCTTGTAGCATTCTTACCTCACTTCAGAGGATTCTGGAAATAAATGCAGAAAACTTTGAGTATTGTCACGTGTGTGTTACCCTCAGAGGCCATAGCATAGAGATTGAAGATATATTTTATTTTCTTTATTTTCTTTCTTTAATTGCGTTTTGAGAAGCCACCGATTTAAAAATAATATATATTTATTTTTCAGCAAATTTATATTTGGGTGAATTCTGTGTGAATTCAGAAAATGCAGTCTAGGGTGAAATCATGATTTTCAGGGTAACACATGTGACACTAAAATAATGCAATAAACACTCACCAAACTACAAAAAATGTAACATAAATCACCCCCCATGTACATATACATGTAACTACTGTCAAATATAAAGAACAAATTTACTATTTCAATAAAATATTAAAATATGACATGTCATGCAGGGGCTTTTGGTTACACCCAATTATTGCTTTTCACAGCAATTTTAAAGGCTTAGTTCAACCAAAAATGAAAATTCTCTCATCATTTACTACCTCTCATGCCATCTAAGATGTTTATGACTTTATTTCTTCTGCAGAACACAAACTAAGGTTTTTAGAAGAATATCTCAGCTCTGTAGGTCCATACAATTGCAAGTGAATAGTGGCCAGGCCTCTGAAGCTCCAAAAAAGCATAAAATGGTAAATAAATGGTCTGCACTTATGCTTTTTTAACATTAGAGGTTACCAATCACCCATTCACACAGACATTCACACTCACATTCACAATCACATTCACACACCAATGGTGGCAGAGCTACCATACAAGGTGCTAGCCTGCCATTGGGAGAAACTTGGGGTTCAGTGTCTTGCCCAAGGACACTACGGCATGTGGAGGCCGGGTATCGAAATGACCGACCCACTCTACCACCTGAGCCACAGCCACCCCCTCATATAAACATAATCCATTAAGCACCAGTGGTATAATCAATGCCTTCTAAAGTGATCCAGTTGAATTTGGGTGAAAACAGACCAAAATGTAACTCCTTTTTCACTGTACATCTTTGGCGATCATGATTTAAAAATCGGTTACACTTCCTATAGTGCCATCTAGCTGCGCCATCTTGTACTCTTCGAATGCGTCAAGCACTAGGAAATGTAATCAAGCTTGAAATCATTATCCTGTTTAGACACTGCCAAGGCTGGACTGGAAATCTGGCATACCGGGCATTTTCCCGGTGGGCCGACACACTTTGGGGCAGACTGGCCATCGTGAGAACCGAGCAGGCCAGTGGGTCAGCCGTGAAACGGTCTGAATGGGCTGCGATAAGGTAAAATGAGCCACCGCGTTATGCAGAACAGACCACAAAACGGTGCCGCGATCTGCAGAAAAGGACAGCAAACACCTCCCCCAACTTTTGGGCCAGTTGCTATGTAAAATCCCAGGCCGATCTCTTTTCCCAGTCCAGCCCTGGACACTACAATGGCAAGATGTACAGTGAAAAAGGAGTTATATTTTGGTCTGTTCTCACCCCAAACCAACTGAATTGCTTCAGAAGACATTGATTAAACCACTGGAGTCTTATGGGTTAACTTTACAGTATGCTGACTTTATGTCTTTTTGGAGCTTCAAAGGCCTGGCCACCTATTTGCAGTGTATTGACCTACAGAGCTGAGATATCTTTAATATTTATTAATCTATTAATATCTTCTAAAAATCTTAGTTTGTGTTCAGCAGAAGTAAGAAAGTCATGCACATTTGGGATGACATGAGGGTGAGTACATTTGAATTTTTGGGTGAACTATACCTTTAACAATAGCTTTCCTTGAATGTATATGTATTGTCTTGTTGAACATAAAATACATTCTTAGAGCTATAAACTGTTTTATATAATTTGCAGCATTTTTTCCAAAAATGGAAAAAATAAATAAAGTTGTCCTACTTAAACATGACTTGAGATGTCAAGTTTTAGACTCATAAGTGAAATATCAATGTTCCTTCAATTAGTTTTTCTTAAAAATGGCTAGTGTTTAGATTTTATGTGTCATTAGCTCAAAATGAGTACAAAAATGAGGCTATGGGGATACCTATTATCCCCTGCGCTTTATTTAATAATGTTTCCTTGGTTAAAGGGAAGTTATGAGGACATTTAAATTGTTTTTATAAAAAATTAATTGAGGGTTTACCTTTTTTTGTAGTATTATTTCTGCTGTTTTTTCCAAAAAGTTTTCCCCCATCTGTCGCTCACTTAGACGTTGTGTCGAAGAAGCGACACGAGGGGTCTATCTTGAGTGCCTAATATGCCTCTGATCTATGAAAAAAGCCAATGAAAAGTTGGCAGACAGTATTTGCATACCCCGCTCCCGGTCATACAGGTATAAAAGCGGGGAAATACGTCGAGTTCATTCAGAAATTTTATTCGGAGCCAATGGTTGTACTGCAGCGAACTGTGAGTCATACACCTGTTCCTGTTTCTCTGATGCTCTCTGCTGTTGGATCTATGGCGCACTACAGCGGCTTTCTCCTTCCTTGCACAGCAGTGCAGTTTTCCCCTGGGCGCTTCGAAAGTGCTGAGCATGTTAAAAGAGTGATATTTATTTTAAAAGAGTGTTTTCCTCTATTAGAGCGTTGAATGTCCTTTTCAGAACGCGTATTTATAAAGATGCCATTCCACCCCTGTGTAGTTCCTGGATGCGGTAGAGTGCTCTCCGCTTCAGACGGCCACAGGCGTTGTCTCGTGTGTCTGGGCAACGAACACACCGAGTCAGCGTTTGTGGATGCTTCATGCTCTCACTGCGAGGGCATGACCATGGCAACGTTGCGGTCGCCGCTCGCTTTCAATAGAAAGCATGCCACTCCAGCTTCCCAAGGGATTGAGGATGATGTGGCTGGCGGTGGAGGCTATCTGGGGATGGCAGCGGGTGCAGATCCGCCGGGTACGCCCCCTCGGACCACCTGCCCCCCATCACGCTCGTTGACTCCCGTCCGTGCTCGAAGCAATAGCGGCTCGCCTCACAGCCAGCCTGCTTATCCTCTGGAGCTCGAAGTGGATGTGCTCGCCACTGCATCGGAGAGCGCGGCGTCTGACAGGGATGACTCCCCTGTGATGCCGCCTTCGGGCCAGGACGCCCAGGCTGAGGCTGATGCTCAGATGACCAAAATGCTTTCCTGGGCCGCTGCCAGCGTGGGCTTGGACTGGAACCCTCCATCCTCCCCACAACCATCGCTGTTGGATGACTGGTTCCTGGGGTCCGGGTGCCACTGAAAGCCTCACCCCAACACCCCCTCCCCCACCCCCCCACCCCCGGTCCCGTTTTTCCCGGAGGTGCATGATGAGCAGACGTCATCATTGAGAGCATCCCTCTCCACCCAGGCCGTGCCCCCCCCTTTACGGGACCGAGCACACTCGACAAGGAGTGTTGCGTCCTTGTGGGCAATGGCCAGGGGCACCTCCCTGCAGACATATGTAGAGCAGGGGGTTGGGCAACACCTAATACCTTCGTGCGATTTTACAATCTCCAGGTTGAGTCAGTATCGTCCCATGTTTTCTCAGGTCCGAGGCAGTAGAACTTGGTAACACGCTGACGGTCTGGCAGGGTGGATCGCTTGCGCCTAGCGGCCTTTCCCTCGGCGGAGGTAAAACCGTGCGCTTTCTCTCCCAGGAGATCTCACTCATTCGGATCCCTGGATGATTTCTCCCTAGCCCTTTGGGTCCGCAATTCAGCGGAGGAACTCGCCGACCCAATCCACTGTGGGTACTTAGTCTACCCTGTAATGGAATAGGTGCTCGGCAGGGCAGGACTCCTACGCGGACTCCCTCTGTGTGTGTTTTCCGTGGTACGGTCCCCTTACGAAGTGGACCCGCGTCTCCCTTAGGCAGTTCCAGCTGTTGCTGTGTTGTAGCAACTCCCCCCTCCTAGCGAGGCTGGATCTACCACTGCGCCATCTCCACATGCCGCCTAAAAAACCCATGTGATGTATTCACCACTCTTACCTCCCCTTCAGGGAAGGGGTGGTCTCCACAGGGTCTTTTCCCCCTGAAAGAATAGGAAACTGGGTAAAACCCCCTTCCCTCGATGCATGTATGGGCCCCGGCCGTTCTTGCTCTATGCAGAGAAAATTAGAGAGAAAAGAGGCCCAGCCAGGCTTGGCCCGTTCCCAGGTTGGCAAGCGTTGCCTTTTTCCCCTGCCTAGGGTAACCAGAAGGATCCCGACGACTTTTTTGAGGCATTATTTTTGGGGAAGGGTACTTGCAGTCTGACACAGCTGGTCGCCTTTGCACGTAGAATACCTGCCCACTCCTGTGTCAGCAGAACACTTACACGGCTCAGCGCATGGCGTGATTTAAATTGGACCCATAGTGTCTCTTCTTCAACATAACGTCGAAGTGAGCGGAGGGAACGAGACGTTGTGTCCTCCCGGCCACGTCGCTGAGCCGAGCCACTGTAGTGGCTGGACGATTTCCGGCTCCTCAGAAAAATCTTGAATGAACTCAATGTATTTCCCCGCTTTTATACCCGTATGTCCGAGGGGCAGGGTATGCAAATACTGTCTGCCAACTTCACACTGGCCTTTTTTCATAGATCAGAGGCATAGTCGGCGCTCAAGAGAGACCCCTAGTGTCGCTTCTTCGACACAACGTCTCGTTCCCTCCATCAGGGAACAGAGTTTACATCCGTAACCTAGACTTTTGTGTGATGTCACCATTAGGGTGATCTGTGTCCCCTTTGGTTATGGTGGACCCTATTAAAACTGTTTTAACTCTCCTTGTTCATGTGCAACAGAGGTATAGGTACACACGCATTGCTGTGGAGAGTTAAATGTAATTAATGATTTACCTAGAATATAATATGATTTATTTGAGCTGTGTTATTGTATGAACTAAATTAGAGTTAATACAATTAAAATTATAAAGCAGGAATATTATTTTTTAAATAGAAAATCTAAGTTAAGTCTACTTGCATCTAATTACCTTAAAGGTAAAAAAATGTTGTTCACCCAAAAACGAAAATTGTAATGTATTTGACTTTCTTTCTTCACCAGAAAACATTTGAAGAAAAATATAAAAATATCTTATCTCAGTAGGTCCTTAAAATGTGAATGGAGAAGTTCTAAAAATCACAGACAGTCAGCATAAACATCATCCATACAACTCCTGCTGTTAAATGAAAGTCTTCTAAAGTGACACGATCACTTTTGGTGCGAAAAATAGCAATATTTAAGTACTTTTTAACTATAATCCTTTGAGATAGCTTCACGAAAGGGTGGAGTTCAAGTGGTCTCTCATGTGATGTTTTCGCGTTGCCATGATACAGAAGTAATCACTTTCTCCACTCAGTTGAGACATCCAGAATTAGCACACCAATGCACCATTGTGAGTAAAGCTACAGATAAATACAGATCTAAACCAAAACCAACCAAACTACTGTCCTCATTCTCACTTGTAAACAGCACCGCTCTTCCGACTGTGATACACATGCCTCAGTTCTCACGTGTTTCAAATGCCAGTGCGATTATGTCACACACGGAGACTATTTCTGACCGGAAGCATGATTTAGAGTAAAAGAAAAAAAAAACTTAAATATTTATCTTTTTCACACCAGAAGCGTTTTTGACATTTTAGAAGACATTAATTTAATTGGTGGGGTTGTACGGATGAAGTTTATGCTAACTGGTTGTGATTTTTGGAGATTCAATAGAGAAATATATTTTTACATTTTTCTTCAAATTTGTTTTGATGAATGAAAGAAACAAAGTCATACACACCTGGGATATAATGAGGGTGAGTAAATAATGAGAGAATTTAAATTTTTGGGTGAACTATCCCTTTAACTTAAATAGTAAGTTCTTTCTATATAAACATCAAGTTAAGAGATCTTAATTACACAAGTTTTGGTGATGCTATTAATCAGTTTAATTGAGGGAACAAGTTTTCTCAATCAGTTAAGTAAAGTCAACCTATTAGGGTTTTCAGTGTATTACTGTTGAGACCTGAGGATAGAAGCAGAAATTTAGGACTGGACTGGACCTTTTGGAGCTTTAGTGAATACCCTTGATTTAGGCAATTTATAACAGCTTACCAATGATAAAATGAACAACTTGAGATCAATGTTCTTAAAAGTCTGTGACACAATGCATTTGGTTGATCAAATAAGAAGCCCTTACCCATTGCAATAAACAAAAAATAATCACTAACACAATGCAGCAGCATCCCGTCTCCACAGCTTTCTCATTGTCTCTCCGTAAACTGTGCTCTTGTATATCCCGAGGGAAATCAGTTTAACATTACTGTCAGTGTCGTCCTTGGAGGGCCACGGAAACAGGCCCCTACCCATATGCAGATGGCTAATGCAATACTGCTAATTCACTCTCTGTGTCATGTGCGGTCCCCCGGCATGTCATTGGGGGAGAGTGTTGGCCTGCAGGAAGTGAGGCACTTGTCACTGGGATGAATAATACAATAGAGGGGCATCTTGATGTACTGCTCCATTCCCGATGCAGGTCTTACTGCACTCATGGGAGAACGAGAGCTTTTTGAGATGGTCGCCGATGCCAACATGGGGCCATTCAGTGTGTGTGTCACTGATTGGAGATGGCACAACTGGGGGACGTCTTTGAAAGTTACAAGAAAAGAAAAGGGCCCAGTGGTGTGTTACTCACACGCTACACTAGAGAATTCAGTGGTAAAGAAAGCATGAAGTTACAACCTATGGAGGGCGCTAGAATACACCATTTGAGTTATGATGCAAATCTTGCAGAACAGTTGAACAGTTTGTACAGTACTGATAGCACAAAGACACACATATATACTCCTCCTTGTAGCAAAGCAGTATTTCTGCCTTCCCTTTCAAAACAAAACTCTACATGGTCCGTCGTCAGGTGAGGAGTTGCTCTCTACTCACAAAAACAATCTTAGAAGTCAGCTTATTGTGCTTTATTGAATAAAAAATAAAAGTTTATTGTCTTTTAGCCCTGAATTTAATTTATTTCTTTAAGACTCTTGAAGTAATGACATTTTGATTTGAGTAATCATTTAAAACTGTCTATTTTTTAATGTTGGCTCTGGCTTAAAAGACAATCTTTGTAAACCAGAAAAAAAAGACAAAGGTAAATTCTCATTTTGTATGTTTCATACTATAAAAATGTATCTAGTTTAAAGACAAAATTTTTTGATGACCTGCAAAATCTAACAGCAAAGTTAACAATAACTTTCTTATTTGTTTTTGTTTTTATTTTTAATGGAATTATTTTCAATGATTTTTGTCTTTCTGATAAGTGAGCCACTTTGATCTGGATTAAATGTGCTATATACATAACATGTACTGTTGTTACTATTGCTATCATTATTATTATAAGAATTTAAAAAACAATTAAAATAGCATTTTGTTCTTTGAGATCAAAATATTTCACAAAAACAAAGAAAAAAAAATATACCTTGCTTGATATTGATTGACTGATAAGTATTAAGGCAGCCTTAATCTTGACTAAGAAAAAGAAAAGACTCAATCAGTTGCAGGTGTGACTAAAGTAACAGTGGTCTTGTAGAGAAATCTGTGAGGGTGTGAGCGTTCTGGGCATTTTGCAGAACTTTTGCTTTATTTAAGATGAAAAGGAGGATATGAAGCAGAAAGCATGCACCCCCAGCAGAGTGCTGCTCCTCTACCATCATTTGATCTCATATTGTAATCCCAGGTGTTTTTAATAATTTATGGAATACGGCTTCTCGTTAAACAGTAATTTATATGTGTCACAGAGAATAGCTTCTGCTGGGTGCACATGTAAATAATAAAGGCCGAAATGCTTGTAATGGAATATAATAATAATAATAATAATAACAATAATAATAATAGTGGTTTAGCACACACAGAGAATTTTACTATAATACCAGCATATTTTATTAACTATATTAACAACTCATAATTAACACCTGAAAGATGAAACATTACAGGTCTCTTAAATACAGTTTATTTATTTATACAGTTTATACGGTAGTTAAACAACCACACACGCGCACACACACACACACACACACACACACACACACACACACACACACACACACACACACACACACACACACACTTACAATGGAAGTGAATGGGGCAATTTTTGGATGGTTTAAAGGCAGAAATGTGAAGCTTATAATTTTATAAAAGCACTTACATTAATTCTGTTTAAACATGTTTTTGAACTGAGCTGAAAAGTTGTTTGAATGATTTTATTTACAGTCGTTTTAGGGTTTAAATCATCACGTTGTCATGGTAACAATGTTAAAATGAGATACAATAATGAACAGAAAAGGTTAATATGCGATGTTATCACACTAAAATCATGTTAACACACATGTAGTTTATGTAGCATGTGGCTATACTTTTGAAACTGTATTTCAACATTTACGGCTAGGCTCCCTTCAATTCCATTATAATTGTGTCACTGTAACCCAGGTTGCTTCCTTTTTTTAAGTTGAAATATTTATTTTGGTAATAAACATTATGCCACAAATGCTTTGATTGAACTTAACTTGTATCCAACCCAAAATATTCCTTCAAAATCAAATTTTGCAGGTGAGACTTTCTGCTACAGATCATGTCATGTTTATTTGTCAAATGTACAAGTGGAGTACGTAACAGTGATAGCTCCAGAAAAAGAAAATAGAGATACTTTAGAAACAAACTCTCTTTTTAAAGTTGAAAAAGAGAGAAAACAAGGTTTATATTTAAATATGTATTTAAAAAAAAGTGAAAAAAGTGCAAAATGTCGAAAAATATTTTAATGCAATATGCAGCCATGCATGCCAGGAAAAATGGCAATCATTAATTGTAAGTCTGTTCATAATCAATATGTTTGACAATGCACTCATAAAAGATTTTGACAACATTATAAGAGCACACAACTTTATTCAACGCTGCACAGTGCTTGTTACACAAACAGCAGAAGTAGCATCAGATCACATCAGATCTTACCCCTGCAATTGACACCAAGAGCTCTCACCATGTGTGTTTACAAAGAGGATGTGGATTGACTCTCACAGGAAGAGAGGCGCACAGGTACTCATGGTGTGATGTCTCTCAGTGCTTTCTCTTATTTCTTCGTACTGTTCTTTTTCTCGATCTCTTAAAAAAGCTTTTGATGTTTTTTCACAGCCTTTGTAGAGGATGGGAGATGTTCATGTGTTTGTAATTGTTTTCTTGATGTTCATTATAGCAGTGTAATGAACTTAGCTGCACCTCAATTAAACAAAACAACAAATATTATTTTCATTTTTTAAAATCTGTTTTTGAAATTGCACTTCAACTGCTGTTAAATTAGTTCTGAAAAATAACTAAATTGTCATTATGCATGTTTTAAGTACATGCTTGAAAATGTGTATCCTCAGCTTGTTTTCAAAAGACCCTCCAATTACAAAACAAAATCGGAGATATCGGAGAATTTGTATGACTCATAAAATATAGATTAGTATTTTGATACTGTCTGGTTTGGTTCATCATTTTGCTTCAAAGAAGAGGAAGATAAATGATGATGCCATTAAAAGTGAACTAATTAAGGAATGCTTCTTTTAAAAACTCATTAACTGCACCCTCATTTACATAATTATGCATATTAATTAAGTTTTAATGAATCCTAGCTTCAATCAAGTCCTTTTCTGGCTGTGAAACAATTTTGACGAATGGAAAAAAAGAACAATGCTTTGGAGTCTATTTTCTTTTTTTACGTCAAATAAAATAAAACTCAAACACCACCTTTGCTTTTTTGAATCATGACATTTATGTCTTGTTTATTGTCAGTTCCAATACATCAGCAGCACTTTTGCATATTAAATACTTTGCAAAGAAATATTCAAGAGAATGCACTGATTAAGATATATACAGAGGAACTGGATGAGTTTTACAAATTAAAGCTGTGCATGCATACAATATTTTGAAATTTAATCAATTCCATTTTAAAATGCTATTTAAATTTAAATTAAACATTTCAATACCATGAATCAGCAATTCTGGTCACAGGCGTTACATCATAATACAGTCCATTCCTTAACTATAATTTAGTAAATTTGTATTTTTGCAAATATTGCGAGTAATCATATCAAAAGAAGCTGTGTTACACATGTATTATACAAATGAAGACATAGAGTCATTTTCTGTCACACCTATGCAGTAATTTCAAAAGAAGACATATCCTCGATGTAACCTGCGCAAGAATTTGATGTTAAAGTTGTTTTTAGTTCTCTTGATGCAGATTGATGTTTGCGGCTGTTGTCTCTGCTAAGGTCAGAGGTTGTAAGGAAGCATGTAAATGAAGCAGGAAAGCAGATGCTTGTTAATTAGAGGAAAATGTGAGTGACAGGATTTGATGAGCAGTGCTACACGTGTCCCTGCCACACAACAGCTGTTGTCACCCGCCTCGCTGTGGGCTCCGCTCTCCCAGAACCCCCGTGGGGTCGCTGTGCCAAGCCCAACCCTGAACCTGTGTGCCAATAAATAGGCTGCATACTAATAACAAAACATGCTGCAGAGTGTGTCACATTATTCTTTCACCTTTGGCACTCACTTTATTTGTGATTACGTATGTGACTATTGTGTGTGTGTGACAGTTTATGCATTTGGCACAGTGCTCAACAATACGGATGTTTTTTTACTGGCCCAGTCAGCCAGAAGTTTAGATTTGTACTTGTCCTTCAAACATTTTCAATGGTTCCCAACGAATATGATTAATAGCCATTTGAAGCAACATATTTATATGTGTCAGAATTTGTATTTATTTTTTTATAAAAAGTATTTGTAACGGGTAAAGTCTCTGCTTAGGGGAAAGGAGGAGGTGGGAACCGGTTGAGCAGTCAATGTAAACTTTTAATGGCATAAAGAAACTGAAACATAACACACAGTGGACGAATTCTCTCGAATTCAGCGCTGGACATGCATCCTCACAACCAGGCCACGCCCTCCTCCTTATCACACTAACAATAAAAACAATGGCATACTGCTACGCAGTACTCATTTGTTGAAAATGCTCAATCCACTCTATTTAATGGTTCCAAGTCTAGCATACATCCTTCTCAGAATTTAAAAATTCTCTTATTTCACCAATTCTCATTTTATGAAACCTAACATATTTACATCAGCACAATTTTACAACATCATTAAAAAAATTTTGGACAAATAATAGAAACTAACAATTTACATTAAGGCTGAAGTACTAAACTTTTTTTTTCTGTGTAAAATACTTTCTCCTATCCCAGCTTCATATGAATAAGTAAGCCATTCACTGGTTAATTTTCTTGGAAACTGTTAGCACCGTTTTTCTGTGGCGTTTGAAAAATGCTCTGCTTGTTTTGACCGACCCGCTTAGACCTGCCCCAACAATGTTACTCAACCAGTGGCATGAGTTGAAGCTATCTGTTTGACCAATGGAACACGAGGGGCGTCTTCAGAAATCTGTTTTGACAACATTGTTTATTTTTGCAATTCCGTTTATGGTGCTTGTGGCACAGAAAATTACATACTTCAGCTTTAATGTTCCCTTTGTTAAAAGATTGTAAAGGGGCTCATTAATGACTATTAATTAATTACGATATTACGATATGCTTTATAAATAATTTAGATTAAGTTATAGCAACGTACATAAAAAGGGTGACTTTCATGTCAAATGCTTAGTAAATACTCATTAATATTATACTTAGTTTAATCAAAACTAATCCAGGATTAATGTCACAATGCTGCAAAAATAAAATATTATAATTAGTTTAAAACGAGGCATTATGAGATTTTCTTCTCTTTGTTTTTTTATTAATAACTGTAATTATAAAAGCACAACAATGTGCAACAATGCTACACTGGCCTGGCTAGGCAAGTTGGTTCCATCAACTTGCCCCAAACTCCCTTACACTGGGGTCATCCTTGTTGTTGAGCCCTGATATGTGTACCTGACTCTATGTGTAATCTATGTTTTTGTTATGGTGTTTGTCTCAGACTATAATCATAGTTAAGAGTTACAAAAATATGTATACATAGATAGCATAAACTTTTGTTTTCATGTTTGCAGTTTTAAAAGAGTACTCACAGACATACACATGTCAATAGTCATTAAGCTAATTACTTAACACAAGTTTCCAAAGTGCCTCCAAATGAATTGCCATATTTTGCACAGTTCAGTAACAACAGAAACTTTCTTAAAGAAAGAGAAAAGGAATCACTGTATAATGATCCTGAGGGTTAGAGCACACAGATGCTCCATGCTTGCCTCCTTTGAAGCATTTAAATAGGCCAGGCGTGTCTGTCAGTCCTTTTCGCTCCCATCCCACCCCCCACCCCCGGGACTTAAGGTGTTTCAACAATAACGTGCCGCAGGAGAGAAAAAAAAAGAAACACTTTTTTTCTTCTGCTGAAATCCCACCAGATTGCACCAAAGGTATCAAACACTAAAAGAGCAGAAGAGAAATAAACCCAAACGCTTACCTGATGAATAATTTGAATGAAGAAATGAAGCCATGTGAAATCATGGAGCATGGCACAAAAAGGAGAATAAGACTGGATACAATTATAGGACACTAAACAGAACAGCTTAAAGCCTCTCCACTGAGTTCTCTGCAAGTATGTGTGTCTTATTGAGAGGCAAATCTGGAGGGCGCCACTTCGGTAATGGCAAATAAAATGCATTTAGATTCAGATCACGGTTTTGTTTTGTTTTTAGATTTAACACAGGGTTCCCACACCTTTCAACCAATTTAAGGAATAGTTCACCCAAAATGCATAATTCTCTCATCATTTACTCATGCCATCTAAAAGCTTCACACCTGCACTGTGTTCCAACAGAGTCCAGATGTCAAGATTAAAGTTAATAAGTACTTTTGGTACCTGGAGATACCATACATGCCTGAATTCAGGGATGTAGCTAATGGTGTGAAAGATGAGCAAAGGTGGGAAAGATTCTAGGGGCCCAAGTGTCCAGGGGGTCCCACAACACATTCTAAACAGTATTTTTTAACAGGAAAGTGGCCTAGAGCAATATACAGTCAGGGGGGCCAGATTACTTTGCTTCGGCCCTGCCTGAATTACCTAGAGAGAGCACACCTCTAACAGAGAACACTCATCTTACATGTAGTAAAGGTAGTAAAAGTAAAATGAGAGATACGTGTAATTAAGTTAGGGATAATGCGCAGTCAGTAGGCCAATGTCACAAAGCTAACACTGATGGGGTGATTAGGACTCAACAGCAGAACCCTTAAAGGTTTTATTTCACGATAATCACTGGCTGATGGTACAATTTAGAAAAAACTAACGCATTGTATGGACCTAAAGATATATTCTTCTAAAAATCTTTGTTTGTGTTTAGCTGAAGAAAGAAAGTCATACATATGTGCGATAGCATGAGTGTCTTTTTGTTTTATAATGTTTTATTATGCATTAAAGGGTTAATTCATCCAAAAATTAAAGTTCTCTTATGATTTACTCACCCTCATGCCATCCCAGAATTGTATGACTTTCTTTCTTCTGCTGAACACAATTGAAGATTTTTAGAAGAATTTCTCAGCACTTTAGGTCCATACAATGCATGTGAATGGGTGCCAAAATGTTGAAGCTCCAAAATCCACATAAGAGCATGACTCTGGTGGTAAAATCCATATGTTCTGAAGCTATTTGATAGGTGTGGGTGAGAAAAAGATCAATATTTTTAGTACTTTATTACTATAAATTCTCCTCCCTGCTCAGTCAATTTTCACTTTACTTTCATTTCCACTCTCATTCTTCTTCCTCTGTTTTTGGTGATTCATATCCTTCTTGCATTTTCCCCCAAATGGGCAGGGAGGAGAATTTATGACAAAAAATACTGAAAGATTGAGCTCACCCACAGCTATCATATCATGTCTTAAACACATGGATTTAACCACTGGAGTCATATGGATTCCTTTTATGCTCCCTTTTTGTGTATTTTAGAGTTAACATTTTTTGGCACCCATTCACTTGCATTGTGAATACCTACAGAGCTGAAAAATTCTTCTAAATATCTTAATTTGTGTTCTGTGGAAGGAAGAAAGTCATACACATCTGGGATGGTTTGAGTAAATCGTGGGAAAATTTTCATTTATGGGTGAACTTCCTTTAAAGCAGGTTTGATGCTGCCAGAGTTTGAATGAGAAGCACACCAGTGGGCTAATTAAAATTATTTGTATTGTTTATTATAATTATTGAGGCATTACTTTGACATAATGCTTGGTTGAAGATACATTTAAATAGTAAGGTGTGACAGGGCAGATTGCGGGTTTTTATTTTACACACCCGTCCCCTTATGAGGCTAATCAAGCTTGATTAACTTGAGAAAACGGCAATGTCAAATTGGCAGACAATTTGCCGCCCCCGTCACCCTTGCTTGCTTCCGTCCGAGCTCGGGATGAGTGCGGCTCGCCTCGTGGCCAGCCAGCATTCTCCCCTGAGCCCCCGGAATTGGATAACGACATCGCTGCTGCATCGGAGAGCGTCACAGCGGTGTCTGATGCTGATGGCTCATCTGGGCTGCCACCTTCGGGTCTGCTCGCCCAGTCTGAGGCTCACGCGCAGATGTCCGCTATGCTTTCCCGGGCCGGCGTGAGCGCGAGGCTGGATTGGAAACTTCCGTCCCCCCTCACGGCTACTTGATTGGTTCCTCGGGCCAGGGCGCTGCTCATAGTCTCCTTACCTGGAGGAAACCTTCCTAGTTTCCTTTCTTCCCGGAAGTGCACGATGAGCTGACGCGGTCGTGGAGGCCACATTTTACTGTCCGGAACTGACCCCTCCACTCCTCCGCTCTCACTACCCTGGATGGTCGGGTGGCCTTCGTGTAAACGGATGTCCCCCAGGTGGACAGCGTGATTGCAATCCACTTGTGTCCCAAGAACGCTGCCACCTGGCTGGACAGCCTGGTACTCACCTCCAGACCCTTTAGAATGACGTCCTCACTGACTTCGAAAGCCTACAGCATGCCATGGCTCTCCTGCAAGTCCACCAACCCAAGGCACTCAAAGAACTGCACCTGGGTAGTCCCGACCCCGATGTGCAGCAGGAACTGCTTTCTGCCACCGACCTCGCTTTCAGAGCCACGATGTTCACAGCGTAGGCACTTGGGCTGGCAATGGTCACCCTCGTGGTCCAAGACCGTCACATCTGGCTGAACATGGTCAAGATACGCAACGTTGACAAGGCACACTTTCTCAACGCCCCCGTCTCCCAGTATGGCCTCTTCGCCCAGCAGTTTTCGTCAGTGAAGAAGCAGACGGAGGTGATATCCCACATCGCACCAAACCAGGGCATCCCCCTGCGGCTAAACTACAGGTAGCTCTGCCTCAACCGGGCCCAGTTCTCAGCCCCACATTCTCAATAAATTTCAGCGGTATTCGATCCACCACCGTACGTGGCGAAAAAGCCAGCGCTTTAAGGGCAGAGATCACGACTCTGCTTCTCAAGGACGCGAAAGAGCCTATCCCTCCAACCGAGATGAAAGGATTTACAGCCCTTACTTCATCGTACCCAAAAAGGTGGCGGGTTGTGACCAATCTTGGACCTGCGAGTTCTCAACTGGGCTTTGCACAGACTTCCATTCAAAATGCTCATGCAGAAACAGATTCTTACCTGCGTTCAACAGCTAGATTGGTTCACGCCGGTGGACCTGAAGGCCGCCGCACACCACTCACATCCCTGGCAACCGCAACATGACAACAGATGCGCTGTCACGACAGGTTTCACCCAGAGAGAGTGGAGGCTCCACCCCCAGGTGGTTCATCTGATTTGGGATCGATTCGGCATGGCACAGATAGATCTCTTTGCCTCCCAAGACAGCTTCCACTGCCCGCTCTGGTACTCCCTGACAGAAGCTCCTCTTGGGACAGACACGCTGGCACACAGCTGGCCCAGAGGGGCTGAGCAAGTACGCATTTCCCCCAGTGAGCCTTCTTGCACTGGTGCTGTGCAAGATCAGGGAGGACGAGGAACAGGTCACCTTGGTGGCTCCTTACTGGCCCACCCGGTCCTGGTTCTCGGATCTTACACTCCTCACGACAGCACCTCCCAGGACAGCACTTCCCCTGAGGAAGGACCTTCTTTCTCAGGGATGGGACACCCACTGGCATCCGCACCCAGACCTCTGGAAACCTCCACGTCTGGCCCCTGGACGGGACGTGGAAGATCTAGTGGATCTACCACCTGTAGTCATATACACGATCAACCAAGCCAGAGCTCCCTCCACCAGGCAACTTTACACCCTAAAGTGGCGCTCATTTGCGAAGTGGTGTTCTTCCCGAGCTGAAGACCTGCAGAGATGCGCAGTTCGGTCAGTGCTTACATTCCTGCAGGAGAGGCTGAAGGGGAGGCTGTCCCCCTCCACCTTGAAGGTGTATGTAGCTGCTATTGCGGCCCACCACGACGCAGTAGTACCATGCTAGTCATGTAGCCTCTGGGGTGCGGGGAACCTAAGGTCTGTATATAACATCTCTTTTGGGGGCATTGGGGAGGGCTATATGCAGCCGACACAGTTGCCTCTAGCACGCAGTAGCCTGTTTGCATCTGTCTCGACAGTTCACATAACACAGTCAGTGCGTGGCGTTTTTAGATGGGACCCCTTGCGTCTCTTTATTTGACATAAATTCGAGGTGAGTGACAGAAGTGGAATGTCATGGTTACTGTCGTAACCTCCATTCCCTGAGGGAGGGAACGAGACATTGTATCCCTCCTGCCACAGCACTACACCTACCACTGTAAATGGCCGTGCCTTATTCTTGGCTCCTCAGTGCAAAATCCTGATTGACAGATGCTGCCCCGCTTCCCTTTATACCCGTATGTTCGGGGCGGGGCATGCAAATTCTGTCTGCCAATTTGGCATTGGCCTTTTCTCAAGTTCAGAGGTATGTTTGGCATCCCAAGAAGACCCCTTGTGTCACTTCATTTGACACAACGTCTCGTTCCCTCCCTCCGGGAATGGAGGTTACGACAGTAACCATTATGATTTAATTATGTATTTAATGATTTAATTAAATATAATAATTTATTTTTTATGATTTAATTTTTTTTTTTTTTAACCAATACAATCTTCACTTGTAATCTCAGACTTCTGATATATACCACACTGTTTGTTTGTTTGTTTATTTATTTATTATGGTTTCACAATTTTAATTTTTTCACAGTACATTTTTTTTTTGTTTATAATTACAGTTTTTCTGAATTGCTGAAACACTTATCCCCATATTCTGAACCAAATTCTCAGTGGCCTAAACCCATTTCTGGAATCAAATCACTCTTTTTCCAAAACTCTAAACACATTCTAACTCACTAAAACACATTTCGCACTGTGATGCACTTGTGTTGCTAAACGGTAAACACGGGCAGAAAAGTTAAACACAACTACAACACAGTTGTCATCATTTACACACAACGACTCAAAATTATTAACACTTGTTTCTAAGGATGTGAAAATATGATGATGAGGAAGAATGAATCTCTCATTGACTTTGATTTTGCAGTTGCACAACATTTTTAAGTTTACTGTAATGTGTTTTTCATTTAGTGGGTTCTTTGGGGTTTCGCAGTTGGACCGCTGCATTTTTACAGTATGCAAGAGCTGAATATACAGACATTTAATACTGCATTACTTGCAGTACTTACGGTATATAATATATTCATTGTACTACTCTTAGTTGTGATTACTATAGTTTTTTTTTTTACAGTAATTGCAAAATGCACTTACTATATACAATAATTATAATTTTTTTAACTACATGCCATGGACGCTGTGTTCCCCATTTTCTGATGTAGTGTCTAATGAATGCTCTGGCTGTGTGTAGGATCTGAAAGCATTGTCTGATTTTGAGCACAGATGAAATGGTGAGGCGATTGTTTGATTTTGCCAAATGAGTCAGGAGTTTTGTGAATGTAGTTTAAAGATTTGGTTTTGTGTTGAAAGTTGTGAGAAAATGTGTGAAGGTTTCAAGAAATGTGTTTTAGCAATTCAGAAAAACTGTAAATTAATATGATTGGTGTTTAATTTCTGTTTCATGAAAATAAATATGTTTGAAAGATTACCAATCTATTTCAACCATTGTACAATGTTACTGACATTTTCATTTACAAGGACACCATGCCATATGATATTCTTTAAATGGAACTATCACCCAGCTGGGTCTCTGAAGAACAGGTCTTCTGTCACTTTCTGTGGTTTTGAGGAAGTAGTTGGGGGGGAAAACTTTCCTCAGAGCTTTGACAAAAGAGGAAAGAAAATCAAGAGAAAGAGAGAGAGAGAGAGAGAGAGAGAGAGAGAGAGAGAGAGAGAGAGAGAGAGAGAGAGAGAGAGAGAGAACAAGAAGGCTATATCTTTGAAAACACAAACAGGATGCAGGGCCCTGTTTTGCAAATGCAGTGGCACCTCTCCAGATGACAAATATGTCAGCGCTAAAGCCCTGTGGCACAATTATGCCACCATTGCTCGGAGTGAAAGCAAATGGAAGAAATAGAGATAAAGAAAAGGAGAAGGGGTTGGGGGTGGGGGTGGGGGGGTAATGATGCTGCTTTGGTGTGAGTAAAGTCATCACACCCCTTGGCTTATGCTGAGAGAGAGCCCAGGGGATGCAGTTTGCTCCTATAACAAAACATTCCTCCATTTGTGAATACGACGTTCCAGCTAAATCCACGGGGCGTGTGCCTCCCCTGGCAAAACAACTTTCTCAGGGACCTGATAAACTGTGTACAGAAAGCCCTATGTTTACAACGAAATTAGATGTTGTCTGTACACAATTAAAACTAGCTTAAAGTCTGGAAATACAAAAGCATGATAGACCAAAACAAAACATTAGTTGAAGTTCGCTGAATCTCCGGCACATATTATTTTGGGGGTATCGGTTTAATGTATTCCTCATCACTTCCATTAGTTCCAGAGTCATTTATTTGTTTGTTTGGCAGTCATCTGTATTCTGATAAACAATAGAAGTAAAGCACTGGGGACCCAACAAGGCGTAAGACAGAGAGAGAGAGAGAGAGAGAGAGAGAGAGAGAAAGAGAGAGAGTGAGAGAAGATACAGTCAGTATATGTGCTGCATTCGACTACAACTAGGTCAAACTGACGCAGGGAACAAAACAGAAAAGGCTGAGAGTTTGTAGGAATCTTTACAAGGAAAACAAACTTGTCACTCACTTGACACTCTGTTTTGCTTCCAAAGGAGAGAATAATGAAAAAACAGCAGAATCTCCATTGCAAATCAGCATTGGCATTGTGAAGTTCTCTGTTTGAAATGCACATCAAATCAGCAAAAAAAAAAAAAAAAAAACACAAAAAAAACACCACGTACCTCATCGTTGACATCTGGGGACATATGAATCTGCAGTCCTTTGTTTCAAATGTGTGACTGAGGAGGGTGTATTGGAAGACATTCTAGAGAATCACATTCATAAAACATAAACATGACTGCTGTATCTCTTTAAGATCCATCATAAATACATATATTGCTAGAAGAACATGTGGAAAGTTTTTGGAGGAATTGTGCTGGGAGAACACTGGATAGCCATCCACTGGATAAGACTAAAATAATAGACTTGCACTGGGTCTTTGCACAGAAATCTAGTGATTTGACCTGCATGACATTTGTTCATGAGCCTTTTAATGCGAAAGTTTTCAAATGGGGATCCATAGACCTTGGAGGTCCATGAAGGTACTAAAGGAGTCCATAAGCTGGTATATAAAACATGTAGAACTGTTTATAAAATCTAAAAATACTGACAATTAAATTCATGTTCAAATGTCTCAAAAATATTTAAATTGAGAAATGACATTACACTTAGTAACAAACATTTACATTGCATAAATAAACATTACAATGCTTTACAGATGAACAGTTTAATAAACTTTCCATTTCCATCCACATTAAATTAACTGTATTAGTTTTTTTCCCCGTCTGTCACTCACTTTGACTTTGTGAAGATGCGGCACTAGGGGTCTCTCTTGAGCGCCAAATATGCCTCTGATCAATGAAAAAAGGCCAATGAGAAGTTGGCAGACAGTATTTGCATACCCCACCCCCGGACATACGGGTATAAAAGCGGGGAAATACGTCGAGTTCATTCAAAAATTTTCATCGGAGCCAATGGTCGTGCATGCAGTCAGCTATGAGTCACACACCTGTTCCTCTTCCACTAACGCTTTGCCGGCTGTTGGATCGACGGCACACTTCAGTGGCTTTTCTCCTTTTCAGTTTGCCCCTGGGCAGTTCGACAGCGCAAAAAACTTAAAAGAGTTTATTTAAAAGAGTATTTTCCTCTAAAAGAGCATTACACAAAGGCGTTGAACAACCTTTTCAGGACGCGTCTTTATAAAGATGTCTTTCCGCCCCTGTGTAGTTCCTGGATGCAGCTCGCTTTCAAAAGAAAGCATGCCACTCCATCCGCCCCCCGCATTGCTCCTTCTTCCCATGGGATTGAGGACGATGCGGCTGGCGATGGAGGCGATCTGGGGACAGCAGCAGGTGCAGCTCTGCCGGGTATGCCCCCTCGGACCACCCGCCCCACAGCACGCTCGTTGACTCCCGTCCATGCTCGAGGCAACAGCGGCTCGCCTCACAGCCAGCCTGCCTATCCTCTGGAGCTCAAGGTGGATGAGCTTGCTGCTGCATCAGAGAGCGCGGCATCTGACGTGGATGACTCCCCTGGGCTGCCGCCTTCAGGCCAGCATGCCCAGGCTAGGGTGATGTGCAGATGTCCGATATGCTTGCCCTGGCCGCCGCCAGCATGGGTTGGACTGGAACCCTCCGTCCTCCCCACAGCCATCGTGGTTGGACGACTGGTTCCTGGGGCCTCCGCGCCACTCACAGCCACGTCTTCGTGGAGGGCATCCCTCTCCACTCGTCACAAAGCCACCCGCTCATCTGCTCTCACTACACTCGACGGCGGAGCGGCCCACAGAACACGGTGATTCCCCAGGTGGACAGGTCTGTTGCGCTCCACCTGTGCCCCGGGAACCCTACCACCTGGGAGGGTCATCCTGTGCTCCCTTCCAAAGCCTGTAGGACAACGTCTTCACTGACCGCCAAAGCCTACAGTGCCACCGGACATGCCGCATCCGTCCTGCATGCCATGGCCCTCCTGCAAGTCCACCAGGCCAAGGCACTTAAAGATCTGCACGGGGGTAGCCCTGATCCCGACGTGCTGCAAGAACTGCGCTCATTGACCGACCTTGCCCTCAGAGCCACTGTGGCTGAACTTGTTCGAGATGCGTGAGAACGACAAAGTACGCTTCCTCAACGCCCCTGTCTCCCAGTTCAGCCTCTTTGGCGACACCGTCGAGGACTTTGCCCAGCAGTTCTCTGTGGTGAAGAAGCAGACGGAGGCCATCTCGCACATCCTACCCCACCGCAAACCTGCCGCCATGGGCCATGCCCCGTCTGCTTGCCGATGGTGTCCTCCTGCTGGCCCAGCTCTCAGCCCGTGCGTTGAGCACCCCACAGGAAGCAGAAGCCCCCAGTTTCACAGACCCCCTCGAGGACCCAGAAGGCTCCCAGGCGCTCCTGAGATGATCGACCCAGGGACCAAGATGTTAGCTCCGGAGCTGGAGCTTGCCCCCATTCGTGGGCATTTACTTTACCATAGTACACGGCAAGCATGCCAAACCCTGCACACGGAAATCGCTACTCTCTTACTCAAAGACGCGATAGAGCCTGTCCCTCCAACCGAGATGAAGAAGGGTCTCTACAGCCCTTACTTCATCGTACCCAAGAAAGGTGGCGGCTTACGACCGATCTTGGACTTGCGAGTTTTCAACCGGGCTTTGCACAAACTCCTGTTCAAAATGCTCACGCAAACACAACTTGCGTCTGGCATCTAGATTGGTTCGCAGTGGTAGACCTGAAGGACGCGTACTTCCAAGTCTCAATTCTGCCTCGACACCGACCCTTCCTGCGGTTCATGTCCGATGGCCAGGCGTATCAGTACAAAGTCCTCCCCTTCAGCATGTCTCTGTCCCCTCGCGTCTTCACGAAAGTCACAGAGGCAGCCCTTGCCCCGCTCCGAGAAGCCAGAATTTGCATACTCAATTACCTCCATGACTGGCTCATTCTGGCCCACTCCCAAGGGTTACTATGTGCTCACAGAGACCAGGTGCTCAGGCACCTCAGCTGTTTGGGGCTTCAGGTCAACTGGGAAAAGAGCAAGCTTGCCCCGGTTCAGAGCATCCCTTTTCTCAGCATGGAGTTATACTCAGTCTCAATGTCAGCACGTCTCACCAACGAGCGTGCGTAGTCAGTGCTGAAATGCCTCGCCACATTCAGGCCGGGCACAGCGGCCCCTTTAAAACTTTTCCAGAGTCTCCTGGGGCATATGGCATCCTCCGCGATGGTCGCACCACTGGGGTTGATGCATTTGAGACTGCTTCAGCACTGGCTTCAGACTGGAGTACCGAGACGAGCATGGCGCCGCGGCACGTACCGTGTGATCGACACCCCAGGCATGTTCACATGTTCACCCCCGCCTGCCGCAAAACATTCAAACCCTGGACAGACCTCTGCTTTCTGTGGGCAGGAATACCCTTGCAGCAGGTGTCCCAACACATCCTGGTCATGACCGATGCCTCCAGATTGGGTTGGGGCCCGTGTGCAATGGGCATGCCACCGCGGACCGTTGGAAAGGGGCCCTGCTGAGCTGGCACATCAATTGCCTAGAGTTGCTGACTGTTTTCTTTGCCCTGTGGAAGTTTTTCCCATTAGTTCGAGACAAACATGTCCTAATCAGATCAGACAGCACCACCGTCTCCTCCTTTGGAGCCTCAGACTCAAGTCGCTGTGCACCACTCACATCCCCGGCAACATCAATGTGGTAGCGGATGCACTGTCATGACAACGCTTAACCGATGGAGAGTGGAGGCTTCACCCACATTTGGTCCAGCTGATTTGGGATCGATTTGGCAAGGCCCAGGTAGACCTGTTTACCTCCCGAGAGACCTCCCACTGCCCGCTCTGGTATGCCCGAACAGAGGCTCCCCTCGGGGCAGATGCACTGGCACACAGCTGTCCCTCGGGGCTGCGCAAGTATGAATTTCCCCCAGTGAGCCTTCTTGCACAAGGTCAGGGAGGACGAGGAACAAGTCACCCTAGTGGCTCCCTACTGGCCCATCTGGGCCTGGTTCTTGGACCTTGTACTCCTCACAACTGCCCCTCCCTGGCGGATTCCCCTGAGGAAAGACCTTCTTTCTCAGGGATGGGGCATGCTTGGCATCCGCACCCAGACCTCTGGAACCTCCACGTCTGGCCCCTGGACAGGACACAGAAGATCTAGCTGGTCTACCAACTGCCATCGTAGACACGATCAACCAAGCCAGAGCCCCCTCTACCAGGCAACTTTACGCCCTGAAGTGGCGCTTGTTTGCAAATTGGTGCTCTTCCCGGTCTGAAGACCCACAGAGGTGCGCAGTTCGGTCAGTGCTCTTATTTCTTTCCCTTCCACCCTGAAGGTGTATGTCGCCGCTATCATGGCCCACCACGACGCAGTAGACGGGAAGTCTTTGGGGTAAGCACAACTTAATCATCAGATTCCTAAGAGGTGCCCGGAGGTTGAACCCCTCCCGGCCAAGCCTGTTCCCCTCCTGGTATCTCTCAGTGGTCCTCGAGGGCCTCCAGAGACCCCCTTCGAGCCGCTAGAATCAGTTGGACTCAGGGCCCTCTCTTTAAAGACTCCCCCTTTCGGGCAGGTGTGGCCTCCGCAGGGTCTTTTCCCCCTGAAAGAATAGGAAACCCTTCCCTTGATGTGTTTAAGGGCCCTGGCCATTCTTGCTCTATGCGGAGAAACATAGAGAGAAAAGAGGCCCACTCCAAGGTTGGCAAGTGTCACCATGTAGGGTAACCAGAAGGATTCCGACAACTTTTTTGGGGGGGGGGGGGGGGCATTGGGGAAGGGTACATGCAGTCTGACACAGCTGGTCGCCTTTGCTCGTAAAATACATGCCCGCTCCTGTTACACGGCTCAGCGCATGGCGTGATTTAAATTGGACCCCTAGTGTCGCTTCTTTGACACAACATCGAAGTGAGCGACAGACGGGGAACATCTAGTCAAGTCAAGTCAAGTCAAGTCAATTTTATTTGTATAGCGCCTTTCACAACACACATCGTTTCAAAGCAGCTTTACAGAAGTTCAGCATTAACAGACAATAAAAATGTAATGTCTATAAAGTTGATAAATCATCATCATTGTGCAGGGCTCCAAACTGCGACTAAAAATGGTCGCATTTGTGACCAAATAAATTTATTTGTGAGTGTAATTTCTGTCAAGGTCGCCATTGGCGACAGTAAAAGTTTACTCCCTTTGATTTTAAAATTTGCATTACATTTCCCGAGATACATTACAAAAGTTTATATCAAAGAAATAGCGGGGAAAACGGAGTTCATTGCAGGAACTAACCATTTCAAAAAAGAGACTGTTAGAAAACACGGTGACAGTAACAAGCATAAAAAATGCACGTGATCACAAAATTGCGAAGAATGCTCCACAGACTACACTGTTAGCGAGCTGCGGGACGAAAAGGAATGGAAGGAGTTAAAAATGAAAAAAAATTTGGCGCCTGTTTTTTCCCCCTATAGGAGCCAATCGCTCCTTAAATGATTTTTTTTTTTTGTTTGGAGCCCTGTTGTGGAATTAGATAAGATATGATTCTTTATCGTGTTTAAAAATAATCAAATAATAATTGTATTAATAACCCCAGTGAGCAAGCCGAAGGCGACTGTGGCAAGGAACACAAAACTCCAAAAGATGATGGTAATGGAGAAAAATAACCTTGGGAGAAACCAGACTCACTGTGGGGGCCAGTTCCCCTCTGGCTAACATCATGAATAATGTAAATAAGAATTATTTATAGTTAAAAAACATGATTTAAAAAATTATTAAACTTATTAAGTGCTAAGGGTCAGTATTTAGACAGTGATTGTGTTTGAACTGCAAGATTAGTGACCAGTGTCTTTGAAGTCCATCCTTGATTAAATTCCAGAAGTTCACTTAGATGCAATTGTCCTTGTTTGGCTGATGAAGGCTTTTGTTGGCAATAGTTAGTCTATGTATCCCATTTCAAGATCGTAGTCCATGGTGATGGGGCATCTGAAGTCTCCGTGAGAGGCTGGATACAAACTGGAGCTGACGAACGCTATTTACCTCGGGACTGGCGTCCCGAGATAACAGCAGAAAAGCAGATGGGAAATAATTAGCATAGCTGATGTTCATAATATTAATGCATTATAACTGATTCAGCAGTAGTATAAAAAGTAAGCATTATGTGAATGCTTGGTTAAAGAGATGCGTCTTTAATCTAGTTTTAAACTGGGACAGCGAGTCTGAGCCTCGAACAATATCAGGAAGGCTATTCCAGAGTTTAGGAGCTAAATGTGAGAACGCCCTCCCTCCATTAGTGGACTTAGATATCCTAGGTATGACCAGAAGCCTCGAATTTAGTGATCTTAAAGAGCGCGATGGATTGTATGGCGATAGAAGATCCGTTAAATACACCGGAGATAAACCATTTAGGGCTTTATAGGTCAGTAGTAATACTTTGTAATTGATACGGAACTTAATAGGTAGCCAGTGTAGAGATGTTAAAATCGGTGTTATATGATCATATTTTCTTGACCTAGTAAGAACTCTAGCGGCTGCATTTTGGACTAACTGTAGCTTGTTTATTGAGGATGCAGGGCAACCAGCTAATAAAGCATTACAGTAATCTAGTCTCGAGGTCATGAATGCATGAACTAACTTTTCTGCATCAGAAACAGATAGCATGTTACGTAGCTTAGCAATGTTTCTAAGATGGAAAAAGGCTGTTTTCGTAACAGATGAAATGTGATTTTCGAAAGTCAAGTTGCGGTCTAGTATAACACCCAGGTCTTTTACTGTAGTGGATAATGTAACAGGACATCCTTCTAAATTAAAGTTGTATTGTAAGGGATTTTGTGGGTAGTTTTTTGGACCAATAAGTAATACCTCCGTTTTATCGGAATTTAATAACAGGAAATTACATGTCATCCAGCATTTTATATCTTTAAGACACTCTGTCAAGTTAGATAAGTTAGTGTTTTCATCTGGTCGTGATGAGATATATAATTGAGTGTCATCAGCATAACAGTGGAAATTAATTCCATGTTTTCTTATAATTTTACCAAGTGGCAGCATATATATTGAGAATAATAGAGGGCCTAACACAGATCCTTGTGGCACTCCATAGTCTACTGACGTTATTTTTGATTTTTCCCCATTTAAACAGACAAAATGGTAACGGTCTGATAAGTACGATCTAAACCAGCTTAATGCCTGTCCCTGAACACCAGTGTAGTTTTGTAGTCGATCCAAGAGTATTTTATGATCTATAGTGTCGAACGCAGCACTAAGATCGAGTAGAACTAATATTGAGATGCAGCCTTGGTCAGAAGCCAAAAGTAAATCATTTGTAATTTTAACTAGCGCAGTTTCTGTGCTATGATGCGGTCTGAATCCTGACTGAAATTTTTCATAGATATCATTTTCTTGCAAGAAAGAGCACAATTGAGCGGACACAACTTTTTATAATATTTTAGACATAAATGGAAGATTTGAGATGGGTCTGTAATTTGCTAGGTTATTTGGATCTAATTGTGGTTTCTTAATGAGAGGTTTTATAACTGCCAGCTTAAATATTCTTGGAACATGACCTAAAAATAAAGACGAGTTAATAATATTGAGAAGAGGCTCTTCCACTACATGTAACACATCTTTCAGTAGTTTAGTGGGTATTGGATCTAGTAAACATGTTGTTGGTTTAGATGCAATGATAAGTTTATTTAGCTCTTCCTGTCCTATAGTTGTAAAGCGGTGTAGTTGTTCTTGAGGGGCGATAATTGAGGGTGAGTCATAAGACACCATAAAAGATTGTACATTAACAGTTGTGTTTACAATTGTGTTTCTGATGTTTTCTATTTTCTCAGTGAAGAAATTCATAAAATCATTACTACTAAACTGTAACGGAATATTTTGCTCAGGTGATCTCTGTTTATTTGTTAGTCTAGCCACGGTGTTAAATAAGAACCTTGGATTATTTTGGTTATTTTCTATTAGTTTGCGGAGGTGCTCAGCCCTGGCTGTTTTTAGAGCCTTTTTGTAACGTGACATACTGTCTTTCCACGCGATTCTAAAGACCTCTAAATTAGTTTGTTTCCATTTACGCTCTAAGTTACGAGTTTCTCTCTTGATAGCATGCGTAGCACTGTTGTACCATGGTGCTCTAGTTTTTTCTCGAAACTTTTTTAATCTAATTGGTGCAACAATATCTAATGTACCAGAGAAAATGGTGCTCAAACTGCTAGTCATTTCCTCTAGTTCATCTGTTTGTTTGGGTTCACTGAGCAGCTGAGATAGATCAGGTAGGCTATTTGAGAATCTATCTATTGTGGTTGGAAGGATTGTTCTGCTTGGTCGATAACGTGGCGCAATATGACAGATTTCAGTGGTACGTAGTATGCAAGTTACCATGTAATGATCAGTGACATCATCATTTTGCGGTATAATATCTATATCGGTTGGATTGGTTCCATATGATATAATTAAATCTAGCGTATGATTTAGGCGATGAGTGGGACCACTGACGTTTTGCGTGACCCCGAAGGAGTTTAACAAATCTGTAAACGCAGCCCCTAACGCATCATTTGTGTTATCTACGTATATATTAAAATCTCCAACAATTATTGCTTTATCGACATTGACCAATAGATCTGATAGAAAGTCTGCAAACTCTTTTAGGAAATCAGCGTAAGGCCCTGGAGGTCTATATACGGTAGCCAAGGCTAGAGATAATAGGGATTTTTTTCTTACATCTGAGAGTGTAACATTTAGCACAAGTACTTAAAACGAATTAAACCTGTGACCTATTTTCTGAGTAACATTAAGAATATCTCTATAGATTGTTGCAACACCGCCGCCACGACCAATCAGACGGGGCTCATGCTTATAACAGTATCCTGGCGGAGTAGACTCATTTAGACCGAAATAATCATTTGGTTTAAGCCAGGTTTCAGTAAGGCAAAATACATCAAAACTATTATCTGAGACCATTTCATTTACAGTATCCGCCTTAGGTGTGAGCGATCTAATGTTTAGAAGACCTAGCTTTAGAAATTGTTTTTGTTCACTGATATTGAGATTTTCTGGTTTAATTACAATTAGATTTTTCCTAGATCCTACAGTAGATGTATTGTTTGGCTTTACTAAACGAGGAACAGACACAGTTTCTATATAATGTTCTACATTGGTACTTATATCAATTAAGTTGGGACAGCAAATACTGTGATTTGGACTTTGACTTACTAGTCATATGGTGTGTAGCGTCTTGGAGATGTTGTCCGACAGAACAGCCGCTCCGACTCTGCTGGGGTGAAGGCCATCAGGACGGAAGAGCCTAGGTCGCTCCCAAAACAGATTCCAATTATTAACAAAGAGCAGTCTCTGTTCATTACACAATGACATTAACCATTCATTTAGAGCAAATAATCTACTGAACCTTTCTTGTCCTAGTCGGTACGTGGGAAGCGGTCCAGACACGACGATCGTTGTTTCTGGCGAAGTGCTGCGTACCGTCTCGATCAGGCTCCTGTAGTCCTTCTTCAGTACCTCCGTCTTCCGCAGCCTGGTGTCGTTCGTTCCCACGTGCAGCACGACAGCTCCGACAAGCTCGTCACCATTCAAGATCTCGGGAACCTGCGTAGAGACATCAAGAACACGAGCACCAGGAAAGCAGTGAGTGCGCACCTTACCTTTGCCAGAGAGAGCGCGGACATGACGGACGGTCGAATCGCCGATGATCACGGCGTCGTCGCGCTCCGACTCGCGAAGAGGTGAGAAGCGGTTCCGGGTGGAGATCTCGAAAGCCGGGAGGGGTGGGGAGGTCCTTGGTCTGGTCCTGGCTCGCGTCTTCCGCCGTGGAATCACCCAGGGTCCATGGTGATGTTTCGGTGCAGGAGTGAATGAAGCCAGGGAGGATCGCGTCCTGTGCAGAGAAACACACGGAGTAGACGAGGTCGGAGTCAAAAAATTATGAACCACTGACCTGTGAGCATCTGCGCGTGATGCTTCAAGCGCGGACCGCCGATCTCGCAGCTCGGCCTGTCTCTCCAGCAGGTCGTGGATCTGCCTCTCGACGGATTCCAGCTCCAACTGCACCGAATGTAGTTCAAAGGTGTCTTCACCTGCACACAGAGGTAGAGTTAGACACACATCCACTATATTCGCCATTATAGCAGATGTGCTATAATGGCGAATTATAGCTTTCAGTTATACAGGTGTAAGTAAGACGATCGATAGGCGAGAGACCACACGTGCAGTGCTAGCGGGCTAAGAATAGTAATGGAAGTTCGGAAAGTTGGATATAAGTAGCGATATCAAAGAAATCTGATTGTTTTTTATAAAGACTAGTATCGGAGATATGTTCACACGTTTGTAAAGTTTAAAATTTAGGTTTATGAACAAATGTGAAAGAAGAAAATCAAGGATTGGGGATCAATTCGACGGAGTTATCCCAGTAAGCTTTTGTTATAAAGCATGTGAGTGTTATAAAGCACCTAGATTACGTATGTAACCTACATTCCCTGATGGAGGGAACGAGACGTTGTGTCTTCCCGGCCACGTCGCTGAGCCAAGCCACTGTTGTGGCTGGACCATTTCCGGCTCCTCAGAAAAATCCTGAATGAAACAGACGTATTTCCCCACCTTTGTACCCGTATGTCCGGGGGCGGGGTATGCAATTACTGTCTGCCAACTTCTCATTGGCCTTTTTTCATAGATCAGAGGCATATTCGGCGCTCAAGAGAGACCCCTAGTATCGCTTCTTCGACACAACGTCTAGTTCCCTCCATCAGGGAACGGAGGTTACATACATAACCTAGACGTTAAGTGTGGCTTTGGGAAATGCATATAAAATATATCAAATGTTTTTTAAATCGCTTGTAGCGCCAAGATAAATTGTTATTGGAAAATGGGACACTGTTCATTAGAATAGGACGTCCACATACTTGTGGCCAGGTAGTGTATTTTTCATAAAGTAGTCCACGATAACTTCCAATACTTCTTCACCCATTGAAAAAAAATAAATTATAGCTGAGCTGTGACAGCACCATTGGCCTCCAATTCCAGACAAAGATATGATGGATTTGTCTAACTGACCAAGGCCTATTTGTTAGCATGATGGTCTAGGAACTGCAAGGTGCATTTTATAGGATTTTGTTTGGGGGGGCAGAAGAAAAAAAAGTGAACAAAAAAGAATGAGAGGATGTAAAATAGAGAAAAAGCCAGGCGTCTCTGTGTGATTGGCGGTGGAGAGGAAAGTGACGAGCACCTCACCAAGGTCAAGTCCAAGGAGAGCACAGCCAATTACTATGCAGATCAGAGCAGGATGTAGTTTAGGGGGATTGCTCAGATGCAATCATATTAGCTGGCCAGAAAGGAAGCGGCTGGCTGACCTCAATCACAGGATCCTGGAGAAGGAAGGAGAGGAACAACATTCTCCCAGCCTAAACCACCTCTCCCTCATCTTCACAATAACATGATTAACAAACCAAACATGTCAGTAAGTCTGTGTGCAAGAGAATTAGAGTAAGATGCGCATCTTGTTGGCTGGTCATGCTGTTCTGAACAGATGTAATAGTGCGTGTTTAAACCTGGCCAGATTGGAGCACATCTCTTCTCTGATTATTAAATGTGTTAAGGCTTGTATGCAGAGTCCAAAATAAACTTTTTCTCATACCTAGGATTGTAAACTGTCTGAATGAACGAGTAACTGAAGTCATGCATCTTTTCTATTCTTGCGATAGTAGTGAATAATGCCTGTAACCAGTAACCATAGTGACATATTCCTGTTAACTTGTACCAAAAATCATTAGTTTACATGATACAAAAATCAGCTAATTAAAAAAAAGTAACAAAACCCATGTTTAAATGACATTTAAAACCATCTGGTTATTCTCTGCTTTTGATGTCAAAACATAAACAGGCATGTTCACAAAAATTTCACGCATTGGATAAGCCAGTAAAAACGCAGATCAAGGGGTGAACAAGCAAAACAGAATCAAGATAATGGGCATAAATCTACGAGTCCTTACTATTTTGTGCTTAAACTGTTTATGACCTCATAAACTGTTTGAGGTATTTATATGACCTTATATCTTGTCAGCTTATTCTACTATTTTGACATATAGTTACCATTTACATACTATTGTATTTACATGGTGCTTCAAGGTAATTTAGGGTACTTTCACACTAGCTCTTCTGGTGCGTACCCAAGTTTGAATGATGTCACAGTTCGACTCGTTTGGGTGGTGTGAATGCTGTTTTCCGAACTTGGGAATGCACCTGCGAACCACACCCGAGTTTGCTTGAAAAGGTGGTCTGGGGTACGGTTCATGTGAACTCCAGTGCAGTTTGCTGCTAATATTTACACAATTGTACCAAATCACAGAAGTGAACTGCTATTGATGACATATAAGTCACTTCTTTGCAGGCTCCTGATCGCAGTTATTATGGTTGAATGAATTTCTAATACCAGCTTGTGTCCAAATAAATCACCTTCACAGAGCAATTCACATTCTTCACATCTCTTGCAACACATTCGCAGACTCATGTCAGACAAACGATAATATTCTTCACATCATTGCACATTCAATACTTCCGTGGCAGACAAACATAATTTTCATTTTGTGCATTTAAAGTTTTGGTGGTAAATCCAAAGAGATTAATACTTTAATAACACAGCGAAGCTGAGGTCTCCTTGAATTGTTGCCTAGGGACAGTGGTAAACAACTGCCACTTGGACTCACGTTGATGATGTAATAGGAACGTGGTTCAGACCCAAAAGATATGATGTGAACAGAGCCCAGCGGTGAGAGGGAGATGGGGGAGGAAACAAATTTAGGTTTGGTCCAAGCAATCGAACCAAATGTGAAAGCACCCTAAAAGAATACGATGGTACTTCACTAGGCCTGTATGAATACCATTTCATATACCATTGTATGGTACTCCTACTGTTGTTAATAGCACTGTACATGTGCAAAATAATTGGTAATGCCATGGTACTTTTTTATGTGTTTCCAGGTTGCTAAGTGTTTTGATACTTTTTTGGTTGCACATGTGTTCTTCATCACTTGCAAACAATATGTCACATTTGCAGGTTTGGTTTCCATTGATTGTAGATAAATATCCACTGCAACCAGCATCATCTTTGTTTTCAGTGTTATAAAGTATTCCTTGAGTGTGGTAACTGCTCCGAATGATACAGCAGAATCAAATTAAATCGTGAACTGATTCAGACCATTTTGCAATCATATATGACCAATTCACTGTAAAGAACTGACTAAAATTAGTGATTAAATTGTGAATGACATCTTTTGATCTGATTCAAAACTGGCGACAACACCGGATTCATGACATGATGTAGCTACAACCTCTACCTAATCAATAAAGTAGATTTTATTTTTTTTATTGAGCAAAACACAAATTAACAAAACATAGCAGCTTATACATACACACGCACATACATACACACATATACATATATATATATATATATATATATATATATATATATATATATATATATATATATACAGTATATATATATATATATATATATATATATATATATATATACACATACATACTTACATATACACATAACAAAACACTAAATAAAATAAAAAATACAAAATACAAAAAAAAAATAAAATACAAATGAAAACAAAAAAAAAAAAAACAGGAAAAAAAAGTATAAAATATAAAATATAGATATAGTAGTGTCTACATGTATTGTGAAAACTTTAAGGACTAGGTTAATTTAATGTCATATAATAGTAATCATTATTATTAATTACATGTGATGGGCAGTTTTTTCTGGTGATGTTGTGGAGAGAGAGAAAAAGAAAGATTTATAGATTTAAACTTAGATAGATATGGAATAATCAGTTATAATAATAATAATAATAATAATACTAGTAATAATAATACAATAATAATAGCAATAATAACACTAATAGTAGTAGTATTCACTACTGAAAACCTAATTGATTTAAAAACAAGCAAAGCTACCTTGTCGCTACTAAGAAATGTAGTTCAGCTATAAGCTTCGCTATTTGGAACTGCCCATCACTGGTAAACATGCTCAGTGACTAAAGAAAACATCAAACATGGCAACTTCCAAACACAGAAAGTCTAATCACACTTTTTTAATAAACCAGTCTGACGAGGGGGCCTGGGTAGCTCAGCAATTAAAGACGCTGACTACCACATCTAGAGTCACAAGTTTGAATCCAGGGAGGGCTGAGTGACTCCAGTCAGGCTTCCTAAGCAACCAATTGGAGCGGTTGCTATGGCAGGTAGAGTCATGTTGGGTTACCCTCCTCGTGGTCGCTACAACATGGTTCTTGCTTTCGGTGGGGCGTGTGATGAGTTGTGTGTGGATGCCGTGGAGAATAGCGTGAGCCTCCACACATGCTAGGTCTCTGCAGTAACACGCTCACCAAGCCACGTGATAACATGCGGGGACTGACAGTCTCAGACGTGGAGGCAACTGAGATAAGCCACCACGAGGACTTAGAGCGCATTGGGAATTGGGCATGCCAAATTGGGGAGAAAAGGGGAGAAAATCTCCCAAAATAAATAAATAAATAAAAATAAACCAGTCTGACAGCAGCTTTGAATGCTTTTTATTTTTAACTGAGTTTTGGGTTGTGTTTAGACCACAAACTGGTGGGAGCAGCTGCTGTCGAATGACAGGAACTGAATCTAAAACCTTTGAATGACACAGCCATTATATCCATCTTTGCGAGTTTTCCTCTCCCATCGCTGACCGGTCCTATGGTGGGTACCCAGAGCCAGGTAAGTGCTTCGATGTTTCCCGACTCAGCACAGCACCTCAACGTGGAGCCACCGGCTTTGCTCTGCTGCGAGGCCCCATCCGCCGGTACATTTGACGTGATTGTCCCCTTGGTCTCCCATGCCCGGAGCTTGGAAGGCATGGCTTTTGCTCCCCTACCCGTCG
The DNA here is from genome assembly GCA_032164185.1 of Moxostoma hubbsi. NCBI lineage: Eukaryota > Metazoa > Chordata > Actinopteri > Cypriniformes > Catostomidae > Moxostoma > Moxostoma hubbsi. The sequence goes on along the minus strand of JAVLUX010000022.1, from coordinate 35,126,637 downwards.
TGATGGCTGACCAGGACCGTCCGACTCGGCTATGCAATTCAGTTTGCAAGGTGTCCGCCAGGGTTCATTGGCGTCAGTTTTACCTCAGTGTAGGGTGAGAATGCCGGCATAAAGATTGGTTTGCGGCGGTAGACAGGGAGGACGCGTACATCTACGTCTCGATTTTACCTCAGCACAGGCCCTTTCTGTGGCTCGCCTTCAAGGGCCGGTTGTACAAGTACAAGGTCCTCCCCTTCGGTCTGTCCCTGTCGCCTTGCATCTTCACGAAAGTTGCAGAGGCAGCCCATGCCCTGCTAAGGGAGGTGGAACCAGATGTTTTCAATCTCGTCCCCAACACCACTGGGCATCGATGCGCTGGAGCATCAGTGGCCAACTGTGCTTCTTTACGTGTTTCTACCGATCAATCTGTTGCACTCGGTTCTGCAGAGGGTTCGGGAGGATCGTGTTTGGCTTCTGTTAGTGGTGCCGTATTGGTCATCTCAAGTATGGTTTTCGACTCTGGTCTCTCTCCTGGAGAGAATGCCTTGGGAGATTCCAGTCAGAATGGACGTGTTGTCTGCACGGGGCAACATTTGGCACACTCAGCCTGAGTTATGGAAAATGTGGGTTTGGCCCATCAGCGGGGTCCCCATTTGAACGATGGTTTATCCTCTATGGTGGTTGATACCATCTAAATAATAGAGCTCTATCAACAAGAAGGTTATTTACATGTAAACAGCATTTTTTTGGCTCTTATGTGAAGCGTGGAGTGAGGATCCAGTCCACTGCCAAGTTGGCTCAGTGCTGGATTTTTTTGCGTTTTGCTGGAGCATTTTGGGGCCAGGTTTACCCCAGCAAAGCTTAAAGTATACTGTGCCACTATAGCAGCTGAACATGCACTGGTGATTGGAGTTTCTGTTAGAAGACTTACTCTTGTCTCTAGTTTTATGCACTGAGCACACAGGCTTAGACCTTCTCATCCCATCTGTGTCCCTTTATGGTATATATCTGTGGTGTTAGAGTCATTCTTGGCTGCTCCGTTCGAGCCTTTAACATCAGTATCAGATACATTTTTTAAAACGGCCCTGTTATTAGCATTGGCATCGTTTAAGAGGGTTGGTGATTTGCATGCCCTGTCGATCAATCCTTTGTGTATGGAATTTGCTCCAGGTTTATCTAAGGCCATTCTGAGACCTCATTTGGGCTATAAAGTCATCTCTAAGTTTTTCACCAACAGATTGTTCATTTGCAGTCCTTTTCTCCTCCGCAGTTTGAGTAGGAAGAACATAAAAGGCTGTATATGTTATGCTCAGTGCGGGCTCTGCAGGTATATGCTCACCATACTAGTCAATGGCATAAGTCAGAGCAGTTGTTTGTGTGCTTTGGTGGCCACAAAAAGGGTGTTTTAGTGTCCGAGCAGAGACTGTCTCATTGGATTGTTGATGCAATCTTGAGCGCTTACGAGGCACGTGGTTTGCCTTTGCCTCTGGGTATTTGAGCCCATTCTACAAGGAGCATGGCATCCTCACAGGCATTGGCTTGTGGTGCATCCTTGGAAGATATTTGTATGGCGGTAAGATGGTCCTCTCCGCATACTTTTGTTAAATTTTATAATTTGGACAAGAGTTTGTCTGCTGGTCAATCTTCCTTTACAGCAATAACCTCATTAGCATTAGATAGATGTGGATTAGACCTGCACAACATTCAGAAGAAATTATGGATCATTCTTTCTTACAGAACTGTTTCAGCTCAGCCATACTCTTAGGGTGTCTGGTGTGAATGGCTCTATTGAGGTCATTCCACAGCGTCTCTATTGGGTTAAGGTCTGGGCTCTGACTGGGCCACTCCAAAAGGTGGATTTTCCTTTTTTGAAGCCATTCTGTGGTGATTTTACTTTGATGTTTAGGGTCATTGTCCTGCTGCATGACCTGAGTTCACATACTTTTTACTATACTGTGAATGTTTGAATGATGTATTCAATATGTACAAGAACATTACAAAAATTTGTGTACTATCAGTTAAAACAGATTGTGTTTGTTCATTATTGTAATGTAGATGAAGATCAAACCAGATTTTAAGACAAATTTATGCATAAATATAGGTAATTCCAAAGGATTGAGTTTCTGAGTTGGAAAACTTAGTTTGCCTTAAACTTGGAATATGGCAAAGGATATGGCAAGTCATTCTGTAACAAATGGTTTTATTCATTTTACTACTGTAAATGCAGCTACCTTGCTAGTGCTTGCCTTTCAGTCATATACATTTACAAATATCAGTAACTATTTGATGCATATTTTAAATTTTTCCAAAAAGAAAGTAGCATTTATTTGACTAAAATCTAATTAAAGTCAATCGTTTACATTTTTTAATGGAATTAATTAAATGCTGTGCTGATTAATAAATGAAATGAATTGCAATATCAATATTTACTGAGAAAGGCCCCTTAATTAAGATCTAATATTATAATTCATATAATTTAAACACATTACATCATATTTTCATATTGTGTCAACAGAGAAGCATTTAGGAAACACAAAAAGTGTCTTTAGAAGTCAAAATAGCCTATTGTTTTTTATAGATAAAGTTACTGTTTTTAAACAAACACTAGGCTCCAGCATTTTCAGGTTCTTTTGGCACAGAAGAAAAGAATTGCCGCTTCTCTCCAAAAAAGTTTGTGAGGTTGTAACAATGTGGCGATGAACTTACCACTATGTAAGATCTTACTATTGGACAAATGGGACCCTGTCTCCACCCTCGCATTGCATAGGCTACTTTGGTGAGAGGACGTGAAGAAAAATAGGGAACTGTTACACTTCTACAGTTATGTCTGTACATTTGTTTTAACTGCAGTAACTGTTCAATCGCAACTGGCTGTTAATAAATTTGAAAAGGAATATGATATTATTGAAGTAAATATTATTCATTTCTGTATGTGGACCAAAAATGTATTCAGTAAAAATACATATTGCATGTTTTTTTAGCACTGTAGGTTCAAATCTATATGCCATATATAGGCTTCAGAAGTGTGTAATGTGTGTGTTAAGTTCATCAACCTTTTACATGTCCCACATAATCACACAGACCTACTATATTATATTTCCATTTCCATTGAACAACTTCATTATTGGCCTACTTCCTTCTGCATTATTTTTAATTGATGGTTTATGTACTCATGCATTAGACAAATGCTTTTGGAGTTTCTTACTTTGGGTGCTCACTAGTTTTTATCATATCTAGTCATAAGCGCTTTAATTTCAGGACACTTTAGTTTGAAAATTTTAAAAATGCATCTCGAGATCACTGCATTCTGTTATGCTTGGTCCAGCAATCCGTGGGTGTGTCTCAATCAAATCCCTCCCAGTAGTCAGGACACTGGTCAGGGAGTTGGCCATTTCTAGAGTTGTCCCAATTGCACATTTGTCCAGTACACTGGAACTAATGATTGCTAATAATTCCCAGAATTCATCCTTAAACTCAGGGAGCATCATTGCTCACTGTTGCCTTACTGGAAATGTCGTCAGTCTTCTGAAGTCTCTCAAGTCATTGGAGAAGGAGTGCAAGTGTAAATATTTGATGTTGAAGCCTTATTTTCTCTTTAAAGGAGAATTACAGTATCTTTCAACCACAATGTTCACGAAAGGGAAACAACATATTGAAATATTACAGTTGTTAGAAAATATAAAAAATACACTCCTTTGTAATCTCTGTTTGTAATATATATTTCGTAATAACACTGTACGGTTAATATCTACAATGAAAACACACGATAGTGCCATTTACACAATGTTGCTGATTAATAACAACTGTGTTTAAAAGTGCCACCTTATAATAGTATCTCAGGTAGAGAGTGTTCCCAATTCTTAGTTGAACAATACCCTTGCCAGTGCACGAATTTGATTACTATACACTGACTCATGACATAGGGAGTTAATTGAGATACCCTTTGAGCACAAAAGTGTGTCTGTGGAAGTGTGTCTGTGGAAGGCTGTGTTGCCTGCCTGTTCATTGGTATGATGAGATGTGTTGCCTGCACAGCTGGAGTGCTGACTGCCCCCTACTGCCAAAAATTTGCAAAAACATCATGGTGGTACATCAAGCATGAATTGCTGCGATGGTAGGAACATTCTTTATTATAAAATTGACATACAGGTTGGGGGCATGATTAATTGTGTTAAAGTTTTTAATTAATAAATGAATGTATTAAATTGACAGCCCTACTAAAATCCCATTATCATTAACAAAGTGGACTTTGAAAGTTCCCCCAGGAAACACTGAAAAATTAACCTGCCATCCTCCATGTTTCCTATTCTCTCTTACAACAAAGCACTTCAGCGTGACGTTCTCATATGTACGACTTCCGAAGTGGGAAGTAGGATAATTCCGATAGCATTTGAAGGTAGCATCAATTTTTTAACTGCTCTATATCACCTGGTTTTAGGGCTTCTTTGATAAATAATGAGGGCTGATTTGATAATGGTGGCTGAGAGACAAGAGAAGAAGAAAGAAAAATAAAGAGGCACAGAGTCCTGGTGTCCCGTAATGGAATCTGCATGGCATGCATACATAAATCAGAGAACATTTTCACATGCATAATATTTCTTCATCCATTGTCTTTGCTCGAAATGAGATCAGGTTTGAGGGGTGGGGGTGCTGAAGAGAGATGGAATTTTTCTTTTTTTGTTTAACTCTCTTTTTCTCTTGCTCTTCAAGAATGACTGTCTTTAATGCTTCTAATCTCTTGTGCTGACAGCATAGCAGTGCTGAGAGGCTGCAATGGGAGGTGTCGAGGTGCCTGGCAGACAGCTGCTCTCTCTCTTTCCCCCTACACGTTTGTGAGTGTGTGTGTATTTGAGAGAAAGTAAGGCAGCAGATAGAGAGAGTTTGCACATTTCAAGCATGTCGTTGGGACTTTTGGGAGATTTAAGGAAGACAGGTTTTCTCTCTCTCTGTCCCTTGCTCACTCACTCTCTTTCTCTCTTGCTCTCCCCTCTGGTGCTTTGTTATGCTAATGTTGAGGGATGTAACGGATTCATAGTGATTTTTCATCTGGCGAGTGACGAGAGATAAAAAGGAAGTGATGAGGTGTTTTGATTGTCCTCAGTGTTTGGCTCTAGCTCACTAACAAGCCACAACATTGTACAGATGCCATTTTCAAACACCCTCCATTTGCATCTCCAAGGCTGCACTCTATCGCAACCCCTCTAAAAGTTTATGCCCCCTCATTAGACGAAGCGCATGTATAAGATTAAAAATGCGGGACACTTTTATTTCCAGTGAGCCCTCTCTTCTGTGCATAGTAAAAGCAGATGTTATCATGCGGCTGATGCTATATTTATGCCATTGCTCCTCACTGCCGTGGGCGTGCAAGGCAACAGGGGTTTGAAAATGAGCTGCTGTATCAGTGCAAGGTAACCGTTTCTTAATCACATTTGCATTTTTATTTTGAGAGATTCTTCAAATGGTTGCGTTATTGAGGATTTATGGCAAGGCTCTTCGCTTGATATTCCATCAACTTACTCATAAAGGAGCCACTCCATAATTCAGCTCAAGATGAATCTGCCCACCCCAGCCGAATAATTAAGTAGTAGATTTTTGATGCAGAAACTTCAGATAAATCATTTGTTTATGAGTACCGAAACCTTGAGGGCACAGAAGCTACAGTTTAATGGCAGATCCCTCACAATAGCATCTTATCCATGTGGAGTAGACTTTAGTCCTTTGGTTATCATAATCATCTCATATCGATAAAACCATCACATGGCAAATTTCTGCATTTCATGTTCTTTCTTTGCTATGTCAAAATATAAACAATGGAATAAATTGTCATATCAGAATTATGTTCATTGTTTTGCATTATTTCCAAGGCATCACAGAAAACTACACCTATTTGAAGTTGGATTACGCAGCCACTATTTGGGACAGAAGTTTAGCCATGAACATGTGACAGATAAATCTCAGTGTTTGCACAGTAAAACATCCAAACTATCTGATACCTTTCAGTGCACACAGGCGATCTCAACAACACCACCACTTAACAAGTTAAATTGTTTTAGCCAAAGATGATTGGTTAACTTGCACTCAATGGTTAGAATGCCCCCCATTCATTCGATGTTCACCACCTCAAATCTTCAGTGTGAAAAATAATACAATTTTGCCTCTTATTTGAGAGGGTGCCAGATATTCCTCTCTCAGTTTCTGCTAGGTTGCTCACCATTGCCTCTTTGATGCTCGGTTGAACTGTCCTTTCACAAAATATTGTACTACCGTTTGTAGGAGCCAATGGATCTTCAATAGAGCAAACATGCAAAGGTTTCAATCACTTCCAACCTCTGGATCCACAAATACTTTCTCTAAAATTCAAATAAAAGAAACAAAAATTATGGATTAAGCTAGGTTTTAATAGAGAAAATTTGGATATATTTAAATTAACTTTAGACTGATCTTTTGTTTAAGTTGCTTTCTGTCGCTGGTTATTAGTTCAAAAGGCCTGAAGGTTTGCTTTAGTTTTTTTGAGGGGGATGAAGAATTTCTTCACAATTGACTTTTTACACCAATGGAAATGTAATCATGTTTTGTTTACTCTGACTTGATTTCATTTAGTTCTCTCCAAAAATGTGATTCAAGGTTTTGAATAAACTTCAGGGCCTTTGGCTCTGCATATTTTTTTGCAGTCTTGATTGTGTTTACCAAGATATAATTGGGAACCTTCTGTCACCTTGTTATTCATTAAAGTTTAAAGGTGCACTCAGATTTTTTTCTTCCTTAAAAAGTGTTACACCTAAAGAAATTTGACAAATCAAGCATAGTCAGTTCAGGCAGGTCACGTGAGTCATGATGCTCAGCTGATCATGATGTCTACCAATACAATTCAGGCACTTATCAGAGCGGTCCTATTAAGATCTCCAATAATTCATTCCTTAGCTTCCTTTCCATTGCATGGATGCAAGCTACACTTAACACCCTCCTCCATCCCCAGGTTCACCTCTTGTATGGTAGCTTTGCTTTTTAGTTTTTCTCTGTCTGTCTTGTGTTCTGTGCTCTAAGACCACAATTGTTTGCCAGTTTTGAATTTATATCTTTAATGTGTTATTGCACCTTGTTCTTTATTTATCAACTTCATATTTTGAAGTTCTTTTAGTGTCCATTTAGTGTCAGAAAGTTAAAGAAATGGAGCAACATTGTAATAATTCTGCTGGATCTGTTCTGATCTGTTCTGTTTATTCACTGCACTCCCTGCTCTGTCCATGAATGGTTGCATGGATGGGTGGAGAGTTTGCCTAAAACTAAAGTCATAGATTTAGGTAGGGCTGATAGGGACATGTCCCTACCAACTTTCAGAAAATCGGAAATGTCCCAACCAACATTTGGGCAATTTGAACACGTATAAAATACTTTAACTTTATAATATGTTATTATTATAATTTAAATGATTATTTAAATCATTTCATTACTCATGTGTAGTGTAAATCATTCTCCAACATCTTCCGAAGCAGTGCATTGTCACATAGCACCTGTTACTACATGTTGAGCCGATATCGGGAGCATTATGATGTATACATGCAAGGAAGGGCAGCCGGTGGATTTTTTGGTGCCCCCCTAGAGTAACTTGGTGCCCTTTTCGAGGGTTATTGACTGCGTAATCAGACTGCGTAAACTGCGCATAAGCAGGGGCTTATTGAGTACATTTTACACAGGATTTTATAGCACCAGTAAAACAAATCCAATTAAAGTTTTATACTTTAAAACCATTCTATTGGTTTATAAACTAGATGGTAAACCTCATTCTGTGATAATTCTCATGCACGTTTGCAGCTAGCAAGTCTCGGTAAAGATTAGAATTAGAGAATGAGCCACAAACGCTTCTTTTAATTGCTTTGGACACTAAATGTGAGTTATCATTTAGGCATCACCTTGTTCTTCAGCACAACATGGAGGTTTATAAACAAGGTTCGGTAGGAGCAAGGTTATTTTATCTGACCAATCAGACCGATAGAGTAAGCATATATAAATAGCCGCTTACCTCTACATGGCATCGAGTCTTCTGGCATCCCTCCACCTCTCCTTTCTCCTCTTATTCATGCTCAGGTCAAGCCTCAAGCCTCGAGCCCTTCGCCTAGGGCATCGAACCACAAACGTTTACACTATCCTCTAAGCAGGATTACATTAACTTGCAAACTACTGAAATTCTGTAATAACAAACATGGAGAACATCATCCCAACATAACATGATATTTCCATTTGCTTTTACAGCTTCTCCTCAGTTCATCCTCTTGCATCTAGATAAAGTGATCTTCCCCTCAAACCTGCATTATTAGCCAGCACATTTGCATCACAATGTGTCCAGACAGAAATAATGACTCTGTCAGCCAGTGCAAGGCTGGCAATAAAACAGACAGATCCCGTTACCTCCCGTTTTCCAAGGGATCAAGACTAGTCATGTTGAACAAACAGATTCTGAGCAGAGATTCATAAGAGATCATCGTGCCCTCACATTTGAGATGAGTGAAACAAACCTATTAACAAAGTAATAGAGGAAGATTCTGGATTATCACCAAATGTACTGCATTGTTGGTGTGTATCGTACACTTCACAGCCTCTGCCCAGCTGATGTTAGATGTGGGACCAGCAAACTGATTGATGGATTGTTATTTGCATGTAACTAAACAATTAGGCCCATTAACCCCCACTTGAATTCTCATTCAAGAATGGTCTGTCTGTCTGTACACTGTAAACATCCCCACTTTTATCTGGCATTACTGTGGATCTTTAAATGATCATTTATTTTACTTGTAATACCACAGTTCAAGCACTTTGTTTTACAGCAATGGGTGTGTGTGTGGCAACAGCATTAGCCTTGACACTAGGTGAAATTAACAGTAATCACACTCTCTGTAAAATTATTCACATCATATTCCCCACATTATAGATAAAAACTCATAACACATGCTGCCTACTTCAGTGCCAATATGAATAGAAAACATAAGTGGTCTTAAATGTTTTTCTTCACTGCACAAAAAGACATGACCTTCACTTCAGAGTGTCTCTGAAAGTACTGGGCCTCATCTGGGATTGAATATTGATGTTTAGGGGTGATGACTTGTCCCTGGGCAATGTGATGAGTACGATATATACAAGCACACTGGACAGACATCTCTTAATGAGAATGGGCCCCTCTCACATACCGTATGTGGCATATAGGTCTTTAAAGTGCAAGCCCTTACCCACCCCAAATTCATTTGAATATAGGATGCTGATTTATGACCTTATTTGGACTGTCTTCTGTATGCAAATGCCAGAGGCTTCTTTGGGTACATGCATAATGAGATTCTCAGGGTCATCCCTTTGGAGTGTCACCACTATAACACGGTCTTCGGGGGTGGGGGTTGCAGGAGTGGCAGAGCAGGGGGAGGTTCCCATAATGCTGTACCTGCAAAGAGATGTCAGTGTCTGGCAGAGGCCTCTCTGTGCCTCTTTTTCGTCCCACTCCACATTCACTTATTAACGTCAGCTACGCAGTGGATAAGCTTTATTACGATCTGACGCTAATTATGGCTTTGGTCTGTGTGTGTGTTTAATAATTGCCTGCTCCGAGGGCATTCAACGGTTGTCCGTGCGGGACTGAAATTGAATTTTAAGACATTAACTGATTGCTGTGAGTACCCAGATCAGAGTGAATTTGAATAATTGTTATTCATGTCATCTTTATGAGGCTGTGACGGGAGAACACAGGAGAGTCTTTTTCACTTTTCATTTCTTGCATTATTTCAATTTTTAAATCCAAGGCAGTGTTGTTTTGGCAGTATTATTACTTCTTAATGCCAGTTCACAGTTCACAATGATAAAACATTTTAACAATAATAAAAAAAATCTATTAACTGATCCATTCAAGGATCAGCTTTCCAACATACATGTAATCAAAAAGACATTTTGAGATGTAAAGTTAATTTACAATAAGGTTCCATTTGTTAACATTAACGACAACATTATTTAACAAGAAGAAACAATGAACAATACTTTTACAGCATAAATTAATCTTAGTTAATGGTAATTTTAAAATGTACTAATACATTTTTTAAATCTAAAGATGTATTTGTTAACATTCGTTAATTCACTATGAACTAAAAATAAACAACTGCATTAAATAAATGTAAAACATTAAATTAATAAATGCTGTAAAAATATTGTTTGAATGCTGCGCTGCTAAGCGCTATGGGGAAACAATCTTATTGTGAGCTGCTTCTGAACATGTGTGTAACACGTCAATGAAATTGACTGGAATTTATAGCCTCGGTTGGTGAGATCATTGGACGCACCTGTGACGAGGCTATAAATAGAAGGCGTCACCAGAGTGTCGTCAGATTATTTTTCTGAAGAGCGGTCCTGGGACGTCCCAGTGCGGCAAAAGAAGCGCAGCATCTCGTTCCGCTTTTTTCAGGGAACAAGGGTTACACAAGTAACCCGAGACGTTCCCTTTACAAAAAGCTTCACTTTGATGCTGCGCTGCTAAGCGCTATGGGGAACGAAATGCCCACGCCGCCGCACTGGGGCTGTCCGGACCCCTGATCGTTGTGAAGTGTTTTCACAGAACGCGAGAGGCTCCAGACATGAGCTTGAGATGTCGACTCAAGGGCATAAGCCCGGAGTAGCAGAACATCTAACACCATAAAATCCGAAGAGTGTGTACGGAAAGGACTAACCTGCCGTATCACAAACCTGGTTTAGACATGAGCTTGAGATGTCGACTCAAGGACATAAGAGTCCGGAGTAGCGGAGCATCTAGCCTACAAAGTCAAAAGATGAGTTTTAGAAGCCGATTCAAAGGCTCTAACTCAAAAGTTCGTACCATGAACTTGGATTTGGCATGAGCCCGGGATGTTGACCCAAGGACATAGTCCGGGGTAGCAAAACATCCCAGCCAATGTAGAAATTGTAGAATGTGTGTGGAGGGGACTAGCCCGCCACGTCATAAACTTGCTCCTGCATGAGTTTGAGATGTCGACTCAAGGACGTAAGAGCCCGGAGTAGCATGAACATCCAAACTATAGAATTTAATGAATGTGTGCGGAGAGGACCAGCCTGCCGCATCACAAACTTGCTGCAGAGGGACCCCTCTAGCCAAGGCTTTAGAGGAAGCGACCCCTCTGGTGGAGTGAGCCCTGACACCTACTGGCGAAGCTTGACCGCACGCCTCATAGGCCAGGGCAATAGCATCCCTCACCCAATGTGACATAGTCTGCTTACTAGCGGCCGCCCCCTTGTTGCGGCCCCCATAGCAAACAAACAATTGCCCTGACTTACGCCACTGGCTTGTGCGGTGGACATAAATCTGAAGGGCACGGACTGGGCAAAGTCCATGAAGTCTTTCCTGCTCCGGCGTTAAAAACAGCGGGGAGCAGAAGGCTTCTAAAGTGACAGGATGTACTGTCGAAAAAGGAACTTTAGGAAGATAATCAGGGTGAGGATGCAATATAGCTTTTGCCATACCGGGGGCAAATTCTAAGCAGGCCGGCAGAATAGACAGAGCCTGTAGATCCCCAATCCTCTTAAGAGAGGTAATAGCCATAAGGAAGACCATCTTGAGAGTCAGAAGTCTGTCAGACGCTGATTCCAGAGGTTCAAAAGGGGTCTCGACCAGAGCCTCCAGGACTATAGTTAAGTCCCACGAAGGAGTTCTGGCCCTAACGGGAGGTCTCAGTCGCCTGGCTCCACGAATGAAGCGGGCGAGTAGAGGATGTCTCCCTAAAGGCACCCCGTCAATCAGGGCGTGGCAAGCTGAAATGGCGGCCACATAAACCCTGAGAGTAGCGGGGCACATGCCTGCTGACAGTTTCTCTTGCAGAAACTCCAGAACTGAAACAATTTGGCAGTTAACTGGATCTGCATCGTGTGAACTGCACCACCTTTCGAAGACACCCCATTTATTGGAGTAAATTCTTCTGGTGGAGGGAGCCCTAGCACTAAGAATGGTTTCAATAACCCCAAGCGACAGCCCTGTGTCCCTCAGTTGGTGCCCTTCAGGGGCCAAACGTGAAGTCTCCACAACTCGGGCCGGGGATGAAATATTGTCCCCTGTGCTTGAGACAGAAGGTCCTTCCTGTCCGGAATCGCCCAGGGCGAGCTGTCTAGGAGAGGCATCATCTCGGAGAACCAAACCCTGTTCGGCCAGCGAGGCGCTATCAATAAGAGGCAAGACCCTTGCTGGCGAACTCTGGCCAGGACTCCCGGGAGCAGAGAGATCGGAGGGAACGCATACAGGCGCATTCTGGGCCATGTATGCGCCATCGCGTCCAGACCCAGAGGGGCTGGGTGACTCAGAGAGAAGTAGAGGGGACATTGTGCAGTCTCTTGAGAGGCGAAGAGGTCCACTTCGGCTCTGTAAAATCTCTCCCAGATCTGTTGTACTACCTCGGGATGGAGTTTCCACTCGCCCGATGGTAAGATTCGTCTGGACAGAAAATCTGCTCCCACATTCAGGCGTCCAGGGATATAGACTGCCCTGAGTGACAGTAACTTGCCCTGGGCCCAAAGGAGAATCCGACGTGCCAGCAAATTGAGGTGGCGAGAACGTAGGCCTCCTTGATGATTTATGTAGGAGACTGCCGCTGTGTTGTCCACCCGCACAAGGACGTGGCAGCCTCTCAAATGTTGGAGAAAGTATTTCAGGGCCAGAAATACTGCCATCAGCTCGAGGCGATTTATGTGCCAATCGAGTTGATGACTCTCCCATACCCCTTGGGCTGGACGACCACTTAAGACCGCACCCCAACCCGTCAGGGAGGCGTCTGTCGTAAGCATCCTGCGACGACACAACGCACCAAGAGTGGGACCCAAGGTGAGAAACCGGGGTCTGAACCACATAGAAAGGGAACGAAGCACTGGGCGCGTAACCCTTATTTGCCTGAGGGGACTGGCCCTTGGATGAAACCCTCTGGCTTTTAGCCACAGCTGAAACGGTCTCATATGGAGAAGGTCCAAAGGAATCACCGTGGACGCAGACGCCATGAGACCCAAAATTCGTTGGAACTGAAGAACAGTGCAAACTTGACCTAGCCTGAGAATGCTCAGGGAGTTCTGAATGGAGGTGACACGAGCGGGAGACAACTGTGCCTGCATCGTGACCGAATTCCATATAACCCCCAGATAGGAAATTTTCTGGGTCGGGGAAAGAACGCTCTTTTTGGCGTTGAGTCTCAGACCCAGAGAACCTAGATGAGCTAAGACGATATCCCTGTGCTGAACTGCCAGTTCTTGAGACTGGGCTAGGATCAGCCAGTCGTCTAGATAATTCAGAACGCGGATGCCCTGGAGTCGCAACGGAGCCAGTGCTGCATCCATGCATTTCGTGAATGTGCGGGGTGATAAGGCTAGACCGAATGGAAGGACCTGATACTGGAAGGCTTCGTCCCCGAAAGCGAACCTCAGGAACTTCCTGTGCTGTGGCAGAATTCCAATATGAAAGTATGCGTCCATGAGGTCGATCGTGACCATCCAATCGAAGCGTTGGAACTGAGACACGATGGACCTGACTGTTAGCATCTTGAACCTGAGCGTCTTGACAGAGCGGTTCAAGGCACGAAGATCCAAGATGGGACGCAACCCCCCCCCCTTCTTGGGGACCAGGAAGTATCTGCTGTAATAGCCAGACTCTTTCTCTGGAAGGGGAACATGTTCTATGGCCCCTTTCTCCAAGAGATTTCGCAGTTCTACCTGAAGTAGAGATGCCTGTTTCGGGCTTACGGTAGTGGAAAGCACGCCGTTGAAGCTCGGAGGGCGGCAAGCGAACTGAATTCTGTAGCCTTTTTCTACTGTTTTTAGAACCCACATAGAAATACCTGGCAGAAGTTTCCACGCTGCCAGGTTCTCTGAGATGGGAACTAATTTCAAGACTTCCTGTCGAGGGGGTGTAGAATGTTCCGTGTCCTGGAATATGGCAGGAAGCGACGGTACATTCAACATTTTGTTGGAAACCCCTGTCACCCGAAACACCAAGGGTGGCTGGAGTGAAGAGGTTTCGTGAGGGTATCGGGAGGGCCGAAGTGAATGATACACGCGCCCCGTCCCGAAGGGAACTACCCTCACAAGGTTGGAAACAAAGACGTCAGGGCTTCTTTCTCTTAGAGATAACAGCCCTGAGGTCTTGTTTGGGAGGTTGCTGAGAACGACGAGTCTGTCCCCAATCTTTACGAGGGGGAGCACGACTTGCCACGCTCTGCTTCTGAACCTCCCTCCTCACAGAATCAGGGCGAGACTGGGTGACTGACGGCCTCGCCCCCTGAGTGCGACGAGGAAGGAATTTTCCAAAAGCCTCCTCATGGCTTTTCGCCTCCTGGAATCTGGAGATGACCGTATTCATGGCGTCGCCAAAGAGACCAGAAGGCGAAACTGGGGCATCAAGAAGGAAAACCCTGTCCTTATCCTTGATGCCGGATAGATTCAGCCACATGTGCCTTTCAGTGCTAACCAAAGCGGACATAGACCGGCCAATAGCACGGGCTGACTGCTTGGTGGCACGGAGAGACAAATCAGTAGCTCGACGAAGCTCAGAGAAAGCTTCATCGTCGAGACTCCTTCCCGCACTCAAATCTTTTAGCAGGTCAGCCTGGTATGCCTGCAAAACAGCCATGGTGTGCAACGCAGCACCAGCCTGACCAGCCGCTTGATATGCTCTCCCGACCAGCATGGAGGTTACCCTGCATGGCTTAGAAGGGAGAGCAGATTTATTAAGAGATGACGTAGAACCCGGCGAGAGATAACCCGCAAGTGTCTCTTCGACCGGTGGCATCTTTAAATACCCTCGCGCCTCAGCGCCGACGATAGTCGAATATATTGACGTCGAAGGCACGTGAATGCGCGAAGTATAAGGCTTGTTCCAAGAACGAGAAAGTTCGTCATGGAGATCATCAAAGAAGGGAAGGGACTGACGAGGTGTTCCCTTCCCTTGGTCACCAGACAGAAATCTGTCCTCTAATTTAGAGCGCTTGGGGGGAACTTGGTCACGTGGCCAGTCTATTTGAAGCCTGGCCACCGCGCGAGTAATCACATCGAGCAGCTCCTCCGAAGATTTTGAATCGCGATTGGAGCGCTCAGATGCGGTTAACTCTAAATCCGACCCAAGGGAAAGGAGGTCCCCCTCGTGAACTGAAGAGGCGCCGAAGCGCGCTTCAGGATCACGCGAGGGACCAGCAGGATCTGGGGAGAGAGCGAGCGAAAGGGGCGAACCCGTCTCTCGCTCCTCAGCCAGATCCACGCGAGAGCCCCACGAATGAAGTGTGGGTGCCGGCTCTCGGAAGTAAGCAAGGCGAGCGCGAAGCATCCCGACCGAAAGTAGGTCACAATGCTCACACCCGCCCCGTTCCAACGCGAGAGTAGCGTGCTCTTCCCCCAAGCAAACAAAGCAAAATTGATGCGTGTCCCTGTCAGACATAGAACGCTGACATGGAAACACGCATTGTTTGCCCTGCTTTTCCGCCATTTTCCCCTTTTTTTTTATTTTTTATATATATATATATATATAAAGAGAGAAAGAAGGAAAGGCTTAAGAGTTTAAGCAATTTCTAGCAAGAGTCTCGTGAAAACACACAGAGAGAAAGCTCTGAAGAAAAATGTCTGACGACACTCTGGTGACGCCTTCTATTTATAGCCTCGTCACAGGTGCGTCCAATGATCTCACCAACCGAGGCTATAAATTCCAGTCAATTTCATTGACGTGTTACACACATGTTCAGAAGCAGCTCACAATAAGATTGTTTCCCCATAGCGCTTAGCAGCGCAGCATCAAAGTGAAGCTTTTTGTAAAGGGAACAACCCCATTCAGTGTAATTACTGACAATTACCATCCCCCATCAGACATTTTTGCATCAATTCAAATGCATTTATCTTTCCTTCTCGCGCTACTGATACAACAATCTGTGATCAACCTCTGAGATATGGATTTTGATCTCATGGAAACCAGGAAGTAGTCGTGTTTATGTAAAAAGTGATAAGCATAATTAAAAAAAAAAAAAAAAAAAAAAAAATGTATCCACTGATGGTTAGGTTTAGGGTAGGGGTAGAGTTAATAAAACATGCATTCATGTTGCCTGTATTACATAATTTAAAACTAAAAATAGTAACTTTTGGTGTCGACATTTCACCCGCAAACTGAACTTCACACATGCCCATATGTTCAGCAGCACTTACAGATTTAGCTACAAGGGTCAGTGGTTTGGGTTTCAGTAAACAGATCGATTTCAGCAGCAGAACTTTCGACCAACAGTCACCAAATAAACAGTGTGATCAGTCTGGTTTTTGCACTGTCACTGCCACTGCGCGCATAACTTGCATCAAGCTAGACAGATTTATTTTTTCAATCAAAATGGGAATAGTTCTCTATAGGGCTGTTAATTTGATGTGTTAATTCAGTGCAATTAATTCTAGAATATATATATATATATATATATATTTATAAATAGAAAAGAAATGTGCAAAAACTATTTAATCAAACACAATTAATAATTTCCCAGGAATGTAATTAGGAATATTCCTAACATCGGAGCAATTCAAGTTTAAAGAAGTACATGCTTTCACCTAAAAATCATTTAAAAGTTATTTTAATAAAATTATTTAGATGATTTAATTTTCATTTATTTATTTATATATTGAATTATTATTTGGAGGTCTTTCTCAGCAAATATTTATACATGATATGTGATTAAATTAATTAGATTACTTAATAAGCATAATATGTAATTAATTTGATTACAAATTTTAATCGATTGACCGCCCTCGTTCTCTCCATTATGTTGTTTCGTAAAAGCCTAATTTCAAAATATTGTGCAGATCAGTAGGTTTACCTAGCAACACAACACAAGTGTGTTTTCAGTGAGAGTTCTGTGCAAAAAAATAGGCAGAGCACCAGAATTGTATTGGCAGCTACACTTCTACTTCGCACATACCGTGCTGCTGTTTACATGTAATACAGGGGCGATGTGAATTATGTGATCATATAATATTTGCACCAAAATAAATGTGCACTGCTTATGCACTCTGTGAAACAGACCCTATGGAGAAAGAACTATTAGATGTTAGAATCCTCTCAAAATGAATATGTGATGCTTTCCAGAATAAATGCTCTTAAACAGACATCTTGGAGATGTACGTGTGCTGGGTTGTGTCTTTTGTTTTTGTGTTTCTAATGTATTTTATCCTCTCATTTCAAAAATTCTAGTTATGACCCTCAGATACTAACATCAATAATACATATTCTGTATTCGGTAAGACAAGTAAATAATTTTATCTTATTAAAATTAATTAAAATTAAGCACAACGATTTAACCCTATTATCAATTTTATTGTATCGGATTAATATATTAGTTTAAATGAATCTACTCCCCAAGGTTATTGTTATAAACATGAGCCTCTTCTAAAGGGTCAAGGAGGAAGTGTTGCTACAATTTACAGTGAATTTTTTGGTGTTACTCAGAGGACAGGACATAAGTTTAAATCTTTTGAATTAATAATGCTTAATAAAAAAAACTGTGTTGTCTTTTGCACTTGCTACAGTACATAGATCAACTGGGACTTATTCTGATTTCCTTGGTGAATTTGAAAATGTTCTATCAGATCTAGAAGTTAATGTAGATAGAGCTTTAATTGCTGGTGACTTCTACATTCACATAATGAAAATGACACATTGGCATTAGCGTTTGGCAATATTCTAAACTCTCTTGGAGTCGGACAAAATTTGACAGGACCAACTTGTCACCATAATCATACACTAGATTTTATTCTGTCATATGGAGTTGATGTTGATACTATAGAATTTCTACCACAGAGAGATGACATCACAGATAATTACCTCGTCTCTTGTTTGATGCGATCAGCTAATGTAACTCATCATGCTATCATCCAGGTAGAACTATTCTTTCGACCACTAATGATAGCTTCACTAATAATCTTCAAGAATTGTCTCACATACTCAGCAAGCCAAAAAGTGTAGAAGAACTTGATGTAATAACAGAACATGTACAGTAAATACAGTCTTCTCTAGCACTCTTGACAATGTCGTCCCCCTTTGATTAAAGAAAATTAAAGATAAAACCCCCACACCATGGTACAATGATCACGCTCATGCTCTCAAGACAGCAGCTAAGAAAATGGAGCGCAAGTGGAAGAATACAAAATTAGAGATATTTCGCAGTGCATGGAAGAATAGTGTCTGTAGCTACAGAATTAGCTTTTGTATCTTTCATCACATTCCCAGTGGGTCAGAAGTTTACATACACTTTGTTATTATTTGGTAGCATTGCCTTTAAATGTTTTAACTTGGGTCAAAGTTTTGGGTAGCCTTCCACAAGCTTCTCACAATAAGTTGCTGGAATTTTGGCCCATTCCTCCAGACAGAACTGGTGTAACTGTGTCAGGTTTGAAGGCCTCCTCGCTCGCACATGCTTTTTCAGTTCTGCCCACAAATTTGATATTGACTGTTGTAAAGGGGCCCTGCTATGCTGGCACATTAACTGCCTAGAGTTGTTGGCTGTACTTTTTGCCCTGCTGAGGTTTCTCCTGCTAGTTCATGGCAAACACATCTTGATTCGATCAGACAGCACCACCATGGTCGAGTACATAAATCGCCAAGGCGGCATACGCTCCCGCCACATGTCACAACTCACCCACCGTCTCCTCCTTTGGAGCCAGACTCAAGTTGCTGCGTGCCACTCACATCCCAGGAAACCTCAACGTGGTGGCGGGAGAGTGGAGGCTTCACCCCCAGTCAGTCCAGCTGATTTGCGAACGGTTCGGCAAGGCTCAGGTAGACCTGTTCGCCTCCTGAGAGACTTCCACTGCCTGCTCTGGTACGCTCGATGGAGGCTCCCCTCGGGGCAGACGCACTGGCACATAGTTGGCCCATGGGGCTGTGCAAGTTTCCCCCAGTGAGCCTTCTTGCACAGGTGCTGTACAAGGTCAGGGAGGACGAGGAACAAGTCACCCTAGTGGCTCCTTATTGGCCCACTCGGACTTGGTTCTCGGATCTCGTACACCTTGCGAATTCCCCTGAGGGACGGGGCACACTCTGGCATCCACACCCAGACCTCTGGAACCTCCACGTCTGGCTCCTGGACGGGATGTGGAAGATCTAGTTGATCTATCACCTGCCGTCATAGACACGATCAACCAAGCTAGAGCCCCTCTACCAGGCAACTTTACGCCCTGAAGTGGAGCTTGTTCGTGAATTGGTGTTCTTCCCGGGCTGAAGACCCACAGAGGTGCGCAGTTAGGTCAGTGCTCTTATTCCTGCAGGAGAGGTTGGAGGAGAGGCTGTCCCCCTCCTCCTTGAAGGTGTATGTAGCTATTGTGGCCCACCAAGTCACAGTAAACGGCAAGTCTTTGGGTAAGCACGACTTAATTATCAGGTTCCTAAGAGGTTAAATCCCTCCTGGCCAAGCCTGTTCCCCTCCTGGGATCTCTCAGTGGTCCTCTCAGGCCTTCAGAGACCTCCCTTCGAGCCATTAGATTCAGTCGGACTCAAGGCCCTCTCCCTGATGACGGCCCTCCTGATCACGCTCACCTCCATCAAGAGGGTCGGGGACCTGCAAGCATTCTCTGTCAGTGACACCTGCCTGGAGTTTGGTCTGGCAGACACTCATGTGATCCTAAGACTGCAACCGGGATATGAGCCCAAGGTTCCTACCACCCCCTTCAGGGACCAGGTAGTGAACCTGCAAGGGCTGCCCCGGGAGGAGGTTGGCCCAGCCCCTTCGTTGCTGTGTCCGGTATGTGCTTTGCGTACCTACTTCGACTGCACGCAGAGCTTTAGACATTCTGAGCAGCCCTTTGTCTGCTTTGGTGGACAGTGGAAAGGAAATGCTGCCTCCAAACAGAGGCTTTCCCACTGGGTAGTTGATGCCATTACATTGGCCTATCACACCCAGGCCCCTATGTGGACTTATCCCCCTGTGTGTATTTTCCACGGTACAGTCCCCTTGCGAGCGGACCCGCATCTCCCTTGGGCAGTCCTCACGGAGCCCCGTTCGTTTGTAGCAACTCTTCCCTCCCAATGAGGTAGGATCTACCACTCTGCCATTCTCCACATGTGACCTAAAAGCCCATGTGATGTATTTCACCACATTTTACCTCCCCCAGTCTGGGCAGGTGTGGTCTCCACAGGGTCTTTTCCCCCTGAAAGAATAGGAACTGGGTAAGATCGCCTTCCCCAATGCGTATGATAGCTTTAAGATGGCCCCAGCTGCTTTAACTCTATGCGAGAAACATTGAGAGAGAAAAGGTGTGGCTGGTGTGGCCTGCTTCCATGCTTGGCATGTTGCCTTGTTCCCCCCGGTTGGGGGTAAAGAACCAGAAGCGGCTGATGATTTTATGGGGCGTTTCGGAAGGGTACGTTCAGTCTGACACAGCTGGTTGTTTTGGCACATAAAATACCTACCCACTCCTTTGTCAGCAGTGCACGTACACAGCTCAGCGCATGGCGTGATTTAAATTGGATCCCTAGTGTCGCTTCTTTGACACAACGTTGAAGTGAGCGACAGACGGGGAACGTCTAGGTTACGTATGTAACCTCCGTTCCCTGATGGAGGGAATGAGACGTGTGTCCTCCCGGGCCTGTCACTGAACCGAGCCACTGTTGCGGCCGAACCATTTTTGGCTCCTCAGAAAAATCCTGAATGAAACAGATGCATTTCCCCTCCTTTATACCCGTATGTCCGTGGGCGGGATATGCAAATTCTGTCTGCCAATTTCTCATTGGCCTTTTCTCATAGATCAGAGATTGAAAAGGCGCTCAAGAGAGACCCCTAGTGTCACTTCTTCAACACAACGTCTCGTTCCCTCCATCAGGGAATGGAGGTTACATCCGTAACCTAGACGTTTTTCAATAAAATAAAAGATTGGATGGCAATCTTTGACAAGACAAGAAATTGTCCTATTTCTCAATTCCGATAAAACAGAGGTACTAATTATTGGACCAAATAACCTCTAAAAATAAGCCACTAAATTATAAATTGATTATCAATAGATGTATTGTTATGTGGTCTTCTACAGCGAAGAAACTATGTGTTATATTTGATGCCAATCTTTCCTTTGAAAATCAAATTTCCAATGCTTGTAGAACAGCATTCTTCCACATGCTCTCTGTTGCTGATGCCGAAAAATTAATTAATGCGTTCATGACCTCAAGACTACATTATTGTAATGCATTATTGGGAGGACGATAAGTGGCAAGTTCAATAATAAATAAATAAATAAATAAATAAACTTCAATTGGTTTAAAATGCAGCTGCCAGTGTGCTGACTACAACCAAGAAATATGATCATATTGGCACAATTTTATCATCATTACATTAGATACCTGTTACATTTTTTATTAATTGTAATATTCTGTTAAATACAAAGCTTTGAATTGTGTAGCTTAGAAGTGACCTTCTGACATGCTATATTACGTCATGTTCATTATGATCACAAAATGCTGGCTTGTTAATAATTCCAAGAATATCAAAATCTACAATAAGATTTTGACAAACTACAGTTGGTGCTAGCCAGAGATCTTTTTAGTCTTTTGACTATGACCGAAATGATCTGCTGGTTGAACCTTTGTCAATTGATAGACCACACTCTTGTAATGGAATACATAGACAACCATTTAATTGCCAACAAAAAACTTCATCAGCCATCTAATAAAGGACAATGCATTTATGTGAACTTCTGCAGTTAATCCAGGATAGACTTCAAAGACATTAGTTATTTAATCTTAAAGTTCCTAAAAAAAAATTTTTTTAATACATTTTTCTTTTTTTAACACTTAATGCTTACTTAATTAACACATTTTAAACAATGACTTGCACTGCACACAAATAAATGGAAGCTTTAGCATAAGTTCTGCCAGGAAGACTCAATTTTTACGTCACTCATTACCTTCTCATCTATCCAATCGCGTTCTAACACTTGCAGTATAAAAGATGGGTACTTACACATGTCTGAGTCCACAGATGCTGACGCTTTCGTTCATTGTCGCGTCAGCTGCCGATCAAACACGTCTAAGGACATGCAATTCGTTTGCGTTTACTCTGATTCTGATGATTATTTCGTCCCGCCGTCTCCTCCTCCTGCTCGCCGCTGCTCACGCATCCGTGCCGTACTTCTCCATGGGCGCACTGCCCGGCATACCGGTCAGCCAAGGCCCTTATAGAGAAATCTTCTCCTTCTGGCCCAAAACACCCTGGGTAATCCGCCTGTTTCACCTTTTTGTTTTCAAAAGCTCCAACTTCGTCAGCTCAGCTAAAACCAGCTGGCAAGAAAAGATCGGCTAAATCATCTTCACCTCGTCTATCAAAAAGATCATCGCCGCCCGCACTGTACCATCTCCTCCGCTGTCAACTGAACTTACAGACATGTATTACCAGATTTTCTCCGCAGTTCAAAGCCTTTCTCAAACCGTTAACGGACTGGAATCTAAAATGTCGGTTTTTCAAACATTTCTTCATCAACCCTAACTTCAGCTCAGTTCCGGCCTCGAACTCTTCAGCGATTCTTCAGTTTTCAACCCTCTCCTTTCGGAATAAGCAACCCTTCGAATGTGCCTTCTATTTTTCTACTCTGCCTGCTTCTCTACCAACGATCCAGACGCCATTTCAAGATGTCTCCGCTTCTCCGGCTCCTTAAAATTTCAGTTTATCCACAGCAACTCCAGCTCAAGCTTCTGGTAGGCGTTTTTGTTTCACCAGCTGCCGCATCAGTGTCCCCACAACCAAGAGCCATCATTATCCAAGGTAAAGATATTAACTTGGTGTCATTTCTGCTTCTGTCACCTGAGGCTGGCAGGAAAATGGTCAACTGTGGTGACGTGGCAGTCCCTCTTAAAACCTCCGATCCTCACCTTCAACGTAATCTCTCGTTTGGCGAATTTGTGATCGCTTTTAGTATCTACAGAGACATTTTCGTGCCAAAGTTATCCCGAGAGAAGGGAAGGGTTAGATCTCTATCTAACCATCATTGCAGTCTTTAGCCAAGTCACGGGGGCACGTTGTTTCACGAATACCACCGCTCGTTCGCCATTAAATAAAAAAAATAAATAAATAAAAAAATATATATATATATTTTTAGCCCGTACCATTTACAGCGCTCACCGTGTTTGCATGCAATGATCCGGCTGCTGTCCACGGTGCCGAAAACATAAGACTCTCGCCGCGTGGCAAAATTTAACAGCGTCCCTATGTTTTCATTCCATGCATTATATAATTATATATTTCTGCATATACAGTCTTCGAGTTCGGAGTTTAATGGATTTGTGTTTTTAGTGATATAAGTTCACATCTTGTATGTTTGATGTTTTTTCGATGCTTTGAAATAATGAATGAGTGCATTTCTAATTAACAACGATGCCAATGAACACTGTTTCAGTCCCCTTCTCCTGTGTATATAAAAAAAAAAAAAAAAAAGGGGCTAAACTTGAATTAGACTAACGATTATTATTAGTCTCGTGCAAATGACATTTTTAAAGTGCTGCATCATTGTGCGATGCTGGAAGGAGTGGTTGCTCAAGTGGGAAAAATATACGTCTTTCCTTTTGTACATGTGCTGGAACATATTTGCTGTGTCTAAAAACCTATAGCACTTTTGTGACTTTATAGACGTGTTTGCACACACGATCGCACCTGAAATGCCCAAATATGCCGTTTATGTGGGCAGCACACTCGTTTTTGAGGCAGCCATTTGAAATGTCCTGTTCCTCCTGTTTACACCTGCAGCCCAGCACCTTGTGATATTCACCTTGGGGTGTAATTGCAGCCAGTGGCGCAGATAGGATTTTTTAACTGGGGGGGACCAAGCTGTCAGCAAATGAGTTACTTTGCGTAATTTGGGCTAATGATTTGCACTAAAAAGCCATTGGGGGATTCTTATTTGAAATCATGGATAAACAACAATGAACAAAGTTAAACAAAGGCCTACCTGATCACCACTAGCAATGCATGATCAGACTGTTATTTGACTAGTATGCCAATCACCCACCAAAACTTCATCGGGTCACTATGAATCTGGGGGGTCATGTCCCCCCCGTCCCTAGTGCCATCTGCGCCCTTGATTGCAGCATTTTGTCTTGATGGAGTGATTTAATAAGTACCGCATATTTATATTTGTACTACTTTTCCGATGCCGCCCCCTCTTGGCTGCGGGGGGTTCTTTCAAAGGCAATGGTTCGCAGAAAAAATGGCCTATTGCTTTTCCTAGCTGTCTTCTGGATCTGTCTCTTCCGCACTCCACGAAATTTATCCTTTAGTTGTAGCCAGCGTCATCTGGGGCTCAGCGTCGGTTATTTTGCCAGACTATGATGCCTTTCGCGAGACGCTTAATCTGGCAATTTGTCGTCTTCATTTTATTATCAAAGCTACTCTCATAGCAGGCAACTCCAATGCTATTGCCGACGCGCTCTCCCGTTTCGTTTTCAGACGGCTTTTGCCCTTCAGCCCTCACGGATCCAACTCCGTGCCCACCCCTATCAGCCATTATGTTAAATTAGTCGATTTGCTTAGTTCAGCCAGTCATTTCATGGCTAAGGAGCAGCTCCTTTCACTTATAGAGCTTACATTTCCGCTTGGTCTTCATTCTTTACGTTTTGCTTTTTCAAATTTCCGTAATTCCCATTTTTGATAACGACCACTTGCTCCTCTCTCGTTTTCACCTCGAGAACCTAATCTATACCTTCCTCCATCTGTAGATTACTAGCAGGCATTCAATTCTACGCAAATATTTCAACCCCGACTTTCCAAGTTTATTCACCGCTTCTCCTATTCATTCATTGCTCATCCAAAAGCAAATCCTCTATCATTCTCCACATAACGGCTGCCTTTTACTTTGCCTTTATTGCAAAAACTAATCTTCTATTCGCCAAGGCTTTTTTCTACATACATCAATATTTTGCTAGAAGCTGTGTTTCTAACTGCTTTCTACGGTTTTATGCGTCCAGGGGAATTTCCATCAGCTACCAATTATTTTGATCCCGCTCGTGATGTGTCCTTCTCCGATTTCAATTTATAACAATTTTGTCCCTTCTCATCTATGGCTAAATTTCTTAATTCGTCATAAATCTTCTTATTTCTATGTCAGCTACCATTCCTCGGGTAGATGGCGTTCCTCCGCATTCCAGTCTCTTATAAGTCCAGTCTCAAAAACTATCCTCGAAGCTCAGCAAGCTCCTATAATGGTCCAGGTATATACCTATGCAACTACTGGTGGTGGTTCTTTCATTATCTGTCATAGTTCTAGCTCACTAGAACTAATATATATTTAAAAAAAAAAAAAAAAAAAAAAAAAAGATAATCTAAGCATATATACTGTATATGTTCAGTGTGGTCTACTGTGACCGTGTAGCCTTATGTGGCCTTGGCCCGTGGTCTTGTGGCCAGTTATGGCATTGGTTCTGTGTGGCCGTGTCTCGTTGGCCTCGTATCTGTGTGGCATTAGCCTCGTATCCGTGTGGCATTAGCAGCCTTGTGGCCCAGCGGGCCTTGTCTCTATGTGGGTCTCAAGGCCTTGTGGCATAATGTTGCCTTGTCCTGCGTGTGGCCTACGTGGTCTTGTGGCCCTTACGGCCTTGGTTCTGTGTGGCCTCGTGGCCGTTGTCTCTATCATACCTCGTCTCAGTGTGGGCTCACAACATCGCGGCCCCATTCTATGTTCAGTGTGGTCTACTGTGACCGTGTAGCCTAATGTGGCCTTGTCCCGTGGTCTTGTGGCCAGTTATGGCATTGGTTATTTGTGGCCTAAGGCCGTGTCCATGAGTGATTCTGTCTCTGTGTGGCTTTAGCAGCCTTGTGGCCCAGCGGGCCTTGTCTCTGTGTGGGTCTAAAGGCCTTGTGGCACAATGTTGCCTTGTCCTATATGTAAAAAATGGCCAGTGGTCTCGTGGCCCTTAGCGGCATTGGTTCTATGTGGCCTAGTGGCCGTTGTCTACGTTGCTTGTTCCGTGTGGTCTATAGTGGCCTTGTGGCACAATGTTGCCTTGTCCTATATGTAAAAAATGGCCAGTGGTCTCGTGGCCCTAGTGGCATCGGTTCTATGTGGCCAAGCGGCCGTTGTCTGTGTGGCCAAGCGGCCTCGAGGCACTGTAGCCTCGCTAAAAGATGGCCATGTGGCCCTCGTGGTTGGTTTCGTGTGGCCTCGCGGCCTTGTCCAGTCTACCTTGTTTTATGTGCGGCACTAGGTGCCGTCGTGGCTGATTGCCAGCCTCGTCTCTGTGGTCTACTAAGGCCGTGTGGCCGTGCGGCCTTGTCTCTGTGGTCTAGCAAGGCCATGTGGCCAGTGCGGCTCCGCTTTGTGGTCATTAGGGCCAGTTCTATGTGGCCCAAGGTGGCCTTGTTCTGTGTGGCCCAAGGTGGCCTTGTTACGTGTGGCCCAAGGTGGCCTCGTCCTGGCGGCCAGGCGGCCCGGTTCTGTGTGGTCCTTTGCGGCCTCGTCTCTGTGTGGCCTTGTCTTCAGGTGATCTTCAACGGCTCGTTTCCACTGACTCTCCTGACACTATATTAGCCTATTTCACAGTTATATCTCTATTCCTTCATGCTCATTTCCCTTCGACTCATTCTCAGGGATAAACTGGTGACCAGTCGTAGTGTGTCCCAAACTTCTCAAAAGTTGCTTGTACGAAAGCGTCAGCTCTATTAATGCTTACGTTTACACAGCAGCAGAATTTTAATTGCATGATTGTATTCTTGTCTTCTTATAATGTACCTCTTACTAATTAGCTATTGGCCTTAAAGGTGTTTTTTGTCATGCTCATTATTAACCCTCATCTCTCTCCATTTTTAGGCTCTCCAGGATTCACGACCGGTGGGTATACGCCTCTTTTCCGTTCTTTGGGGGTAGGTCCTGTCCCGGTGGAATTTCTCTTCCACCTTCTTTGGGGGTCGGCTGCGCCCCTGCCTTCATCGCCAGGCAGGAAATGCAGAGTCCGGACCCCCGGATTGCGAGCTACGGATGGGGCCTACGCCAAAGAACTTTTATCTTTATATTGTTTGCCGAGCTGTAAATAAATGGTTAATTGTTCAGTATTATTCTCCTGAGTCTTTCTGGTAGAAATGGAAGCTTTAGCATAAGTTCTGCCAGGAAGACTCAATTGTTACGTCACTCATTACCTTCTCATCTATCCAATCGCATTCTAACACTTGCAGTATAAAAGATGGGTACTTACACATGTCTGAGTCCACAGATGCTGATGCTTTCGTTCTCCTCCATCCTCCCCAACACCAAGATGATCCCTTCTTTCCTACACACCACCACCAGGATGGTCCCTTCCCATACCTCACTGGGGGTCGGCTGTGCCCCTGCCTTCATCGCCAGGCAGGAAATGCAGAGTCCGGACCCCCGGATTGCGAGCTACGGATGGGGCCTACGCCAAAGAACTTTTATCTTTATATTGTTTGCCGAGCTGTAATAATATGGTTAATTGTTCAGTATTATTCTCCCGAGTCTTTCTGGTAGAACTAATATTGCCATTATATTCATGTTGTTTAGCAAATGGAAACTGAAACCCACAGTGAGCCTGGTTTCTCCCAAGAGTATTTTTCTTCATTAACCAACTAATTTTATGGAGTTTTGTGTTCCTTGCCACAATCACCTTCAGCTTGCACACAGGGGTTCTAAATACAATTATTATTTAATTATTTAATTTTTATACACAATTTACCATCATATTTAATCAAACTACACAATGATTACTCTAAGACTTTATAGATATCACAGTTAAGTTTTTTTGTTAATGCATGATTTCCTGTAAAGCTGCTTTGAAATGATGTGTGTTGTGAAAAGCGCTATACAAATAAAATTGAATTGACTAGTGCATTTAACACATGCTATAACACTCACTGTATTTTATGCATTAAACACATGCTTAAATCGCTCACAGCATTTTATGTATTTCTTGCCAGTCTTTAAGGACATGTATAACAGTTTTAAACAATAAAATTCCCATTACACATGTTTTCACATATAACCTCTGTTTCCTGATGGAGGGAACAAGACAATGTGTTGATGTAGTGACACTAGGGGTTAGATCTTGAGAGCCCCAATCACCTTTGCTTTATTCAGAAAAGGCCAATGAAAATTGCCGACTGAAATTTACATGCCACTCTCCGTCCCCGGACACACGGGTATAAAAGGAGATGTGTTCATCAGATTTATGCAGAGGAGCCGAGAGTCCTGGCCATGTCAGCAGTCAGCTCAGTGCCACGATAGGAGGGACACAACGTCTCGCTCCCTCCATCAGGGAACAGAGGTTACATTTGCAAACAAGACGTTCCCTGTCTGTCACTCACTCAGCGTTGTGTGGATATAGTGACGCTAGGGGTACCTTTACGAACCGCCACCGGAATACGGAGGTGCGGACATGGGCAAGCTGGTGCGTTATGACATTCCACTGAATGTAAGAAAGGCATCTCCCTGATCCCGTTAAGGGTGGGAGGAGGCACTCACCCAAGGAGGCTACAGGCGGTGGCCTTTCCTTATTTTTGTATCAAGCAATTTCCTGCTGAGCACCTGCTAGTATAGTACTGGGGAAGCACTCTTCCCTCTCCAGGAGGGAGAGCACTATGGAGACCACATCCTACTGGAGGGAGGTTCACATGTGAAGAATACCTCACATGGACTCACCGACGGGTATGTTCACATATGGAATGAAGCCCCTGAGAGGGCCCTATCTATGGAGAGGGTATACAGCAACAGTGGCTGAGGCAGAGCTGAGTTCTGTCAAAGGAAATACAGGGTTGGTTCACCTAAGGGGAAACCGAATAGTGGAAACACATCATATGAGCCGAAGTATGTGGGCTCACCTGAGTACTGGGCCTGTCGGCGTCACTCCTCCGTCGAGTTTGCCATGAATTGTGCTTAAGATATTAAAGAGACGTACAGTGTTCACTGGTTACGGGTAACTGTTTGTGGACAAATAGCACATATTTTCACATGGAAAGGGGAAAGGCACAAGTGCAAGCGATAGACCTGACCGGCCACCCGGCCTACCTGCTTTTACCCAGTAACACTCGGGTTGAAACCGGTTCTATATGGAGATTGTAAAATCATGCAAAAGTATTGGGTGTAGCCCAACACACTGCTCTGCATTTGTCTGCTAGAGAGGCACCCCTTTCCAGTGCCTAAGAGGACGCAACACCTCTTGTGGAGAGCGTCTGGACACCCAAGGGGAATGGCATGTCTTGGGATTGGTAAGCCAGGTTCACCACCTGGTCCCGAAAGGGAGTGTTGGGAACTTTGGGCTCGTACCCGGGCCAGGGTCTTAAGATCACCCTCTTGATAGAAGAGAGCGCCACCAGGAGGGCCGTCTTCAGAGATAAAGTGCTGAGATTGGCCTGCTCCGGGGATCAAAGGGGATTCTCTGTAAGGCAGGTAGGACCAAAGAGAGATCCCAAGAGGGAATTAGGTACGGCCTAGGAGGATTTAATCTCCTCGTGCCCTTGAGGAACCTGGTGACCAAGTCGTGCTGTCGTGAAGGCCTCCCATCCAGTGTATCAAGATATGCTGCTATGGCAGCCAAATACACCTTCAGGGTAGAGGGAGAGAGCCATTTCTCCAGCCCCTCCTGTAGGTAGGACAGCACAGACCCAACCACGCATCTCCATGGATCTTCCCCATGGGAAGAATACCAGTTTGCAAAGAGTCGCCACTTCAGAGCATACAGCCGCCTCATAGAGGGGGCTCTGGCCTGAGTGATCATGTCTATCGCCACTGGTGGAAGGCCTGTTAGGTCTTCTGCATCCCATCCAGGAACCAGACATGGAGATTCAAGAGGTCTGGCTGTGGGTGCCAGAGCATGCCCTGCCCCTGAGTGAGAAGGTCATGCCTCAGGGGAATGTGTCAGGGAGGGGCTACTGCCAGGAGCATCAGATCTGAGAAACAAGTCTGGTTGGGCCAGTACAGCGCAACCATTAGGACTTGCTGCCCATCCTCCCTGACTTTGCACAATGTCTGCACAAGTGGCTCACTGGGGGAAACGCATATTTGTGCAGCCCCCGAGGCCAGCTGTGCACAAGGGCATCAATGCTGAGGGGAGCCTCAGACAGGGAATTCCAAAGGGGGCAATGAAAGGACTATCGGGAGGCAAATGCCTCCCCGAATCTCTCCCAAATCAGCTGGACTGCATGGGGGCACTCTCCACAGAGCATTACCTGTTGTAAGAGCACGTCGACTGCATGGTTGAGAATGCCCGGGATGTGAGTGGCTCAAAGAGACTTCAATGTCTGCTGACTCCAAAGTTGAAGGCGAGGGGCGAGTTGCGACATGCCACGTGAGCATACACCACCATGGCAGTTTACATATGCCACGGTCGCTGTGTTGTTCATCCGGATCAACATATGCTTGCCCTGGATCGAAGGCCGAAGCCTCCATTGGACAAGCGAAACTGTAGGCAGTTGATGTGCCATTGCAGGCAGGGCCCTGTCCAGAGCCCCGATACTGCCTGCCCATTGCACACAGTGCCCCA
Organism: Moxostoma hubbsi; assembly: GCA_032164185.1. Taxonomy (NCBI): domain Eukaryota; kingdom Metazoa; phylum Chordata; class Actinopteri; order Cypriniformes; family Catostomidae; genus Moxostoma; species Moxostoma hubbsi. The sequence continues at coordinate 35,096,189 of JAVLUX010000022.1, read as the reverse complement.
GCCCAATTTCAAGGCATCTGTCATAACCAAGACATGCCTAGAGACCTGCTCTAAGGTGACCCCTGCCTGTAGAAATGCCAGGTCTGAACAAGGCCTGAAAGTTTGGTGGCACTGTGGAGTGATATTCACACGCTGGGTACCATGGCACCATGCCCACCTCGGGACTCGAGTCCGTAGCCAGTGCTGGAGTAGATATGCCCCAGGAACCTCTGAAATTGTTTCAGTGGCACAGCTGTCCTCCGTCTGAAGGTTTTCCTGCAGGTCAGCACCGACTGAGTACACTCGTTTGTGAGTCATGCCATCATGACAACCGAGTCCAAATCCATACCATGAAAAGAGATTCTCTGAAAAGAGCCTGCTCTTTTCCCAGTTGACCTGAAGCCCTAGCCGGTTGAGGTTCTGAAGCACAAGGTCCGTGTGTGCACACAATAGGTCTCGCTAGTGAGCTAGAATCAGCCAGTCATTAAAATAATTGAGAATGCAAATGCCCTTCTCCCTTAGTGGGGCAGCCTCTGCGACTTTGGTAAAGACGCAAGGAGACAGGGACAGACCGAAGGGGAGGACCTTGTACTGGTATGCTCATCCCTCGATGGCAAACCGGAGAAAGGGTCTGTGTCGAGGAAGGATCTATACGTGAAAGTACGCATCCTTCAGGTCGATGACAATCAGTCTTGACCTTGTATTGACACCAGGATGTTCTTCTGTGTCAACATCTTGAAGGGAGGCCCTTGTAAAGCTTTGTTCAAGGTATGCAGATCTAAGATTGGGCGCAACCCTCCCCCTCTCTTGGGCGTGATAAAATATGGGCTGTAGAAGCCCTTGTGTGTCTCGGCTAAGGGGACGGGTTCTATCGCACCCTTTGCCACCGCTGTGTAGAGGATGCCACTGAACCTGGGCATCACTGGCAAACTAGATTGTGTAGACGAGACAGACCGTCATGATGAGCCATCATGACAGACTGGGAAGTGCAAGCCAGGCTTCCCACCTCTGCGGTAATGGCACCAAGGGGACGAGGGGAGGGTGGTTTGCGATACGTTGGTGGGCGAGCAGCCCCAAGAACCACTTTACTTACATGTTTGCATGCTTTCTTTAGACAGAGGACAAGGGAAGGCGAGGAGGAAGAGAGCCATGACCGCAACATTCTCATGGGCATGTTCTCGCAATGAGAACATGACCCCTCCACAAAAGCTGCCTCAGCGTGCTGGCGACACAAACAGTCGAAGCAGATTTTGTGGCCACCCGGTGAGGAGAGATAATGGCCACATCCAGTAGCACAAAGGCGAAAGGAAATATTTAAAAAGATGCCAGCCATTTGTGTGAGCTTTTTTAGAATGAAATATACTCTTTACACCTGTATACTCAGTTGCCAAAGCGACCAGAGGAACCACAACACTCGTCCGTCCATGGGTGGGTGATCTCTGTAATGCACCGTAGATCCAGCTGGCAGCAGGTTGAGAGGACGAACACACACACATGTGCTTGGCTCTGAAGAAAAAATCAGAATGAAGGATGCACACCATCTCCTTTTATACCCATATGTCCGGGGGTGGAGAGTGGCATGCAAATTCGGGGGTGGAGAGTGGCATGCAAATTCCACTCACCAATTTTCATTGGCATTTTCTGAATAAAGCAAAGGTGATTGGGGCTCTCGAACCCCTAACGTGTCACTACATCGACATAATGTCAAGAGAGTGACAGACAGGGAACACTCAGTTATAACTTACAACTCTTCTGAACACATAACACAATGCAATGTATAAGCATTTTGTGTGAAATTTCTTTCCCAAAAAATGATCACAGATCAACATTATAACAGATTAACAAAACCGTGAGCTCTCTTGCACAATGCATGTTCTCATGTCTCTAACACTAGATAGTGCCGGAAAGCAGGTGTCGCAAAACTCTGGAGTCACAAAACTCCGGTGTCACGAAACTCTGGTTTTTAAAAGGGCCATGTCCAATAATAAAAAAAAAAAATTACTCTCGATTAACTAGAGTTAAATTACATGAAATTTCTCCACTTGGCTACAAATAAATATTTTGTTTGAAACAGCCAATTACACACCTTAAAATATCACAAATAATGTATAAATATTAGTATATTTGTGTAAAATCATCAAGAATTTCCATCCAAGGTCACTGAAGCAGTAATTGAAGATCTCAAGCCTTATGGACCTTATGGATATCCAGGATCTTAAGGAGATCAACATGAATGTTAAAATGTTGCTTGCATGTGGATCAATTGATAACGCTCTGCAATAAAGCTCTGTCTGTTCTTTTGTTATGGAGTAAATCTATTGTTTTAATTTCATTGTGCATATGCCTTGCAGTGATTGTAAGGAATATATCTATAGAACCAAGTGCTCTTTTATTTTAAAGAGATACATTTGTTACATACCAACATACTATTATGTATGTGTCATCCACTAACCGTGGTTAACAAAAACTCAAACCAGACAAATATATTCAACACCATTTATCAGATGGAGACTGTCAGGTAGTTAAAATATTAAACGTCAGAATATGCAGGACTAGTTTAATCTACGGCATTAATATTTAAGGTCCCTTTTTATGCATGTGTGCTGAATTGTCCAATTTCATTAAGGTCATTTGTCAGCCCTCGGGCTGTGGTCTCAGAGTGGGTGGACCCTTGAGATTAACAGACCATAGACCTCCACTCAGTCATACAGAGTCACCAATGTTGTGCTGACACACTTTAAAATGCACTGAATATGGATTGTTACATTTAGAAGCCCTTTATTTCCACATTGCTTGCATACAGACAGAATGCACGCACCACCTGCGAATAATATCTCTATCTCGCTGTGTTCAATTCTATGTCCCCTGCACATCCAAATGATGATTGGCTCAGCATGAATAGGGCAGTCAGTGTTGTTGAGTTTGGCATTATATTGCTGTAATGTCCATTTGAACAGACAAATTGCCATAGTGACTCATTTAAAACACAAAGTAGGTTTTAGGGGTCATTTAGTCTACTGTGTGGAGAATAGATATAATTTACATTCACACAAAGACGTACAATTGCCAAAAATAAATAAATAAACAGATTCATGAATTATGACTTGAGTTGGAATGATTGCAATGAACCCCTTAAACAATAGGTGAGAATGGTAAAATATAAGTAATAATAATTCAAACACTTTGATACAGCAATCCCAGCATGGCCTTCCCCTTGGCCTCAACTTTTGTTGTTTAGTGATTTAGGTGATTGGGTACAAATCGTAGATCACCATTATCTGAAAAGATAATGCATTCTGGTCAGCACATTTTAATATGTACCTTCATCAACATCACCATTTTTTCTGCGTCTCCTTCAACCATACATCTGGACACCTGAAAGGCATGACATTTTAATGGCTCTAACCCTCACGGTGCGTGGCTCCATTTCCTGTTTGTGCTAAAGTGTCATTTTCATTCCAATCCTGAATGACCAATTTGCATTTCACATATCATTTACATGGTTCTCAATTTTTTTATATGCAAAACAGCACACAAAAACGCTCTGTTTTGCTTGTCAACGAAGGGCCATTTCCCTGAATCTAATTTGATACTTTTGAGAGGCCTCAGAGGGACGCTGCCTCTTGTCCTTTCCATGCTTTTTATGACATCCTGATGACAAGTGTCTTTAATATGCATAAAGCAATTTCTATATTTTCTCCATTGAGGTTTTGCATGTTGAACAGAATTGCATATGGGATGCGAGGTGTGGAGTCAGTTATATTAAAACATCTGTTCTTTATGATTATTGCTCCTTAAGCTAAAATTGGCAGAACTAGAAATGTATGGTGTTCACTTATGGCCCAGTACACTTGACATTGCGTGATAGCATTTTTTTAGAGGGTAGTTGTCCTTCCACACAACCTAGTTGAAACTGCTTTACCATAACGCCGATATTCTAATATTGGCTATGGTTTTTGAACCACGCCCTTTTAGGCGCAAAGCTGTCAGCTATAAAAGCAGGTGCACAAACAACATTCCTCAGAATTTTCTTCCTTCAAGACAGCGATTCATCTCTCGTTTAGATGCCCACTACTGCTTCACTGTCGACTACATGATCCTTCATGGCAATGAGAAGACTCTACGCTCCCCTGCATTGCTCCGGCAAACATCACTCCACCTCACCACTTGACGCTTCATTGGTGAATGTGCCGCTTCAGCGTCCTGATTCCATGCAGCACATCGGCAGGTGTTGTGTATCCTTACAAAGGAATTGTATATTGTGTGAAATAGAAATATATACACAGGTGGCCAAAAGTTTGGAATAATGAGCAGATATTGCTCTTATGGAAATAATTTTGTACTTTTATTCACTGATCACAATGCATAGTCAGATGATTAATAATGTGAAAAATTACTATTACAATTTGAAACTTGTTTCAGAAATTCTTCAAGTTCTCATAAAAAACCTCCACATGCAGCAATGACAGCTTTGCAGATCCTTGGCATTCGAGCTGTCAGTTTGTCCAATTATTAGGGTGACATTACACCCCACACTTCCTGTAACATTTGCCATAGATTTGGCTGTCTTGTCGAGCACTTCTCATGCACCTTACAATCTAGCTGATTCCACAAATCTCAATGGGGTTAAGATCCATAACACTCTTTTCCAATTATCTGTTGCCCAATGTCTTTGTATCTTTGCCCACTCTAACCTTTACTTTTTGTTTTTCTGTTTCAAAAGTGGCTTTTTCTTTGCAATTCTTCCCATAAGGCCTGCACCCCAGAGTCTTCTATTCACTGTTGTACATGAAACTGGTGTTGATCGGGTTGAATTCAATGAACCTGTCAGCTGAAGACACGTGAGGCATCTATATCTCAAACTAGACGTGCTTATACTCTTGTTTAGTTGTACATCTGGCCTTCCACATCTGTTTCTATTTTTTCAAATAGTGATAGGAAACAGACTGCCCTCACGGTGAGGGCATGAGTCTCAAGACACTGTGCTCGAGAATCACCCTCGTTCTGAGGGATGATTTAGCCTCCCATGCCCTCCCATCCGCCTCTTCTGTGATACACGAGGGGTCACACGATGAGGCACAGCTGGGCCGCAAATCGAGTAGGATGAATTTGAGGTGGTCTTCATGCAGGCACACACCCCGTGAGCCCATGCGACGTGTCTATGCCGATACATTAGGTGCGTGACGAGCTCTGGCCCTTGCGCAAGACCTCGTCTCGTTTGGCGGTTCTGATGCTGGGTGTGATGACATCAGTAGAGAGCATGAGAGTCAGCTCTCATGGAGACAGGCTGACAAGGAGATGCTTTGTGTCCTTTCAAGGGTGGTCAAAGAGCTCGATATCAAGTGATCTCCTCTAGAGGAAACTACAGTCTCGCTTGATGAATGGTTCCTGCAGTCTGGATGTCATCAAGTGACTGTGTCTCATAGATCTGTCCCTTTCTTCACTGAAGTTCATAATGAACTGTCAAAATCCTGGCGCATGCCCTATTCAGCTCGCCTGCACAGCGATTACATCCTCTATAATGTGGATCATGGAGAAGAAAACGGTTATTCCCCCCCTGAAAGAGGCGGTAGTGGCACATCTCTGCCCGTTAAGTAGCAAGGCGTGGAACTCATGCACCCTTCATCTTTCTAAGCTGTGTCGACTAACGTCTGCACTAGCTGGAAGAGCATACTCAGTGGAGGGCCAAAATGGTTCAGCACTCCACGTGATGATGGTGCTCCAAGTTTTCCAAGCTAAGCTCCTCAAACAAATTGACGAGCAAGGCTACGATCCAGAGATGTTCAAAGAGCTCCACACCACTACAGACTTAGTGCTGCAAGCCACTAAAGTCACCGCACTGGCTATTGGCAAGTCAATGAGCAACATGATGTATTTGGACAGTCACGTCTGGCTGACCCTCATGGAAATGCGTGACACGGGAAAAGCCGCTCTTTTTGATGCTTCGGTGTCTCCAGCCAGACTTTTCAGAGGCCCTGTGAATAGAATTGCTGAGCGCTACTTCGAGACTCAGAAACAATCACAGGCTATGAGACATTTTATGCCGCAATGGAGCAGTACTTCACCACAACCGGCTCGCTCTTGCTCTGTCCAGAGTTTCTAAGATCAAATTTAAGACAGATATTTTTTTAAAATCTTTTTTTAAGGCCTGAACAAATATAATTAATATCCCCATACCAAAGCAAACCTACAAAATCTCACAGAAAATCATGTATCAGAGACTCTTACTTAAACAGGCAGGGGCACACATTCAACATGGCCTTAACATTGCTTATCAGTAAAAGTTATGTGCAAGTTTAAAATACTCAAGACATGTTGTCCACATATATCACATTAAAATTGGTCTATGTACAATTATATAAATAAATACAAATAAGAGGTCAACCAATTTTGGATTTCACTGATACAATAATGAATTGAAAGAAAGGCAATTAAAATTCGAAGTTTTAAAAAATTGGTAGCCTATATTAAATGTCTCTTTCATGTGATGGGGTGGGCTAGACCGAGGCTTCAAGAGTCCAAATTGAATTAAATTATAGATAACGTTCATAATGCAACATACTAATAACCAAAAAAAAATATATTATATAATAAAATAAATAAATAAATAAATAAAGATTTGATTCATACCACGGAACATTTAACTTGAAATACACCAGGGAATCTTATTTTAAAATGTTTGTGATTCACTGCTTCTAACTGCTCATTCAAACATAAGGTAAATACAATTTCTACAATAATCTACAACACATTTCAATATAAACAATTAAGCAAACATTGTCATATTTCATCAACACTAAATCATCATCATCAACAGGTGATCATTAGTGATTGCTTGTCGTAAATTTCCGATATGTCCTAATGAATGTGAATGGCAACAGCTGGAAACACTCATAAGCCCCTGTGTGCTTGGAGAAAATACAACAGTGCTGCATTTTCACTCTGAAGAATGCAGCGCATGCATTTATTTAATTAAATTCTATTCTTTTGAAGTTTGATAATCACGTTAGGTCATATCATGATTCCTGTCTTTCTGCCAAAAAATGTGAGACCTCTTTAAATAATAATTAAGACTTTTGTTGTATATTTAAGATTTTCATGACTTTTTAAGACCTTAAATTTTGGAAAACTGAATTTATGTAATTTTAAGACTTTTTAAGTATCTGCGGGAACCCTGACTGTCTCGGTCCAGCACACGGCTAAAAAACCCACAACAGTTGCCTCATCACTGCCAAATGTCACTGCCGAGCCACTGTTAAAGCCACACAAGCCGTGGTCCAAATCAGGACAGCCGCTTCAGCGCAAGTCCCACGTGGATGGGACCCCCCCCGTGAAGCAAATCGCTCCAGACACACAATTGTTCAAAATGTTGTTCAATATTTTGTTTTCTGTGTCTAACATTAATCGCATGCAATAAAGTTTGCACATTATCCACAACTGCTCCCCAGTGGTGAGTGGCGCATTATATCATACAACGATTGCAAAAAGAGTACAACGCTTGCACGAGATGCTCACGAAATGTATCGATGCGGCGCTCACCCCATTGAAAATAAACGGTGTTTGTGTTTTGAATTACCTCAGCAATTTGTTATTATTAGCCAATTGGAGGCACTACTGAGCAAACACAGCTGCTGCTTTGCCACATGGAAAATCTGGTCTAATGTCAACTGGCGAAAAGCACACTTTTCCCCGGTCAGTAAATCTGCTTTTTAGGAGTTCATGCGTGCACACCTCATAATGAGTGCGTACAGACCATTCTTCAGTGTTCATTCAGTTCAAACTGAAAAAACATTACCACTGAAGTCATTTCATTTTCATGTGCATCGCAGTAACTTGCCACTGTCTGCTCTAGCACCATGGACAGTGCCAGCCTTCTAATATCAGGGTGTTATGCTGGGTCAATTTTTCAGAAAGAAAGTGCGACTTTCAACACCTGGAAACAGGTGCGAAACGGCAGTGACATGTCAACTGCCTAAAGTTACTGGCTGTCTTTCTAGCTTTGAGAGCTTTTTATTCTGATATTATGAATCACCACATTCTGATTTGTTCGGATATCACAACAGTAGTGGTGTATATATGTCACCATGACACACTGGTCCATGTATTGCCGGTGAAACGCAAGTATGCATTCCCCCGGTGTGCCTCCTTCATTCCTCCTGGACATGGAAACAGTTCTTTTAAATGCGCCAAAATGAGGCTCTCTGGAAGTTCCTCTCTGGAAGGTTATGTCGTTTATTGCGGCGTGATGGGATTCTGTTCCCCATATGTGTTTTTGCATGCAATGTCAAGTGCTCTGAGTCGTAAGGGAACGTTTCGGTTACGTACGTAACCTTGATTTCCTGAGATGAAGGGAACGAGACATTGCGAACGCTGACCGCACTACAAGACTACAAGAGGTGTGAGGAATGGTGTTTGTGCAACTGCGTTTATAGTAGACAGTTTTGTGCATAAAAGGCGGAGCTCAAAAACCATAGCCAGTTAGGAATAGAATATTGCTGTTTTTGTAGAGAGGTTTCAACAAGGTTGTGTGGAAGGACAACTCCCCATATGCATTAGCACACAATGTCTCGTTCCCTTCTTTTAGGGAACCGAAGTTACATACAAATCCGAGATGTTATCTTAGCAAAATCTGAGCAAAGTTTAAGACATTGTTGAGATTTTTCCTGAAACTATAGAGGAGACAATTACACTGAAATTACCACTTTATCTCATGAAAAAGACAGTAAAACTCTTAATTTGCTGTTTATTTAATCTCACTGCTTTCCTAGAAGAAACAATTGAGATATTGATGAGATTTTGTTTGTATTTTTTTCTTTCCTGCAGATAACACACTTTCTCTCAATATCCCAAAATCTTTTATTCTGTTTTCTGTCCCCCACTCTTCACTGATGAATTTCCACCAACTGCAAAACTATGCAACAATAAAAGGAAACAAATTTTGCAATCTGAGGGGTGAATTCACTAAAGCTTTGCACCTCTTTAGTGCATAGTGTTTCTAGACTGATCTAATTGTGAAATTGGTGACAGTAATTTGAAAGGTCTTCAGCTGAAATTGGTCTGTGCTCACCATTATTCGAACCACTGCCCCCAGTGGCTGAAGCTGGAAGTTTTGCTGAACATATGGGCACGTGTATGTACCAGTTCCTTAGTTGTATTTGTAGTTCCCTATCTGTCGCTCTTCACTGCATTACACGGCGAACATGCCAAATCCCTGCGCGCTGAAATCACGACTCTCTTACTCAAAGACGCGATAGAGCCTGTCCATCCAACTGAGATGAAGAAGTGTTTCTACAGCCTTTACTCCATCGAACCCAAGAAAGGTGGCGGCTTACAACCGATCTTGGACTTGCGAGTTTTCAACCGGGTCTTGTATAAACTCCCGTTCAAAATGGTCACGCAAAAACACATTTTAACTTGCATCCGGCATCTAGATTGGTTCGCAGTTGTAGACCTGAAGAACGCGTACTTCCGCGTCTCAATATTGCCTCGACATCGACCCTTCCTACGGTTCGCGTACGATGGCCAGGCGTATCAGTACAAAGTCCTCCCTTTCGGCATGTCCCTGTCCCCTCGCATCTTTACGAAGGTCGCAGAGGCAGCCCTTGCCCTGCTTTGGGAAGCAGGTGTGTTAGGAGTTATGGAGTTAGACTAAGTCTCAATGTCAGCACGCCTCACCAACGAGCATGCGCAGTCAGTGCTGAAATGCCACGCTGCCTTCAGGCTGGGCACAGCGGTCCCATTAAAACTTTTCCAGAGGCTCCTGGGGCATATGGCGTCCTCCGCGGCAGTCGCACAGCTGGGGTTGATGCATATGAGACCGCTTCAGCACTGGCTCCAGACTTGAGTCCCAGACGAGCATGGCGCCGTGGCACGCACCGTGTGATCATCACCCCCGCCTGCCACCAAACGTTTAAACCCTGGACAGACCTCTGCTTTCTGCAGACAGGAGTCCCCTTATAGCAGGTGTCCTGATGTGTCCTGGTCACTATCGTCATTCAAATTGGGTTGGGGTGCCATGTGCAATGGGCAAGCAGCCACGGGCCAATGGAAAGGGGCACTGCTGCGCTGGAACATCAACTGCCTAGAGTTGTTGGCAGTATTCTTTGCCCTGCGGAGGTTTCTCCCACTAGTTCAGGGCAAACACATCTTGATCCGATCAGACAGCACCACTACGGTAGCGTACATAAATCGACATGGCGGCGTATGCTTCTGCCACATGTCACAACTCGCCCGTCGTCTCCTCCTTTGGAACCAGTAACGACTCAAGTCGCTGCGTGCCACTCACATCCCGGGCAACCTCAGCGTGGTGGCAGACACGCTATCATGACAACATTTGCCCAGCGGAGAGTGGAGGCTTTACCCCCAGTCAGTCCAGCTGATTTGGGAACGGTTCGGCAAGGCTCAGGTAGACCTGTTTGCCTCCTGAGAGACCTCCCACTACCCGCTCTAGTACGCCCGAACGGAGGCTCCCCTCGGGGCAGACACACGAGATCCCTCCCGGCCAAGCCTGTTCCCCTCCTGGGATCTCTCAGTGGTCCTCTCGGACCTGCAGAGACCCCCTTTCGAGCCACTAGGATCAGTCGGACTCAGGGCCCTCTACCTGAAGACGGCCCTCCTGATCGCGCTCGCCTCCATCAAGAGGGTCGGGGACCTGCAAGCGTTCTCTGTCAGCGACACTTGCCTGGAGTTCGGTCTGGCAGACACTCATGTGATCCTAAAACCGTGACTGGGATACATGCCAAGGTTCCTACCACCCCTTCAGAGACCAGGTAGTGAACCTGCAAGCGCTGCCCCGGGATGAGTCAGGCCCAGCCCCTTCGTTGCTGTGTCAGGTACGTGCTTTGTATATCTACTTGGACCGCACGCAGAGCTTTAGATGCTCTGAGCAGCTCTTTGTCTGCTTTGGTGGAGAGCGGAAAGGGAATGCTGTCTCCAAACAGAGGCTTTCCCACTGGGTAGTGGACAACATTACATTGGCCTATCACACCCAGGCCGTGCCCAGGTGTGATAGTTCTCCTGTGTTTTCTCAGGTCCGAGCCGGTAGAACTTGGTAACACGCTGACAAACTGACTGGGTGGATCGCTTGCACCTAGCACCCTTTCCCTCCGCTGAAGTAAAATCGTACGCTCTTATCCCAGGTGATCCCACTAACTCGGCTCCCTGGATGACTCCTCCCTAGCCCTCTGGGTCCGTGAATTCAGCGGAGGAATTCGCCAACCAAATCCAATGCGGGTACTCAATCTACACAGTACTGGAATAGGTGCTCCACAGGACTGGCTCCTATGTGGACTTTCCCCCTGTGTGTATTTTCCGTGGTACGGTCCCCTTGCGAACGGACCCGCATCTCCTTTGGGCAGCCCTCACGGACCCCCGGTCGGACTGCTCCCTCCAAATGAGGCAGGATCTACCAAGGCGCCACTTTCCTCATGTGACCTAAAAGCCCATGTGATGTATTTCACCACTCTTACCTCCCCTAGCGTGGGCAGGTGTGGTCTCCGCAGGGTCTTTTCCCCCTGAATTAAAAGGAAACTGGGAAGACAAGGCGCGGCTGGCTCGGCCTGCTCCCATGCCTGGCAGCGTTGCCTTGTTCCCCCCTGTCGGGGGTAAAGAACCAGAAGGCTCTGATGATTTTATGGGGTTTTAGGGAAGGATACATGCAGTCTGACACAGCCGGTCGCTTTGGCACGTAAAATACCTGCCCGCTCCTGTGTCAACAGTACACGTACACAGCTCAGCGCATGGCGTGATTTAAATTGGACTGCTAGTGTCGCTTCTTCAACAAAACGTCAAAGTGAGCGACAGATGGGGAACGTCTAGGTTACGTATGTAACCTCCGTTCCCTGATGGAGGGAATGAGACATTGTGTCCTCCCGGCCACGTCGCTGAACCGAGCCACTGTTGCGGCCGAACCATAATCGGCTCCTCAGAAAAATCCTGAATAAAACAGATGCATTTCCCCTCCTTTATACCCGTATGTCCGGGGCGGGACATGCAAATTCTGTCAGCCAATTTCTCATTGGCCTTTTCTTATAGATCAGAGATGCAAAAGGCGCTCAAGAGAGACCCCTAGTGTTGCTTCTTTGACAGAACGTCTCGTTCCCTCCATCAGGAAACGGAGGTTACATCCATAACCTAGACGTTTTAAATTATGTATTACAGTTGTCAGGAATACATACAGTATTTTATTTACTCTACCCAAAACCCAACCCTAAACCTAACTGTCAAAAGAAATGGTGGTAAAAAATGTCATGGTACCGGATCAATCAGAAGCAACGTGTTCCTATGTGCGGGCCAGGCACTGATGTACTCTATTGTGGTTTTTTTTTGTTGCAATTTTTGCCCCTTAACCTGCTTTGAAAACTTATTTTATAGAGTCAAGTGTTAAAACATTACAGAAAACTAACAACACTATCAGCACGAGCCAATTATCCCCAGAGATTCATTTCAAACTGATCAAATTATTTCAAGAGCAGATTATCTGAGTAACCTTATGAACATAATTTTACAGCTCTAAACTGTTACTGTACATCAACAATTGTCTTATTTGTGTCTATTTTTACTTCTAAGGTATTTTATATATCTGTGCCAGTGCTTACGGTATACAAGTATATAATGGGGGTGGGGGTGTACAAATAGAACATAAGAGAGAAGCAAATAGAATGGGACAATCTCATAGTTTGAGGCTGGGCAGAGCGCACTGGCATGTTTGCAGGATTCGGTTGTGTGCAGCACATTTCTCACTCTGCCGGGTCTGTCACAGCAGAGCATATGTCCCTTTGTAGACATGTCTCTCTCCAGCCACATATTTCCCATGCCTGCTGGTCCAAAAAAGAGGATGACATTCAGAGGACACTACCTCTCTTCCTTCTCCTTCTCTGACACTTTACTCAGCTCTCTCTCTCTCTCTCTCTCTCTCTCTCTCTCTCTCTCTCTCTCTCTCTCTCTCTCTCTCTCTCTCTGTATTATGCTTTTACCACCCACTAGAACATCTGTATCTGCTATATTCACTGAAAATTAATCTAACAACTGTTATCCGCCACCTCACTGAAGGTGTATTTTGCATTGTTTATCTGCTAACTGTTAAAAATTATGTATCTTTTCAGAAACACAACAGAGAGAGTTATAGCGAGACAAATCACCACATAACATTGAATTGCATGTGCAGCTTTACAACCAACACACTGAAGTAAAAATTAAAGGCACTCTTCTAAATTTCCTCTCTCTCATCTGTAGCATTGAATATTCTGATTATTTAGTGAATAGGTCAGTTTGGGTGGTTATTGTATATGAACCAATTAAAAAAAAGTTATCAAACACACCCCCTTGATGACAGCCTTCCCTTCTTCACAGCCATTGGATACAATTATTTTATTGACATTTTAGATTTGTTTCCAGTGAGATATTGAGTTTATATAGTGACTTTGCTGTTGTAAACATTACTGTTGCTACTCTAGAAACAACATTCTTTAAAATAATAATATATTTTTTGCAATTATTTAGTAAAAAAAAAGCAAAAATCATTAAGAGTAAGACAACGTTCTTTATTAGAGTATTAGTATACAGGTTGGCAATGAGCACATACAAGCACTCCGCTCAGTTAACCCCCCCAATTGGGATGGGGGGGCCCAATTTGGAAAATGTTGTCCCCCTGTCCATAAATCCTGTTGGTGGCCTGCATGTGACTCTACCCTCCCTAGCAACAGGCACAATTTGGTTGCTTAGGAGACCTGGCTGGAGTCACTCAGCATGCCCTGGATTCTAACTGGCGACTCCAGATGTGGTAGTCAGCGTCAATACTCGCTGTGCTACCCAGGCCCCTAGGAGATTGCATTTTTATCCCCTAACATTGCATTTTTTCTCTACTAATTGTTAGGGTTAGATTAGATATAATAAGCATTTCTCTTCACTGTTTTGCACTCTGTTCAGCTGAAAACCTTTCTTTTTACAACTGGCTTCTGGATATAAATGAATGACCTCTCCTGGATATAAACGAATGTCACACTTGTTTATATTCTCTGAAACACTTACCGCTTTAACCTCTGGAGGCAGTTTTTTTTTATTAACTTTTTTAAAAATTTGGTCAACGTATACCGATTCCGGCTAAAGAAAAATGGGTGCACACACATGCCAAATTTTATGTGAGATCAGGCAGATGTGGGAACTCCAGTTTCTAGGTGAAATATCCACAGAAGTGCACCAAAAGTTAGTTTTACTGCATTTTGTTTTTATTTGTAAATGCTGTAATACAGTCAACATGAATGCTTTTATTGCTGAATATTTTATTTACTCTACCCCATAACCTAAACCTAACCATCAGTGGAGTAAAAATATAATCTTTACGTAAAAATGCAACCAATGAATCGTGCTCTTTATTAATAATGCAAACATAATTAATTTCAGGTTTTCACAGTATATAAGATCCCAAATCTCATACAGATCTAGTGTTATCAATGATGAACCAAATTCAATCTGAACCTAAGTTCACATCTCCAGTACTAAATTAAGATCTTTATTCAGATTGCTGAAGGAATTGTTTATCAAGTTGAAAAACGCCTGTCCTCAGATGAAGACGATGCTCTATCAGGAGGACACACATTTCTGCCAAAAGGAACCCTGGGAATATTATTAATAGATACTGACTGGATTTGACACAATTGCCAGAACTTGGCAAGTTTTGATGTTTGCCTGTGAAATCCTGTCTAAAGGGGAAGCTATGTTTTCTCTGTGGGACAGAAGTCTTCAGTGGCCCCACCCCTATTTAAAATGTTGCATAATTTTTCCAACAGAGACTTTGTCATTAGCAGGGCTTTATTTATCATTATTGTAGTGGGTTACAGCTTGATTGTATTTGCCGGTCGGGTTACATGCCTGAGCTATGGTTATAGTATATGTGTGGGTCAAAGGAATGATTTGCTCCAAAATAAAAAAATTAAAATAAAGAAAAGGTCATTATTTACGCACAACACAAAATGAGAAATTCTGAAGACTGTGCTGGTTGCTATTTTCCATGCAATTATACAGAATGGGCACTGAAGAATACAAGTATTAGAAAGGAAGCAAAAACACCATAAAAAAGGTCTAAATTACTTGTGCAACATATTCTGAGTCTTCGCAAGATATAAGAAAACTTTGCTTGGGAAATAGACACATTTTATGTGGATGACTTTTATCAAAGGCTTACTTTTATAATATTTTTTTGAAACTTGAATGTCACATTCACTGTACTTTTCAAAGAGCGACCAGCACTATTGTATTTCGGGTGGCTATCCCTTTATGTAATTCAATAACACTCTTGATACAACTTTCATTCATTTGCTGTAATTCATGACGCAAAATGAATACTATATTCAAGAAAGGATTACAGCAATCAAAGCCTGGCTCTTAGCTGCATTATGACATAAAGGTTAATCTTTAAAAGAGCGAAAAACCCTTCACCTTCGTTATTATGGTCATGGAAAGTAATTCTCCAGTCTACACAAACATCTTACCACATTTTAAACCTCAAAGGACCAAACGTGTAATATTACTCCACAATCTAAGTGATAAAAGATCACCTTTTTAACTTGAGAACAGGTTATATAAATAGCAGCGTTGTTTTAAAAAAGCCGCTTAAAGATAAGAGGTCACATCAGGGGGTTCATAGAGGGGAAGGAACATGAATGATTACGATCTCAAACCGCTGTCTCAACGGCAACACATCAACCCTTAAAATGACATATGATCTGATCACACATGAGACCAGAGACTTACGGAGGTTCTCAAAGCATCTCGCTCTGAGGAGCACCTGGGCGTCTAACCACACACGCACCTCTGCCAACGTAAGGAGATGCTGCTAGATGTTACCCTCAAATGCTGATCTGTGACCTGTCATGTGGTTTTGCCATAAGTGGTTGAGGTCTGAATTTGGCAGGGTATACTGTTCCCAGACCAGCGTTTATGATAACTGGCTGTGGTTAGAGCGATGCTGCAGAGAGCTGTGAACTGCCACAGGGTTTAACCTCACACAGGAAGAGAGCTTACTTTATCTAGCCAGCTGCCTGCGCCCTCCACCACGCAGTAGAGCGTGGGTGTGACACCTGCTTGTGAGTGAACGCAATAGAATGAGTGTGTCTAGAACATGAATACATGACAAGTTCAATGGGGTTAAACACAAATATAAAATCAAATCTGTGTCGAGAATCTTAGGGTATGTTCACACTTGTAGTTCGGTTCTCTTGGTCCTCTTGGTCCGGACCAAAAAAAGAAAATGATACATTTAGTCCATGTTCGCTTAGCGTTCACACTGAACCTAACAATACAAAACCAAAGGCAACAGGAAAAATATTTATAAAATATGTATATTTTTTGACAGAACTTGCCGATCATCCAAAACAATGCTGGCTGCTGGGCGAAATGTGCTTTTTAGATTTATATATGTGTAAATTATAGTATTTTTACCAGCTGAGATCAAACAAAGAGCTAATAAAATGTGTAAAAGAGTTAAAACAGCGCCAGGAATTCCTCCATTGCACACACAAACAAAGATATGCTGCAAGGACAGCTGATGGCATTTCCAATGCCTGTACTGAACTTTAATGGGCAACATAGCTCCTATGGTCCGTTTAGAGGTCATTGGTCCATGTTGCATTCATATTTCAATCGAACCGCACCAGAGTTCGTTTGGAAGTGGACTGAGACCCACTATTTAGGCGGTCCTGATCTGCTTGTTTGGTGCGCACCAAGGATCAGGCGTCAGCATTCACACTAGTTCGAATGAACTGCACTAACAGAGCAGTTGCACCAGAGTTCATTTTAATCTAACCAAACCTGCCAAGTGTGAACACACCCTTAAAGTACAAGGAAATACTATTATACTATTATTTTTATGTCATTGGCTGTTGTGTCCCATCATGTCCCACTGTTTTTTTAAGATGGTGTGTCAAGTTAAAAGCCTCAACTCTAAGTCATACCTTGTCCCTAACTCTATACAGCTCCATTCCATTGTGCTATCTCTAGCTGTTTATGAACACAAGAATGCATGCTATGTGAATGGTCCCATGTTTTCCTGACTGATCTCACAGTGAAAACAGAAGGGTGGTCAAAGCATTAAGTGTTTGTGGCAGCGGGGGCTCAGGTGCAAGCGCCCTTACCGCTTTCCCGCTTGCACCTGAGCCCCCGCTGCCACAGTGTTATTTGGCCAAGGGGCATGTGTGAGCTCCATTTTGTGTGTATAATTTCCACAGAGGGGTGCCAAAAGCGAGTTGTGAAGCAAGTTGTTTTCAGCTACAGGCTGTAATACAGTGAAGATGAATACATATTTAATAAACTGTACCTAAACCTAAACCCAGACCTAAATCTAACAATCAGTAGAGTACAAATGTAATGCTTGAGGAAAAATGCAACCCCAGAAACATGCTCATCACTGATTATGCAAATGCTTTGTATCTGAATGCAGAATCCAATCCTATGTCTCCCATGCCGCCGACACAATGCACTTCAGAGTACGCCACCAGGGAGGTTAAAAATGGTGGAGCCAATGCAAAAATATTTGATAGTAGACGCAGCTTGTCAGTGAGTCGGCATAATGTGCCAATCTTAGGGTACTGGAACTCTCGGAAAAAACATGCCAACTTCCTGTGTGATCATGTTGCCTTTTATGTGCTCAGAGTGCTGTCTTTGCAGCAGCTCTAAATGCAAGAAGAAAGACTAATCACAATTCAGAATGCAACTATTACAATGCTGTCAGATACATTTTGAAAACTGACCATTCTATCAATTAAAGTCAAAGGAACATTTAGACTTTAATCTCATATTTCTTTAAAATAAAACCAAACAAAGTTTCAGTGGAATCTGTACATTTAGTGTTTTAGGATGAATTAATTGCAGAAATGTGTAGAAAAGAATCTCTTGCAAGAACTATAAAAAGAAAAATAATCAGAAATCATTTTAAAATGAGTATGATGTAAACCATATGTTCTGCATCTTGTGGTAAGAACGCCCCCATTAAAACGCAACGTTCTCACAGTGACAACTATTTTTTGCTAATTTTTCATAAGTGTTGGACTGCAAGATTCTTGAAACTCGCACAGTCTTACAGATCGGAGGAGCCAGAGGCAAGAAATGTAAGTGAGAATTGATTTGTTTGGGTTTGTCACATCCATCAGTCATCCTCAATATGACGAGATCAGCATCACGGCATAACAGAATGTGGTCTATATCGTTTGGCAGACCTTGATGTACATCAACACAAAAGTCTAGTGCTTGAATTTCCCTCTTGTCCCTCTTGTTTGGAGATATATGTGTTTAATGTGTGGAATGAGTTTAGTGTGTGAACTAGGAGCCAGACCACATCAGAAGCGCTCTGCTGTGCAGGCGGACTGGGTGAAAGCATCTCAGTTTCTCTGACTCTCTGCACGTAACCTGTTGATTCAATTTAAATAATTTATGCTCATTGATGACTTTGGAATTTATATGTGGAATATTATGACCATCCTTAATTAGAGCTAGAAAATGTTATACATTTACAAGGTTTAGAAAAATGTGCTATCTCAGACAATACATGTCAAATGTCTTAGAAAAGGTGTTAATGTGGGATGGAGTTTGCAGTGAGATTAATCCAGAATTAATCTAGAGTTTTTATATTTAAAGCTGAATGGTGTGATTATTGCACCACTAGTGTAAGCGAAAATTCAAACAGTTTTCAAACAGCTTTCCAGAATATTCCTCCCATCTACCATTGGTGAAACAAACTGATTTTGAAAAATAGAATACAAATGATTGTTTTAAATGATTTGGCACTATTTTCTTGTCATTAATCAAATGTAAGCAATTTTTAACATTGCCCATGTTGACTCCAAAATGTCAGATTTCCTTGCTTCCATTGAAACACACAAGATTGTCTTTGGAACATCCTCAAATCACTCTGGAAATCATGATCATTAGGTTTTGCACAAACTTGTGGAGTCCATGCCAGCTCCAGTGTATGCTGTCTCATTCTAGAGCCATTTTCTAGACAGTATTATGTCTGCAACTCACCAATCACAGCACACATTGGCTGGCCCTAACCTTCTACTCTTCATTGACAAAAAAAAAAAAACAAAAAAAAAAAACGCACTCACTCAAACACATTTTTCCATTATACAAGCCAGTTCAGCATCAATTTCTCATGGCCACAAAAGAGAAAGATGAATTTTCATTTAATCAAAGTGTCTGTAAGCAACAACCGTAAATCGTAATGCCCAGATGCGATCATGATGAACATACAAACATCTTGCACTAGAAATGATTTATCACTTCTGTGGTAGTTTGGAAGCTCTTGGGTCCCTTTCCACTGTTCCCTCACACAGTGTGGGGGAGCTGGGGTTGGACCTCTGCAGATCTGCTTTGAAAGCGAAGCCCTCATTTGGGCAGAGTGGATTCAGATGGCTTGGCCTCAGCTCAAAGGCAGCCTGCTCTCTGGGTCAGCTCATTACTTCAATTGAAGCAAAGGGCTAATGCCAGTGTGTTGCATTTCATTCATCATACAAAAGCTTAAATTGCTGGGTCATGACTTATGAGATACATGGGACAAAGATGACGCTTTCCTTTTGAGTTTTGACCAGCTCCATATGTGAGCTTGCAGGTCATCACACTCTAACTGGAATATTTTAACTCATGACCTAAAATGCTAAACTTCATCATTGGTTACCTTAGAGTAACCAGTTGAATTTTTTTTTTTTAATTCCTGAATTACATGATTTTCGGTTCTATCAGCAATTCTGGAATGTGAATTTTGTTATTCAAAGCAAATGGAACTGCATACAAAAATACTCAATACAAATTAGTGTTTCCTGCACTGCTATTTAGCAACAGCGCTGCCTACTGAATCTATGGTCAACATGATCACACAGGAACTCGGTATATTGTTTCTGATACTTCCGGTACTCTAGGATTGGCCACACCATCATAAAATATTTGTGTTCACATAATCAGTGATAAGTGATTACTTGCTTCTCAGCTTGCTTTTGGCACCCCTCCGTGGACATTACACCAGTAAAATGGAGCTCACACATGCCCATATGCCCAACAACACTTTTATCCACTAGGGGCAGTTTTTCGAATTTTGGTAAAGAAACTGATTTTAACTATAGATAAGTCAACCTACTGTTTTCGTTCTCAATGTGAGATCAATCTGGAGCAGCACACACAGAGTGACCAGTATAGTCTGATTACCAAGCAAATTACTACTATGAGCCAGTTCTTCTGAATCTACAATATAGCATGAAACATACAGCATGACCAATGTAGTCAGATTCTCAAACAAATAAATCTTTTGAGCTCATTCTTTTGAATCTACGGCTCGGCCAGTGTATGTTTCCTGAACAAATTACTCTTATAAGCCAGTTCATTTTAAGGAACTCTCTTAAATCAGGTAGTGCAGTTACTGACTGGACAATATCCATTCAAAGATAGGTCAACATTACGAGTTTTGTTGGAATCTATGGAATATTAAAAAACAAACATTTATTTAATTAAATGTGTTAGCACATTTTTTGTTTTTGTACAGTAGTTACAATAGAATAAATTCTAAAAAATTATCATCTAGGGTACCAGCATTCAAATCTCTGGTATTTTAAGCAAAGAAATAAAACCAAAAGAAACTTCCAATGTTGCTAAGTAATGAAAGTCATCTATTTGCTGCTTTGCCATCAGTCATTAGCAGCTAATTTTGGTTCCCTCTTTACCAACATAAACACATATTTGTTTTCATCTTGATTGAATCTTGACAGCATTGTCTTGCTTTATGAACTTGTTCATAGTCTTGATTTGGCAGCCGGACCCCAATGAAATTCAGTGAGAAAAAAAATCATGAATTATACTCTGATATCCACAAAACACACCCATGGCCGTTACACAGCTGATATCTTGAATAGAAAATATGTTTGGTTCTTGGATAAATAATCTCTAGTCTCTAATATTCTCACTGATGTAAACATCATTGGTTCTGTCCTAAACATTTGCAATATATTTTGAGGACCTATAGTTGTGTAAGTCAGATCAAGCAAAGCATGCAGTTCTCTCTCCCCCCCCCCCGATAGATTTATTGTTACATAGTATTCCACAGTAAAGAACTTGGGTGTTATATTTGATACCAATCTGTCCTTTGAAAATTACATTCATATATAATGAGTTTATGTAATGTTTATACAGAGATATAAATTACAACACATCCACTCTGTTTCTGATGCCGAAACATTTTATGATATCTACACTAATATTATTCATTCATTCATCTTCAACCGCTTATCCTGTACAGGGTCACGGGGGGCTGGAGCCTATCCCAGCTAACATTGGGCGAAAGGCGGGGTACACCCTGGACAGGTCGCCAGTCCATCGCAGGGCCACACATATACAGACACACACTCATACTCACATCCACACCTAGGGCAATTTTTGGAGACACCAATTAACCTAGCCTGCATGTCTTTGGATGGTGGGAGGAAGCCGGAGCACCCGGAGAGAACCCACGCAGACACGGGGAGAACATGCAAACTCCACACAGAAAGGCCGGGGCAACCGGGGTTTGAACCCATGACCTTCTTGCTGTGAGGCGACAGTGCTAACCACTGCACCACCGTGCCGCCCACTAATATTATACTATTTTTAATATCCTGAGGTTACCAGAGCCGGCAAGATCCAGCTCCATTCTTTATTGGTGTTGGACTCCACTGATATGTGTCTCTGAGTGATGATGACTAAATGCAGTCAGCACTAGCCAGACATCACTTCAGACTTTTATAATGGACTTCAGAGGATGAACTGATTCCAACTCATGTTGTAACACATTGGAAACTTCATAAGCCACTGCTTGAACACTGGATTTAAGAACCTCACCGAAATTATCTGCCGGATGAACTGCGATGCACCTCATTGATCTCAGCCTGTGTCACTTTGATATATTGATGGACTACACTATTGAAATGAAATACATAGACTACCATTTAAACAAAAGCCTTCATCAGTCATCTAACAAAGTACAATGCATCTATGTGAACTTCTGTAATCCAGGATGGACTTCAAAGACATTAGTCATTAATCTTGCAGTTCATTAAAAACAATGACCTGCACATCACATAATTAACTAATATTGTCATTATATTCATGTTGTTTAACCAGAGGGGAACTGGCCCCCACATTGAGCCTGGTTTCTCCCAAGGTTCTTTTTCTCCATTAACCAACATTTTATGGAGTTTTGTGTTCCTTGCCACAGTCACCTTCAGCTTGCTCACAGGGGTTCTAAATACAATTATTATTTAATTCTTTAATTTTTGTACACAATTTACAATAATACTTAATCAAACAATACAATGATCACTCTAAGACTTTATTGATATTACAGTTTAATTTTTATTTATTTTTTAATGCATGATTTTCTGTAAAGCTATTTTGAAATTATGTATGTTGTGAAAAGTGCTATACAAATAAAATGATGACATGATGTGACCAATTAAAGTGGATCAGTGAGCAAGACACCCAAACAGCACCATGTCACTTTTAACTTTGACCACTAGACACATAGAGTCCTTTAGCTAGCCCCATTATCTGTCCCCTTAGACCACACATACACTGCCCCATATGACTGAAAGCACCCTTCTGTCTTTAATCCATTGTAGAGATCTTCCTATAGATCCATATCTTTGGTTTTTAAAGGCTAATCCAATTTAGTGGGTGATTGTCCACTGGTCTGGTGAGCACATGTGCAGTGGTGCTGGAGCGTGAATTTAGTGGAATAACCTCATGCACATCTTGACTGTTTTATGATCTGATGGCCAGTGGCTAAACCAAAATATAAAACAGCAAATGTAAATAATCAGCATGCAAGACAACTCAGTTTTACAGTTGGAGAAAACTCCATCACATGAGGACGTTTTTTCAACAACTTTTGTCACTTTTGGTCTTGTGGATTTTTAAACAACCTTAAAAATCTTAAAACACAATTTTAACACATTTGTAATTATTTTATTTTTGTTCACTAACAATGTTCTGTGATAGTTGGACAGTTAAGACAGTCATGAACATTTCAACACATTTTCCAATTTTAGTGTGACCTTTCATGTAACAAAAAGAAAAAGCCCAGGGATATAATTGTGCCCGTTTCCATGAGAAACACCCATGAATAAACTTGTATTTGTAGTCAGTGTTGTAGAGACAATCTAGCATCTTATCTAAAAGAAACTAAAGTGTCAAACGAGGCTAATTTCATCTAATGTATGATTTTTGTGGACTGATCGTGACAGCAAATCTGATGTGATACATGGCAGTACAATATGCTACAATCGCCTGTGGCCATATGGGATAACTGTGCATATTATCGTGATATCTTTTATCCAACAATGTGCAAGATTGTGTGTCAGAGATAATGCATGCAGCAGTTTTCCTAATGAAATTATTAAGTCATAGCATTGTAGAGACATTCAGTGAGATGAAAGATAACAGGAAAAGTCTTTTTATACATCACTTTATTGGAGTCGCTCTGCCAGTAGCTATAGACTATGCCGAACATAATAACATTCGCATGTACAGTATATATAAATCAGAAGCAGTATTAGAGTTCATGGTACATCTTTCTTAGTTTCAGAACCAGTCGATATATCATGGGATGTATGTGTTTGAGAACTTGAACCTGAATTTTATCTCTATATGTGGACAATTGCTCCCTTCAAGTATAGTCAGAAGTATTGTATTTAAGAGACAAAACATTATGTCATAATTACCACTGGAAAACGTCTTGGTTACGTATGTAACCTCCGTTCCCTGATGGAGGGAACGAGACGTCGTGTCAAAGAAGCGACACTAGGGGTCTCTCTTGAGCGCCGAAAGATACCTCTGATCTATGAAAAAAGGCCAATGAGAGTTGGCGAACAGTATTTGCATACCCCGCATCCGGATACGGATATAAAGGCGAGGGAAATACGCTCGTTCATTCAGGATTTTTCTGAGGAGCCGGGAGTGTTCCGGGCATCTCAGCGGCTCGGCTTAGCGACGTGGCCGGGAAGACACGACGTCTCGTTCCCTCCATCAGGGAACGGAGGTTACATACGTAACCGAGACGTTCGCCGTCTGTCGCTCACTTCGACGTCGTGTCGAAGAAGTGACACTAGGGGTCCACTTCAAAACTCGCCATGCGCTGAGCCGTGTACGTGTACTGCTGACACAGAAGCGGGCAGGTATTTGTACGTGCACAAGCGACCAACTGTGTTCAGGCTGCACGTACTCTTCCCCAATGCCCCGAAAAAGCGTCAGCATCCTTTTGGTTACCCGGGGGGGAACAAGGTGACGCTCCCAACTAGGGAACGGGCCAAGCCTGGCTGGGCCTCTTTTCTTCCTATGTTTTCTCGGCATAGAGCAAGAGCAGCCGGGGCCCTTACCGCATCGAGGGAAGGGGGTCTTATTCCTATTCTTTCAGGGGGAAAAGACCCTGCGGAGGCCACACCCGCCCAGCAGGGGAGGTAAAGGTGGCAAAATACATCACATGGCCACTTTGGGCATGTGGGAGGAAATGGCACGGTGGTAGATCCAACCTCGAGGAGGGGGGAGTTGCTACAACACGGCGACCGGAGGGCAGCGAAGGACTGCCTAAGGGAGACGCGGGTCAGCTCGTAAGGTGACCGTACCGCGGAAATACACACAGGAGGAGTCCCGTAGGAGGCCTGATCTGTGGAGCACCTATTCCAGTAGGGGTAGCCAGAGGTACCCGTAGTGGACTGGACCAGCACGTTCCTCCGCTGAACTGCTGCGGGCCCGAAGGGCTAGGGAGGAATCAACCAGGGACCTAGGTCCTCTGGGACAAAAGCGCACTGTTTTGCCTTGGCAGAGGGAAACTGCGCTGGAACAAGCGGTTCACCCGGTCAGATCGTCGACGTGTACCGAGTTCTACGGGCTCGGACCTGAGAGAACACGGGATGAGACTGACTCAACCCTGAGATTGTAGAATCTCGTAAAGGTGTTAGGTGCTGCCCAGCCCACAGCTCTGCAAATGTCTGCTAGGGAGGTGCCCCTCGCCAGTGCCCATGAGGATGCCACGCTCCTAGTGGAGTGGGCCCGAACCCGTAAGGGGGGTGGCACTACCTGGGTCTGGTAGGCCAATTGAATGGCCTCCACCACCCAGTGAGACAACCTCTGTTTGGAGACAGCGTTCCCTTTCTGCTGTCCTCCAAAGCAGATAAAGAGCTGCTCAGAGCACCTGCAGCTCTGGGTGCGTTCCAGGTAGGCACGCAAGGCACATACCGGACACAATAGTGAGAGGGTTGGGTCTGCCTCCTCCCGGGGCAGCGCTTGTAGGTTCACTACCTGATCTCTAAAGGGCGTGGTAGGAACCTTGGGCACATAGCCCAGTCGAGGTCTTAGGATCACATGAGTGTCTGCTGGACCGAACTCCAGGCAAGTGTCGTTAGTAGAGAACGCTTGCAGGTCCCCGACCCTCTTGATGGAGGCGAGCGCGATCAGCAGGGCCGTCTTTAGAGAGAGGGCCCTGAGTCCAGCTGATTCTAGCGGCTCGAAAGGGGATCTCTGAAGACCGGCGAGGACCACCGAGAGATCCCAGGAGGGGAACAGGTTTGGCCGGGAGGGGTTTAACCTCCGGGCGCCTCTTAGGAACCTGACGATTAAGTCGTGCTTGCCCAGAGACTTGCCGTCTACTGGGTCGTGGTGAGCTGCGATAGCGGCAACATACACCTTCAAGGTGGACGGGGACAGCCTCCCCTCCAACCTCTCCTGTAGGAACAGGAGCACCGACCTAACTGCGCACCTCTGTGGGTCTTCTGCCCGGGAAGAACACCAATTGACGAACAGACACCACTTCAGGGCGTAGAATTGCCTGGTAGAAGGGGCTCTGGCTTGGTTGATCGTGGCTATGACCGTGGGTGGTAGACCAACTATATCTTCCGCGTCCCGTCCAGGGGCCAGACGTGGAGGTTCCAGAGGTCTGGGTGCGGATGCCAGAGCGTGCCCCGTCCCTGGGAAAGAAGGTCCTTCCTCAGGGGAATTCGCCAGGGAGGGGCTGTCGCGAGGAGTATGAGGTCCGAGAACCAGGCCCGGGTGGGCCAGTAAGGAGCCACGAGAGTGACTTGCTCCTCGTCCTCCCTGACCTTGCACAGCACCTGTGCAAGAAGGCTCACTGGGGGGAATGCGTACTTGCGCAGCCCCACCGGCCAGCTGTGTGCCAGTGCATCTGCCCAGAGGGGAGCCTCTGAACGAGCATACCAGAGCGGGCAGTGGGAGGTGTCTCGGGAGGCAAACAGGTCTACCTGGGCCTTGCCGAACCGTTCCCAAATCAGCTGAACCGAGTGGGGGTGAAGCCTCCACTCTCCGCCAGGCAAGCGTTGTCGTGATAGCGCGTCCGCTACCACATTGAGGTTGCCGGGGATGTGAGTGGCGCGCAGCGACTTGAGTCGGTGCTGGCTCCAAAGGAGGAGACGACGGGCGAGTTGTGACATGAGGCGGGAGCGTACGCCGCCTTGGCGATTTATGTACGCGACCGCAGTGGTGCTGTCCGACCTGACTAGGATATGTTTGTCCCGAATTAACGGGAGAAACTTCTGCAGGGCCAAAAGGATGGTCAACAACTCGAGGCAGTTGATGTGCCAATGCAGCTGGGCCCCTTTCCAACGGCCTGAGGCTGCGTGCCCGTTGCAAACGGCGCCCCAACCCAATCTGGAGGCGTTGGTCGTGACCAAGACGCGTCTGGACACCTGCTGTAGGGGTACTCCAGCCCGTAAGAAACAGAGGTCTGTCCAGGGGTTGAATGTTTGTCGGCAGGCGGGGGTGATTGTTACCCGGTACGTGCCGCGGCACCATGCTCGTCTCGGGACTCGGGTCCGGAGCCAGTGTTGGAGCGGTCTCATATGCATCAACCCCAGCGGCGCGACCGCCGCGGAGGATGCCATATGCCCCAGGAGCCTCTGTAAAAGTTTTAAGGGGACCACTGTGCCTGGCCTGAAGGCGGCGAGGCAGTTCAACACTGACTGGGCACGCTCCTTGGTGAGACGTGTGGACATTGAGACCGAATCTAACTCCATCCCGAGAAAAGAGATGCTCTGAACTGGAGTGAGCTTGCTCTTTTCCCAGTTGACCTGAAGCCCCAGACGGCTGAGGTGCCTGAGCACCTGGTCTCTGTGGGCGCATAGTAACTCTCGCGAGTGGGCCAGGATGAGCCAGTCGTCGAGGTAGTTGAGTATGCGGATGCCGGCTTCTCGGAGCGGGGCAAGAGCTGCCTCTGTGACTTTCGTGAAGACGCGAGGGGACAGAGACAGGCCGAAGGGGAGGACTTTGTACTGATACGCCTGGCCCTCGAACGCAAACCGCAGGTAGGGGCGGTGTCGGGGCAGGATGGAGACGTGGAAGTACGCGTCCTTCAGGTCTATCGCTGCGAACCAATCTAGATGCCGGACGCAGGTTAAGATGTGCTTCTGCGTGAGCATTTTGAACGGGAGTTTGTGCAACGCTCGGTTGAGAACTCGCAGGTCCAAGATTGGTCGTAAGCCGCCGCTTTTCTTGGGTACGATGAAGTAAGGGCTGTAGAAACCCTTCTTCATCTCGGTTGGAGGGACAGGCTCTATCGCGTCTTTGGCCAGAAGAGTCGCGATTTCCGCGTGCAGGGAGTGGGCGTGTTCGCCGTGTACTGCGGAAAAGCGGACACCCATGAAGGGGGGCGGGGGCCTGGCAAACTGAATTGCGTAACCGAGTCGGATGGTCCGGGCCAGCCAGCGAGACGGGTTGGGAAGTGAAAGCCATGCGTCCAACCTCTGCGCTAGGGGCACCAAAGGGACGGTCAATTTGGACGTACCCGGCAGGGCTTCGCAGCGAGGCGGAGCAGGTAGGGCAGCGTTGGGCGGCGACGAGGCGACCCGCGGCTGAGGTGCTGAGAAAAGACTCAAAGCACTTACCTTGCTCCGCACACCCGGCAGGGGGCGGGTTAGCGACTGAGGAGGAGGTCCTGGGTAGGCGTCCTCTAGACTTGTCGGAACCGGCCGGCCGGGGGACAGTCGTGGGGCTGAAGACGGGTGGTCCGTGTCCAGGAAGCCAGGACTGTTGAGATCTAAGGGCAAAGTGCCGTGAGAACGGCATTTGCGGGCCAGGTGACCCAGAGACATAGGATATAGCTCTTTTATTGAGAATGTGGGTACCGCAACCCCATCTAAGGGGGGGCGGCAAATTAAATTGTTTGAAAACAAAAGATTCTCCTCCCGGCCCTCCACCAGGGGGACGGAGTGGTCTTACCACCTCCGGAGCTAACGTCTGTGTCGCTGGGTCGTCCGTCTCAGGACCGCCTGGGAGCCTTCCGGGTCCTCGAGGGAGTCCTGCGGTGTGCTCGACGCAGGGGCTGAGAGCTGGGCCCAGGTTGAGGCGGAGCAGAATTCTTAGCCGCAGGGGGACACCCTCGGCGAGCAGACGGGGCAGTGGCCTTGGCGGCAGGTTTGCGGCGAGGCAGGATGTGAGAAATAGCCTCCGTCTGTCTTCTCACTGCGGAGAACTGCTGGGCAAAGTCCTCGACGGTGTCGCCGAAGAGGCCAAGCTGGGAGACAGGGGCGTCGAGGAAGCGAACTTTGTTGGCCTCACGCATCTCGACCAGGTTGATCCAAAGGTGACGTTCCTGACGTCCATCGCCTGCCCGAGTGCCTGCGTGGTGACCTTCGTGGCTCTGAGGGCGAGGTCGGTCGCTGAGCGCAGTTCCTGCAACACATCGGGATCAGGGCTACCCTCGTGCAGATCTCTGAGCGCCTTGGCCTGGTGGACTTGCAGGATGGCCATGGCATGCAAGGCGGAGGCGGCCTGTCCCGCGGCGCTGTAGGCTTTGTTGTTCAAGGAGGATGAAGTCCTACAGGCCTTGGAAGGGGGTACAGGGCGTCCGCGCCAGGTGGTAGGGTCACCGGGACAAAGATGGAGCGCAACTGCCCTATCCACCTTGGGAATCGCCATGTACCCGTGGAGGTATCTTTCGGCGCTCAAGAGAGACCCCTAGTGTCGCTTCTTCGACACGACGTCGTAGTGAGCGACAGACGGGGAACTAAAGATTTTCTTTAAGCCCTGATTTTCCTTATTGATGGTTAATCAGAATAATGTCAGAAGTCAATTGTGAATGTTGACTGAACAATTTAGTTTGTAGTGTACTTATTTCTTCTAGGTTACTGTTGATGAAGAATAGTGATAAAGCTAGCATTTTCTATAGTTTTCTAGGGCTGCACAACAATGCTCATATACATAGATAAAGAATCAGTTATAAAATGAATGTGCATCATTTGCTATTTAGTTCCCTTTCGTAGGAACTCTACACTGTGTGATGGCAAAATGGGAACACATCAGTGATCACATGGTCTGATACCCATATACAGTCACACCAATTCATTGGCTGATGGCATTTAAGTGACGCCCGTAAGGAGCTAAATCATGGGCTCCTTGTAAGCGTCAGCTCAAAGTGCCATCCCTCAGATTTTCTTACTTCAGTGCATGTATTTGTCTAAACCCGTGAAGTTTCTATTGACTTAAGTCGAAGCGAGGATTGATTTACTCCCTTTTTGAGTGGTAACATAACTTCAGAACAATTTCATATGCTGTTTTCTGAATTGCAAAGGACCGACCGGGACAATGCCACTACATCAAGGCTCACATTTTCTCTCCACAAGACACTATCCCCAGTTGTTCCAGTTCTACGGCCTCCTAATATGGAGCTCTGTGATCTTAGAGCCATTTGGGATTTCAACTCTGTGCTTGAGAAGATGGAGTGTGGACGGACACCGGAATCCCCTGAGTCAACCTAGAAATGAGTGTCCTGTTGCCAAGACAACAGACTTTGTTTCTAGGTGTGGTGCTGGACTCGCAGGTGATTTGGGCACGGCTGTCTCCAGCTCACATTCAGTCATTACAATAGTGTCTTGCGATGTTCAGAGTGGGGTGTGTTCTCCCTGTGAGAACATTTCACAGGCTGTTGGGTCTTTTGATCACGGTGTCCGTTGTCATTCCCCTGGGCATGTTGCATGCAAGACCTTTCAGTACTGGATGAAAATCAGTTTGTGATTTGCATGCCCTGTTGATCAATCTTTTGTGTATGGATTTTGCGCCAGGGTTATCAAAGGTTGTGTTGAGACCTTGTTTGGGATATTTGCATAAAATCTCTACATCTTTTAGCTTGCAAACTGTTCATTTGCACCTTTTCTCCTCCATTTGAGTCATATGTGAGTGAACTGGTTAGTGCAGTAAGCCACATATGCTAATTGCACTAACCAGCGATGTAAGTCAGAGCAGCCACAACAGAGGTGATTTGGTCTCTAAGCAGAGGCTGTCTCATTGGTTTGTTGATGCAATTTCGAGTGCTTTAGAGGCACTCTGTTTGCCTTTGCCTTTGGGTATTCAGGCTCATTCTACGAGGAGCATGGCATCCTCGTGGGCTTTGACTAGGGGTGCGGACTTACATCCACCCAAGGAATTGGCACGATTGTATAAGGGCTTCAGACCACGTGATCACTGACATGTTCCCATTGCATCATCATGCTGTGTGGAGTTCTCACGCAGGGAACCAAAGTAACAAACGTAACCGAGACATTTGTTGCATAACGTTTTAAAGCTTCCTGTTTTGTTAGTAAGTGAAAAAGAGAAAAAGCAACAAAAAATGCCATGCAATGACAACATCCAGGCTAGTAAGTTGGAACTTCAGAGGAGGACTTAAGGGATAGTTCCTCCAAACTTAATGGGATAAAAATAATAATAATAATATATATATATATATATATATATATATATATATATATATATATATATATATATAATTTTTGGGTGAACTTTAAATCATTTTAAAGGCAGAAAATGACCTAAAAACTAATGCTAATGCTAATGCTGGCAATGGTAAACTGCAGTGTGACATACTTTTTAACAGTTAACATCTTAACATTTTATTTGTAATAGTACATTGACATACCATTACATAAATATTTTTACTATACCATACAATCATAGTATCAGATGGTAAAACCATGCTACTTTGATAACTACCATGAGTACAAAATTACCATAGAATTTACATGAAAACTCAAAGGTACCTCTAAAAATAAAAATGAAATCACCTGTCCAAAAAAAAAATACATAAATAAAATTAATTATAATAATAATAATAAAAAAAACATTAAGAAAACAAGATACTTTTTAGTTCTGTAGTGTAATATGGTTTGATCTTACTGGAGTTCTCTCATCTCAGCTTTGAATGTTGCATCTGGGTCTGTAGGCTCATGCAGAGATGTCTGTGGTTCAGTGCCTTAGAGAGGAGAGAATGACTCTTAATAAACAAACTAATGGGTCCCATACGCAAGCCCTCACTTCTCTATTTTTATTTCTCTCTGAGTACAGGCAGCAACAATGCATTCAGAGCAACACAATTAGAGAAAGAGAGAGAGAAAGACAAAGAGAGAGAAATAAAAAATTAACTGGCATCAGTGTTTATAGTTTAAGTTTGTTTAAGGGCAATGGCTTTCATAACTGGGCCCTGAGCTTTTAAAATAATTGTATAAATCTCTCAAAAGAACAATATATTGATGAATATGATACATTTTTCTTTTTGGTTATTTTTAAAACTGAAATTTGGCTTGCAAATCTAAAGTAACTTTACTGTAAATTAACTAAAAACATGTAATACCTCAGCTGGAAAAAGACACTATACTGAGGTTTTCATACATGGAGCACAACCATTTCAACTGTTCTAACAAAAATAATAATTTAGTACTAAGTTAACATATTAAATTCTTAAGGATTATGTGACACATTATTTTCTTAGTAGACTGGAGTAATGTCAGCTAAAAATGGGGCTTTGCCATCATGGATACAAATTGTGTAATAAATAACAAACATAGTTATGATATCTCTGTAATCTATAACCACATAGCACTTAAGAAATGAAAATTCTTAATTGAAACTAAACATTCTGAACAATTTTTTTTCTTTAAAATAATAAAAATAAAATAATAATAATAGCCAAATTACTAGATATTTCTCTTCATTATAATGAAAGGGCATTTGCTGTCAGCAACTCTAAACCACGCCCCAGCATTGCACTGGTGTGTGTCAAGACTGCAGACATTCTCATAGAAGAATACCAATACAAACGGCTGAGTATTTATTTGTACATTAAATTACACCAGGGACAGACTGGGAAGACAAATTTTTCGTAGAAACTGGCCCAAAAATTGTGGGGGAAGAGAGAGAGGGAGAGGGAAATTTGGCCCAAAAGTGGGGGAAAAGTTTCCTTTTCTGCATATCGCTGCCCACTGTAGCCCATTCGGACCCGTTTTGCATATGGCACTTTGGGAAAAGACCCTTTTCTCCCGATGGCCCTGAATTACACAAACACTTATGTACTAATGGATGGTATTCTGAGCAAAGACCAGTATATGTATGCCTTCTTGTGAATTAAGCACGTGTGGATCTATTGCCCTTGGATTATCATGTGCATCTGTCGATCAGTTGCGTGAATGTGAACGGGAACCCGGTTCCCCCACGAAATTCTCTCCAGAAACCCCATTATCCCGCGTTACCCCCAATTTCCAGCCCTGATTACCACCCAGCCACTTGTATCAGCCATAAAACATATGATTAATAATTTTAGAAACAGGGTCTGAGACATTGATGGTTTTAAGTGGTCAAATTATAAATGCAATCCATTGAGGGAGCACCAAGGTCAGCCACCAAATCCTGGTATAAATCACGGGACACAGTATCACCTTTTTAAAATAATAATTAAAAACTGTTTGTCAATAAATGTGTAATTTGTAAATGTAAAATCAGTAATGGTTGCATTTCTTTACATTTTTATGAGGTAGAGTGTGTGTCTGATATCTTAGGCCATTTTGGTAACACTTTATTTTACAGTGTTCCTGTTACAGTGTACCTACCCATTGTAAGTACAGATACTAAATAATGTAATAACATGAAACAACATGTACTTAATATGGAACTAATTATGGAACAGCATGTACATACACATTGTAATTATGTAGGTGAAACAGAAATGTATTATTACATGTGCGTGTAAAATGCCAGTATTTTAACATACCTATTTTTAATCTTGTTACCGTGGAACAGACAAATGTTTTTACATGTAATAGCATTCTAATTATATTAAAATGACTATTACATAGTATTAATCACTGTTATATAAAGTGTATCTAGACTGTACTTAAGTGCACTTCATGTTCAACTACATATCTTAACAAGCTGTGCTTAAGTTTAAATTATCTCACTAGCACACAGCTGAGTGCATGTAATAGCTTAATAATTACAATAGAGTTACACAGTATTACATAGCATTAATCAATGTAAAATAATTTGCTTCTAGACTGTACTTAAATGTACTTCATGTGTAACTACATACCTCACTGAGCATGAGTAATTAGTGTTTTTTGAACACACTGTCTGTGTTGTTTTAGGATCTGTTTCACTAATGTTATTATGCAAATAATAGTTAGTTGGGTATGTTCATGCCACTGTAAAAAACATATGATATCATCACTATGTTTTTGTGACAACAGTTGACAGTTTTTATAGTACATTTTTTAGGGCTGTGAATCTTACATTTTTATACTAATAAATGGCACAGGTTTCTGTGATTAATTGTGATAAATCCTGGACCAGGATACATTAAAACAAACATTAAAATATAATCATATGTAAATTAACTTTATACTTCTCAAAGAACTTTAGAACTACCAAGAAATTGATTAATCATTTGAATTACTTAAGTGTGTACATGTTAAAGTGTTCGGTTTTTGTGTTAATTAGACACATTTGTACAGACAATACAAGTATATATATATATATATATATATATATATATATATATATATATATAGATAGATAGATAGATAGATAGATAGATAGATAGATAGATAGATAGATTTTTCTCTCCGTTTTGGCCTTCCGTCCACACTGAGACAGCGTTTTTGTCTGAGCTTTTTCAAAGCGCACTCCAAAGTAGATAAATTTGAAAACGCTGTTTTCATGTTGTAGTGTGGACCGTGAAAGCGGATGCTTTGGAAAACAATGATGCATTATTAGTCATGTGATCTATCCAACCAAAGTAAGATGGTGGCCTGTGTTATAGAGGCGCTGTTGTGCCTGATACTCACTTTGATAGCATTGTTATTAAAATAAATGTCACTTTGTACAACCTTCACATTGCATTCCTTGAAAGGCGAAGGGAAGTTTACTCGAAATTGGTGCCCGGCGTCGGAACACTAGGACAATTGCTTTTCAGACCGTACATGCAGTGGGGATTGTCCGCATGCGCAGTGACACGATTTAAGCATTTTCATACATTTCAGTGTGTACGAGAAACTTTTGGAAAACACTTGAAAACGTTAATGTGGACGGTTAAACGTTTTGAAACGAAAACACCATTTCAAATGTATCCGGATGAATGTATATGTAACGGGAGCCAGCTGGTAAATAGCTGTGCAGTGTGTAAACCTCACTCTCCTGACCTCAAGAGGTGCACTAGCGACTGACGCTAGAGGCTGTAGCCTTTAGCCTCCTCGTTAGCGCACCCACCTCCCACGCCGGAGTCGTCGGTTCGAGTCCTGTTCGGAGCGGGGGTGAGAAGGACCGGCAACATATACGTAGCTTCAATTTATATCAAAATTTATTGGCAAAATAAGCTTAAGTGTACTGTACACTACCAATTAATTATTATAGTACATACTGATGACCTCTAAAACAAATTGCATGGTGAAGTTTAATTTGCTAAATTTTAAAATAATTTTCTCTGGTTGCCTTTCAGTCTCTTGTGCACATGGTGGTGCACTCTTTGTCTCGGATTCCCTTTGACAATGATTTCAGATGACAGTGAGTGAGCGTTTTCAGGCTTGCCCGTTATCTCTCCCACACCTGGCTTACCACTTGGAGGTGAAGTCTCCATTCTCCATAAAGAAAAATTCTCAGTAAATCAGCCCCCTTGTTTATTTTGCGTCGTGTGTAATGAAAAAGCATGCACTGCCCTTACAAAACAATTTTGTGATCTGGCACTCGTTATTTTCACATTACAAATTATTTGTATAGCGCATTTCACAACAGCTGTTTTTCAAAGCAGCTGTACATGAAATTGTGATACAACAGAAAATGAATGAATATAATGCCAATATTAGTTATTTATGTATAGAACTATTAGTGGTTAATATTTCCGGTTCACTTCCAGTAGATAGGGAAAGCTGGTGCGTTTGGCTGCCACTCCTCTCACCGTTTAAATTTTTATGTATTTATTTTACTGGTAGCGTGGATTTTTGGAGCCTCGAAGTTTTTATATTCTGAGCACTACTTTATTTATTCTTTGTTGCGATGTGGGATTACCTTTTAAACTTTGAACTGCTGTTATTATCTTTGAGGTTCTTATGGTGGAGTCAACCCTACTGCCACCTTGCCCAGGATTTATGTCTCTTTGAGGCTACTGTGGATGTGGGTCCCTTCATGGTTTTAAGGTACACTGCACATCAGCTACTGAACTTAAAATGGAACTATTATTTGCTGAAAGACACTCATAAACTTCCAAAACTTTACATGCATTGCATTTCAAGGCAGTTTTGTCTCTTCGTCTTCAACTGCCATCTCTATTCCACTGTTTTGACGGAAAACCAAAAGACTGTTTTATACTGCCATTGATTTGAACAATTTGTCATCGCTTCCATGTCTGGAGGGTTCCCCGTCTCCTTCTCTGTCTCT
This sequence comes from Moxostoma hubbsi, assembly GCA_032164185.1. NCBI lineage: Eukaryota > Metazoa > Chordata > Actinopteri > Cypriniformes > Catostomidae > Moxostoma > Moxostoma hubbsi. The sequence continues at coordinate 35,060,501 of JAVLUX010000022.1, read as the reverse complement.
GAGTTTGGTTAAAACAGTATTATTTAGCACATGCTATGTCAATAATAAGGCTCTGTTGTTATTGGACAATATAACAGAAATAAAATAGACTTTTTATGCTTAACAGAAACATGGCATAAACAGAGTGATGGTCTCCTCTTTAATCAAATGACTCCCAGAGGCTATGGGTTGTTTGATCTCCCTTGACACTCTGGCAGAGGTGGGGGTATTTTGGTGCTTCACAACCTAAAATACAACATAAGTCCAGTGTATGTACAACAGTTTACTTCATTTGAGTGCCTCGTTCTGAGTGTCTGCCCCTCACACTTCCATCATTGCTACAGTCTAGAGACCTCCTAAGACTAATGAAGCCTTTTTGTCAGAGTTTGCTGATTTGTTATCTCTGCTGTGCCTCAAGATCAAGAGAATTCTTATTTTAGGGGACTTTCACCATATCCACATTTACTGAAAAGATTCAATATTGACAAAGGATTTTTTGTCTTTATTGGAGTGTTTTGATTTGATCCAGTTAGTTGACTGTTCTACACATAACAAAGGTCACACCTCAGACCTTGTTTCTGCAAATGGTTCTTTTTGTGTCTGAGTTTTCCTCTGATTTGAATTGAGTTAGGTCTTTAATACGGATCTACCAAAAATGTATTCTTCTTCTCACACTGTAAAATGTAGTAAAGGGAAATCTATTGATTTGTCAGCTTTTAAAAACTCTTGTTTCTTCTTGAAGTTGTTTTTCTTCTTCTGATCTTCTTGAAGACAAGATTTCTCTGTTAAACACTGTTCTCACATCTGGCTTAGATCATTTTGCTCCACTGAAATCACAGACTATATCTTTGCATTCTGCTCCCTGGTATAATGACAGTCTGCGCTTAATGAAGGCTGCTTGTCGTAAAATGGAGTGAAAGTGGCATCTTTCTGGCCTGAACGTATATTACCAGGCTTGGAAAGACAACTTACATAATAATAAAGAAAAAATAAAATCTGTCAGATCCTGTTATTTTTCTGCAATAATTTTAAATAATCAAAATAATCTGAGGCATCTTTTAATGCTATTAATAGATTGTTCCACCACCTTGCCTGCACCACCTTTACTTTGTAACATGTTTTTAGACTTTTTTTTTAGCACTAAGATATTCAGAAAAATATTCTTGCTACTGTGACACTCACAAAATAAGTTTTGTTGAGAGAATTACTTTTTGGTTTCCTTTTCTTCTGTTGCAATAGTATTTTATTTTATTCTAATTTATATAATTTAATACTAATGAGAGACTACAAAAAAAGCATAAAATGATATGTATTTCATAACATGGACACAGGGGGGCAGTAATCACGAGCAGCATCACACTGGGACATTTAGCGATGCGCAGAGCAAGATGAGCTCATAATCCAAGTGAATGGAGAATGAGCAACTTTTGTCCTGCGTCGCTGATTTCTCTGTAATGTTCCCAATATTTTCAGGTTAGTTACACACCTTTTATGTGACTACAGATGTTTATAAGCTAATATGAATCCCAGGTGATGTGTGCTCTGTAACCTAAAAGTATGTAAAATGTGTAAACAGTTAAGTTTGACAGTACGCAATTGAGAAAATGGCGGCCGACATCCGCATATTGTTTATTTTATTTGTTCCTTACAGCTCTGGGGCCTTTGTGGGCAATTTCACTGTGTGTGTAACCGCTATGTGTGTAGTACAATGTTAGAAGGGTAAAAAGTTAATATGAATGTACAGCGTAAGACCAGTTATGGCTGCGGTCTTGTTTAAGGGCGCATGCACGTTAATATTACAATGTTACAGATTCAGTTCATAGAACTGAGCGCCAAGTTATGAGGCAGATATGTTTACTATGGAAGTTTGTGTTCTTATAGTGCAAATATAATACAGCTTAACTGCAAATGAGATTTATTCTGTTGTATAAAGTGAACACTTATAAAATGTACAGTTATTACAAAAATACTCTTTTGATAAGAGGACAAGGATGACAGATGTTTAAAGGAAGAAGTGCAGATATGATTGATGATAGACCAAAAATGTGATTTAAAAGGAAAATGGTTGTTTTGGGTTTCAGACAAATTTTTATAAGTTAATGTTTGTAAAATATGTGAGGATACATTTGTGAAAACAGACCTTTGAAGAATATATGGCTTCATGTTATCCAAATGTGGATATAACCTGTGCTTAAATGGCAAGCAGACAAAAATATCAGAAAATAACTCATTGCAGATACAAAGTGAAAATGACGTTGAAAATAAAGATAATCCAAGTGAATGGAGAATGAGCAACTTTTGTCCTGCGTCGCTGATTTCTCTGTAATGTTCCCAATATTTTCAGAGCACTCCTATCAGAGGATTATCTATATATCTGCCAGCGGAGACCTAGCTGGGACCCGCTACACTACCATATCTGTCTTTTCTGTTTCATTCCTCAGCCTTGTTTCTCCAGCACCCCTCTCTCAAATTTCTCTCAACTCAACCTGTTACTATAAGTAATGAGATATCACGTATAAAAGCTACCACTAGCATAGTTGATCGTCTATTCAGTTGATAGTCTATTCAAATTCTTGGGCCTGTGTCCCATTGTCTTGTACATAATAAAATACTCTTTGCACTGGTGTTGTGCCTGCAACATTTAAAATTGCAGCTGTAACTCCGGTTCACAAAAGCCTGATATGGATTTGGACAATTTAAGCAACTTCAGTCCCATTTCAAATCGTCTCTTCCTTGCAGAAATCTTAGAGCAAGCTGTTGTCTCGCAATTACACAATCACCTCACCTCAAAGGCTTTGAGCCTTTCAGTCTGGTTTTGTAAATTTCATAATAGAGAAACTGCTCTAGTCAAGGTCACTAATGACTTGTTATTGGCTTCAGACTCAGGCTCTTTTTCTATTCTCATCCTTCTTGATCTCAGAGCTGCTCTTGACATTGTTGATCACACTGTTTTACTCACCCATCTTGAATCTGTCTTTGTTGTCTCCAGTACTGCATTAAAACTGGTTCAGGTACTATCTCTCTGATCATAAGCAGTTTGTCTCTCTAGGTGGTTACAGGTCTAAGACTGGTTCAGTCCACTCTGGAATCCCTCAGGTTACATTTTGGGCCCTTTACTTTTTAGTATTTATATTTTTCCTCTTGGTCAGATTTTAAGCTCACTGGCTGTTAATTATAACTTCTTTGTAGACGACACAGATCTACATTAATTCTAAACCTGGTGAATATTTGGCAGATGCCTTTTTTTTTTTTCTTTTTTCTTATTAAATTGTATTTCTGAGATAAAAACTTGGATGGCTCAAAATTTGTCTTAACAGTAATAAGATATGCTTATTGCGTCTCCTCACCAGCACCGTAAGGCTGGCTCATTAACTCTGCCCATTGAGGGCTCCGTTTTGGAGCTTCAAATAAAAATGAAAAATCTAGGTGTTATATTTGATGCCAATTTTAATTTATGCTGATGTAAATATAAAATGCTATCAAAACATGCTTTAATCGTCTCAGAAATATTGCAAGACTGCACCCTATGTTATCATTTTCTGTGGCTGAAAAGATTATCAATATTTTCGTCTTCTCTCACATTGATTATTGCAATGCTCTCCATGCTGTGGTCTCAAAATCTACATTAAATAAATGGTAAAATGTGCAAAACGCTGCCAGAATCCTGACTAGGAGCAGGGCAAGTGATCATATCACTCCTATTTTGGAATCCTTGCACTGGCTCCGTTAGTGTAACAAAGACTCAGGCTGGTTGGGATCCATAAGCAGTCTTTATTGAGGTTAGTAATCAAGTCAACGGGCAAGGATCGATAACGGCAGTCGGGGCTGTAGAAGGGGTTCTGGTTCGTGGTCAGGCAGGCGAAGAGAATCACTTGGGCTGGTGGCAGGCAAATGAGTGGTCAAGGACAGGCGGCGAGTTTAACTGGCAGGCAGGCGGCAGACAAGGACGTGGTCGGGTTCAGGCTAAGGTCGGAGAAACAGAAGATCAGATTAGTCACAGGTAAACGCTCAGAAATGCAGCCGGGGCAAACAAGACTTCGCAATGGAGGTGCAGAGGAGTGAAGCTTAAATAGAGGGAATGGTAATGGAAGGCAGCTGTCAGCGCAATTAGTTTGGCGCTGCGTGGCTAGAACGCAGGTGAAGCTGATCTTCGATTAGTGTGTGTGAGCGTGGCTTCAGCAGCTTTTGTAACAGAGCCCACCTCCTGCGAGCGGCTCTCGATGCGAGGGCCAGAACGACGACGGGGTCTACCACGGGGTCGAGGGGCCGGTTTCTCGGGATGGGTGCGGTGGAATTCGAGGGTAAGGTTGGGGTCGAGGATGTCGTCGGCTCCGACCCAGGATCTCTCCTCTGGACCGTACCCCTCCCAGTCTACCAGGTATTGGAGGCGACCACACTGATGTCGGGAGTCCAGAAGGGCGCGCACCGAGAAAGCTTCCTCGCCGGCCAGGGAGACATGGAAGGTAGGGGAGATGCAATAATTACGTGGGAGTTGGATACAGGATTGATTTGTTTGATGATTTTGAAAGGACCGATGTAGCTGGGGATGAGCTTCTTGCAGGGCAGGCGAAGATGGAGGTCGTGAGTGGAGAGCCAAACCCAGTGCCCTGGAGCGTAGTTGGGGCAGGGACAACGATGACGGACTGCCTGCTCCCCAGCTCTCCTTGTGGCCCGTTGGAGGTGGACGTGGGCCTGGTTCCACACGGCCTTGCTGCGTTGCAGCCAGCTGTTGATGGAGGGGACGTCCAACGGCTCGCCTGACCAGGGGAACAGGGGGGGTTAATACCCCAGTATGCACTGGAAGGGGGGCAGGTTGGTGGAGGGTTTGAGGATCGAGTTCTGAGCGTACTCAGCCCAGGGAAGGTAGCGACTCCAGTCGGCCTGGTTCTCCTGACAGTAGATCCGTAGGAACTTGGTGATTTCCTGGTTGAGGCGCTCAGACTGACCATTGGATTGGGGGTGGTAACCAGAGGTGAGGCTGATGTTAATGTTAAGCAGACAGAAGAAGGCTGCCCAGAGCCGGGAGGTGAATTGGGGACCTCGGTCGGAGACAATGTCCTTGGGGAGACCGTAGAAGCGGAAGACATGTTGGAGGAGGAGTTCTGCGGTTTCGAGGGCGGAGGGGAGCTTGGGCAGGGGGACGAGACGGCACCCATTTGAGAATCGGTCCACGATGGTGAGGATGGTGGTGTGCCCCCGAGTGGCCGGAAGGTTGGTAACGAAGTCGAGGGCGATGTGGGACCAGGGTCGTCGGGGAATGGGCAAGGGTTGAAGGAGGCCTGCTGGGGTCTGTCTAGGGGTCTTGGCCATGTTGCAAGGGCGGCAGTCGTGAATGAAGGAGAGGGTGTCGGCCCGGAGTGTCTCCCACCAGAACCGATTCTGTAGTAGGCATAGCGTGGCAGAGATACCGGATGACCCGAGCAGGGGGAGGAGTAAACCCAGTGCAGGACCTTGTCATGCAGGGCCGGGGGCACGGACGTCCAGTTGGATGGACAGTTGGCTGGAGGTGGATTTGTAGCGTGGGCCTGGGAGATCTCGGACATGATGTCCCACTGGACCGGAGCGAGGAGGAGTGTGGGAGGGATGATGGGCTCGGGAGCGGGGTTCAGGGGAGTTGGGTCGTGTTGTCGGGAGAGTGAGTCGGCCTTGATGTTCTTGGACCCGGGTCGGTAGGAGATGGTGAAATTGAAGCGGGTGAAGAACAGGGCCCACCTGGCTTGCCTGGAGTTGAGTCTCTTAACTGAGCGTAAGTATTTGAGGTTGCGGTGGTCAGTGAGAACTAGGAAGGGGTGTCTGGCTCCCTCCAGCCAGTGACGCCACTCCTCGAAGGCCGCTTTCATGGCCAAGAGTTTGCGGTTGCCCACATCATAGTTCTGCTTGGCCTGGGAGAGCTTCCGAGAGTAGAAGGCGCAAGGGAACAGTTTGGGGGGCTCCCCAGGCACTGGGAGAGGACGGCGCCGATGCCGGTGTTGGAGGCGTCCACCTCCACAACAAATGGAGTGTCGGGGTCTGGGTGGTGCAGGATGGGGGCAGAGGTGAAGCAGTTCTTCAGGAGGTCAAAGGCTTGGAGAGCATCGGTGGACCAGCGGAGCTTCGAGGGACCGGATTTAACCATGGAGGTTAGAGGGGCAGCGACCATGCTGTAGTTCCGGATGAACCTCTGGTAGAAATTGGCGAATCCCAGGAAGTGTTGGAGTTCCTTGATGGTCTTGGGTAGGGGCCAGTTTAGGACGGTTGCCAGGGTGACTGGGATGACAGGTTGCAGTCACCTGGATGGGCATTCTGAGCCCCAGCGGATGATCTGGTTCTCCCGCCAGAATATCTGAGGATCGTGCAAGTGCAGCCAAGGGAGTCCAAGGATGACTGGGTTGTGAGGGGAGTGGATGATGAAGAAACGAGTGCTTTCGGTGTGCAGTGCTCCGACTTGCAGTGTGACGTCTGTGGTGGTGTGGCGCACTTGGCCGGTTCCAAGGGGGCACCCGTCTAGCACGGCCACTGTCAAGGGAGGAGAACAGAGAGTTAGGAGGATGCCATGGCGACGGGCGAAAGCATCGTCGATGAAGTTGCCGGCTGCTCCTGAGTCCAGCAGCGCCCGGGTGTCGACGCTCATGGTCTGGCAGAAGAGCCTAGCGGGCACCTCGAGACTGTTAGAGGGTAGGATGGTTGAAAGCAGACTCTCCCCTCGTGGATGTGACTGGGCAGGTCGGGTGGGGCAGGTGGCTCTCTGGTGACCCGCCAGGCCGCAGTAGAGGCAGAGGTTGTTGGCAATTCGGCGGTCTCGCTCCTCCTGAGTGAGGTGAGCTTGACCCAGCTGCATGGGCGCGGCACTCTCGCTGTGAAGCGGCATTAGAGCAGGTGGGCTGGACCAGCGAGTGGGCCATCTGGAGTGGAGGAGGTTATCTATGCGGATGGCGAGGGTGATGAACTGATCGAGCGAGATGCCTTCGTTGCGGCAGGCGAGCTCGGACTGCACCTCCTCCTTGAGACCCCGACGGAAGAGAAGCTTGAGGGTGTCCTCCACTCAGACTGTCTGTGTGGCGAGGGTGCGGAAGGTCAGAGCGTAATCTGCAGCCGTCCGATCTCCTTGGCGAAGAGCCAGCAGTTGTTCACCAGGGGTTCTTCCACCTTCTGGATGGTCGAAGACCTCGGAGAGGCAGCGCAGGAAGGCATCGAAGGTGGTTTGGCCCAGGCCCCGATTGGTCCAGACGGCTGTGGCCCACTCTAGCGTTCTTCCCGTGAGCAAGGAGCAAACGAACAGGATCTTGCTCTCGTCAGTGGGGTAGAGAGCAGGCTGCTGGGAAAGGAAGATGGTGAACTGCATAACGAAGCCCTTGCAATTCGAGGGTCTGCCATCGAATTTTTCGGGCAAGGCGAGTCGATGGTCGGCGGCTGCGCCGAGAATGGGCAGTGGGTGGAGGGCGCCGGGCTGGCAGGGGGTGCTGTGGGCGCCGGTTGAGGTGCGGGTAGAGGAAGCCCCTGGACGGTCCTCATAAGCTCCTCCATGAGCACGGTGAGACGGGCGAGCTGGTGCTGATGGGAGACCAGGAGGTTTGCCTGGGCGGAGAGTTCCTCAGAAATCTGGGAGGCGACCGCTGGATCGGAATTTGGCGAAGTCTTCTGTAACAAAGACTGGTTGGGATCCATAAGCAGTCTTTATTGAGGTTAGTAATCAAGTCAACGGGCAAGTGTTGATAACGGCAGTCTGGGCTGTAGAAGGGGTTCTGGTTCGTGGTCAGGCAGGTGAAGAGAATCACTTGGGCAGGCGGCAGGCAAAGGAGTGGTCAAGGACAGGCGGCGAGTTTAACTGGCAGGCAGGCGGCAGACAAAGACGTGGTCGGGTTCCGGCTAAGGTCGGAGAAACAGAAGATCAGATTAGTCACAGGTAAACGCTCAGAAATGCAGCCGGGGCAAACAAGACTTTGCAATGGAGGTGCAGAGGAGTGAAGCTTAAATAGAGGGAATGGTGATGGAAGGCAGCTGTCAGCGCAATTAGTTCGGTGCTGCGTGGCTAGAACGCAGGTGAAGCCGATCTTCGATGAGCGGGTGTGAGTGTGGCTTCACCAGCGTTTGTAACAGTTAGGTTTCTTGTTGGTTTTAAAATTCTTATGCTTACCTACAATGCTTTGCATGGTTTGGTTCCCCATTATTTGTCTGAGCTTTGAACACTGTACACCCCAAAGTGTGATCTCTGCTCCTCTAAATCTGGTCTTTTAACTGTTCCTCAGACTCATTTAATCTCTATGGTTGACAGGGCCTTCTCTTCTTATGCTCCGAACTGTGGAACTCTCTACACTCAGAACGTAGAGAAGTTCAGTCTTTTAGTGAATTTATATAATATCTTTAAAAAAAATTATGCCAATAATGGTTTTTATTTGATCCTATTGTTTTAAATGAATGTATTATTATCATTTTATTTACCGTGTTTTATTATTATCGAGATGCATGTTTATTCTATTTGTATTAAGCTCTGTATTTTTTTCCTTTCAATGTAAAGCAACTTGAGAGGCCTCTTTAAAGGCATTATATAAAATAAAGTTTATTATTATTAAAATTTGTAAACTAAGTAAGTATTGTGGGCCAATGATTAAATAAAATTATTTTTTGTTTTCGTGCAAAAATCCTTGAAGTCATCCTGAATTAACTGAGGAAATACACATAGATAGATAGTCCTTTGATTTTGGATGATAAAGGCTTTTGTTAGGGGGTTAATTCATTTTATTTCTGGTTTAAGAGATTGTTGTGCCTCCTTTGACCAAGTTGATATAGGTATCATTCAGTGAGGAGCATTGCAGTCTGGCTGGAAGCTTATGGCAGGTAATTCTGGTGTACTCCATCCTGATCCCATGCTTCAGGCAGTGGCTCATGAAGAATCCCATGTCTTTTAGTTTGCATCAATTCATCCTCTGTGAAGTCCATCTATATAGACTCAAGTGAAGTCTGGCTGGCACATGTTATAGTTGGTCATCATCACTCAGCAACGGAGATGGTTCTGGCAGGCTCTGGTAACTCTGGATTATATCCTGAGGTTTAGACAGGGAAATAAATAGAATTAAATTAGCGTAGATACCATTCACTTTAAAGCGGGGTTGAAGAATATGAGAAGTGTTTTTGGTTCCGACAGACCTAAAAAAAAGCAGCATAACCATGAATTGAGGGATAAATTAGGTGTATGCCTGGCTCAATAGATAAGTCTTTAGACTAGACTTAAACTGGGATAGTGTGTATGATTTCTGAACACTGCTAGGAAGACTATTCCATAGTGTAGGAGCCAAATATGAGAATGATCTCCCTATTTTTGTGGATTTAAATATTCTCTGTGTTGTTAACATGCTGGAGTATTGCGATCGTAGTGAGTGTGGTGGATTATAGCATGATAGAAGGTCTCTACTTTGGAGCTAGAGCATTCATAGCTATGTAAGTAATTCAGAGAATATTAAAATTAAGTCTTACGCAAATGAGCTTGTGATTCACCTCAAATTATTGCCAAAAGTTTGTAGCTCTTCACCGGTAGTGGTGAACATGCAGCAAATATTTGGCGACAATATGAAAAGTTTGCCGCAAAGCTCTTATTTGCGGCAACTCTAAATTTGTGTAAGGGTGCTCCATGCCTCCTTTGTTTTTAGTATTTGTGCTTTTTAAACTAGCCTTGTTAAATGTGGCCATTTTTACAAAGGAGAAGGGAATACATGGAAAATATTTGACAACACATCACAGTGCAATAACATCATTCGATGCTGAACTTACAGAGTGACTAGGAATGACCACAGCTTTATTGCTGTGAAACCACAGCAAACCCAGCTGATGTGACCACTCAGACATGTGGACAGTATGTATTCCTGTTATTGTAATGACATTTTAATGTCCATTTTTTGTTTGAAACTTTCCAGTAAATTGTTTGTTCCTAGAAAGCAACATTCTGCTGCTTGCTAATGCATATCATTGAAGCCATATAGCTATGGGGTGCACTCAAACCCAGACATACCGAACACAATTGAACTATGCAATGTTTTTGGAGGAAGATTGGAAAATGGTCTTTTAAGCCCTTGCTTGCTACACATCAACAGTCCTAAACAATACATATTTAGTTTAACAATCTTGTTTTTCATTTACTTTATTTACTCTGTAATTTGCATTGTGGTTCTCTAAATTGAGCAGGTATGCTCCTTCACAAATTTTACCTCAGGCTTTGGCCAGACGCTCAGATACTGTTATTAAGCAACTGGCACCACTGCATAGTCCTCTTGCCAAAACATGCTGGAGGTTCAAAACATATCTGCTCACTTAACAGGAATGCATCAGTCAAGATATCCTGGTCAATACAATTGATAATTCAACATGACAATATAATGAAGACTGTGAAATTTTATATGAGATAAGACTTCAAGCTTTGCTCTGTTTACCAGGAAAGTCTCAGACACAAGAGGCACATTGATGGTCATAATTTCTGCCTGTGCATTACATCATGATCTTATGAAAATTACGTGACTGGTAACATTTTTGCAAAATTACACTAGTTCACTGGTTCATTACACATAACACGGCAGAGGTGTAATGTCCAATGTGTGGCGCTAAAAGCATGTTACATGTTAAAATCATCAAAATCTACCTCAGTACCCTAAACCTTAAACCTAGCTGAAAGTGTAATAAAAGCAATCATGAGACAAAAACATCACTTTGTTGTGTTTCTTTGACACTTTTAACTAATGTGTCAACTCACATGCTCTTCTGGAGTCATACCTCGGTCCTTCTCATCGCAAGGTCAACAGATCTATCAGTTGAGCTACCGTGCAACGTGATCACACCCGCTAAAGCTGTAAATGTAGTTGGTTATATTTTGCAAATGTAAAATGTATAATTTAATGTTTTAATGTCAAAAGATACTATTGTGTGAAGAACAGTGTAAAAAGTAATTGTTTAAGAAATTATAATCTGGCGTTTTACTCATGATTTGTGTGAAAGGGGGGAAAGTAATTGTTCTTGAAGAGCCTCTAGTGTTCATTTCAAAAGAAAACTGCCATGAGGTGTTCAACGAGTCAAATAAATATCATTTTGCAAAAATGTAGCTGTAATAACGTGATTCTGTAAGACCAGGTTGGTTGATTATGTGTTTGCAGTGTTGGCGTGAAACTAACTAAAGTCCCTCTGTGTGCTTCTTTTTTTTTGTGAAAAAATTATATTTATTAAAATAATTTTACATTATAATATAATGTTTTGTTATACACTGCTCTTTATCACTGTGATGATGGTATTTACAGCAGGGTCTCATGAAATATATGTGAACATGACAATATTTTTACAATTCAAAATTTGCATGCTGTACAACACATTTGGCTGCAGTTTTTCAATGAAATGTCCAGTTGGGGGCAGCAAAAGCAAGTACAATGGTGTTGTATTCAGACATGGTTTTAAAGTGAATTTTAGATTATTTATTTTTTTAAACATACATCCCTAACTTAAAACTTTTGCCTGAACCTTACCAATAGTGTTTTAAAATGCAGAAACGAAACGGAAAAATAAATAAGTAAATTCTGAAGCAACCACATAATTTTGTGCCAGTTCCATGGCTGGACTTCAACCGCGGTCCACTGACTCTAAATTCAATGCCTTATCAGGTGAGCTAATGCGCAAACTATTCATGTTGAAATAAGTATATATATATATATATATATATATATATATATATATATATATATATATATATATATATATATATATATATAGGTGGGTCTGTAATACAAGTATTAAAATTGATAGTTTTTCAAAAGATGCATTAGAGTAAAAGTGTGTAGATATCATAAAATAGGTTCTGAGTAATCAAGATAAAAACAAGTATTTATTAAGTCATAATCAGCCATTAAAGTCATGCTTTGAGTTAAAGTGAATAAATCACAGTTGTTGTAGCACCTGTAGTGATCATTTCACCTGTAAACTGCAGGGAATTGTACCTGTAGACACACAGTATAACAAGTTTAGCAAAAATGTATATAGAGTCACATTTTCACTATGAGACACGGTTGGGTGTTTAGTGTTAATTTTGTGTATTTGTATATTGGTGGTTAAATCTGTTTATTGTTTTACATCTGTCTTGAAATACAAAAATTGTATAATAATAATAGTAACACATTATATAATCTGGTTGTCAGTTATATATTAGCTTCAATGTAGTCAGCTATGTTTCTTAGCTTAGACTACTTTTTAAACTGGTAGCTTGACTGTAGTTTAACTACTTAATTTTGAGTATGTTGTAGTCTAACAAGCTACAATTTCAAAGTAGCTTGCCCAACATTTCTACTGACACTTCTGTTTATTATTTGTTTGTGTCAATAAGGGGCTACTAAAATTGCTAGTAAAGTTCCTTGCTTTCTCTTAGCTTAAGAATCATTAATCATAGCATCCAAAATTGACCAGTCATATGACCACATAGATCCTCAGACAAAAAGGGAAAATACTGTTTGGACAACAAAACTCTGATTTCCTCTTGCTGCTTCAGACCCACAACACAGTCTAGAGTTGTTCTCTGATCAAAATCCACCTCCAGATTTGAGTATTGTGTGAGCATAATTGAAATCGCTCTCCCTCCCTAAAGTCCTTGGGGGGCCTTACTGACGACGATGGATTAATTAGTAAAACTCCTCTCGGGGGAAGCATTAGAAAGAGCATCCACGGTCAAATGGGAAGAATTAGCTTCTGAACCCCCCCTGGCACACCCAACTTCAATGCAGCCATGGTTATTAATAGGGCCTCAATGTGAGTAGAGGAACACTTATTCACTACTCAAGGCCTCAAATAGTCTGTAGTTCAACCGAGCAGAACTGGGATAAAACCTAATTTTGCCACTTGCCAAGTTAATGGAGTCCTAACTTGAAAAGAACACTATAGATTTGGAGTTATATTTTTTGGTGTTTAATGCAGCAATGAGGCGTTTACTTTGTGTAATTTGAAGGTGACAGCTTTAAATATGAAGGTTAAGGAGGGCTGAGCTTGAACTGTATCTTGGGAGGGAGAGACTGGAGTTTATTGTCATTACACAAGCATGTTTGGAAAATATTCCACCTTCGGATAATTAGATAATTGATAAAGGTTTTATAGTATTTGTAGGTTATCTCTGATTATTGAAGAGTTTTTGAACTTACATTGTATTTTCTATCAAGCAATTTATCTAGATTAATAGATTATTAAATTTTAATTATCTATGTACACTAAGGTCTTTTAAGACAATGACTAAATTTACATGAACACAAAAAGTGTCTTATTGCGAGAAAGTGGGTTATTGTGAGAAAACAGCACTCCTGTTTACATGCACTGTATAAGCGGTGTACTCAGGGTGGGAAATTAACTTTTTTGTCCACCAGCCACTGTGGCTGGTGGATGCCCAATTTTACCAGCCACTTATATTTTTTACCAGCCACTTTTGCTCCTGGGGTCCCGTCTTCGCCAGCTGTATGGCAGTGCACTTAATATGCGACTTGGAAGACTCGTGGTCTTTTATTGCCTCTAATTTAAGATTAGACGTCCCTCTTACGAACGAATTATTTACATTTTCTGCTGACGCGTAGGTTCGACAGTAAGTGCAGTGCATAGACTGGTCGTCGGGAAGGTAGGATAACCATTCCCTCGGTTTCCCTTGGTCATCAATGCGCCACTTGTTAGAAAAGTACCTTTTCGTTTTCTTTACTTCGCCCTCAGTTTGTAGTTGTTCATTTATAACTGCTGACTCCGCTGCGGGCCTCCTAACACCGGGAATATGTCGCCACATTTTAAAAAATAATTTCCCTTTCTTCTGCACCAGCTCAGCTCAGCTATGTATATACACACTTTAAAAAAGTGTGTATATAAAAGTGTGTATATAAAAGTTTTATTCTCAGCTTAGCTATGTGTATAAGTTATACAGTATAACGGTATCTTCAGCGCCGTGACACACAGCGCTGAAAACCAATCAAAAGAGTTACTCGAAAAAAGTGTATTATTGTTACTTAGCAACCGCATTCTTTGACAAAGGCTGTCCAATCCGTACAATGAAATCACTCGCAGCTTGTTTATTGGTTACTACTTAATACATTCAATGTTAAGTCAACGTAAAGACGCGTTTACGCGCGTCTGGTGGTCCTGTCCTGGTCCCTCGGTGGATGCGAATTTTTGCAAACTGTATTCGCTTTTGGTGCGAACGCAGCATTATTATAATCCACCCGCCACTGTGGCTGGTATACACGGCAAAGTGACCCGCCACATTGAAAAAGTACCCGCCCTCGGCGGGTGGCGGGTGCTAATTTCCCACCCTGGGTGTACTCTTTTCTCCCTTTTAAATGCGGCTCGGTCAGTTAGCAGCTTTCTCCACAGCAACGTAATTTTCCCACAACGCTTGTGTAAATAGCAAACATGGGATATGAGGAAGACTTCGCTATTTTGTACTCCGTAGCTTTGCTATATTATATAAGCCAGAGTTGGTGCTGTGTTTGTTTCCTTCACTTACTATTACGACCTGCAGTGGAATACTGCTGCAATAGTGGAGTTTCACTTTTACACAAAACTCTGGGATTTCCCCAATGCTTTTATTCCTTTATGCTAAAACCCTAGAATAAACTGTTTTCTTAAGTGCATGTAAATGTGGTCAATGTGGGTTTAAGAAAGGTCAGCAAGGAAGCTTGTTCGCCTCTAATAAGGGATGAAGGCCAGGGATTTAGATGGCTCTATCATAAAAGCACAACAAACTGAATTTTAGGTGTCTTGGTAGTAGCCAGTACAGAGGTTGAGTGGGTATTAAACAGGATTTAACTGGTTCAAATGGAAAAGATGGAGTTTGTGGTAAATAGAGTTTTAGAATTACCTTAATATATGCTAAATTAATCTCCAAAATGTCACTGGCAAAACCAAAGTTCTTCAGTGGATTTACTTAATCCATGTCCAAGAAATAGCCAAGGACAATTCAGGCCATTACTATGATTATGGGTAAGGTTTCTTTTATCTGAGTGACTCAAATAGTCTGGTGGAATCACAGAGATTAAAGGCCTAGACACACCAACAGCCAACTAGCACATACGTTCTGCGTCGGCATGAGAGGAAGTAACTCTCCATACCAGCATATAGCAGTAGTCTGTATTCGTCATTCAAAAAGGGAAACCGGAAGTGCTAGACAGCAGGATTGTTTCTCCGTAAGGGAACGTCTGGTGATTACACTACGCTTCTTGTCAACAGGTAGGCAAGCTAAAGGTTTTGACCTACAAACACCTTTTCAGTTGTGTATATTATGCTTTTTAAGATTTTAAAAGTACTTGATCTTGCTTGAAATTTAGGTTATTTAGGATAGGAAGTCTACTTAGAAACAGACAAAACTTACAAAACATAATTTTGGCTGTTTATAAAACAATATCATCTAATTTAACCTGTTGAGAAGCAATTTCACCGCACTCCAGAGTGACGTCACTCTGCTTACATTTACAATATAATTTACTGTCTATAAATGTAATTAATGTTAACAAATTATACATCTTTTCAAAGGTCTAAGGGTTCAACATTGATATCCGTTCTCTGTGTCACGATAGCAATGCTCTATAAACAGCAATTTAGTTATTTGTGCTAGGAGTACAAATTAAAACATGCAATATCAAAACGGGACTTCATATGTTATGAAATCGCAATCGCCAGATGAATCCAGTTCGCCACACTTGGGTCAATTGTCCATATCAAGCGTTCATTGAAAAACATCCAATAGCACTTTTTGTCCATGAAAGTGATACATCTGAGAAATATTCTCCATTGTTTACATGCGATCTCGCCTGAAAGAATTACCCTTTGTCATCGTTCTTCAACAAACTGCAATCTGAGCAGCATGTTGTAAAACTGTATATTATCTTATATATTAGAGACCTCTAAACAAAATGAGCCTGTCTCCAAAGTCTGTTTTTTAAAATGCGGCATAGTTTTATTCATAATAGCCAGGAAGTGCAGTCAAATTTTGTGCCGTCTTGAAAGACGGAGCCTTAAATTTACTTTGTATGCTTCCAGCGATTTTCAGAGATAAAAGCATGCAGGACCTAATTTTTTGTTAGATCATCTTCAAATTTGAAACGTAACTTCTTTAGACTTGTGGCTTTGAGAATATTGTATTTCTGGGTTGTCTTGGCACTTTTTTTTTTTTTTAGATTATAAAAACGTTCAGCACAAAATATTTCCATTATTATAAACTTCAGCTTCTCTAACTTTAGAAAATAACAACATATATTAATTCTGAAACTTGGGAAATAAAGCCCAAAGTATTCTTTCAAAAGATACTACAACTGTGTCCATACTCCAAAGGGTTCAGAAAACCATTTAAGTTCAGGTATGTCATTTTCATGGTTTGTGCTCAAAAAGGGGGTGCGTATCAACAGGTTAGTATAATGAAGTAGTGCAATAATCAGTATACTGTATATATTGTATGTATATAGATATGTAATTTACCACAGCTGTAAGGTGCTCGAAAATGCACTTTGAAAATGCCTGAAAAATGTCTGATTTAACTTTGGAAATGGTGTAGGAACCCTACAGTATAGATAACAGTTATGTGCTCTTTAATATTTACAGTGGGAATATCAGCAATTCGTTCCTGAAACCTGACACAAGGTTTAAAAGAGTTATTTCTGTTTTTGTTTTTTGCTACTTTGAAGTTTATAGTGTAGTTTGTAGGCAATCGAACAGCAACACACGCCCACATGTGACTACAAGTAGTTCAAGGGCTGACACATAAAATTAGCTGACATATAAAACTAGTCTTCATGTGTTTTAGATTTTATATTCTTGATTTTCAGTGCCCGGTCACAGCGGAAGAGTGGCAGCAAGTAGCCAATGGATTCCAGGCTCAGTTAAACTTCCCAAAATGCTACAACATGAGCCAAGCAGCTCAGGAATGAACTGTCCCTTTACTTTAATACTGGCATCGGTGCGGTGCCTTTCAGTGGTGCAAAATATAGGAAGAGTGTATATGTTTGCAAAATATAGGAAATGTGTAAAATACTGAAAAACTTGTTGGTTTCCAGAAGTTAGCCTTGGTTTCAGTTATTTGGCTATTGCCTGAAATTACAAAATTATTTATTAAAACTATTTTGTGTTCACTCTTGACAAAGAAATGTGAGTGCAAGTACCCTTTACCAAAAGTCAGTGTTTTCTTAGCAAATGTGCAGTAAAATTGGGCAATGAAATTCTTATAAGGCACAGATATATAAAAAATAAAAATAGAAAATTTAAAAAATGTAGGTAGTAAAAATATAATTGTGCAGGAATTTTTTACATTTAAGTACATCTGTTACAACTAGACCTTTGTTGCCACATGTAACATTACAGATGTGTAATCTGTCTGTCAGGTTTCTAATGCCAGGCACTGACCCACTGAATACTTGAAGATGCAGTTGGCCAACTCGTGCTGGGAATGCGGCAGTAAATGTGAGGGAACTTTCGCATTCTGTGCTCAATGTTTTTGCAGTAGGCACAAAGATGGCATCATTGTGGTCTTCCTGAGAAGCTAAACTTTCCAGGGTTTTACCAATGGTGCACCTCAAGTATGTTGACTCCTCATTGGCGGACTCGTCCAGCGTCTATCTGTGCTTCACCTGATGCCTCGGAGTGCTTGACTGGCTGGAGGTGCTTGGCAAAGGCTCCTCTCTGATGGCTGTGGATTCTGCTCCACAGATGGTGGATTCTGCTATGGGAGTGCTGGGCTTTGGCTTAGCCTCAAAGAAGCTGGGATCTTCAGGGGTGCTGGTCCAGGTGTCACTGTTGGTGCCATCTGAGGGTGAATAGGAATCATCAGCAGCTGAAGGTTCCTTATAATAAAAATGTATTCACAAGGAGGGAGATTTAATACCATTTGAACAATAACAGGGCATTGTTAAAACAATATCCTGAAAATTGGGCTCCATTTGGATGGGGTGTGGTCAGGTGTGAAATGCCTGGTGTGAATAAGCTTCCCTCACAGTGTAGAAAAATTTATATTATAATGGCTATACACAGATGCACTTCATGCACATTGTGGAAGATAATGGGAGAGTGAAACCAAGTTAACGTATAAAAGGCTACATGAGAATTGAGGGGTAGAAACCCCCACCTGTACAATCATGTTGATCAGTTGGTCTTCAGATTCTTCATTCCAGATGGCCATGTCATTATGAAAATATTAACGTATTGGAATGCTCAGATGAAGATGAAAAATGTGTTTGCCCTCTTGACTTGTCATTTGCTTGTTTTCGTCACTTCCGTATTTCTTCTTGTGCTCTGGTTCGCTAAGCTGAACAGCCAATCAGACAGATCTGTCTCACCGACAGGCTCTGACGCCGATCCAACATGCTCAATCAGCCGAAAAGCCCCCGTCAGGGGTCCGACTGCGGAACACACTACAAAAACAAGGCCGACAGACGCTCAACGATGGCCCGACATTGGCCGATGGCCGACCGTAGGCTTGGTGTGTCACAGCCTTAAGACAGAATGTGCCCCCCATATGTTGCTGCAATGGTGTAGTGTGTAAACTATCTACTCTTACTTTTTCCTCTAATAATACTTCTTATAATAAATAAAAATTAATAGAAAGTTTGATAACCTCACAGTGATTTGGTGACGGTTGGGAGTTGAGAGAAAGGTTTGAGCCAGTTAAAATTAACCATGGTTTTACTATAGTAATATGGTAGTAACCATAGTTTCATTGCAATAAACCATGGTTTAACTGGGGTGCAAATAGCATCTAACACTATTTGAACTTAGTACAAAGACGATGCTTTTTGTTGCCAAATTACTAACAAAAGCTGCCAACTCAATTTTTTTTCACTTTAGTTGAATGCATCTTTCTTTGAAAGAAATTTACTTTCAATTACCCCCCCCCCCATCAATGGTTCTGTTTAGGAGGACCTTCTGGCCCACTATGCTCCTCCTCACTTCACTCCATAAACACTTCCTCTGTCTATTGATACTGTTGCATCCACCCTGAACTGCTGAATTCACCTTGAACACAACACGCAAGGTCCTTTTGTCCTGTAGTGTCCACTAGGACATATTCTCCTTGCAAAGGATTGCAAAAACCTCTTATGGAGTGGAGAGAGGAGGAGCATAGCGGGCCTCAATTCCATCCTTTCCTCATCTCCTCTGATGTTCTAATTTACCTTAGTGTAATTTACTTTGCTGTCAACAGGCTACTTATCTAGCAGAGCAGTCCTATTATACTTTAAGGTGTTCATAGACAAAACATCTACTATACTGCAAACTGTATTGCATTTCTCTGCAGCATTCGACACTATCAACCACAAACTATTGATGAGAAGTTTATATCCTTACCTCCCATAGGCCAGTACACTCAAGCGCAGTCATTAAGCCTGTGCCAATTCTTGTCACCCAGCCAATACATCGTTCCAGCATTCTGGCAGCTCAGTAGTATTTTGTAGTTAAATGTACTGTATTTGCAATTGTTTTTACTTGAAGACTAGCTTCACATGTATCATACATTCTTTGGCCCTGTCCCAAGTGATGCACTTCATGCACATATGTGGCCTTAGCTGTGTCCTACATGCCTATGAAGTCCACAAGACTGTCCCATTTGTTATTTTATGATTCAGAAGTATGCTCATGAGTGCCTACTTTGAGGCTGATATGTGCTATAATATGCAGACTTTTGCAGATTCCACACTGGTGGAGACTCCACAGTGGACTACTACCCAACAATATATGCAAAATTATGTCATTAAAGTGTGGATGTAGGTCATAAGGGGACCAAAATGACTGAGGGTGGCATTTGGGACAAGGCTTCCTGTCTATGTAATTACGACACATTGTGCACTTTGAAGATAAGTCTGTTTTAAAAGAGTCTGCCATGAGGAATTTTTTCATTTAATACGACTAATCACACATGATTTAACATATACTGTATAAACTAGTGCTAACCTCACTGCTGTGACAATTCTTCTGGCATTCCCTCCTCCTTCATTTAAATTCCACCTTATGTCTATTATTACTATTACTATAATTAATCCAGGGAGCATTTAAAGTTTAGTCAAGTCTTGACCCTAAAGCCCTCTGTTATGGAAAGCGAGCCAAATCTTTTTATCTTCATCTATTTTAAGGTGAAGGATTACATTAACATCCAAACTACTGAGACTCTATTGACAGAAGTTACAGTCACACGTGAGTTTTTTATTTAGCTTGTAACTCTGAGAATATCTCAGCTGTGTTGGACCATACAATGCAATTTAATGGTGACCAAAACTTTTATGCTGCCTTTATATGCTTTTTGGAGCTTCAAATTAATCCAATCAACTCCAGTAGATAAATCTATGTTTTCAGAAGTGATTAAATTGGTCTGTGTGAGAAACAGATCAATATTTAAGTAATTTTTTATTATAAATTACTAAAAAAATTATTGCAACTCGCATTCTTCATGCATAATGCCGCCTACTGGTCGGGGCAGGTAAAACGTTGATATTTATAGTGTAAAGAGATTTAAATATTGATCTGTTTCTTACCCATACCTATCATATCACTTCTGAAGAAATATTATTAACCACTGGATTCATATGGATTTCTTTTATGCTGACTTTATGTACTTTTTGGAGCTTCAAAATGCTAGCAACCTTACATTTACTTACATTGCATGGTCCTACAGAGTTGAGATATTCTTCTAAAAATATGAATTTGTGTTCTGCAGAAGAAAGAAAGATAAACACATCTGGGAAGTGACAACAAAATGTATTATTCCATGGATGGAATAAAAGGTGACTAATGATCAGTTATCGGAGGTTTGTGATTCACCTTTGTGTATGGCTAGATCTGTGCTTAGAAAGCCCAAATTAGTCTTTGGTTTTGACGTGAATACTTAGGATCTGCTTATTGTTGAACGTTCACCTTTCAAAGTATACTTAATTTGACTGTGTGTGCATAAACAGGTGGCTGGCACATGCACGCTAAGACTGCAATGAGATACTGGACTATTTCTCTTCAGGAGTTAAGACCCATAAAGGTGTCTTTATATTCCTTTAGGCTTGAGTTATGCAAATATAGGTATCTTCTGACCTCCTCACAGTATTGAGTATTGTCACATTGTGCCACTAGTTCCAGACGCATACGTAGTTCATAGTATGCACGGTTAGAAAAATCTGGTTGTACGCTTTCAAAGCTGGAGCAATTTGCATCTTACGTCCTGTACTCAGACGCCTAGAGTTTACATCTGACCAGAGTATACTTTAGAATTAAGGGACAAATGAGACTCTCTCACACTCAATAGCACACCCTTACTCTTGCAAAGAGCTCTCACTAAGACCACTAAGGTCAATCTTACCCTGCTGTCTTTTTAAACTACAAAGCATTAGAGCTAATGTACCCTACGTGAATTTAGTTGTGAATTTCATACTTTACTCTCTCTTTTGCCCATTATGTTCTCAATGCAACCTGCTGAACACATGCTTGGGGAGCCCTTCATGCGCATCCATTTGCTTTCATTTGTGTTTGTGTGGTCAAATTTAATCAAGGAAGCATCTGGGCCTCTTTAATGGGAGTAATTGTCCTTTATGCACGCCTGTGCGTGTACGTGTATGAGCGTGGCAAACAGAGAGAGAGAGAGTGTGTGTAAAGCAGAATGTGGTGGTCCTGCATGTACATGCATGGACAGTGCAAGAGCATGTTTCAGCATCTATCTAAGAGGCTATTGTACTAGGCCACATCAAGAACATTCCTCTGAGGTTTACTAATTATGCTGTGGCTTAACTTGGCACCAGCACGAGAGATCCTGGCTGAAGCTGTTAAATCTGTCCACAAAGTCTCGTCCTAGGACTAATAAGTACCCTGTGCACCAGACCTCCCAGTGGGGCAAACAGCCTGGTCCAGCATATCAACAGTTGCTTTCCTGTACAGCTCAAATAGCACTCCCCTCTTAACTCCAGGTATGCATTCTCCTGAGTGACGGGGCCCGACGGGGCCTCCAACTCTTGCATTACTGAAGACACCAAACCACCTCTAAGTACTCTCTCAGGGGCCCCAAGTACTGCCTACTCAGCCCAGTTCTTCTGTCTGGTTCCTTGGCTGTGTGGTTCTCAGGAATGCATAAACACTTTGACCCCAGTCACCTCAAATACACAACCATTTGGGTGTGTGTTGTTTCCTCAAACAGGGGATGTTTTCTTTAATGGGTTAGTTCACCCAACATTTTAATTATTTCACCATATACTGCTAAACATACATTCTGCTAAACTACACAATTTGCATTTTCCAAACTAAACAATTTGTTCCACCTGACAAGGAAATTATTTTGGAACATTAATTTTAAATGTTTTTTTTTCTCTCGAAATTAATACAGCAAATAAATTAAAGAATTTCATTATGTTTCATATTTTAATATTTTTTCTACACCCATTTTGATTTGCTGATATTCATTTACAAGTCACCAGCAGACTTCAGTAAGGATTGCCATGATCTTTCACACTCACCTCTTAACACGTACACTATTTTACCTCTTCCTCAAGAAAAAGACTGTTTACAGTCATGCCATGATTCACATGCCACAGACTTGTAGGTAAGAAGCCAGTGTTCTGCAGTGCACATCCATGCCCTCCCTCCCAATTCAAAACCCTCTGGAGTGTACACCTCCTCCTTTATCACTCTATGGAGGGATTTATTTCTCTATTCCAGTGTTCATTTGCTATACGTTTATCTTAACTTTTCTCTGCTTTAGGTTTCTCTCCATCTGCATATGCACTAAAAATGTTATCGATTAATATTGATGTCAGGCCATCGTGAGGTGTCGGGGTCTAATTAGGAAGCTCTTGTTACTGTAACATTCTCAGTGGCCTGCTGGGATTTGAGAGGGGAAAGGGGAACCAACCCACCCCCACCCCAACACCCGCAGCACTGTGCGTAAAGCGGGCTTCTGTGTGTTCCAGATCATTAATGCAGAAACAGGTCCACACGCGCTCTGTGCTGAATCAACTCGGCAGAACTTTCGCACTGTGCTGCTAATTAGGGATTCTGTTTCATGGCCAACTCTAGCACCCTCTATTTCCTGTGGATGAGAAATCTTGGTTGCCTCTCCTTTTCAGTGACACAACTTAATCTCAAACTTACGTGACCTCCTCAAAACGCTTTAAGACTATTTTAGTGTCTCGCCTCCCCATTCCTGCTGTTCTGCCTGAGCATTATGATTACAGAATTGTGGCAACCTCCCCACTCTTACTGTCTGAGTGAATCTCCAGGCTCCTACTGCTGGAAGGGGGTATCTCTCTGCTCCACTTGTCATTCCCTGCTTCACCAACTCCAGTGGGAATGCATATATTTCATGTACTTGGCCTCTGATGTTGTTCCCCATGGTATCCTCTACTCAGCACCTGCCTTGTCTCTACCTCTCTTCCCCTTATCCTTGTTGTGCATATACAAAGAGAGGCAGGCACTCACCTCAAATGAGCAGGGTTCCTTGACAGCCTCATCAATGGCGTTGACAGAATAAGGACGAAGGGATGATGATCTGAGAAGAGCTTGGTGTTGAGGTGCAGCCTCCCCGTGGATTCATCAAGCCACCTGACACGCTTTAGCAGAGGCGGCAATTGCACAAGTTATCCCGGGAGAGTTTTAGCCCTTTATCTGAGTGTCTCCATACCTTCCAAAGTTAATTTACATTTCAAAACAGGAGGCTTTCAATCACGCAGGATTAGTCCAGGGTCCTCCCTTTATCATTAAGTTTACTATCAGATAAAGGAGAGACTTACTTGACAGGATGTGAGTGAAGTTTACCGGGAGGAGGTGTTTGTTGTTTGATGACTGCGCACAATGCATGTCCTCTCTCAAATCAGTGAGTCAAATGGTTAAAATCCTCTTGCGCAATGCAAATGCATAAATAAAGCATAAATGGAGACTAGCAATAGGTTTAATTTCAAATTTCCCAAAATATGTTGCTGCTAAGGAGTCTAGGGAATGCAAACAACATTTTCCCAGCTTTTTGCTAGCTAAGCCATCACATGGCAAACTCTGGTGAGTTTTACTGCATGCATCTCAGAGCAGTGTAACAGGCAGCCTGTGGGGCGGTAAGCATTCCCACAGCTAGATCGGCTCTTATCAGATCATCCCTGCAGCCTTGCTATGAGATTATCAGACTGGCCATTCATCACTCATAATCTACCCATCAGCTGATGCTTATCCCCATCAGTCCATACTGTGACAGAGGACATGCTACAGGCTCTCATCTGAGCACTCATTAAGTTATTCCTATAACTAATACAAATGTAGAAAAGTAAAAGAAAGTACAAAAATTTGATTTTTACCTCAGTGCTCAGTGTCTGAGCAGGTTTGTCTGAATCCAATCCCATTTTTTGTTTGTTTGTTTGTTTTTTTGCTATCCTCTAGCAGAGTTCCCTGTCAAAAAGCTACACTTATGATGCTGCGCTGAGTTAGCGCTTTGGGAACAACTTTTGGTGTGACCAGCTATGAATATGTGTGCAACACGTCAATGAAAATTGACCAGAATTTACAGCCTCTGCCAGTGACATCATTGGATGCACCTGTAGCAGGGCTATAAATAGATGCGTCACAGGTGCATCGTCAGATCTTTTGTCTTCAGATCACTCTGTGTGTGTGTGTGTGTGTGTGTGTGTGTGTGTGTGTGTGTGTGTGTGTGTGTGTGTGTGTGTGTGTGTGCGCTTCATGAGCCAGAAACTTTATACTTTCCTCTGTTAGGAGAATTGTTAGGCAGTGCGCAGAAACCTTTCTCTTTCTCTTTTCTTTAAAAAAAGAAGAAAAAGAATGACTGATAAACAAAGCAAGCTGTGTATGTTCCCATGTTTACGCTCTATGGCTGAAACGGACACACACCAGTTTTTCTTTTGTGTGTTTGGGGGAAGAGCAAGCTGCTCTTGAGTTGCGGCAGGGTGGGTGCAGGCATTGCGATCTGTTTACAGTCAAAATGCTTCACACTCGTCTCGCTTACTTCCAAGAGCCAGTGCCCACTCTTTCACCGTGGGCTCTCGCATAGATCTGGCTGAGGAGCGAGAGATGGGTCCGTCCCTATCGCTCACTCTCTCCCCAGATCCAGCTGATCCTTCTCGTAAGCCTGAAGTGCGCCTCAGCGCCTCTTAGGTTTACGAGGGGGACGCTGAACCTCTGTACATCTCAAGCACAATAATAAAGCGGCTGAGGAATTGCTCGAGGTGGTTACTCGGGCTGTGGCCAGACTACAGCTAGACTGGCCATGCGAACAAGACACCCCCCCCAAACGCTCCAAACTAGAAGTCAGATTTCTGTCTGGTGGCCAAAAAAAAAAAAAAAAGAGGAAGGGAATGCTATATCAGTCCCTTCCTTTCTTTGATGACCTCCATGACGAGCTTTTTCGTTCATGGAGGAATCTTTTTACTTCCTGTGTCTTCGCGCCCTTGACGTCGACATATTCGACTATTGTAGATGCTGAGACACGGGGCTATTCGTTGATGCCGCCGGTAGAAGAGACACTTGCGGGTTATCTATCGCCTGGCTCGACATCATCACTAAAGAGACCCACTCTCCCCACAATGCCATGCAAGACCATCTTCACGCTTGTGGGGAAGGCTTATCAGGCAGCAGGTCAGGCTGGTGCTGCCCTGCACACTATGGCAGTGTTACAGGCATACCAGGCTGATCTGTTGAAGGACCTGAGTGCGGGAAATACGGTCGATGAAGAGGCTTTCTCTGAGCTTCATAGAGCCACGGATCTGTCTCTCCGCGCGACCAAGCAGACTGCTTGCGCCGTTGGCTGCTATGTCTGCTTTAGTGAGCATGGAGAGACACTTATGGCTCAACCTGTCGGGCATCAGAGATAAGGACAAGTTTTTCCTTCTCGATGCCCTGGTTTCACCTTCTGGCTTATTTGGTGACGCTATGAACATAGTTATCACCAGGTTCCAGGAGGCAAAAAGCCACGAGGAAGCCTTTGGGCAATTCCTTCCTCACCGCACTCAGGGGGAGGGGCCATCAGCCGCCCCGTTCCTTCTAGATGGGAGGCTCAAAGACAAAGCGTGGCGAATCGTGCTCCCCCTCATAAAGACTGGGGGCCGGTTCGTTGCCCTCAGCAGCCCCCAAAGCAAGACCTTAGGGCAGTTATTTCTAAAAAGGAAAAAACCCTGACGGTTTTGCGCCCAGCCTTGTGGGGGTAGCCCCCCCCAGCCTTGGGACGGGTCACGTGAAACATCCACCTGTACCCTCCTGATACCCCCACGAAACTGCTCCATTCCCGCCGCCTCTGGTGTTTTGGGAGTTAGCGGTTTCCAGCTAAATGTTTCGTGTTCCGTTGCTTCCTGCCATAGTCCAGGACACGGGACACTTGACATCCCCTCAACAGGAAGTGTCAGAATCTATACCCATCTCAGAGAACCTGGCAGTGTGGAAACTACTTCAGGTGTTTCTATGTGGGTCCTAAGAACAGTACAAAAAGGCTACAGAATTTAATTCATTTGCCATCCTCCGTGTTTCAATGGTGTGGTTCCCACTACCGTAAAACTGTAGCAAGCATGTTTACTGTGGAAAGAACTGCAAATCTCTTGGTCAAAGTGGCCATAGAACATGTTCCCCTTCCAGAGAGAGAGTCAGGTTTCTAGAGCAGATACTTCCTGGTTCCCAATAAGGATGGGGGGTTGCGTCCGACGTTAGACCTTCGAGGCTTGAATCGTTCTGAGGGCGTTCAAATTCAAGATGCTATCCGTCAAGACGGTCGTTTCTCAAATCCAACATTGTGATTGGTTG
Organism: Moxostoma hubbsi; assembly: GCA_032164185.1. NCBI lineage: Eukaryota > Metazoa > Chordata > Actinopteri > Cypriniformes > Catostomidae > Moxostoma > Moxostoma hubbsi. The sequence goes on along the minus strand of JAVLUX010000022.1, from coordinate 35,033,822 downwards.
GTCACGTTCTATCTCATGGACGCGTACTTTCATGTAGAAAGTCTGCCACAACACAGGAAGTTCCTGAGGTTCACTTTCGGGGGTGCAGCTTTCCAATATTGGGTTCTTTTGTTCAGTCTAGCCTTATCACCCCGCACATTCACGGAATGCATGGATGCAACACTGGCTCCTTTGCGACTCCGGGGCATCCGCATTCTTAATTACATTGACGACTTGCTGACACTAGCATAGTAACAAGAACTGGCATTACAGCACAGGGATATCGTCCTAGCACATCTGGTTTCTCTGGGGTTGAGGCTCAATGCCAAGAAAAGCATCCTCTCTCCCAGTCAGAAAACTACCTATCTGGGGATCGTATGGAATTCGATCACAATGCGGGCACAATTGTCTCCCGCTCGAATCGAGTCCATTCAGAACACCCTGAGCAAAGTCAGGCTAGGCCAAGACTACTACAACGACTACTAGGTCTCATGGCAACTGCGTCCTCGGTGATCCCTTTGGGCCTTTTTGCACATGAGACCGTTTCAGTTGTGGTTCAAATCCAGGGGATTTCATCCAAGGGCAAATCCCCTAGGCTGATAAGAGTTAAGTGCCGCGTGCTACGTACCCTTTCTATGTGGTTCAGACCCCGGTTCCTCACTTTGGGTCCCACTCTAGTTGCGTCTTGCTGTCGCAGTTTGCTAACAACAGATGCCTCCCTGACGGGTTGGGTAGCGGTCTTAAGTGGTCGTCCAGCTCAAGGGGAATGGGAGGGTCGTCAGCTCGATTGTCACATTAACTCTCGAGTTGATGGCTGTATTTCTGGCCCTGAAATACTTCCTCCAGAGGCTGCCATGTCTTGGTGCGGGTGGACAACACACCTGTAGTCTCTTACATAAACCATCATGGGGGTCTACGTTCATGCCAGCTGAACAGACTGGCATGGCAGATTCTCCTTTGGGCCCAGGGACTCCTGTTGATCAGAGCAGCTTATATCCCTGGATGCCTGAATGGGAGCAGATTTACTGTCCAGACAGAAAATACCTACGGGGAAGTGTAAACTCCACCCCAAGGTAGTGGAACAAATTTGGTTGAGATTTTACAAGAGCAGAAGTGGACCTCTTCGCCTCCCAACAGACAGCGTAATGTCCCCTCTACTTCTCTCTGAGTCCTCCTGCTAGGACCAGGACCCCTTCATGGGACTTAGAAATAGTCCTTGAGGGTCTGGTTGAGACCCCCCTTCGAACCTCTAGAGTCAGCGTCTGATAAACTTCTGACTCTCAAGATGGTTTTCTTATGGCAATCACCTCTCTAAAAGGAATTGGGGATCTACAGGCTCTGTCTGTCTTGCCAGCCTGCTTGGATTTTTTCCCAGGAATGGCTGAAGCAATTTTGCACCCTCACCCTGACTACCTACCTAAGGTTCCTTTCTCAACTTTACATCCGGTTATTCTCGAAGCCTTCTGCTCAAGAAAGACTTCAAAGACTTTCTCCAGTCCGTGCCCTTCAGACTTATGTCCACCGCACTAGCCAGTGGCGTAAATCAGGGCAACTATTCGTTTGCCATGGGGGCCACAACAGGGGGGCGGACGGCACCAAGCAGACTGTCGCATTGGGTGAGGGACGCTATTGCAATGGCCTACAAGGCACGCGGTCAAGCTTCGCCAGTAGGTATCAGGGCTCACTCTACCAGAGGGGTCGCCTCCTCTAAAGCCTTGGGTAGAGGTGTCCCTCTGCAGCATGTTTGTGATGCAGCAGGCTGGTCCTCTCTGCACACATTCATAAGATTTAATAGTTTGGATGTTCATGCTCTTATGGCCTTGAGTCAACATCACAAGCTCATATCTGAGACCTCTCACGCTCTTGTGAGCACACTACACAACCATAAGGGGTCCGGACATTCACAGTGCTGTGCCGTGGGTATTCTCGTTCCCAAAGCGCTAACTCAGCGCAGCATCATAAGTGTAGCTTTTTGACAGGGAACGTCTCGGGTTACTTAACTGTAACCCCTGTTCCCTGAAAAAAGTGGAACGAGATGCTGCGCTTCATTGCCACACTGGGATGCCCCAGGACTGCTCTTCAGACAAAATACCTGACGATTCACCTGTGACGCATCTATTTATAGCCCTGCTACAGGTACATCCAATGATGTCACCGGCAGAGGCTATATATTCCGGTCAATTTTCATTAACATTTTGCACACATATTCACAGCTGGGAACAGGGGTTACAGTTAAGTAACCCGAGACGTTACATCTATTTGAGAAAAACTGCTAAATAAATATATAAATACTGAATAATAATAATAATAATAATAATAATAATAACAAAAATATTATAATTTGGCTTTAATTTTTTTTAAATTGAAAATTATTTTTTCTTTCTTTGGAATGTTTTTACCCCAACATAGTTTACATGCAATGAGATACAGTATAGGCTATACCACAAATAAGTGATTTTTAATGTGTTATAAGTGACCATCCACACGTTCATGTGAGCTGTTCTACAAAGGTGTGCTAGGCCTAATTCTACATAAATACTCCTTTTACAGACATATTTGTGCCACATCTGTTTTTCCAGCGTCAGTTCAAAAAACGTGTCTCAAGACACCTGCGTTCTGTTTCATTCATCTCGCTGTGATTAGCTTTTAAATGCACAGAAATGTTTGTTCTAAAAGACCCCTTAGGTGTTTTCAGTGCTGTCGTAAATGTATTTACCCAGGAATCTGAAATCACAATCCCAAAATGTTTTGACATAAATGGTCTTGATTTCTTTATTATTCTCATGTACATCCAATGGAAAACAGGACACTTGCTTATTACCATAACAACTGCAAGGTTTATTGCAGATGCAACTGCAACTCTAGGGCAGAGCAAATCTACTGCTGCTCTGAGGCAACACAAATTCCCAAAAGTGGCAATTATTATATAATTAACCAGAGGCAGATTAAACATGAAATTTTGTAAGGAAAACATTAATCTTCACTGGATAATTTAAATAGCTCTTTTAGTAAGTCTGAAGCCAAAATTTGGCTTAGAAAAAAAAAAAGTAGGCTATTGCTAATTATGTCATTTTACAGATGTAATTTCAGCCAAAGTCCAGTAGCATACAATCACTAGGCTATTAATGTATCATCTCTAATATTCAGTGGCAATCATTCAGTGGAGACAATTGAAGAAAAACTGTGAATTTGACTTTCTCCACATATTATTTGCCATAAGCAACATACTAAATGTAAAACAAATGGATGCAAATGTTTTAGTATATCTAACCTCACATTTTTGTCCCCAAAAGCTTCCTGTGTGCAAAATGGGACTTAAAATGCACATGTGTGTGGTTTGCACCTCTAATATACTGTAAATGATTGATTGCATGTTTAAAGAAAATAAGGTAATTATAAACTAAATAAAACATTTATTCTGACATTATTTGAACATGTGGCATAGGTACAAAAAGATAAAAATTTGTCTATTTGTATTATATACGTAGGCGTCATTCATGGTTGTGATGGGTGGTATTTGTGAATACCAATTTTTGCCTTTGCCAATTTTTGTCCCCAAAACTTCTTTTTACATAAAGAAAAACATCTCCAGTTCTTTTTTTAAGTTGTTTTCCAATTAACATTTTTTATTGTTTAAAGAAAAAAACAACAGTGAAAAATACAACACATACACATCGAATTAACTTTTAACCCCCACTAAAATACCTCCCCAATCACCAACACCACCCTGACCCCATACGAACACCCCTGTGGTCACATAAGATAATACACACACACACACACACACACACACACACACACACACACACACACACACACACACACAATAAATATAATAAACATACATAATTTAACTAAACTTCTCTGTCCCCATTCCCTCCCTGAGAATCCCCCCAAAACTCTAAATAATTACCCCATTTCTTAACAAACAAGTCCCCAAACCCAACCATCTATTTGCCACACTCTCGAAAACTGCCACCCTCCGCATCTCCGCACACCACTCTGGAAATGATGATGCTCCTAAAATAATTTGTCTGCCAGTCATGATACTGGTCAGAACCCAATTTGTAAATGTTTATCCCCCAAATTTATGACAGCCCCATCACCCAAAATACAGAGTCTGTTGCAAAGTAAAATTTGAGTGCCCAAAACGTCACACATACAACTCTGAACCTTCAACCAGACTTGACATTTTTTTTTAATCCTTGCCCACACTCCCTCCTCCAATAACGACTTTAATCTTTCGCCCATAATCTCTTGAGAGAAGTTGAAACTCCATTCCCCCAGTCTCTGAATTAGCAGACAGTAATACACTGATGCCTCATGATGTTTTCCAAAAGCAGTAATCACCTCTCCCAGAGTATCTGCTGCTTTAGGGGGGTGTACAGGGCAGGTGACACAGCTGTAAATGCCTAAAAAACTGAGATCTGGGAATCCCAAAATGTTGAACCAAATTTTCAAAAGATCTCAACACTCCTCTCTCATATATGTCACTGAGTGTAGTAACCCCCCTCACAATCCAATCTGACCACCAGAAAGGGGACTTATTAATACATAATTTTGGGTTCAGCCATATGCTTGGGGCAACATTTAAATAAATGTCCGAATTAAACACTCTGGAAACCTTTGTCCATACCGAGTGCAAATGCAAGATAATGCGGTGTAACTTAACTTCTCTGATTAGTTTGACAGAAAGGCTTTGCAATGGCAAAATAGTGGCAAGAATTCTTGTTCAATACCAAACCAGAGAGGGCTCTTTCAGGCGGAAGTGATCAATGAGCCAAATGTCTGAGACCGAATGCATAATAATAAAATCAAATCTTGGGTAGGCCTAGCTCACCTTTGTCAGTCGGCCTGTGTAACTTATTAAAATGTAATCTAGGACACTTACCATTCCAAATGAAGGACTTTGCTATGCTGTCAAATTGCTTTAAATAAGAGAGGGGGACATATACAGGGAGAGATTGTAACAGGTAGTTACATTTTGGAATACAATTCATTTTAATAACATTAACCTTTCCAATCATAGATAAATGTAATGTAGCTTTTTATGAAGGGGACACATCTAAATCTAACTAAATCAGACAAATTTGCTGGGAATACAATTCCCAAATACTTACTGCCCTATTTGGGTCACTGGAAGGCGCCCAGCTGGAAAGCCATTATTGGGCAGTGCGCTGTCAGAGCCAAAGCTTCGGATTTAGACCAATTAAGTCTGTATCCCGAGAACTTAGAAAAGGAATGAATAATTCTATGGAGGAAAGGCATAGATCTAATAGTTTCAGAGGCAACTAATAAAATATCATAAAGCAGAAGCTTATGTGCTACACATCCCGCCATCACCCCTGGAAAATAATCCTCCTTTCTTATTACAGCTGATAATGGTTCCAGGGCAAGACAAAACAATACTGGGGAAAGAGGGCAAACCTGCCGGGTGCCCCTGTCCAGAGTAAAACAATCTGATCCATTTGTTTGTACCACCACTACCGGGTGTCTATAAAGTAACTTAATCCATCCAAGTATTCCCGAATCCGTATATTTCCAAAATCTTAAAAAGATAATCCCATTCTACCATATCAAACGCCTTTTCGGCATCAAGTGATATGGCAGCGACCGGAGTCTGTTCATTCTCCACTGACCACATGATATTGATGAAATGCCTAATATTATCAGAAGAACTGCGGCCCTGAATAAACCCCATCTGATCTATATGCATAAGAGATGTAATAAATGTACTTAATGTAGCTTTTTGACACTATTTTTACATCTTGCTGGATCAAGGAAATTGGATGGTAACTCATACACTCACTTCGATCTTTATCATTTTTAAGAATCAGACTGATCCGGGCTTGTGTCTTTAACATTCTTTTTTCAACATTCTTCTGTATAAACTTCTAACAAAAGCGAAGCCAGTTCTGTAGCATAAGATCTAAAAAAATTCAGTGGCAAAACCATCTGGCCCCGATAGAGATCAAGATAGATTTCTTTAAAAGCATTATTGATATCAATGGCTGAGGTAAATATTTACCCACCAGCAGATTTCACTGAGGGAATGGTAGAAAAAGACTCTCTTTGTTTTATATACTAGCCAAAAGCTTCTCTGCTTTTTCCCCAACTCAAAACATGACTGTCTTACCCTGAATAGACAAAACTCCACCTTCCGTAACAAAATAGCATTATATCTGTATTTCAATCTTGTCTGTTCTGTGAGGCCATCAGACTACATTCGGCACTTCAGCTCTGCCTCTGCACTTTTAATATTCCCTTCCAAATCCACAAGTTCGTGTGCTTTGGATTTTTTGATGAATGAGGCATACTGTACGATACAACCCCTAAGAACTGTCTTAAATGCCTCCAAAGCCACGCCAACAGAGGATACGGAGGTCCAGTTGGTCTTCATATAAACATTGATTTCAGCCTTTAGCATTTGTTGGAATTCAGGATTTACAAAATGGATACATTAAAGCACCAACTATATGATTTCCTTTTCTCCATATGTAGCAACACCTCTAAACTCACCAGGGCGTGATCTGACACAAAAATGTTTCCAATTGAGCAATCATCAACAGATGAAATGAGGGACTTAAATATATATATAAAAAAATCTATTCTAGAATAAATCTTATGGGCTGATGAAAAAAATTTATAGTCCCTACCAGATGGGTTCAAAAGTCTCCAAATATCTATAAGACCAAGATTTTTGCAAATCCTGTGTCGCATCAGTGTTGCTCTATGGGGCCTATACACTTTTGCTTCACTATGATCAAGGACTGAGTCCATCAAAGGATTAAAGTCTCCTCCCAATATTATATCATGAGGGGTGCCTTTTCATCTATAAAAAGCAATGATTATTTGCTTAAATATTAACCAAAATTAACCATTGCCCCAGAATTTCTGCAAAACAATAATGAATCTTCCTAATTTATCTTTAATCTGTTTGAGACATTTCCCTCCCCTGCTCTTAATTGAGTCAGTACTCACGAAAACATGCTTATCTTCCCAAATTTTTCAGCTTCCTGCAGGGAAAGATGCGTTTCTTGAAGAAACACTATATCACATTGCTTGCGTTTAAGAAAAGAAGCTTCCTTCTTTTTATAGGGTGCCCCAACCATTCACATTCCACGTGGAGAGAGAAAATCCACTCATATTAACATCTGACATTTTGACATATGAGAAAAAACAGATTGTGTGTCATAAAAAAATTAGAAGACCACAAACTGAAAAACTGAAACCCTGTGCACAACAGCGCCAACTGTCGTCCATCTCTCTAAAATCAAACAGTCCATGTATGCCATGAGAGCCCCAGTGACAACTTTTCAGTCTGATTGCTCAAGTCGGGGGCTTCTGTACAAATTTTGTGCGACAGAATTACACAACAGAAAATAATCCATAAAACAAACTCCAGACAATATGAGGCATAAGTACAAAGAATGTGTAGATTCATCCACATAATCATCCCAATTGTGTGTTCCTCCACAAAAAACTCCAGCTGCTAGTGGAACCAGCACAAAAAAAAAGGCTGTTCAGATTTCTCTGACATTCAAACGAATGTACAGTCCAAACCGAGTCCCCGGTCCGCGGCCCTGTCAGGGGTGTCAGCTTGATCACATAAGTGTCTTTTAATGTCTCCAGAGCCAGAGGATTTTGAATTCTTTGACATATTGTCTTCATAGAGCAATTATGGAACAGGGTGTAACGAATCTCATTGGTTTATGACACAAAAGGTAATAAAACTAGCAAAGTGCGCAGAGCTTGCCGTTCATATTTCGCGACCCCCCCCAACATCTCCAGTTCTTGAGCAGGAGTTTCCATTTCATTTGTGTGTGTTATATCCAGTACTGGAGTTTGTTATAATGAGTGCTTGTTGCGTTGAGTGATAGCGGGCGGCAATGTTCTCACATGCACCATGCACCTAGACGTGCACCCTCCACTTTTGAGCAGCTCCTGCTCCTTTCCAGTTAAATTGCAAAGCCAAATGTAAACAGATGTGTCCCCACTACAAGCAGATTATGTGTTCATCTCCTCGGGGCACAGGCATAGGGCTGACAGATAGGGAACGTCTTGGTTACTCTGTCCTAACCTCTGTCCCCTGATGACAGAAACGAGATGTTGTGTCCCTCTTGCCACAACAAAAAGTGAAAATTGTTCAGCTGAAGAGCACACCCTGCCCCAAGGGGAGGTAATTGTGTAGAAATACGTCACATGGACTTACCGACCACCAGTATCGCATGTGGAGGAAGTGGTAGGAACTACCCGGAGAGGACAGAGCTCCATAAACATGGCGACCGGTGGCAGAGTGAACTCTGCCCAAGGAAGATGTGGGTTTACCAATGGGGAAACATACCATGGCGTGCAGGGTGGAGGCAACATGTCCAGCGGCACTGTAAGCCTTGATTGCCAGGCATGGCATGAGCTTATAGACCCTGGACAGGAGTCTCGGACGGTTCTGCCAGGTGGCGGTGTTTTGTGGGGACAGATGCATCGCAGCCACCTTGTCCACATGTGGAATCGCTGTGTACAACCTGGCCATCCCACCATCAAGGGTAGTGAAAGTGGAGGAGCACAGAGATTGGGTCCAGGCAGAAAAAGGTGCCTGCCATGATTTTGTGAGCTCCTCGTACAACTCTGGGAAGAATGGGAACGGGCGGGCATGGCTCTGATGATGCGATCGAGAGCTCATCCTGTTCCAGAGCCCCGAATGAGACATTAAACTCGCCGTAGAGCGAGTCGCCTGTCTCATCCCAGATCTCGACTGGGGCAAATGAGCATAAGGGAGAATGGGAGGCCCGTGGGGGATTAACCGGTGCAACCACTCCCATTGGGGTCCCCAAATTGCTCCCAGTGTTAACCTACGCCGGCTCATACTCGTATGTAGAAGTACCAGGGTGGGGAGCAGCTGGAGTGGCTTTCCCTCAGAAGAAGAAAAGCCGCAACCGCAATGTTTCCATGGTCGTGTTCTCGCAGTGAGAACATGATCCTCCACGGTCACTGTCTCAGCGTGGGCGTGGCCCAGGTGAGACAGCAATCGCAGCCATCAGAGGCGGAGAGGTAGCAACCGCAACCAGGAACTAAACACATATGGAAAGGCACCTTTAAAAAGACACTCTCTATCAGTGCCAATCTTTTAGAGAAAATATACTTGATTTCGATTCAATTAAATATCAGTTCATATGGGGTTATTTCAGTTATAATGCCCCTTTTGCCAACATATAAAAGAAATTATCTTACAGCTAATGCTGTTAATTATACAGGGGACCTTTTAACTAGGTACATTAAGAAAATATTAATTTTATTAATTATATTTTATTACTTTTTCATTATTTTTGGTCTATTTTCATATATTTTGGCTTATTAAAAATTAACAAATAAATGTATTCAATCATTAAATATATTTCATACATTATTTTTGTTACTTATTTTTAAGTATTTACATAGATTTGTTGAACATGCTAAAACCGGTAGTCTATTTTTTTAAACAGCACCTTTAAATGAGCGCATGTTATCTAGAGAGGACTTGAATGGCTTTACCTCATCTGTGAGATGCATAATTTAATTTAAATGTTTTTTTTATGTGTTTTTGATAAACAACTGACTGAAAAGAATAGAAAGGGTATTAACAGAGACCATATTCAGTGATAAACGGGTTGCTCAGATTTTGTTTTGGACACATTAAATGGAACAAATTTTACTCTCAACCTGCTGTGAAAGGATCTCGCTGCTGAACACTTCACGACTAAACTACACAATTACTGGTGAGTGAAATGTAATAATTTACCAGCTAGTCGCCAAATATATTCACTTTAGTCACATTGCGTGAAATTTGGTTGCAAATGTGAGAGACATCCTCTCATTTTTGTAGAGGGTTGTGCATTGAGTGAATGATCAATCTTGGGCTTTAAGAATCTATATCAAGATGGTTCAAATGAAGATCGCAATTAATCTGAAAAACTATATTTTTACCCACCTGATTGGAACCCAGAACTTCTTGAGCTAGGGACTTTCCCAAAAGACCAATCAGTCTTTCTGGCTAATACTTGCTGACCCATGTATGTATCCACTGACAAACAAAATCCGAGTAGTAGTAGAGTGTTAAATATAGGCTACGGTTCAAGTTATCAAACTAATTATGCAATGAATTGGTCATCAAAAATGACTATTGATCAAAACAGTAAATGATTGTTTTATATTGTCTGCACATAACCTAATTAATATTCATGAGTATAGCCACTTTGTGACATCCTCAGTGTATAAAAGGAAAATTATTTATTTCACCCAAAGGGGCACTTGGGCAAAGGGGCCACTATGGCCATCCTTGGATATGTTTTGCACTATGATGTCCCTGCTTAATTTAAAAATTAAAACCAAAAGCCATAAAAGGCAAAACGAACAAGAGCTCAGCTAACAAAACAAAAACTAAGCAAAACAAGCAAGAACTCACCAAGCCACAAAGACATCAAATAATGCAAGACAAACAACAGGGAAAACGTAAGGGTTATGTATACATACACAGTACTAATTAACTAACTAGAGATATGTGCCACATAGACAGGAAACAGGAACAGGATACACACAAATTCAAAATAAGAGTTCTTTGAACAAACCTTGCAAAATAAGAGTTCATACGTAACACCATATATGTTACAGAACCCCCCCTCCTATGGGCGGCTCCTGATGCCCAAATCAAAAGAATCTGGAAGAGTCCAAATGGGCAGAAAACAGGAGACCACAGGGTAAATAGTGTGGGTTGAAACCAAGGGGAACCAGAAGGCATCAGCGGTAGATTAGAACACTGGGATGGAAACAACAGGTGACCAGGAGACCAGGGGAGAGCCGACAAGCAACCAGGGGAACTCTAGGACTCCAACGGACAGCCAAAAGACCAAGGTGGATCAGGTTAAGCAGGCAGCAAGGGACCATAGTAAGTCAGGAGGATGACCAGGAGGGCCCAGAGGCTGGCTTGGACCAAGTCAACAGGGCTGAGCCACTGGGGACACGGAGGGCGGCGCAACTTGGGTCTTGGATGGCAGAGCCACTGGGGACTCAGTGATTGGGGCACCTGGGGACCCAGTGATTGGGGCAGCTGGGGAAACAGTGGTCGGGGTAGCTGGGGAAACAGTGATCAGGGCGTCAGGAGATTCAAAGAAATCAGAGTTCAAGGCACAAGGGGATTCAGAGGACTCAGAGGTTTCAAAATTCAAAGTACTTGGGGACTCAGAGGTCGAGACCGCTGGAGGAAAAGTCTCAGGGGACAAGATGGCTGTGGACATGGGCTTGCGGTCTGTGGCAGGCGTGGAAGCTAGCTCATGGTCCTTGGCAAGTGTGGATGCTGGCACGCTGTCTGTGGCAGTCGTGGATGCTGGCAAGTGTGAATGCTGGCTTGCGGTCTGTGGCAGGCGTGATTCCTTGGATTTGCAAAATTGGGACCACCATCTTTGGCCAGAGAGCACTCCTCAGATCATAATCTGCCAGAACTGTTTTAGTAACAAACTGCATTAGCAAAATACTGCCATAGTCCAATGGTACCAGTTCTTTAAAAGTCCTATTCAACCCACACCAAAACAGAGTCCCTAGTGCTCTCTACCCAACACCAGAGTGAGAGGCCAGCCTCCAAAAAGCTAAAACTTGATAAAAAAATTCAATGTTTTCTGCTGGGTTCATCTTAAGGTCTCACATTCTGTAATGATGAGGGTCTGGCAAGTAGGAGTTTAGAACCAAAATGCAGTATGTCTATTAAGTTAAATGAAAGCAAAAAGCCCTAAAGGCAAAAAGAACGAAAGCTGAGCTAAGCAAACAAAAACAAACAAGCAAGAACTCACCAAACCACAAAGACATACAATAATGCAAGACCAACAACAGGGAAAACATATACACAGTACTAATTAACTAATTAGAGACACGTGCCACATAGACAGGAAGGAGGAACAGGACACACAAAATAAACGAGCTAATATCAAAATAATTGTTCACACATAACACCATATGTTACACCTGCATGTAACACATTACTAATTACTTGCTAATTACTGTGCATTTACATAACATGCATTTCTTGTAATTCAATACCCCCAACACTGTGTATAAGTGTGAATAACTTTCATATAAAGCAGATTTTGAGATCAATAAAGTGTTTTCAATAAAGTGAAAAGTGAAACATTTTTTCTTTTAGTTTTTCTTTTGTTAGTACAACAGGAAAACATCACCTTTAAGGGAAACATGATTATTTGACTCCCTCCTTTTGTTAATTTTTTATTTTTCCATGGGTTAACTCTTAAGTGCCACTCAAGCAGTGCAAATTTACATCTATTAAAACTAGTGCTAGGCTTAACAAGCCCATCAAACACAATTTATTAAAGCCACCATATGTGAACTATTTGGAGTGACAGTAACAGTTGACTCAAATGGTGTGCACTAATGTCCTCCTAAAGAGAAGAGCGAGAAAAAAACAACGACTCTGCACAGCTGGAGCCGTGTCAAGCATCATTTGCTTTTTCACATGATTTATTTGATTTTAATATCTCATATTGAGGGCTGATTAATTTTGATCATATGTTAAAAACGATACATACTCCATTAATTAAAAGTTTTCTTTAAGTGGTTGGTGCAAACTTTCATTGTATGGATCAGCCTTGACCATGTGAGATGCCTGCATGTTACTTCATACTGCACACACATGAGTTTAGTCCAGAGCTGCTTTGAGGCTTCAGGCTGTGAATTGTCAATCGATCTTTAAAGTTCATCTGAGGACCTCTTTGACTTCCATTCATCCTTCAGGGTCTAAATCCAAATTTAAAAGCTGTGGACAGTTTATAGCTGTCAACATTTCAGGTAATCTTTCACTGGTCCACTCTGCTTTATGGTGTTTGTAATATGTTCTGTATTTGGCTATGACAGAGTAACCTTATACGAAATATGTCAGGAATGCATGACGAATTACAACCTTATAGCACATAAGAAAGGCAGAGGCAGACTGTGGGTCATTGTGTTTGCAGTCTGAGGCCTTAAGTGTGGGTTTGACATTAGGCTAATGGGTCTTCACATTCACAGTAATTAGTCAGGGCATTATACAAATGAAACAATAGAGAAAACATTTGCACAGTATTAGCTATTTCTTTAGTACTGCTCTGTGAATTAATATTTAAAATATTAATACAAAAAAAATGTAAATGTATATATAAACTGTATATACTGTGTATATATATAAATATAAAAAAACAGAGTATGGACCCCAACCCCCCAAACCCCCCCCAACACACACACAAACACATTTTCTGTTCTTAAAGGCAGATGTTAAAATTCTGCTGATCTTTACAGGCCTAGATACATCCATCCATACATCGAAATACTTTAACTTTTTTAACACCGGCATTGGTTTGGATCAGGTAAAGACAAGCAAAGAAAGGCCTCAAGGGCAACTAGAATGCTAAACTGTAGCAAGCAATGCTTGGTTTCCTGCATGAGTGGTATCTTCAGCAGAAGGTCTTATTTCCTACATCATTAATTGCTGAATAGATTGCCTGTTAAATTCTTAATGTGTTGCCAATGCATGTTCTACATCAAAGCATTGGCAGCGAGTAAACTGGTCAGCCTTCAGTCACTCGGCCTTGCTGTAGCCTCTTTGGAGGAAAGACTCCTGTTTATGTTAACACTTGAAACCGCCATTGTTTGCAATACCTGACACTCCTTTTGGTACATAAGAAAACAGCCTTGATCATTGTAGATATGGCAACGAATGGCTTGCACATGTAAAAAATGTGGCTATCCAAAAAGCACCATTTAACCAAAGACCCTGATTTGGGTTTACCTGTAGGAGTCGAGCACTGCAGAATCCATTTTAATGCATAAGTAGGGGGCTTTCGGTTTAATTCTTAGTCAGTGACTTTGCATGTTTTAAGCTTTATGCAAATATTATTGGATTTTCAAAGGATTTGATGGATTTTCTCTGGATTTTCTCACACAAATGTTGGCAAAAAATAGTGTGAAATATCTGCTTCTTTGTGTGAAGATTTGCATGCATGAAATATTTTAATGAAAGCTTCCCCCCCATCCTCACAGGAGAATAGGATTTGATTTCAAAATATCATAATTTTGGGGGGCTTGGCATCATATACAAAGGGACCTATGTGCCATTCTACTTTTTCAAACATTTAAACACCAACCTTTAGTAACTTTAGCACATTTTCCTATTATTGAATAGAAGCTCATAGCCCACACTTAGGCAACATTTAACAAGGCAGAAAATAAATGAACAAATCAGAAGTATACAGAACAGGGTACAGAAAGTTTCACAAATGAGCAAAAATAAACAAAATATCTGTTCATATTGTGTATAAGTATAAGTGAGTGGATATTTAGAACAACAGCAATCTTGCTTTTGAGATTTTGCTTAAATAGAGACAGACTCAGTTCACCTTCCTCAATACTTTCAGACATACAGTACAATTAGCATTTTGGGGATCTTTAGTTATGCATTGTAAGAGTAGAGACTGTACAGGAGGTAGATGGGCCTCCTTTTGGACATGACCCATGAATATGAACACTAGACTCTCTGCAGCCCAAGAACTGACAATCAGAAATATAAGGGATCTTTCAGCCAAATCTAATGTAGTTTAATGTCAACTCTGTCACACTGATGATCATAAATGCAGGAATGTCTCTATCTCTCCAGTTCTGTTTCAAGTCACCATGAAACACTGAAATATTCGCAAGCTGCATTAATTATGTTATTTCCAGGTGAAAATGAATTTAATGAGAGAGAGAGCGAGAGAGAGAGAGAGAGAGAGAGAGAGTATGGCAGGATTTGAACTGGATCATAAAAAGTTTCATACTTTCATACAAAATTGAGATTTTTTTCCATCCAAACTGTTTTGAGGTTAAATTATCTATTTTTTTTTTGTAATCTGAAAATGTGATCTGTGACATATATTAAAAGTTTTTAAGTCTATTTTTTAATGGGGGATCTGTGGACACAGTAAATACTTCCATACATCTTCTCTATCCCTTTTAACCTAATAGGCTAATTGAGTGGAATTCAATCTATATTCATATTATAGCTATGACATGCCTTCAATGAAACATATGGGTGTCTTTATATGTATACTCACAGGCCTGCACAGTATATAATTAAACTTTTCAGATGAATCTCTTTGAATGGGATTCTGTTATTTGATTTTCCTGTCATTGTTTAGTTATTCAGTTTTATTTAAAAAAAATGTAAAATAAGCTATTACATAAAATATTTTAATTTTATATTTTACTTTAAAGTTCAAAAATACATTACTAAAAATTATATCAGATATATTTTATACATTCTGTAAAAATTGGATTACACCTGGGACAAGTTTACCCTGGGAGGGCTTCTTTGCCTCAGATGGCCCCTTTTCATAACTTTTAATGTTGTGTTATGACAAAAAAAATTAGCAAATGTTTCTATTTATTTCCCTTGATAATACATTGGATGATACATCATCATCTTGCGTATGCTAAAAGTTTATCTATATACACTGGCACCCAAAAGTTTGGAATAATATACAGATATTGCTTTTTCAGAAAGAAATTGGTATTTTAATTTGCCAAAGTGGTATTCAACTGATCAAAAAGTACAGTCAGGACATTACTGAGCACCATCACTATTTGAAGCACCATCACTATTTGAAGAAAATCATTTTTGATCAAATCTATACAGGCCCCATTTCCAGCAGCCATCACTCCAACACCTTATCCTTGAGTAATCAAATCTTAACATTGTCTTTGTGTTTGTTTTTGAGTTGCCACAGTATGCAAGACTGATATGCCTTAAGGTCAATATTAGGTCAAAAATGGCAAAAAAAGAAACAGCTTTCTCTAGAAACTCATCAGTCAATCATTGTTTTGAGGAATGAAGGCTATGCAATTTTTGAAATTGCCAAAAAACTGAAGATTTCATACTAAGGTGCACACTACAGTCTTCAAAGACAAAGGACAACTGGCTCTAACAAGGACATAAAGAGATGTAGAAGGCCCAGATACAACTAAACAAGAGGATAACTACATCAGAGACTCTAATTTGAGAAATAGATTCCTCACAACTGACAGCTGGAATGCCAAGAATCTGCAAAGCTGTCATTACTGCATGTGGAGGATTTTTTGATGTGAAAGTATTTTAAGAAGTTCTGAATATTTATTTCAAATTGCAATAGTAATTTTTCACATTATAAATGCCCTGACTATACATTGTTGGATGGCAGTTTGGTGAATAAAAGTACCAATTCCTTTCCATAAGAGCAAAATATGTACATTATTCCAAACTTCTGGCCGCCAGTGTATGTTACAATTTAAAAGTAAATGAACATTGTTCTTAAGGGGGGCATCTTACCCATCTTACCCTATCTCTTGCATGCCTGGTTCACCACTTGTGGGTGGAGTCTCCATGCTCTGCACAATAAATCTCTTCCCGTATTTATTATGCCTGTGACATGCGTTACGTGTAATGAAGCGTGCGCTCCTCCACACAATCAGGTTTGCTTTCTGTGTTAGGATGTACAGTTCAGTTGAGTGTACACTGCCTGAAAATTTATATATGCCAGTTTTTGCCACAGAAAGAGGGGAAAACATTAGAGAAGTTTCGCCCATTGTACAAAGGTGCATGGGTTTGCTCCTGGCAGGCAGCAGATGCCCTAACCCCGCTCCCACCCTTATCAGGCTCTGTATGGCTGAGTAGTATGCCAGGAACAATTCGAGACACCTTTCTCCCACCGTGTGAAAAAAAATCCCAGACACTGCAGACTAATTGCTTTAATATTTTTATTAAAGATGCTAAACACCTTGGTTACGTGAAGCGTAACCTTGGTTCCCTGAGTGGGAACGAGATGCTGCGTAGTCGCATTGGGGACACGCATTGAGTGTCACATGGTCTGAATTGGGAGCTACATCATCCATCCATTCATCCATCTTCAACCGCTTATCTGAAGTCGGGTCGCGGGGGCAGCAGCTCCAGCAGGGGGCCCCAAACTTCCCTATCCCGAGCCACATTAACCAGCTCTGACTGGGGGACCCTGAGGCGTTCCCAGGCCAGTGTGGAGATGTAATCTCTCCACCTAGTCCTGGATCTTCCCCGAGGCCTCCTCCCAGCTGGACGTGCCTGAAACACCTCCCTAGGGAGGTGTCCAGGGGGCATCCTTACCAGATGCCCAAACCACCTCAACTGACTCCTTTCGATGCAAAGGAGCAGCGGCTCTACTCCGAGCTCCTCACAGATGTCTGAGCTCCTCACCAGATCTCTAAGGGAAAAGCCGGCCACCTTTCTGAGGAAGCCCATTTCGACCACTTGTACTCGCGACCTAGTTCTTTCGGTCATGACCCAGCCTTCATGACCATAGGTGAGGGTAGGAACAAAAATTGACCAGTAGATCGAGAGCTTTGCCTTCCGGCTCAGCTCTCTTTTCATGACAAGAGTGCAATAGAACGAGTACAATACTGCCCCCACTGCCCCGATTCTCCAGCCAACCTCCCGCTCCATTGTCCCCTCACTCATGAACAAGACCCCAAGGTACTTGAACTCCTTCACTTGGGGCAATACCTCCTTCCCTACCCAGAGTATGCACTCTATCGGTTTCCTGCTGAGAACCATGGCCTCAGATTTAGAGGTGCTAATCCTCATCCCAGTCGCTTCACACTCGACTGCCAAGCGATCCAGTGAGAGCTGAAGGTCACGGACCGATGATGACATGAAGACCACATCATCTGCAAAAAGCAGCGATGAGATCCCCAGCTCACCGAATCACACAACTTCCCCACCCCGACTACGTCTCGATATCCTGTCCATGAATATCACAAACAGGATTGGTGACAAAGCACAGCCTTGGCGGAGACCAACCCCCACGTGGAACGAACTCAACTTCGTGCCGAGGACCCGGACACAGCTCTCGCTTCGGATGTACAGGGATTGGATCGCCCTAAGAAGGGACCCCCCACCCCATACTCCCGAAGCACCTCCCACAGTCTCTCCCGAGGGACCCGGTCATAAGCCTTCTCCAGATCCACAAAACACATGTAGACCAGATGGGCATACTCCCAGACCCCCTCCAGAATCCTTGCGAGAGTAAAGATCTGGTCCGTCGTTCCACGGCCAGGACGGAATCCGCATTGTTCCTCTTCAATCCGAGGTTCGACAATCGGCCGAACCCTCCTCTCCAGTACCTTGGAGTAAACTTTACCATGGAGGCTGAGAAGTGTGATACCCCTGTAGTTGGCACACACTCTCTGGTCCCCCTTTTTGAAGAGGGGAACCACCACCCCGTTCTGCCACTCCTTAGGCACTGTCACAGATTTCCACGCAATGTTGAAGAGGCGTGTAATCTATGACACCCCCTCCATATCCAAAGCTGGTCGGATCTCATCAATCCCTGCGGCTTTGCCACTGCGGAGTTGTTTGACTACCTCAGTGACCTCCCCCAGGGAAATAGAATCTGATCCCACATCATCCTCCGGCTCTGCCTCTAGCATAGAGGGCGTGTTGGGATTTAGGAGTTCTTCAAAGTGTTCCTTCCACCACCCAATAACCTCCTCGGTTGAGGTCAACAGCATCCCATATTTGCTGTATACAGCTTGGATGGTTCCCCTTTTCCCCCTCCTAAGGTGGCGGACGGTTTTCCAGAAGCACTTTGGTGCTGACCAAAAGTCCTTCTCCATGGCTTCTCCGAAATTTTCCCACACCCACTGCTTTGCCTCCCTCACGGCTGAGGCCACAGCCCTTTGGGCCTGTCGGTACCTTGCAACTGCCTCCGGTGACCTCCGGGACAACAAATCCCGGAAGGCCTCTTTCTTCAGTCGGACATGTTCCCTGACCACCAATGTCCACCACGGTGTTCAAGGGTTACCACCCCTTGAGGCACCTAAAACCCTGAGGCCACAGCTCTCCACCGCGGCTTCGGCAATGGAAGCTTTGAACATTGCCCACTCCGGTTCAATGTCCCCAACCTCCACAGGGATGCCTGAAAAACTCACCCCCCGACCCAACTCACCACCAGATGATTGGTTGACAGCTCTGCCCCTCTCTTCACCCGAGTGTCCAAAACATATGGCCTCAGATCTGACGACACGATTACAAAATCGATCATCGACCTTCGGCCTAGGGTGCTCTGGTACCACATACACATATGAGCATCCTTATGTTCGAACATGGGGTTTGCTATAGATAATCCATGACTAGCACAGAACTCTAATATCAAACATCCACTCGTGTTCATATCGGGGAGGCCGTTCCTCCCAATCATGCCTTTCACTTGTCCCTGTCATTTCCCATGTGTGCGTTGAGTCACCCAAGATCACTATGGAGTCCCCTACTGGGGCCCTATTCAGGACTCCATTCAGGGTCTCCAAGAAGGCTGACTACTCTGAACTGCTGTTCGGTGCATATGCACAGACAACAGTCAGAGTTTTCCCCCCCACAACCCGTAGGCGTAGAGAGGCGACCCTCTCGTCCACCGGGTTAAACGCCAACATAGCAGGGCTCAGCCAGGGACTTGTGAGTATCCCCACACCCGCCCATTGCCTCACACCCTGGGAAAATCCAGAGAAGAGTAGAGTCCATCCCCTATCCAGGAGTATGGATCCAGAGCCAAAACTGTGCGTCGAAGTAAGCCCCACCAGATCCAACTGGTAACGCTCCACCTCCCTCACCAGTTCCGGCTCCCCCCCACCCAGTGAGGTGACGTTCCATGTCCCTAGAGCTAGCCTTTGCCGCCCGGATCTGGTCTGTCGAGACCCACAGCCTTCACTGCCACCCATATGGCAGCGCACCCGACTCCTGCGGTTTCTCCAATGGGTGGTGGGCCCAAGGGATGTAGAGGGGGGTGTCATGTTGCTTCTTTGGCCTGTGCCCGACCGGGCTCCTTGATAAGCCTGGACACCAGGCGCTCGCCTGGCTCCAGACGGGGGCCCCGGGCTTCCTCTGGGCAAGGTAACTCCTCCTCTTGCCGTTTTTTCCATGGTGTCTTTGTGAACCATTCTTAGTCTGGCCCCTCACCTGAGAACACTTTGCCTTGGGAGACCCTACCAGGAGCACCTGGCTCCAGACAACACAGTCCTCAGGATCATAAGGGCACACAAACCTCTCCACCACGATAAGGTGCTGGTTCCTGGAGCTACATCATGTGCTCCGTAAAGGCACTCGCTTCCTACCATCGAGTCAGTATTTCTGCATGATGGTATGAGCCTATGCAGCTGCTAGACAGTATGGCCAGCTTACGCACCATCTCGTTCCCATTCAGGGAACCAGGGTTATGCTTCACGTAACCGTGACGTTCCCTTTAGTAGGAACTTGAGCTGCGTAGTCGCATTGGGAACGATATACATTCACGCCATACAAATAGTAGCTGCCAACTGTCTACATACATGTGGCAAGCATTTAGTGGAGCACAAGCGAGCTAAAGCTTCTGAATAAAACAGAGGAGTCAAACCCTTGTCCAGATTGTATGCGAAGAGGACCATCCTGCTGCCATACAAATGTCCTCAAAGGGTGAACCTCGAGCCAAAGCCCATGAGGATGCCATGCTCCTCGTAGAATGACTTTGAATACCCGAAGGCGAAGGTGTACTGGCTTTGTAAGCACTTGAAATTGAGACAGTCTTTGCTTGGACACCGAAACACCCCTGTTGCGGCCACCAAAGCACACAAACAACTGCTCTGACTTATGCCACTGGCTAGTACAGTCAACAGAAACTCACAGTGCCCGAACTGGGCAAAGCATATGCAATATTTCATGCTCCTCCGACTCAAATAGGGGATGATAGAAAGCCTGAAAATGAATAGTCTGTGAGTGAAATGATGTAGAAAGTACCTTGGGCTATAGCCCAAATGAGGTCTTAACACCACTGTTGAACACCCTGGTGCAAAATCCATACATAAAGGATTAACCGACAGGGCATGCAAATCACTAACCCTTTTAAATGACGCCAATGCCACCAGTTTTAAGAGTCAGAAATGATAGAAGAAACATAGACTTTAAGCACTGCCGGGGCAACACCAGCCCCAAAATGTATAAAAATCCAGCACTGTAACGATAGGGCAGTGAACTGGATCTTCACCTCATGCTGTACACCAAGAAGCACAAATACGCCACTTGAACGTATAAAGCTTCCAATCTGATGGAGATCTAGCATTCCCACGGTGAGGGAAAATCCATCATTCAAGAGCATCCTGTTGATGGACCATACCGATTACTTTCACAAGTCTGCAAATGCTGCCCTGAGCCTGTGACAACATGTCTGTTCTGACTGGAATCACCCAAGGCACTTTCTCCAGGATAGAGTCAAAAACCATACTTGAGATGGCCAAAACGGCACCACTAACAGAAGCTGAACCCAATCCTCCCAAAATCTCTACTGAACTTCATGCAGTAGACTGTTCTGTGGAAATGCGTAAAGACTCATTGTCGGCCATGGATGTGCCAATGCATTGGTGCCCAGCGGTGATGGGGGCAAGAGGGAAAACCAGAGTGGACAGTGTGATGTCTCGCTTGAAGCCAACAGATCCACTTTCGCTATGCCAAACTTTCTTCAGATTTGTTTCATAATCTGAGGATGTAATGTCCACTCTCTGGGCATCAAGCCCTGTCTGGACGGGAGATCTACCCCCAAATTCAACCTGCCTGGAACATGCATGGCTCAAAGTGACTGCACATTGTCCCATACCCACAGAATAATGTGCCATGCCAGCCTCAGCATGGAAAGAGAATGCACTCCTCCCTGGTGATTGATATAGGACACCACTGCCCCATTGTCTGACCGGATAAGGAAATGGCTGCCCTGAATCTCCTGGAGTACAAATTTTCATGCCAGCAGCACCATGATCATCTCCAGATAGTTTATGTGCCAATATTGTGGCTGGCCTGTCCAGACCCCATAGGCTGGACGACCCTCGTATTCAGCGTCCCAACCCGTGGAGGAGACGTCTGTTGTTATGTTAACTTTGCGGTTACACACCTGTCCCAACAGAACACCCGACATCAGAAGCCGGGACAGTTTCCATGATAACAGAGTAGCACCCACGGTAGAACCCACGTGTAACATTGAAGAGACTTTAACACTTTGAACTAAACACTTTGGAGTTCATCCAGAACTGAAAAGGTCTCATATGCAACATGCCCAAGATCATGAGCCCCAAAAACCTGTGCTTGTGCTTTTGTGTGAGCATTCTGAATAGACATTTCATTAGTTTGGAATTCAAATGTCTCAAATTGAAATTGGGACATAAGCTGCCATCTTTTTTTCAGGACCAGAAAATAACAGCTATAAAACGGCACTCTGTCTGAGAAGGGGGAATCTCCTCTATTGCCCCTTTGTCTAAGAGAGAATGAATTTCCCGAATCAAAAACAGGGCTTCTGGAACAGAAACGTCTGTCTGAACACCCTCGTTGAACACCGGTGGAGTTTGCCTGAATTGAATTACGTAACCCCAAATCAATCAAATCAAATCACTTTATTGTCACACTACCATGTCCACAAGTGCAACAGTAGGTGAAAGTCTTGTGTGCAGTTCGAGCAACATAACAGTCATGACAGTGACGAGACATATACCAGTTACGATAAACAACATATTTACACAACACAATTTACATATCAAATGTACACGTACTTACTCAACACTATAATAATATACAATGTACAGTAAACAATACACACAATATAGAATACATATACAATAAAAATAAAAAATAAAGATATATATATATATATATATATATATATACAGTGGTTGTATTGTGGAGAATATAATTATGACAGTCCAGTGTGAGATATAAGATTAATAAAGTGCAGTGCTGATTATTGATCGTGAGAGATCAAGTGTTCAAAAGTCTGATTTCTTGGGGGGAAAAGCTGTCATGTAGTTGGCTGGCACGGGTCCTGATGCTGCGATACCGCCTGCCTGATGGTAGAAGAGAGAGTAGCCCATGACTCGGGTGGCTGGAGTCTCTGATGATCCTCCAAGCTTTTTCACACTACGCCTGTTATATATGTCCTGGAGGGAGGGAAGCTCACCTCCGATGATGTGTCTGCCAGTTTGCACCACCCTTTGCAGGGCTTTGCCGTTGTGGGCGGTGCTATTGCTATACCAGGTGGGGATACAGCCAGTCAGGATGCTCTCTACAGTACTGGTGTAGGACTGTGTGAGGATTTGGTGGTTCATTCCAAACTTCCTCAGCCGTCTCAGGAAGAAGAAGCGCTGGTGAGCCTTCTTCACAACGGCCTTAGTGTGGACGGACCATGTGAGCTCCTCAGTAATGTGGACACAGAGGAACTTGAAGCTGCTGACTCCCTCCACCGGTGCTCTATTAATGGTGATGGGACTGTGTTCTCTGTCTTTCTTCCTGAAGTCCACTACAAGCTCCTTGTGTTTCATCATTGTCAGTGATCAGACCTACCACCGTCGTATCATCAGCAAACGTAATGATGGCATTGGAGCTATGTGTTGCCACACAGTCATGTGTGTACAGGGAATACAGGAGTGGGCTGAGAACACATCCCTGCGGGGCTCCAGTGTTGAGGGTCAGTGATGAGGAGATGTTGCTGCCCATTCTAACCACCTGACTTCTGCCTGACAGAAAGTCCAAGATCCAGCTGCACAGCGAGCTGTTTAAGCCCACTGCCTGGAGGGCTACCAGCAATTTTACCCCTCCTGGACATCAGGTTTCTTTTTTTAACCCTCAAAGTCAGACCCCACCTGCATCTTCCACAGAGGTCTAATATTTGAAAATGTTTATAACAGAGGAGCTTGTTGAGGAGATCAAGAAAAGCTTGCTACGTCACAGAACAGCTGGAGAAAACACCACCTGGAGTGAAATGAAACTGGCATAGTGAGCTTATACTGTAGTTTTGTGTGACATACTCACTGGTTATACTGGATCCACCACTAGGAAGGACTTGAGATCTCTGAGTACCTCGTCCTGTCCTTACTGGCCCCTTACTATTGATAAGGCACTCCACTGATTCCCTGCAATTCAGGATCAAATTGATGAGAGGGCTGCTGGAGGAGCACAGTTCACCACAATATCGGTGCAGTGGGGGCCGTCTTGCCTCAGACAATCCCCTGTGTCTGACAGCCAGACATTTCCCTTCAGAAGTTCCTCAGTGTATGGTACTTCACAACATGCAGACTCAGAAAATTTTAAACTTACAAGTGAATAACACTCCTTTCAGCATGTTTTTGTTCTCTCTCCATGGATGAATCAGTGTCGAAGTGGAAGCATAGGCTAGAAATGTATCCCAGAAAAAAGAAACAGATTTAACATTACTATAATTTTTGTGTGTGACATGCACACTGAGTATTTGCAAGACATGATTATTTATATCAGATCCACCTCAGATATTCACCATTATGAGGAGCTTGCGATGTGTGTTGTAATGACCTTACCGCCGCCTTATGTGAGGAATATGGTATACCAGTTCCACATTCTCCCAGCAATGTTACGGGGCCTGTGGTACTGTGAGGGCAAATAGGATGAGAATGACCATGATCACCTGCAAAATGACCAAAGAGAAAGCAGAGTAGTAAAGTAGTAAGATACTCACCAAGTACACCAGAGCTGTTCAACACTCCCTTTTGTGTTAGCCCATTTTTTTTTTTGTGGAGTAACCAATCCTGAAGCTTTATTGAGACTGCAAAAGAGTGATAAATTGTTGGTATATTTATTTATATATATATATATATATATATATATATATATATATATATATATATCACATTTAATTTAATGAAATCATTTATGAAAATAATTTACCATTATTTTAATAACACTGAATTGGCATATGTATCTAACAAAGCAATGCTGTATGATAATAAATCTGAATTCATGTATGTCTCTAACAAATCAACACTGTATGTTATTTTACATCACATAGGACCTTTCCCTTCATTGGTGAAACATATGAG
Organism: Moxostoma hubbsi; assembly: GCA_032164185.1. Lineage (NCBI taxonomy): Eukaryota > Metazoa > Chordata > Actinopteri > Cypriniformes > Catostomidae > Moxostoma > Moxostoma hubbsi. The sequence goes on along the minus strand of JAVLUX010000022.1, from coordinate 35,008,937 downwards.
CATAATGTCTGGCTTCATTGCTGTAATATTATGTTCAATACGATTATCAATACCAATGCATTCCTACCATAACTTCAGCTGAAAAATACATCCTATGAAAAAATACTAAAACAATACCTTTTCATGTGAAAAGTGAGCATGAGTGAACACAACAAAATAAACTGTAATCTATTTAGCAATGCTCTTCTCAGCACATTGCAGCATTTATTACTAAGGCAGTGAAAGGGCATGATGGCATTGCTCATTACAACAAAACTAATGCCATAAAGAATTACAAGACGAACACCTTTAAGTCATGCGTCTATTACAGTCTATGCATTTTTTTTAAAAAAGGTTTTGAAGTGAAAATGAAGCTTAATATTTACTCACCAATATTTAGCCCTCCTGTGTGTGTCGGCTGTAAAACCCCATGAACCAGCAAAATGCAAGGCTCCAGTAAAGTGAAAATAATGGCAACATTATCTGTTGGTTAATATGTATATTATGGTTTAAAGATATTACAAATATTTAAAGATTTGAATTGAAAATAATGCTAAACGTATCCTTGTTTACTCACTTACACGCTGTCCTCCTGTCGCACCAGTAGTCATGTGACTACAAAATGCCTTGTGATTGGCTTATTGCACCAGGATGAAATTTAGATGGTTGCATATTGTTACATTTAATTTCATTAAGTGCACAAAAAACTCATGCCGGTGGGTGACAGTCAGAAATATGGAACGTACGTGTGAAATGGTTAAATTACACTCTGGGCAATCCAAAATAACACTTGACAATATGGGTGCATTAATAAGCAATAATTCATGCTTAACTAATGCACAGATAATATTGAGTTAATGTGTGACTCATGATTAACTAATCCATTCATTAATGATTGCCACATCACCAACTAATAAAGGATCTGTCTGATTAATATATTAAGTCATATATGAATTGCTATTAATTAAATGTGTCATAGTGTATTAATTTCCTAACAACTTATTATATAAACTAATAGTGTTAATTAATCTGTTATATACCACATTGAGCTGAATCCATGTATTTGAACTTCCACCCATTATGGGTGCACAAATATGCATTAATACATGCTTAATTACTATATTATTACTGTAAATTAATGTGTTAATTACAAAAATTATTTAATGTTGAGTTAATAGTCATGTGCCTCAACAAGTAAAGTCGTAACATAATGATATATTTGCAAACCATTACGCACAATGAGACGCTCTCACAGACTGTCACTCAAGCCATCAGCAACATCAAGCTTTTTCAAAGAGAAACACTTTCTTCGATCAACACAGTGAAAGAAAAGAATAGTTTCATCATGTATTGCATTAATTTAACACCAAGACAAGCTGATATTTCTAGATTAAAGTCACAGCTCCAACTTCAAGCAGCACGCTGAGGTAAGTTTTGGCTCTAATTCTAACGTGGGCTTATCTGTGTAATGAGATGGTCCTTTTCAGGGTGATAATGTAACTGGGCTCTTATGACATAATTTTTTTAAGTGTACATTTTTAAATCAATGCTGCAATATATCAGTGTGCTTTGTCCCATGTCCCGCATGTGTTACATCCCAAGGGACGTATATTATATATCATTGTGATGGTGATATGTTTAATATGTTTTTTTTGGTGTTGGCCTTATATTAGGTAATGATCTTGCAGGTGGCAAGGTTTTCCCCCGACCAATAGTACCAGTAGAACCAGAGTTGTTTCTTGTTGCTGGCTGCTGCTCAAAAGGCAGACCCTTCCTTAGTCGGGTGCATCAATGCGGTGGTAGACATTACACATGTGCCTGAGGCTAGAGTAGCTTATTTCTGGGAAGATGGCATACTCCTGCGTAGATGGAAACCTCAGCTCTCTGACTCCTAAAATTAGCTCACGAGCAAGTACTCTCAGGTCATTTGGGGGCCAGGAAAACATCTCAGCGTGTCTCTAGATATTTCTTCTGGCCCGGTTTCAAATCATCTGTTTCAGAGTTCTGTAGAACTTGTAGGGTATGTCAACTAGCAGGTAAACCAAATCAAAAGGTTCCAGTTGCCCCTTTACAACCTATACCGGTAATGAATGAACCATTTGAAAGGTTAATTCTAGACTGTGTAGGACCATTACCCATGTCTAAATCAGGGTATCAGTACATATTAATGATCATGTGCACCGCAACTAGGTTCCCTGAAGCAGCTCCATTACGAACAATTAAAGCTCCAGCTGTAATTAAAGAAAAGTAAAGTTTTGTACAATGTTTGGGTGGCCAAGAGAAATCCAAACAGACCAGGGTTCGATCTTCACTTCCAAAAAGTTCAAACAGACTTTGGAGGCTTTTGGGGTGTCGCATCGGTTGTCGAGTGCTTACCATCCTGAGTCGCAGGGTGCACTTGGATCGATTCCACCAAACCTTAAAGTCCATGCTTCGTGCTTATTGTGTTGAGACTGGAGGAGATTGGGATGTGGGTCTCCCTTTACTCATGTTTGCTGCCCGAGAGTCTGTGCAGGATGCTGTGGGATTTAGTCCTGCCGAACTTGTGTTTGGTCACACAGTTCGAGGACCTTTGAAAATGTTGAGTGAACATATGCTGGCTAAAAACGCCTCGCCCATGTCTATTTTGGACTACGTTAGCTCCTTCCGAGAACGACTTCATAAGGCCTGGGAGGTTGCTAAGATACATTTGACTAGTTCCCAATCCAAGATGAAAATTCGTTTTGATCGAAAGAGTGTTGAACGAGAATTTAAACCCGGTGATCTTGTTGCTGTTCTTTTGCCTGTTCCTGGCTCAGTGTTTCAAGCTAAGTTTTCTGGACCTTATAAAGTCGAGAGAAGACTTAGTGACACTGATTATGTGATCTGTAGTCCTGATAGCTGACGAAAAACATGAGTGCGTCACATAAACATGCTAAAGCGATATCTGGTATGTGCTGACAAGTCTCTTCCTGTAGCTATAGTTTCTGCTGCTACACCCTCTTCTGTTAGCTATTGTCTAGATGTTAATGGGTTGACTGATAAAGACCCTCAAAATTCTGATAAACATTTACAAAATTCGGTGATATTGAAAGATTTGCCTAGCTATCTTTCCCACTTGTCTGACAATTAACGAGAGGAGGTGATTAGTTTAATGCACACGTACCCCTCTCTGTTTTCGGATGTGCCAGGTAGGACCAATGTGGTGTTTCATGATATTGTGGTAGGTGAGTGTACTCCAATAAAACAGTACCCATACAGAGTGAATCCCAGAAAAAGAGAAGTTATGAAGGAAGAAGTTGAATACATGTTGCGTCATGACCTTGCAGTGCCCAGCCAAAGCCTGTGGAGTTCCCCCTGTCTGCTCGTTCCCAAACCAGAGGCCTCTTTTATTTTCTGTACTGATTACCGTAAGGTAAATAAAATAACCAAGGCAGATTCGTTTCCCTTGCCACGGATGGAGGATTGTGTTGATAGGGTAGGATCCTCAAGGTTTGTTTACCAAGCTTGACCTTCTTAAAGGATATTGGCAAGTGCCTCTTACCTGCCGTGCTTCTGAGATTTCTGCCTTTGTAACACCGGATCACTTCATGCAGTATAAGGTACTCGCATTCGGGATGCATAACGCACCCGCAACGTTTCAGAGACTTATGCAAAAAGTCCTGGCCGAGGTGCAAAATTGTGAAATTTATTTAGATGATGTAATCGTCTATTCAAAAAGTGGAAAGAGCATGTGCAAACTCTTAGTTGAGTATTTAGCCGCTTGGCTGAAGCCTCGCTAACTCTGAATCTCTCGAAGTGTGAGGTCGGTAAGGCTGTAGTCACATATCTGGGCAAGCAAGTTGGTCAGGGGTGTGTGAAACCTGTTGCTGCCAAGGTAGAAGCCATCCTTATGTTCCCAACCCCATGTAATAAGCGTGAGTTACGGCGATTCCTGGGAATGACTGGGTACTACAGAGGTTTTTGCAAAAACTTCTCTGTGGTAGTCTCCCCCCTTACTGACCTACTGAGTTCAAATAAAATTTTCACATGGAGTGATGAATGTACCAAGGCATTTGAAGCTTCGAAAGATCTGCTTTGTAATGCTCCTGTGCTTTCTGCTCCTAATTATGAATTGCTGTTTAAACTGCATATTGATACAAGCGCTACCGGCGCTGGGGCCGTGTTGTTGCAAGAGGGCTGTCAAGTATAAATCATCCAATCTCCTACTTCTCTAAGAAGTTCTCTAAATGTCAACAGCGTTATAGTACCATCGAAAAAGAGGCTCTTGCTCTTCTGTTGGCATTGCAGCATTTTGATGTGTATGCGGGAGGTAGCTCTGTTCCCATTGTGATTTATACAGACCATAACCCCTTAATATTTTTGTCCCAGATGTCTAACTCAAACCAACTGTTGATGCGTTGGGCGCTCATTGTTCAGGAGTATAACCTCGACATCCGTCATACTAAAGGTACCGAAAATGTGATTGCTGATGCGCTTTCCAGAGTAGACCATGATGAAAGTTAAGGTGGTATATATCTGCACATTGTTTCTTTGACTCTTTGTGGTACATTTGTACTAGTAGAATTTACAACCTATGGTTGTAAACTTAACGTTGGGGGTGTTACATCCCAAGGGATGTGTATTATATATCATTGTGATGGTGATATGTTTAATATGGTTTATTGTGTGTTGTGTCTCCCTGTGTCTTTCTTTGTCCCTTGCGCTCTCCATTTAAGCAGGATAATGAGGCCCACCTGTTGCTCATCACCCTTGATTGGATCAGCCCAAGAATGGAGAGTATAAGAGGCCCACAACTCTCTTCAACAGAGAGAGAGAGACATTGAGAATATTTTCTCCTGCAATAGTAATTCTATCTCTTGGTCCCAGCGCTTTTCAATTGTTGTGTACAAACGTGAGTAAGACAACAGTCTTTAAGTAGAGTTGACTAACGGAATTGTCATTTGTAGTTAATTAAGTTGTTTATATTGTGGGTCTATTTAGTAGGGAGGTGGACGCCATTTAATTTGAAGCATTGTTTTCTCTTGGTTAGTGTTTAGAGAGGGAGTTAGGGAAGTGATTTGTATTTTCTTTTCTTTTCCTTTTTGATAGGTTACTCTCTAAACCCTTTTAAGGAAGGATGTCTTTTGTTTGTTATTTTGGCCTGCTCCACTCCTGAAGTTTTTCATTTATCCCACTGTTTTCTTTAATAAACTTGTTATATTTGTACTATATCACGTGTTGTTGTGATCTGTGACTACTCTGGGACCTGGAGACAGGATCACTTCTGCACTCTCTCAAAAACATTTGTTACCCACCTTCCCATACCCCTAGACCAAGGAAGGTGAGCCGTAACACATGTCATAAGCAGTATTCATTTACTCCGCGCCCTTGCGGGGGTACTGGAAACTATAGCAGCTACTTCAGGTGGATTAACTGTATAAAGCCATTTCACTGCCATTTATGTGATCGACAACTGGAACGCAAACAGACAGCATTTCTGCATGTGCACAGCGAGGTGCACGGGGTACGCATGTGTGAGATGTGCGGACGCGAGGCAGTCGTGGCGACAAGAGAGGCTGTGTTCGCAATCGTTCACTCATTCAATATTTCCTTTATAGTGAATGGCAGTTTGTGCACTATATCTCAGCAGTAAGTGAACGAAATGAGTGACTTCGGATGAGTGTGTCGGAGCACTTGGGCTGGTGCAGAAATGTAACATGAAATTTTAAAATACTTGGGCCTTGTTATTCTTATTAAAAAATATATTAATACAATAAATCTTCATTCTGTTTGTCATTTTTAATATATACTGTGTGTTAATATAAAGAGTAAACACATTTAATCAAACAAAGAGTACATTTAAAAATCATGGATTAAAAATCTATGTTATGTCTCTATATATGTTATTATGTTATTTGAATCCAGTAATGATTTGTTAAAAAGTAATTTACTACTTTACAGGAGTGAAGGAAGCAGTAAACTCCTAGCTCGTACATCTTCCCAGTGGTAGATTATGGAAATTAACAGTCATTGAGTGTACTTGAAATGTACACTTGAAATTAGCATTGTGGGTAAGAATGAGTGAACAAAAGTAGGGAACGAGTGGCTCACTCAGAATTCAGACACTGCTACAAAACAGAAAACTTGAAATAGTGCACTATATAGTGGATAAGGGATGGTTTCAGACACAGCGAGTGTTCCACGATCAGGGTTGGTTCCCTACGTAGGTTGTGTACTCTGCATTTAGAGAGCGGCGGTACTGCTGTACAGAACTAACAATCTAAATACTTACGACACTGAAAACTGTAACTACACTGAAATAAGTATCCACACATGACTTTAAAAGCTATGAAATAGCGAAAAAAGGCATTATATTTCAGCATTATATATAATGTCCTTGTGGGACATTTTTACATTTTAAATTCCAAACCTCTCTTCATATTGAAAAATTCATCCAGATCTGACAAGAGCCCTTAAAGGGTTAGTTCACCCAAAAATGACAATTATTTACTCACCCTCATGCAACCCCAGATGTATGACTTTCTTTCTTCTGCTGAACTTAAATGAAGATTTTTAGAAGAATTTGTCAGCTCCGTAGGTCCCAACAATGCAAGTGAATTGGGTGGCAACATTTTAAAGCTAAACAAACAAACATAAGTCTGAGTAAAAATAATCCATAAGACTCTAGTGGTTAAATCAGCATCTTCAGAAGCGATGTGATAGGTGTAGATGAGAAACAGATAACTTTTACATTATTCTTGTGTTTTTGATGATTCACATTCTCTTTAAAGGTCCCCTGACATAAAATTTTCACTTTCTGAGGTTTTTTAACATTAATATTAGTTCCCCTAGCCTGTATTTGGTCCCCTCGTGTCTAGAAATTTCAATCGGTGTAAACCGAGCTTTGGCTATCTTTCTCTGCCTGTGAGAAAATGAAGCTCAGACGGGCTGATCTAGAATCTCCTCCGTATGAGGTCATACGGAGGAGAGGTTACCTCCCCTTTCTCTGCTTTGCCCGCCCAGAGAATTTGGCCCGCCCATGAGAAAACGAGCTAGGAAGTACGAACGCGCGCACACGCAATTTTAGTTTTTCCTAGAGAAATATCATGGCGTGTGAACGAGCGAAGCACAACAGTTGCTCAATAATTGGATGCACAAATGATCACCGAAGTATTTTTTTACTTCCTTCATCCAATCCCCAGAAGGATCAATGGATTAATTTCATTTACTCTGGAAATGCACCGACACAACACACCAAAGTTTTGCATGTCTGCGCCAAACATTTCACAGACGACTGTTTCCACAACATGGGTCAATTCTGAACGTCTGAAACTAAAGTCTGGATCAGTACCAACTCTCTTTGGCTCAGCTACAAACCTCAGACAAGTAAGTCAACTAATGATATATAATTGTGTTGCTTTACTATTTATGGTTACCTAGCTTGTTACACGTAGAATGTGGCTGTAACATTAGCTATGCAGCTAACAGCCGAGTTACTGTCGCTAATGTAAAGGTAGATAGCATCAGGTATGTGTGTGCATACACTGTAACGCGAGTGTTGTACACTTCTTTGTTATTTGTATAACCGTTCTCCTGTTGGTGATATGGTGTGAGCGATATCCGCATTTCAAAATCGTGTATATATATATAAATATATGCAGGTGTTGAGTAGAGTTAACTCTTGAGGAGTAAATCATTGTGTAAAGAAGATCATTTTCATGGGCAAGGAAGAGGCGAGAAACCGGCTTGTCAACATAAATAATAATTTAATGAAGAACTTAAAACAAACACATAGGACAACAGAAATGTCTGCTGATTAAGCTCTCTCTCTCGATCGCCGTCTGCGAGTGGCCTTTATCCCTCTTGACGACCCAATTAGCCTGATACGGGACCGGGCGTGCGTAATCACGCGCCGGTCCCGCCCTCCACCGTGCCACACTCCTCCCCCGTTCTCTCAGGCTGGGGACCCCCGGCCTGAGGTACATCCCCTGGGGAAGGGGGGGGGGGGGGGGGGGGGCGCCTCCCGCGCGGTCTGCCGGCGGGTCATCCCCATCAACCTGGACGAGGGAGGGGCAAGGGGAGGGAAACAACAATTAAAAATAGGGGGAGGGGATGTTCCTGCACTGGGCGGTACCTCCCCTCCCACGAACACCATAATTTAAAAAAGAGGGAAAAGGCTAACACAGAGCAGTATCGAGAGAAAGAGGAGAGAGAGATTTAAAGGAGAAAAAAAAAAAAAAAACTTACTCGCCGGTTCTCTGATACGGCGTAGCTCGTTCCTCAGCCACTTCTCCACCCTCTTCAGGACAACAGCCGCGCCTCTCCGGGCAGATCGGAGGCAGTCCTCAGCCCCTGGCGGACGGAACGCCCCGCCGCGTTCCCGGGGTGTCGAAGGGGCCTCCCCCCGCCCCTGGCAGCGGTTCTCCCGCTCCAGGCGGTCGGCGGCGAGCCCCTCCCCGCACGCGGTCGGCAGTCTCCAACCCCGCCGCGTTCCAGCGGCTAGTAGGGGACTCCCCCGCCCCTGGCAGCGGCCCTAACCGCTCCAGGCGGTCGGCCAGGAGCCCCTCCTCCCCTCGTGGTTGGCGGCTGTTCCTCCGCGTCCAGGTGGCTGGGCTCCTCCGTCCCCCGGCAGATGGCCACGGCTGCTCCATTGAGAAGTGGCGAGAACTCCGCTACGGCATATCCCTCTTCCTTCCCGGGCTTTCAGCACCAATGTAAAGAAGATAATTTTCATGGGCAAGGAAGAAGCGAGAAACCGGCTTGTCAACATAAATAATAATTTAATGAAGAACTTAAAACAAACACATAGGACAACAGACATGTCTGCTGATTAAGCTCTCTCTCTCGATCGCCGTCTGCGAGTGGCCTTTATCCCTCTTGACGGCCCAATTAGCCTGATACGGGACCGGGCGTGCGTAATCACACGCCGGTCCCGCCCTCCACCGTGCCACACATTGGTTATGTGTAACATGACTTCAGTATACGGGGACATGGAGTACTTTGTCATTAAAAAATAAGCTACATTACAGTCTTCTCTAAACTAGAAATATTACTGATATAGATGCTAATACAGCGTTAGCTGTATATACTAGCGTTAGCTACATGATAATAACTGTAACCACATACGTAAAACATCTGAATATAGTAAAGTATCCAGACATAATATTTTAAACTAACCATTCGGAGACGTCTTGCTGGAGCCGCTGAGTTGCAACTTCTTCATCCGTTGCTTCTCCATCCGGATCAGACTCTGGGTCAAACTGAAATGCTTGAACGACTGCGTGTCTACGTGCCATTGCAATATATCCAATGTAAACATGCATGGTACCGTTGCTGCAAGATGGTCAAGGCCACACCCACCCTACACCTTGCCCCGCCTTTCTCCTCCTCATTAGCATTTAAAGCTACAGACACCGAAACGGCACATCTGAAGGAAAGCTCATTGTGGGTTGGCTTGTAATGGCTATAATTCTGTACCAAGGTTGAATTTTGGAAAAGAGATTTCAGATACAGTACTAGGGACCACTAAGGCCTATATCAAAGCCTACAAATAGAAGCATGTCAGGGGACCTTTAAAGTGATAGCTCAGCCACAATTTTATATTCTGTCATAATTTCTCTACCCTCATGTGGTTACAAACCAGTGTGAGGCTTTGTATTATGTGGCACACAAAATATGTTAGACAGAATATTAGGGACTGACACCAATCAATCTCGGTCTCAGGCTCGGTCACCATTCAAAAAAAATAATAAAAATACATACACACAAACACACACACACACACACACACATATATATATGTGTTCGGGCGTACCAGAGCGGGCAGTGGGAGGTCTCTTGGGAGGCAAACAGGTCTACTTGGGCCTTGCTGAACCGTTCCCAAATCAGCTGGATCGACTGGGGGTGAAGCCTCCACTCTCCACTTGGCAAGCGTTGTCGTGACAGCGCGTCCGCTACCACATTGAGGTTGCCGGGGATGTGAGTGGCACGTGAGTGACTTGAGTCGCTGCTGGCTCCAAAGGAGGAGATGACGGGTGAGTAGTGACATGTGGCGGGAGCGTACACCGCCTTGGTAATTTATGTACGCTACCGTGATGATGCTCTCTGACCTGACTATGACATGTTCGTCTCGAATGAATGGGAGAAACTTCCACAGGGCAGAGAAAACAGTCAGCAACTCTAGGCCATTGATGTGCCAGCGCACCGGGGCCCCTTTCCAATGGCCCGCAGCTGCGTGCGTACCCAATTTGGAGGCGTCGGTCATGGCCAGGATGCATCTGGACACCTGCTGCAAGGGGGCTCTTGTCCGCATAAAGCAGTGGTTTGTCAAGGTTTTTGACACCATGCTCGTCTTGTGACTCGAGTCTGGGGGCAGTGCTGAAGCGGTCTCATATGCATCAACCCCAGCGGCGTGACCGCCGCAGAGGATATCATATGCCCCAGGTGCTTCTGCAAAGGTTTTAAAGGGACCGCCGTTCCCGGCCTGAAGGCGGCGAGGCATTTTAGCACTGACTGTGCACGTTCGTTGGTGAGGCGTGCTATGATTGAGACTGAGTCTAACTCCATGCCGAGAAAAGAGATGCTCTGAACCGGGGCGAGCTAGTTCTTTTCTCGCTTGACCTGAAGCCCTAAATGGCTGAGGTGCCTGAGCACCTAGTCTCTGTGAGCACATAGTAACTCTCGGGAGTGGGCCAGAATGAGCCAGTTGTCGAGGTAATTGAGTATGCGAATGCCGGCTTCTCGGAGCGGGGCAAGGGCAGCCTCTACGAATTTTGTGAAGACGCGAGGGGACAGAGACATGCTGAAGGGGGGGAGTTTGTACTGATACACCTGCCTGTTGAACACGAGACGTGAAAGTACGCATCCTTCAGGTCTACCGCTGCGAACAAATCTAGATGCCGGACACAAGTTAAGATATGTTTTTGCGTGAGCATTTTGAACGGGAGTTTGAACAGAGCCCGGTTGAAAACTCGCAAGTCCAAGATTGGTCTTAAGCTGCTGCCTTTCTTGTATACAATGAAGTAAGGGCTGTAGAGACCCTTCTTCATTTTGGTTGGAGGGACAGGCTCTAATGCATCTTTGTTTAGTAAAAGAGTAGCAATTTCCGCGTGCAGGGATTTGGCATGCTTGCCATGTACTGCGGTAAATTGGACACCCGCGAAGGGGGGCGGGGGCCTGGCAAACTGAATTGCGTAACCGAGTCGGATGGTCAGGCTCAGCCAGCATGTCGGGTTGGGAAGTGAAAGTCAAACATCCAAGCTCCGTGCTAGGGGCACCAAGGGGACGATTATTTTTGACATATCTGGTGGGGCGGAGCAGGTAGAACGGCGTCGGGAGGCGAAGAGGCGTCCCGAGGCTCTAGTGCTGAGAAAAGACTTGAAGCACTTAGCTTGCTCCGCATACCCGGCAGGGGGCGGGTTAGTGACTGTGGAGGAGGATCGGTGTAGGTGTCCTCTAGACTCATCAGAACCGGCCGGCCAGGGAACAGTCATGGGGGTGAAGGCAGGGGGGGGGGTCCACGTCCAGCATGCTGGGACTGTAAAGATCTGGTGGCAGAGTGCCGTGAGAATGGCATTTGAGGGCCAGGTGACCCAGAGATGAAGGAAATAGCTCTGTTATTGAGAATGTGGGTACCGCAGCCCCATCTGGGGGGGGGGGGGGGCGGCAAATGAAATAAATTCAACAAAAGATTCTCCTCCCGCGTTGAGAAAGCGAGCTTTGTCGGTCTCACGCATCTAGACCAAGTTCAGCCACAGATGACATTCCTGGACCACGAGCGTGGCAATTGCCTGCCCAAGTGACTGCGCTGTGACCTTCGTAGCTCTGAGGGCGAGGCCGGTCACTGAGCGCAGTTCCTGCAACACATCGGGATCAGGGCTACCCCCGTGCAGATCTTTAAGTGCCTTGGACTGGTGGACTTTCAGGAGGGCCATGGTGTGCAGGGCGGAAGCGGCATGTCCGGTGGCACTGTAGGCTTTGGCGGTCAATGAAGATGTCATCCTACAGGCCTTGGAGGAGAGCACAGGGCGACCACACCAGGTGGTAGGGTTTCCGGGGCACAGGTGGAGAGCAACATCCTTGTCCAGCTGGGGAATCAGAGTGTACCCGTGGGCCGCGCCGCCATCGAAGGTAGCGAGAGCAGATGAGCGAGTGGCTTTGTGACGAGTGGAGAGGGGTGCTCTCCACAAAGACGTCAGCTCATCATGCACTTCTGGGAAAAACGGGACCAGAAGTGCATGATGACATGACAGAGCCAAGATCGCAGGAACCAGTCATCCAACCTTGATGGCTGTGGGGAGGATGGAGGTTTCCAGTCCAACCCCACGCTGGCTGCGGCCCGAGAAAGCATGTCGGTCATCTGAGCGTCAGCCTCAGCCTGGGCATGCTGGCCTGAAGGCGGCAACCCAGGGGAGTCAGACGCCACGCTCTCCGATGCAGCGGCGAGCTCACCCACCTCGAGCTCTAGAGGATAAGCAGGCTGGCTGTGAGGCGAGCCGCTGTTCCCTCGAGCACGGAGGGGAGTCACGAGCGTGCTGGGGGGCGGGTTTTCCAAGGGGGCATACCCAGCGGAGCTACACCCGCTGCTGTCCCCAGATCGCCTCCATCGCCAGCCGCATCATCCTCAATCTCGTGGGAAGAAGGAGCAATGTGGGGGGAGGCTGGAGTGGCGTGCTTTCTGTTGAAAGCGAGCCGTGACCGCAACGTTGCCATGGTCATGCTCTTGCAGTGAGATGCAAATGCTGCCTCGGTGTGATCACTGCCCAGACACACGAGACAACGCCTGTGGCCGTCTGAAACGGAGAGCACTCTAACGCATCCAGGAACTACACAGGGGCGGAAAGGCATCTTTAAAAAGACGCGTCCTGAAAAGGACAACCGCTGCCTCGATGTGATCACTGCCAAGACACACGAGACAACGCCTGTGGATGTCAACGTCGAAGTGACCGACAGACGTGGAATCTCAATTTACATTGAAGCTGGCACTGGCAGAGACTGTGCCAAACCTGATTCTCTCTCTGTGAAGAGTTTTCTGTCGCTGTACACTAGGCAGGTGGGGAAGAAGAGCAAAGCAATTGTGCTGAATTGAAGTGTGTTTATCCTCTCCTATAGAGAGCATCTCAAACAGCTTAATCAGTTGTGTTGCTTTTTATGTCTCCATAAACCCCTCCTGACGTACAGGTGAACTAAGTCTTAAGAAACACAGGTTGTCGAAGATGGTGTTTTGGATGAGCTGTGAGTGCCATATGGCAGGAAACATTCCTGGATGCTTAGTGATTGGATAGTAACAGATAACAGTCAACGTACAAAACGATTGGGGGACACCACAACAAACTGATCTCCTTATCCCCAATACATTTTATTGTACATTTTAAAAAAAAAAACAAAAAAACATTTCTCTTCAGTGGTCACTTTCTTAATAATAGTATGAAATGGAAAAATCGGAACAAATCTTATGAGTTGGCTTGTACAAAAATGTACAACTTTTACTCTTACAAAAATGTTATGATATTATTATGATTTCACCCAAATTTAACACCTAACCCAAAGTTAAAACTAAAGTCTAACGCCTTACTCAAACCTTAAACCCAGCCATGATTAATAGGATGGGTTAGACTATTGTGTACCATGGAAAAAAGAGAAACTTTACAGTTTACGGTTGGTCTTATGATTTTAAAAAGTTTTACCCCTAACACACAAACTTAACCATAAAGTCTAAGCCCTTACCCAAACCCTAAACCTAACCAAGGTTTTTTTTGGTGGAGGACTTTTTAGGACAAGACAAGAGAAAATCTTTTAAATGGAGCTGCCCAAATGCCTTTCTCCAAATATGTTCTGTCCATATTTACCAGACTGCAAAAAACATACACGTTTTTGTAAAATATTTTTATACACAATTGAAATCTGTTTAAATTGCACAAGCATTTGTCAACAATGTAGCATACTACTGTTTAAACCAATTATCATTGCATACTACCTATAAACTATGCAGTTTGTGTATACATTATGTACAGTATATTCAAAATGCAGAAATGAAACTTTCTTGGGTATGTTCAGAATTTCAAACTACCAAATAATTTAGGGGAAATTAAGTAGCATGCAATGCAATACCTAGGTGTGTGAAGTATTCATTGTGTACAGTAGACACAAAATGCAGAATTCAAACATTTAAGGTCATGTGACAACAATGCAGCATATGTAGCAATGTAGCTTTCTTTCATTCTTAGTAAGATAAATGCCCCTTTTCCTTCCTTTGTGCTGTCAGTCTATCTTTGAAGCAAAAGTCTTCATGCTGGCAGTGGTTATTTACAACTGGCAAATCTGCATTTCTCATATAGATCTGTCTGCCACTGATTTTAATATCAGTGATGTTTCCCACGATACCTTTTGTTTTATTATGCATTATGAATTTCTTCTTCTCGCCCTTCATCTTCTCAAATCCCTATCCCCACACTGAGGATTATGAGGCCAACTATTTTATCAGGAGGGGCGAGATTTATCATTTCAATCTCATTTCAATAAATAAAATAATCTCTCTTCTCTTAGAAGTGACAGCAGCTAATGCTATTTTGTCATCATTAGACTGAAACTTTGCAGACAGAGAGCTCAAGTGATTTTGGAGCTGTGGTGTAACTTTGATCTTTGTCATGTTTCGATTGTACCGCACACTTGGATGGGCATTTTATATTCCGCTGATGACAAAATATATTCACAGAGACCTGCGGTAAAATAAATGTACAGAGAAAACCACTTTAATGGCATTACACTTTTTTTTTATTTATGTGATTTTAATGGTCCGTGGCAAATCACCACAGTAAAAGGTGATACGACGACCTTGTTTCAATGCTTGTTCCCTTAATGGTCCTTCGTGCTTGTGCATGTATTCTTTTATCTCCCTGTCGGAACGGCTTCTCCAAAACTAAGCTGTCAAATCCACTTCTCGCGAGCGCACAAAGAAACAAGGCCGACCATCAAAACACAATTTTTTGTTTTAATTACTATCTCCTTCCCCCCATTTCTAGGGTTGTCACCCCCAGAGTAAATCAAGGAATAATGGGGGGAAAACTGATAGCAAAACAATTGCATTTGAAATTGAAGTCCCATCAGAGAATGTTCAGTTCCTTAACCTGACATCCATTTTCCCCACACACATCCCGGAAGAGAGAAAGAGCAAAAAAAATAATAAAATAAAACGTCTCTAAGAAAGAGGGACTGTCCTTTTGAATATGTGTTTTCTGTTTATCATTAGCTGACTGGGTGCTTCATCATTCGGTGAAAATCCCTATCTGCTGAACATAAGGCTGCGAGACAGCAGGGAATCAATCTTTTGTGCTTGGGCAGATAAACACAGGACGCAATCAGGGGGAGACAGAGGCATGAAGCCGGGCGCAGGACTCACGCCGCTGGTGATGGATGGAGGAAGTAAAAGTGTCAGGATGGCATTATGCAAATAGGGGAGGCATCCGAGCATCGCCCTGGTGATTATGGGAGATGGGGAGAGCAGCCCATGGTCCCCATGGCATCGCTCCTGCCCGCTTTCACTTCCTTTGTATCTTTTTTCACTCCTTCACTCATTTTTGTGCAGTTTTATTGCTCTTTCTAACTGGCTTGGTCATTGTTTCTTATTATGAGCTGCTTTGGGATGGGTGGGCACAAGAATTATTTACTTGCGTTCAGGTGGGTTTAACCAAGCACATAATCTTGACACCAGCACACTTTGTTTCAGGTAGGTCAAAGGTCACAATGATTTGTGGGCGTGAAACAGTTGTAACTTCACCATTATGTCTGTTTTATACCACATGCTAAAGCGGCGCATATTCTCAAGTTAGAGCATACACATTACCTGCCAAAGAAGTGCAGCACTATGTAGCAGAAATGTAGCTGCTAGTAAGAGTTTTGAAGATGAGCATAATATTTTTACCTCAAGTAGTGAAGTAGCACTGAATTTAACATAAAACCTACTTATCCACGATATATTTTGCAATATAGACTTTTATGAAACAACATACATTTCTGGACTGAACTTCTTACCCATTGTTTGAAAAAGATTCTGTTGGGTATCAAGCGATTTCCAAATACAGTGACAGAAAGGACTGGTATTCAGTAAATCTGACTGATACCATATGATATAAGCGGATTAGTTTGCACTGTGGTGTTTGGGCTCTGTGTAGATTAATTATAGACCTCCATAGGCTGAAATAATTGAGCCAAAATATTAAATTTAGTCAAAGCTTTAAAGAAATAGTTCATGCAAAATGTTTTATTTTGTCATTATTAAGTTGTTTCAAACCTGTTTTATTTTAGTGGAACACAAAAGGAGAACATTTTAAGAATCCATGAAACTCTTTTTTCATTAAACGCATCTGCCAAGCTCCAAAAATAAAAAAATAAAAAAAATAAAATCAATGACATCAAACCTAGCATGTGCCATTTTTGTTGTCCAACCATTTCAGAGCTTTGGTGAATGCAAAGATTATCAGTGAATAGCCAACATGATTACAGGGTAACTCAACATGTTGCTGCCAAATGTTCCGTTACCCTGACATTGACCCCATCCTGTCGAGTTAATGACAATCTCTCTTCAAAGGCAACTTCATAGGTTGGAGTTGAGTCTAATATAACATTTTTACTCCACTCCACTCCATACTGCTACACTGAAATTGGTACTATTGTAACTGTATTTTGCTTTCAACCAGCAAAAAGAATAAAGTTAGGTCCCCTGACATTGTTGTGTTCCTGGTTGTGAAAAAACTATATCTTTGTATAGCCTTCTAAAGGACCCCAACATGAGGAATGAGTGACAGATTGAAACAGAGTTTCTGAACGCATAAATATGGAAGTAAATATTTGGATTATATGGATAAATTCTTCTGAGAACCATGGATTCAGGCTTTGCAAAGAAACATTTATTGAAAGAAGACATTTATTGACATGTAAGTAATGCCGGTGAGTGAATGCCGGTGAGTGATGTGTAATTCAAATGTTTCATCCATCTGTGTTTGTTTGATATGTAAGGAATTGTATAATCAGCTGTTTATTGTGCTTATTGGGCTACATGGTTAACAAAGAAATACATACAGTAATTTCTCACAAAAAATTTATTTTATATTAAATTATTTAAATATGTCAGAAGAACGCATAGTGGAACGAAAAGAAATGGTGTAATATATGGTAGCTGCTTTCTTATCTGTCTTGCTATAGACATAATTGTATTTGTTCCTTTAGCTCAGCTAGTAGAGCATTGCGCTAGCAACACCAAAATCAAGGGTTTGATTCCCAGGGCATACACAAACTAATATTACAAGATATATATATATATATATATATATATATATATATATATATATATATATATATATATATTACACCGTAAATGTACTGTAAATTGCTTTGCATAAAATCATTTTCTAAATACATGAATGTAAATGCTGATACACATTTATTAACCCTTCACATTCACATTTTGTGTTATCACCAAATCTTGTAAGCTTGTTAGTATTGGGGAGAAACAGTGTGACAATTTTGTTTAGCTTTCTATTGTTATTTCAGCTGCTGTAATTTGATTTTGTGCTTTGAATAAATTGGGATATATGATTTTATCAGTGATTGCCTGGACTGAGTGCTTTTAGGAGATTTAATAAATCGCTTGATGTTTTCATCCTTACATTCATGGAAAATACAGTTCCACACTTGTAATGGCAGAATAGTGTTTGCTGTTCAATTATGTTAAATCATAAAAGTGGACATGTCTTAAAGGTGAAGTACACAGAAAACCCTGGTTCCCTGAAAGGAGGGGACGAGACGTTACATCGGTAATCAAAGGACAGTTGCGAGAGACCTGATCTCTCTGTATGGTTTTCCGTCAAGCCAAAAACATTGGCAGATGTCTTTCAAAGTTCTGCGAGCATATAAAAGGTGGATCCTGAGGACATTCTACTAAAGAGGCAGGAAGATTTCAAAAACCTTTTCAGTGGCAATCAATATTGTGACAAGGCTACTCAAGGTCTCATTCCCTCCAATCAGGGAACTGGGGATACACTAGTAACCTAGACATTCCCTTTCAAATCGCTCACTCGACATTACGTTGATGATTGACAGCAGTGGTCTGTATACCACAACGATACAATACTGATTTGGCTGCACTTGCTTCCAGAAATAGTAGTAGAAAGTTCACAGAACGCCTAATTAAACATGAGTGGGGAAGAACCCGGGACAGTGAGTGACACCACAGTGACACTGCCATAGTCCGAGGGTAGACGATTTTCTCCTCAGAACTCACGTCAGGTGTACTGTTTGGAGGGAGGACTGAATTTATATATAAAGTGCATCCGGAAAGTATCACAGTGCTCCACTTTTTCCACATTTTGTTATGTTACAGCCTTATTCCAAAATGGATTCAATTAATTATTTTCCTCATAATTCTACAAACAATACCCCATAATGACAGATGACCCATGATCATACATAAGTATTCACAGCCTTTGCCATGACACTCAAAATTGAGCTCAGGTGCATCCTGTTTCCACTGATCATCCTTGAGATGTTTGTACAACTTGTTCACCTGTGATAAATTCAATTGATTGGACATGATATGGAAAGGCACACACATGTCTATATAAGGTCCCACAGTTAACAGTGCATGTTAGAGCAAGTCCAAGGAATTGTCTGAAGACCCCTGAGGCAGGAATGTATCAAGGGACAGATCTGGGGAAGGGTACAGAAAAATGTCTACAGCAATGAAGGTCCTAATGAGCACACTGGCCTCCATCGTCCGTAAATGGAAGTTTGGAACCACCAGGACTCTTCTGAGCTCGCTGCCCTGCCAAACTGAGCAATCGGGGGAGAAGAGCCTTAGTCAGGGAGGTAACCAAGAACCTGATGGTCACTTTGACATAGCTCCAGCGTTTCTCTTTGGGGAGAGGAGAACCTTCCAGATGAACAACTATCTCTGCAGCATTTCACCAATCAGGACTGTTTTTTTATATCATGGTTGATGATTGAAGGGTTGAGGAGAGGACGCTGGCGCAATTGTGGCTGCCGCTTCTCCATCAGCACGTTAAATTGTTTATTTTATGGTGCTGTTGACTGGTTCTATATCGGCTGATGTTACCTGCTGCTAAAATGCGGCCTTGCTGGATTTTATTTGTTTTTATACTGGCATTATTTGGAGTTTACGATAAGATTTATTTCGACCTCCCAGGCTGCACTATGCTGAAATACTCTGCTATGGAACTTTTACAGCTTGGTCATCTTGCGCCCCCTGCAACTGGTGTTTGGGAAAAACTGCGATCGCTACAACTTCTCCGCCCGCCAAAATACGTTCATCGTGGCTGCCGCTGGAATCTGCATTCAGGCGGAGCCGGTTTAAACTCAGTTTTGTTGAAAAGGCGTTTGGATCGCCATCATTTATCTTTGTGTCATGTCTGCCTTGCTAACTTCTCCTACCTCCAGAAGTCTACTCCATAAAGCTGGGGTGTCCGTCTTGACACAATCAGGCTTGCACACCTGAACACTCGCTCTATAAACAACAAAGATTTTTTCTGCCTTTGTGAAACGTGGCATCAGCCAAATGACGATTTCAATCGAAATATGTGTGCTCTGCCTGGCTACACTTATCTTGACCGGCCCCGCTCCACTGGTAGAGGTGGCGGTCTTGCTGTCATTTACAGATCTGATGTTGCTGTAACTGAGGTGTTTCATAGCTTGGCCTTTAAGCTGAATGGTCTCTCATCAATTATTGTGTTAAATATTTATCGTCCTCCCAAACTTAATTCTGCATTTTTTTCTGAATTTACTGAGTGTTTGACACTTGCTAGTGCACTCTGTCCAGTTACTCTTTTAACTGGTGATTTTAATATTCTTGTTGACAATATGGCTTGCAATAATGCTCTGTGTTTCATGGATTCTCTATTGACCAGTATAATGCTGCTCTTACATCTATTCTGGATGAGTTTGCCAATTTGAAAAAATATGTTTTTTCTTTTAAGAGATCATCTCCTTGGTATACATCTAAATTGCGCAAGATTGAGAATATTTTTTCTGAGGTGCATTCTCCTAATCTCTCTGGTCTTGCTTTTTCAAGTTTCAGTACTGTTGATTTTGATTTTATTTCTAAACTTGTTTTGTCAATGAATTCTACTACTTGCATACTTGATCCACTACCTACGACTGTTTTGAAAAACTGTCTGCCTGTCATTGTGCCCCACATCACTCAATACAGGGAATGTCTCTTCTGCTCTAAAAATGGTTGCAGTTACGCCAGTTCTTAAAAAGCCTGGGAGTGATATCACCGATATGTCAAATTATCAACCCATCTCTAATTTACCTTTCTTGGCAAAAGTGCTTGAGCGTGTGGTTGTTGGCCAACTCCATACTCATCTCTGTATGAATAGCCTACTAGAAAATTTTAGGTTTAAATCTGGACACAGTACAGAGACTGCTCTAGTCAGGATCCTGAATGACCTCCTCGTTATAGCCGACTCTGGGGCTTGTGGCATTTTGGTTTTGTTAGACCTTAAGGCTGCATTCGATACCATATGTCACAGCATATTATTGGATAGATTGCATATGTGGACCGGTCTGTCTGGAACTGTGTTAAATTGGTTTAAATCTTACCTCTCAGATCGTTCCCAATTTGTCTACCTGGGTTCTAACAGATCTCTGACTGTGCCTTTGTGTCAGGGTGTCCCTCAGGGGTCAGTTTTGGGTCCTGTTTTATTTAGTGTTTATATGCTGCCTCTTGGGCAGATCATTAGGAAGTATGGCCTGAGCTTTCACTGTTACGCGGATGACACCCAGATTTATATAAGCTCTCAGCCTGATCTTAATTCTTCCTCTTCAAAACTTTCTGACTGTTTGTTGGAAATTAAAGCGTGGATGAAACTCAACTTTCTAAAACTAAACTGCTCCAAAACTGAAATCTTATTAATTGGCACTCCAATTAATGTCAGTAAATGTAAGGATTTTAAAATTTCAGTAGACAATACACAATTGTCCCCTTCTGGCCAAGTGCGTAACCTTGGCGTGATTTTTGATGCCCATCTAACTTTTAATTCACATTTTAAAAACATAACAAAGGTTGCTTTTTTCCATCTGAAGAACATTGCACGCATTAGACCATTTCTCTCTAGGCCTGATGCAGAGTGGCTTATCCATGCCTTCATTACATCAAGGCTTGATTATTGTAACTCTCTTTTTGCGGGTTTACCAGCAAATTCTATTAGGACGTTGCAGTATATACAGAACTCTGCCGCACGTGTTTTGACTCATACATCCTCACGCCATCACATTACACCCGTGCTCCAGCAACTGCATTGGCTTTCAGTTCAGCCACGTATTGATTTTAAAATTCTGATTTTAACCTATAAAGCAGTACATGGGTTGGCTCCAGATTACATCTGTGATTTGGTTACTCCATCCATTCCCGCTCGCTCTCTCCGCTCTGCTGGCTCTTTCTCTTTGTGTCAGCCTCGTTGTAAACTAAAAATAATGGGGGGAAGGGCCTTTTCCTATAACGCGCCTAAGTTATGGAACACACTACCCTCATTTATTAGGGATGCTGCTTCTGTGGATTGTTTTAAGAAACTTCTTAAGACACATCTTTTTAGTCAAGTTTTCCATTTATAATTGTATTATTTTTATGTTTTTTTTTTCTTCTTCTACATATATTTTTATTTACATGTTTGATTATTTTGTTTTGTACATGCTGTAGCGCTTTGAGTCTGAGAAAGGCACATTATAATTAAAATGTATTATTATTATTATTATAAAAGGGGCTGCCAGTGCAGGCAACTTTAACCGAATGATGGAAGAGTTTAAGGGAATGAGATGCTGTGTCGAGTGACATTAGGGGACTTTCTTGAAGACCTTGGTTACCTTTGAACTTGAGAAGAGGCCAAAGAGAATTTAGCAGATAGAATTTGCATGTCCCTCCCACGGACATACGGGTATAACGGGAGGGAATCATGCAGCGGGGACTGCCCAAGGGAGACGCGGGTCCACCAGTAAGGGGACTGTACCGCGGAAAATACAAACAGGGGGATTAATTCACAAAGGGCCATCCTGTGGAGCACCTATTCCAGTACATATAATTTTAGTACCCGTAGTGGATCTGGTCAGGGATTTCTGAATTTTTCTGGTTCGCTGAATTCGCAGACCAGAGGGCTTGGGAGGAAGAACATCCAGGGAGCACGAATCTAGTGGACTCTCCTGCGGGAAAAGAGTGCACATGATCACCTCAGTGGAGGGGAATGGCGCTATGTGCAAGTGGAACACCCGGTCAGGCATTCTGCATTCCCGAGTTCTACATGCTCTGACCTGAGAGAACACAGGACGAGACCGACTCAACCCTGAGATTGTAAAATCTCGTAAAGTATTAGGTGTTGCCCAGCCCGCTGCTCAGCAAATGTCTGCTAGGGAGGTGCCGTTGGCCAGTGCCCACGAGTATGCCACACTTCTTGTCAAGTGTGCTCAAACCTGCAACCCTCTTGATGGAAGCTAGCGCGATCAGGAGGGCCGTCTTCAAGGATTGGGCTTTGAGCTCCACTGATTATAGCGGCTCAAAGGGGGGGTCTCTGAAGTTCTGAAAGGATTATGGAGAGATCACATGAGGAGATGGCATGGCCTGGGAGGGTTCAGCCTCCGGGCACCTCTAAGGAACCTGATAATCAGATCGTGCTTCCCTAAGGACTTACCGTCCACTGCAATGTGGGGAGCTGATATGGCTACATAAACCTTAAAAAATGGAGGGGGACAGCCTCCCCTCCAGCCTCTCATGCAGATTTGAGAGCACTGACCCGACTGTGCATCTCTGCGGGTCTTCAGATCGGGAAGAACACCAATTTACAAACAAGCTCCACTTCAGGGCATAAAGTGGCCTGGTAGAGCTCTGGCTTGGTTAATTGTGTCTACAACAGCAGGTGGTAGACCATTTAGATCTTCCGCATCACGTCCAGGGGACAGACGTGGAGGTCTGGATGCCAGAGGGTGCCCTGTTCCTGAGAAAGAAGGTCCTTCCTCAGGGGAATTCGCCAGGGAGGGGCTGTTGCGAGGAGCATGTGACCCAAGAACCAAGACTGTGTGGGCCAATAGGGGGCCACCAGAGTGACATGTTCCTCATACTCCCTGACCTTGCACAGCACCTGTTCAAGTAGACTCACTGGGGAAATGCATACTTGCACAGCCTCCGAGACCAGCTGTGTGCCAGCAAGTCTGTCCTGATAGGGACTACCAGAGCGGGCAGTGGGAGGTCTCTTGGGAAGCGAACAGGTCTACCTGTGCTTTGCCGAACCGCTCTCGAATCAGCTGGACTGCCTGGAGGTGGAGTCTCCAGCGCAATTTATGTACGCTATCGTGGCGGTGCAGTCTGAGTGAATCAAGACGTTCTTTCCCCGAATTAGCGGGAGAAACCTCCACAGGGTAAGGATTACAGCCAGCAACTCTAAGCAGTTGATGTGCCAACCCAGCCGAGGCCCCTTCCAGCAGCCGGCGGCTTCATGCCCGTTGCACATGGCACCCCAACCTTGTTTGGAGGCGTCTGTGGTGACCAGAACATGTCGGGATACCCGCTGTAGGGAGAATCCTGTCCGCAGAAAACGGAGGTCTGTCCAGGGGTTCAAAGTTTGGCAGCAGGTGGGGGGTGATGAACACATGGTATGTGCCACGGTGCCATGCCCATCTCGGGACTCGAGGCTGAAGCCATTGCTGAAGCCATCTCAAATGCATCAACCCCAGTGGCGCGACCGCCGCGGAGGATGCCACATGCCCCACAAGCCTCTGGAAAAGTTTTAGAGGAACCGCTGTGCCTGGCTTGAATAAGGTGAGATATTTCAGCACTGCGCACTGTCGTTGGTGAGGCGTGCTGTGATTGAGACTGAGTTTTAACTCCATGCCAAGAAAAGAGATGCTCTGAACCAGGGCGAGCTTGCTCTTTTCCCAGTTGACCTGAAATCCTAGACTGCTGAGGTGCCTGAGCACTTGGTCCCTGTGGGCGCACAGTGACTCTCGAGAGTGGGCTAGGATGAGCCAGTCATTGAGGTAATTCAGTATGCAGATGCCCACGTCCCTTAGCGGGGCAAGGGCTGCCTCTGCGACCTTCGTGAAGATGCGAGAGGACAGGGACATGCCGAAGGGGAGGACCTTGTACTGGTACGCCTGGGCGTCGAATGCGAACAATAGGAAGGGTTGGTGTCGGGGCAAGATATATATATATCCAATCTATAAACCGAGGTAAAGCATACGCTGGCAAAAGGGGGGAGGGCCTGGCGAACTGAATCGCATAGCCTTGTCGGATGGTCCTAGCCAGCCAGCATGAGGGGTTGGGAAGTAAAAGCCATGCGTCCAAGCTCTGTGCGAGGGGCACTAGGGGGATGATCACTTGTGATGTACCTGACGAGGCTTCACGGCGGGACAGAGCAGGTAGTGCTGCGTCAGGAGGCAAAACTGCGTCCCGAGACTTTGGTGCTGAGAGAAGACTCGAAGCACTTACCTCGCTCCGCGCTCTCGGCAGGGAGCGGGTTAGTGACCGAGGAGGAGGTCCCCTCTAGACTCGTCAGAACCACCCGGCCGGGGGGCTGCATTAGTAGGGCTGGAGGCAAGGGGTCTGTGTCCGGGGTGCCGGGACTGTTGGAGTGTGGCACCGGGTTGCCGTGAGAATGTCATTTGTGGGCCAGATGACCCAGGAAATGATGAAATCGCTCTTTTATTGAGAATGTGGGTAAAGTAAATAACATCAAACGAGGATTCTCCTCCCGATCTGCTTACCAGCTCTGGAGAAACGTTTTGTTCCCTGGGTCATCCGTCTCAGGAACGCTTGGGAGCCTTCCGGGTCCTCAAGAACGTTTGGCAGACGGGGGTCATGCGCTTCCTGCTGGGTGCTCAATGCTGGGGCTGAGAACTGGGCCCAGGTTGAGGTGGAGCTACCTGCCGTTTGGGAGCCGCAGGGGGAGGCCTTGAGAAGCAGATGGAGTACGGCCTGCGCTGGATTGGCGGCAGAGCATGATGTGGGAAATAGCCTCCGTCTGTTTCTTCACCACCGAGAACTGCTGGACGAAGTCGTAAACTGTGTCGCCAAATAGGCTGAGCTGGGAGATGGGGGTGTTGAGAAAACAAGCTTTTTCTTCTTTCCGCATCTCGACCAGGTTCAGCCATAAGTGACTTTTCTGGACCACGAGGGTGGCCATCACCTGCCCGAATGTCTGCACTGTGACCTTCGTGGCCCGGAGGGCGAGGTCATCACAGAGCGCAGTTCCTACAACATGTCAGGGTCAGGACTACCCAAGTGCAGATCTTTGAGTGCATTGGCCTAGTGAACCTGCAGGAGTTCAGGAACCTCATTTTTATGTTTGCAAGAACACATGATTTTAACTCTCTCCCAGTAGTGATTGTGGGAAGAAGAGACATGAACCAAGCCTCCTTCAGGGCTGGGGCAAACAATGGTTTAGGGCTCGAACTCTTGCCAATCTGACATAGTCAGGAGTGATTTGGGGCCTGGAGGTTTCCCCCCCACTGTGTTGCAAGCGTTAATGGGCACTGTAGTCTCACTACTAGCTCAGCACCTTTGATAGTGCTGAAGCTGGAGGAGTAGGGATGCAAACGGTTAATCGATTATCGATTAATTGTCGACAAGAATTTACTCGCTTAAATTAAATTAATTGTCGGTTAACTGAACATTGCGAACATGACACGACATTCTCGCGGGCGGCGAGAGACCCAATACGATAATCTCGCGGGCGGCGAGAGACCCGACACAAACTTGAAGCGGCAAAAAAGAGTCCAAACATGAGGCGGTCAAAACGGAGTGGAGTGTGGGAGCATTTCAAATTAATTAATGATGACAAAGACGCCAAATGTAAACTCTGCGGTATTACAATTAAGTACAACAACTCTACGAGTTCGCTTAGATACCACATTCATAACGTGCATGCAGCCGTGTTGCAGGGAGGAAGTCTGTCGCCTTCACAACCTACAATCGCTGCTGTGGTGGGAAGGCGAGTATGTGACCACAGGAAAGAGGAGGGCATTACTGAGAGGATTTGCGGCATGATCGAAAGAGATATGATGCCAGTTAGCACCATTGATGGTGAGGGATTCCGGGAGTTAATACACTTCATGGAGCCAGGATATAATATCCCTTCTCGACCAACCATAACTACCCACTTGGAAGCACGCTACAAAAACAAGAAGGCTGAGCTAAAAACACAGTTAGCCGGGGCTAATTTGGCTCTGACGACGGATTGTTGGACGGCACTGACTACAGAAAGCTACATTACAATCACGTGCCACTACATTGAAAACGACTGGCAAATAAAGTCAGCAGTCCTTCTCACGGAGAGCCTCTCAGAGAGACATACAGTTGATAATTTAGCTGACAAACTCAACCAGGCCGTGGAGTCATGGGGACTCACCGGGCGTGTAATAGCCTGTGTGCATGACAATGCTCGGAACATTGTCTCAGCAAACAACCCCGCACGAGTCAGTTGGAAATCAGTTCCTTGCTTTGCACATACTTTAAATTTGGCCGTCAACGACGGATTCGCTGCTGCTGGTGTCAACAGAGTAATTGCAGCTGCTGGCAGGTTGGTCAAACACTTCAACCACAGCACACCAGCAACGAAAGCGCTAGAAGCAAAACAAAAACAAATGCAGCTACCAGCTCATCGGCTCATTCAGTCCTGTAAAACAAGGTGGAACTCTGTACATGCAATGTTTGACAGACTCGTAGAACAGCGATGGGCCGTGTGTGCTGTACTATCAGACCGCTCAGAGACCAAGCTTACAGATGCGAGGACGCTGGAGTTGAGAGACGACTTCTGGCAGCTGATGGAGGACATGGCGCCAGCACTGGAGGCTCTGCAATGTGCAACTACTGTCATGTCTGCAGAAACCGAAGTATCCATATCCAACACGTACCCCATCACTTTCAGTCTGATCAACACGCATCTCAAGACGGCAGATGGAGACAGCTTCAGAGTGGCGGAATTCAAATCTAAAGTGCGCACTTCGTTGGGTGAACGGATGAAGGTAAGCTATGGTCATTAATTAAACTCTTAATTGACATCTCATTTAAGCTATATATATATTATTTATATATGTATATATATATATACACTGGGGGGCGCAAGTGTTTGTTTGTGTGCGCACTCATTTGGATAATTGTAAACGTGCAAACACAGACAGAAAAGACATGCCATCGTGGAAATAAGATGAATAACATATTACTTAAGGGCTATTTAATTTAACAGATTATGGGGTGAATAACTTATCACTGACACATTGTCACAGTGTAAACTGCGTTTTTATGCAGTTGTCCTTGTCATGTCAAACCTTATTAAATAAAACTCTGATGCTAGCTTTCTCCTTTATTTAATTTTAACAGGTTGAGTCTGAAGACCTCACATCAACAACACCAATGATAGCAACGATGCTGGACCCTCGGCATAAGCACCTGGGATTTCTGATCCCAGCAAGCAGGATCTCAGCTCATTCCAAACTGCTTGAACTGGCTATGGCAGAACATGTGGGCTCCACATCAACAAATGAAGCCACCACTGGAGATGATGTGCCAGTCCAGGGAGCTGCAGTTCAGAGAAGCACTTCTGCTATGACTCTTCTACTGGGTGAAAACTATACCATCAGCAGCAACGATGACATAGAAAAGGAAGTGGACATGTTTCTGAAGGATTCCGCACCACTCCTTGATTCCAGTCCCACAGAATGGTGGAAAGTCAATGAAGGAAGATTTCCGAGGCTGGCAAATGTGGCACGACGATATCTGTGCATACCGGGCACGTCTGTCCCATCTGAACGTGTATTCTCAGCAGCTGGCCTCACTGTAAACAGACTGCGCACACGACTTACTCCTGACCATGTCAATATGCTTATTTTCTTGAACAAAAATATAGGGGTCTAGGTCAGGAGCCTATTAAAAAAACAAAACACATTGAGACAGGAATGTTTTTGTTTCAGGAGAGGTAGCCTATGTCTTGACTGTTCTAAGGGACGCCCTCTAATTTTGCTGTCACCTTCCTCAGGGATGATTTAAGTTATGTTCTTCAGTTCTATATTTGAAGTGTCCAGGTCTAGTAATCTTACCGTTACCTTTCTCAGACCATCAGCACAATTATTTTTTATGTATTTTAATTTTCTGTGCACAATTGTTAAACTACATAAATGCCATTATCTGTACCGTATCCCAACTGTTACAATAAAACATCAATTGAGCAATATAACATGCATTTTTATTCAGTATATAAGCAATATTTTGCTTTTTATGTTAAAGACACTATTGATACCGTGAGAAATTTACATTCTCAGGAAAATAGCCGCTTATCAGTTAATCGTTAATCGATCGATAAGGTCAATCAATTAATGATTAATGAATTAATCGATAATTTGCATCCCTATGGAGGAGCATTCATTTTGGCAGGGTGTGGCCTTGACAAAAATCGTGAGAAAAGGAGCTTTTTAGCAGCTGCAGCACGAATTGGCAGGAAATGTTTCAAAGCCTCCGATTGCTTCTTTGCAGCTTAGAGTATTCCAGAGAAAACATATTTGCATCTCCAAACAAGCTCACCAGAGCATCAGGAAGTCTTACCTTGTTTGTCATAGATGTAGTTCATCAGTGATGTCTTCTGATGGCCAGGGCAGTTATCTCAGTGGTGCGCAATTCTGCACGGTTTGGACAGGAGTGAAAGGTCAAACGTACGTGTTAGCCATGTAGGGTGCACTCCACTTTTTGGAGAGTTCGACATATATTTTCAGCGAGAATGGTACCATACACCAGGGCACGATTAGGGTGCACGGCACGTTATGGATGCCTTACATGCCGTGATAGACACCACTTATCGTCTGGGGCACCACTTATCATCCACTTATCGACCACTTATCGTCTGCCAAGCGACATCAGCCCATCTGTCCTAATAGAGGGACGGAGACCTTCACTGGCATATTCCATGGGCAAAAACGCTGTAGATGGAGAGCAGAAAGCTTGCAAAGCTTGCACTGGCAGAAGGATTTCCTCATTTCTCCATGCTCAATGTATGAGCCTCACACACCACCCAGTTTGGCAGACTGTAGATGCGGTGTCGTCATTCAAGAAGAAAGGCAACTGTGAACGTAGCGTCTTGGTGCTCATGTGTTCACAGTAAGTGCATCCACGAACGCTGCTTCAGCGTTGGAGCTGCCTAGGCATGAAAGACAGCAAATGTGCCTGTTCTGTGGAATGTGTCTACCGCAGGAAATACACTTGTGATATTCTGTCCTGAAAAGGATGCATATACCACAGTGTTACTCTTTTAGTTTGCTTTGCCTGTTGAAAAACACACAATACAATAATAAATGTAAGGAAACAATTTCTCTTCGGGCATGCAGAGAACAAAAGATATTTCTGCAATACAGGAGTGTGGCACGGTGGAGGGCGGGGTCGGGTTGTGATGTCGCACGCCCGGTCCCCAATTGGCCTGATGGGGGCGCACGAGGGATAAAGGCGGCCGGTGACGATGGTTCGAGAGAGAGAGAGCTCAATCCCGGGTTTCGGCACCAATGTAAAACAGTTCACGCTCACGGGCAAGGAAGAGGCGAGAAACCGGCTTAACGTATAAATGATAGTTTTAATGGTAAACTCAAAATACAAACACATAAGACAACGGACATGTCCATGAACGATCTCTCTCTCACGCCCGTCTTCCGCGGTCGGCCTTTAACCCTCTCGGAGGATTGATTAGCCTAATACGGGACCGGGCGTGTTGAATCACGACCCGGCCCCGCCCTCCACCATGCCACAAGGAGATAAAACTCTGTCCACTGAACTCTGTGCAACTCTCAACGAAGGCAGGATCAACAGAGAGAGATCCGACATAATGTTGAGTGAGCGACTTGAAAGGGATCCGTGTGTTTCAGAAAGAGGGCCAAAGACAAAGAAAAACATTTTTTGTGCAAAAAAACCGTAACAAAATAAAATGTCATGTCATAACCCCTTTAAATTGTGCTGCATAAATGCATTAAGAAGTGTGTTTGTATAAAGCGCCTAACGCAAGATGAATATCTTTTAATTGTAAATACGATTTGATGTGCGCTCGTGATTTTAGTCAGAAAGAACTGACATGTTTTGCAATTTCATGTTTCTTTTTCTCTTATTTACTTACTCATGAAGGTAGGAAGCTTTTTTTTAGTACCAATGCAACAAAATGAAGAGCAAAAGCATGCATTAGATGTGTAATTGATGATTTTTTTTTTTTATCAAACTAGTGTTTTTTTGTTATTCTTAATTAAAAGTACAAAAATGCATACAAATTAAACTGCACAGTCAAAATCACAAATTTTTACCGATAACAATTTGCTTCCATCATGATTCATAAATTGACTCACCCCCAACTCAGAAAGTTGGGGCTCAAAGTAAATAGAGTTTCCCACTTTTAATTATGACATTTTGGTGGCGTTCATGTGCGCTCAACTCGTAAATACGATCAGTCCAACATGACTTGAACGCACCATGTGGACACTTCCAGAAACTGAAGCTCACATATACCCATACATTTGTCAACAGTTCCAGCCTTGACCACTGGGGGCAGTGGTTTGAATTTCAGAAAGCACAGATTGATTTCATCTGAAGAACTAATTAACACTGTCAACTAATTGATAGTGAGATCAGTCTGAAATAATGGCCCTACATTTTGAGTCATTTAGACGACTATAATGGCTATTTATGTTTTGTTTGAAAATTAGTTTTGAAGCTTGATAGACATGGTCACTGTAAGCTTTACACAAAATAATTTGTGTAAATATTCTTCAAAAATGTATCTTTATGTGTTCCACTGAAAAAATAACAGCAAATGGTTTTGGAACAACTTAGAATTTAATTTTTTGGGTGAACTATTACTTCAAACTCACTCTACAATATTGCATGAGTACCATCTGAAATGGCGTCACCACAATTTCTCTTCAAAATATAATTTCCTGCTTGTGTCATTGTGAGGTGTTGCCTGAGGGAAAGGAAAATTGACATGACTGCTTCTGAAGCACAGCTAGTGTAACCGCCGCTCACTAAACATAGAGGTGGATACTGCCATATGGCTTCCTCTGCTCGTCTCCTCTCATCTTTTCCTGAAAAAACAAACAAACAAACAAACAAACAAAAAAAACATTGAAGCTTCTGTGCATTTGAATTTACTAGTTGTATTGCTTTATGGCTACATTGTCTTCACATGTTTCCCCACTGGTTTCAAATTAAATACAATTAATACGTAGTGTTCAAATGGGATGATGCAACTTTGAATGTCCTGTCCAAAGTGTTATGAAAAATAGTGACCGACACCAACGTTTGGTAGATTACTTGTAAAATGATTAATAAATCTGATTAAAAACTATCCAACTAAAATTGGAATCAGTAACATACACTTTTAGATGATACTCTTTAGGTAATCAAATGTGATTACTCTGATAAGTTTTGATGAAAATCTAATTTTTAGTGTATTAAATAATTTACACTCTTTACATTAAACATTAGTAAACATGAAATCAAACAACATTTTGGTATTTGTCAATTCCTCCTCCCCATTGCTATTCTTAGGTAATGTAATTGATTTGTAATCATGTAATCTTGATAATTGTGCCCATTTAAATGTAATATATTCAAATTAAAAGTACCAATTTTTTTATTTTTATTTGATGATTACCAAACAGTGCTTAACACCACACTTTGACACAAAATATCCTTGATATCAGGTATCATTTAAGTCCATAGTACGAAGAGTGTAGGAGGTGTTACCTACCAATAGTTAATATTAGGATTAGAGGTTAGTTCTAACCCCTAACCCTAAAAATGAACAATCATAATATGATGTTTGATATGATAATTGCCTTAGTAAGCACCATTAACTAATAATAGTAATTTACTTTTACTATTTGAGTTCAGCAATACCTTTCAAGTTGTTTGTTGTGTCTTCATTGAACTGTTACTAATTTGTCGCTGAAGAAAAATGTTGAGTGTTGAGGTTGTCACCTCATTGGAAGTGTGAAAAGGAAGGTCATGGTACCTGGTTCAAAAATAATAGTGATACTTGCCTTCGCAAATGCCACTAATGATAAAATTAGCATTTCAAAGAGCTATCTGAGAAGAATGCAATTTCTATGCTCATTCCAACAGAGTTACCGTAATGTCTTACCCCTTCTGTGCACATCAGAATTTCTACATAATTAACATAGTAGAAAGCACACCCCTTTCAAAAAATGAATCCCACCAGGTTTAATAGGTTTTCTATTAACACATAACAACCTCTGATACCAGCGCTGTGCTGTTTCCAACTATAAGCCTGGAGCTGGCTATTGCACTGCCTCCAGCTTTGGCACTCTCTGCAACATGCAGACAATACTGCTCTGTTTCGGCAGATTGGATCCATTTGCATCGGACAACTCCTCTGCATATAGATTGATGGGTTTAATCAGCGAATCAGGGAGAGAGCTCAGACATCAATCATTGTCAGCCCTGTCTTTTATTCGTTGCCTGCATTTTCTTGCACTGACTCATCAGCGAGAGCAGGTTCAGGCGGAGGTACCCAACCTGTGATGAGAACAATAGCTTCTCCAGTGCTCCGGGGGGAATTTCTACGGCCCATGCAGATGAGGAGAGGACAAATCACCAGAGAGTACTCAGTCAGCCATTAAACAAAAGGATTGAGTCCTGAAACTGGGAGAATCAGAGAGCTAAATGTGATACACATCAGAGGAATGGAGCCGAGGGAGCATGCATGTCAATGAGACTTTTTGAGAATTCAAAGGAATAGTTCACTCATAAATTTAAATTCTGTCATAATTTTTTCACCCTCATGTCATTCCAAACTCATATGCTGTAATATTTTTCTGAGTAATCTGATTATGTAACAATTAGATACTGTAATCTAATGACTTTTTTGTCAAAAAGTAGTGTAACGCATTACAGTTTAATTCTTGTAATCAGACTTTTAATTAAGGTAATAACTTAAGGTAATAAGTATATTACTTATGTTACACATTTCTAAAATTATTATTTATGTAGAAATAAATACATTTAAAAACATGAATTATATTCATATGTATATTTGTTTACATTTCTATGACAACTTAAAGGTGTTTGCCTCCTAACACGCTAGAAACAAGTTTATTACATGTGTCCGACAATAAAATTGGTAATTATTTTGAATTCGTTGTGAACAAAACCAAAAACCTTTCTGTTATGACGTAATCTGTAATGTAATCTGATCATGTGTCCAGAGAAGTAATTTGTAGTGGATTACATTTTTGAGTAACTTGCCCAATATTGGTGATCAGCTTTGTGTGAGAAACAGACAAAATTTATGTTGTTATTCACTTTTGCTAAAGTTTGTGATGAGCCTGCATTTGCATCATGATTAAAAAATGGCGTGCGATGACAAAACAGTATTGGTTACCATGTGTGTAGAAACTGGAAGCAATGCACCAATTTTAGCAATTCTGGTTGCAAACATGGGTTTGACAAGAGCTTTGGGGGACGACAAGATAATCAGGGAATAATTATAAAAATTTTGGTCTGTTCCAAACACAAAGCTATCTTAAGACTTGAGAAGACTTATATATTATTGTATAAGGCATGAGTCATATAGACTACTTTTGTAATACCTTTATGGTGCAATTTTGGTGGGGGTTTTTTGTGGACCTTTGTGAAGCTTAACAGCAGTTGTAATTGTCATTGTATAGCAAGAGCTGTGTAACGATTATTAAAAAAATTCTTCTATTGTGTTTAACAGAAAAATAAAAGCATACATGTTTGGAACAACATAGGTAAACTGTTACTTTAATGTTTATGACAATCATATCTGAATTGGCCTACACATTAGGCTATGACACAGTATTTAACAGTAAAATAAAAATTTTGCTGATTTGCATCGTCAAAAAAATAGAAAAAGGAAAAAAAAAGTGTTAAAGGCTCATTTTAAAGTACCTGTGAGAAAGTGACACAATCCTCTTCTTGACTTTCTCTCATCCGTTTCAGACAGTGTTTGATGAGGTCTTGTTTTTTGCAGCTTTACCCTCCCTTGTTGCGACATACATATAGCAGGTGATAACAAGTAGTGTTGGCATTGTGTTCTGAACCAGGCACCGTCATGCAGACCTTCCCTTCAGTGTCAAAACTGACCTGTCACACTTCCAGTGAGGTGACTCACTTGACGCATCACATTTTTTCTCCAATGCCAATTTGTACCAGTTCAATTAAGACACAACAGAAGAGTTTAAATATATTGTTGAACTCAAATGACCACATAAACTACTATTAGTAGTTAGTGGTGCTTGCTAAGGCATACTATTTCAATTGGTACATTGCTTCCAGTTATTACACGCATGAGACCCATATTTAGGGTTAAGGGTTCTGTAACGGGGTTCATTAGTGGAGACAAGGACGAAATGGGAAATGTGACTTCAACTCAAACAGGTAATCTTTTATTTCCTTAACTCAAAACGTTAATTTAAACAGAACACAGTCAGGGCATGTGTGTGCTAGCTCTCTTGCTCCCAGTCTCTGGCATGATTCCTCCTTATATCGCTCTCCCCATTGCCCACTGCAATCAGAAACAGGTGTTAGACACAATGTTCTCAGGTTTGTGCAACCTTGTGCAACTGGCCATTCCTCCTCCTCCACCACCTGCAAGAGCACCGCCCCCAGCCCCCTGTCTGAAGTGCCCATCTGTAAAACAAATGGAAGAGAGAAATCAGGTGCATGTAAAAGCAGCCCCTTGCAAAGTGCAGCTTTTCCCCTGTATAAACACCTGTTGACACTGCTCTGTCCACTTGACTGGGTCTGGAGCTGCCTTTTTAGTGAGATCAGTCAGTGGGCTGGTGATGCACGAAGAATTAGGCATAAACCTTCTATAATAGGCAGCCAGCCCCAGGAACTGTCTCACCTCCCTTTTGGTCTTGGGTCTCGGGCAAGCCGCAACCACTGCAGTCTTATCAATTGGGGGGTGCACCTGCCCTTGACCCAAGTGGAATCCCAGATTCCATACCTCCACACATCTAACTACACATTTCTTAGAGTTTGCCGTGAGTCTCGTTTGTCGGAGCGACCTCAGAACAGCTCTCTGATGCTGCATATGCTGCTGCCAATCGTGACTGTATATGATGATGACATCCAGATAGGCATCCTAGAATGACCGGGCTAGACCAATTGCAGTGGGATTCTTCTATTACCCCCATATTGAGCATTGCATCTTATTCTTCTCAAACTACTTTTTTCTTGTGCTCGGCAAGCCGGTAGGGATGACTTCATACCACAACCCCGGGCGTAGTTTCGATGTGGTGCTGTATGAGGTTTGTACGACCAGGCAGAGGTGAGAAAATATCTGAAAATTCTTTCTGCAACTTGGCAACCTCTGTGACTTGAGATGGTGAGAGGTGGTGTGCGGCACCTCTCCACAAGTGACTGGGGTGACATGATTGGCTTTTACATTCACCTCTGGCCTGAGCTCCGCCCTATCCGTAACTACCA
Source organism: Moxostoma hubbsi (assembly GCA_032164185.1). Lineage (NCBI taxonomy): Eukaryota > Metazoa > Chordata > Actinopteri > Cypriniformes > Catostomidae > Moxostoma > Moxostoma hubbsi. The sequence continues at coordinate 34,973,506 of JAVLUX010000022.1, read as the reverse complement.
TTGCCAACATCATGGGGACTGCCTCCCTCCATAATTTCAGGAGGTTTAAGTGGTATATTTGATGTGCATCACCTCTATCTGTTCATTTTACTTCATAATCGAGATCCTCCACTCGTCATGTGACCTCATAGGGCCCTAGCCACTTGTTGAGTAATTTGGAGCTTGATGTGGGAATTCCCATAGCCGAGCTACCCTTGTTTGGAGCAAATTCTCCTGTGTTAGTTGACCCAAAGTGTGGAGATTTGCTCTAAGATCAAGAATGTACTGAATTTCATTTTTGCTGTTTGAAGGTCCCTCCTCCCAAGCTTCGAGTACACCATGTGGTTGCCATCCATACAGCAGCTCGAATAAGGAAAACCCTGTGGAGGCTTGTGGGATCTCCCCATTTTAGGTCTTCCCCAACTTTTGATGGTTTTAATCTCTTCTTAAAACTCATTTGTTTTCTGTAGCTTATGGAAATATGCAGGTTTAGTAGTATTCTTTTATTGTCATTGTGTCTTTCATGTTGTCCTTGTGTCCTTATTGATTTTGTGCAGCACTTTGGCCAACTGTCGTTGTTTTTAAACTCCCCCACTCTGAAAATATTTCTGCCTCCGAAAAACACTACGTGCTGAGATGTTGCGCAAGGGTCACTGTTTGCTGATATAATGTTGCATAGTCCACTAGAACCAAAACAAAGTGATGTCCGCATACCATCTGCTCAAATGGACCAATGAGGTCCATACCAATTCTTTCGAAGGAGACCTGGATCAAAGGAAGCAGGTGCAAAGGCGCTCTTGGGGTGGCTGTCAGATTCACTAGCTGACATTCACTGCATGCCACACACCACCTGTGAACATCCCTGCGAATTCCGTTCAATAGAAACTGGCCATTAGACGGCTTAGGGTTTTTTCCCATCCTAAGTGACCCACCATCGGACTATGATGAGCCGTCGTTATCCGGCTCTTCATGTATCAAAAATTGGTGTTACACTTGCGCTTGTGCTCAATCACAGCAGGGAAGCCCCTCAGGCTTCAGTGGTACATTTCCTCCCCTCTGGGGTACCTGGGCAGGCTGCATGACAGGGACACAGTGAGAGATTAGAGATGGGGGAAAAAGAGGGAGGGAAGAGAGAGTGGAAGGGCTCTGCCTTTGGATACATCGACACATGGTCTTCAGCCAGTTCGATAGCTTCCTCCAGCAATGCCAGGCAGTGGCAATGGATCCACTCTGTCATTCTTTCCAGCAGAGGACAGATCATCTGTTCCAGCACCACAAGATTGATGAATGCCTTGGCGTTGCGGTCCTCAGCCAGCAGCCACTTCAGGCAGGCATCACAGAGCTGATGCATAAAGGCAAATGGGTGGCCACACACATCCATTTTCATCGAACGGAAGTGTTGTTGGTGCTGTTAAGGGCTGCAACCGTCCCGCTGCAAGATGGACTTCTTCAGGTCATCGTATACCAGGACACTCGCCGCCGGTACTTGTTGTGCTGCAAGCTGGGCTGCCCTGGACAACAATGGGATGAGACGGAGAGCCCATTGAGCATGCGGCTAGCTCAAGATCTTGGCCATCCTTTCGAAGATGTCTAGAAATGCCTCCGGATAATCTTCTGCCCCATTTTCATGTGGACGACTGGAGACATGGGGTCTGCTGTGTCCAGGGTCGCAACCGGTGTTTTCTACTTGTGCCATAAGCTCCGGATCGCCTGCTGGTCCTCTTCTTGAGCCCGGAGCACCTCCTGGAATTGCCGATCCTGGTATTGGCACAACTCAAGCAGAGCCTGATGTTGAGCATGGTGCATACTGGTGCGGGACTTCCGCCAATGGTGAGGACTCCATGTCGATTGTGTTTCCTCCAAAATCCTGGGTTTTGAAACTAGTGTAACATGGAGACAAGGAGAAAATGGGAAACGTGATTTCAACTCAAACAGTTAATCTTTTATTTCTTTAACTCAAACTTTAATTTAAACGGAACACATTCAGGGCATGTGTGTGCTAGCTCTCTTTCTCCCAGTCTCTGGCATGGTTCCTACTTATATCGCTCTCCCTATTGCTCACTGCAGTCAGAAACAGGCACTAGACATATTGTGTTCAGGTGTGTGCACACTTAGAGCTTTCTCTCTCTCTGAACAAATGTTCTACCATGCCCCCACCTGCCATTTTTTTCTCACTCTTTCCTCTCTCTCTCTCCCACTGCTGCTCCGTGTTGGCCTTTCCCTCTCTTTTTAATTTTACTGTGTTTTTTGGTGGTACTTCTCTTTTACAGAGATTACCCTGTGTTTTTAATGTAGTTTTTTAATAAGTTTCCCTCCCCCTGTCCCCTTCCAAATTCAGGAAGGCAGGGATAACCGGGGTAAGGGGGGTGTACGTCATGCCAAGTGCTCCCCAACCTGAGAGAATGAGGGAGGAATGTGGCAGTGTGGAGGGTGAAGCTGGGTCGGGATGCTACAATACCAGTGTAGAGAGAGAGATTTACAGGCAGCTGCCCAACACCTGTGTGTGTGTTTGTCTTTTTGGTTCAGTTTATTATTAAACTATTATTTATATTGTTAAGCCGGTTCTCGCCTCCTCCTTTCTCTTTTACATGTAGCATATCCCTTTACATGTAGCTTTTCTATTAACAAGATATTCCAGATATTGTATGTGTTTTAGTGGTGAAATATTTAGTTAAATGCTGCTGTTTGTACATTGCACATCCCGTGATACAGCTTCCAACTATTTAAAACCATTGTTGTCTATGAATTTACAGCAACTACCAACAGCACCCAGCTATGGGGGCTGCTCAAAGTTCTTCCACACTATTGATCTATACACATAATTGTCCATTAAATTTGACCAAAATTGTTATCAAGGGACATGCATTATTGACTTTAGCCTAGGCTAGAAGATACATTGTGTATAGGCAAAGTTTGTCTTTTTGTGGTCTGAAAGTAGTGCAAAAACCGTGATATGTAATTTTACAGACTGATCAAATATAATTTGCTGACAGTAGGTTATTCAACTAAAATTGGTCTGTGATTACCAAAATTCAAACCACTGCCCCAGTGGCCAATGCAGGAAGTGTTTTTTAAGTGTTTTCAGTTGTTATCGATGTGATGCCGTAAAGAGGAATGCATATATTATTTACTCAAGCCACTAACACAAACTTCAATCCTAAACCTATCCTTGAGTGGAGTAAACATGTAATTTTAGAAGGAAAATAAAAACCTCTGAATCATGCTTGCCATTAAATATGCTAATGCAATAACTTTATGGTTTCAACACACCATTGGCTTTCGGTTGCACCACTGGACATGGTGAACAATTCAATAGGTGCAAAGATAACGTCTGGTGTGTGACCTGTAGTTACTGTGCTGATAGTTCTACCAGAAAGACTCGGGAGAATAATACTGAACAATTAACCATTTATTTACAGCTCGGCAAACAATATAAAGATAAAAGTTCTTTGGCGTAGGCCCCGTCCATAGCTCGCAATCCAGGGGTCCGGACTCTGCATTTCCTACCTGGCGATGAAGGCAGGGGCGCAGCCGACTCCCAGTGAGGTATGGGAAGGGACCATCCTGGTGGTGGTGGGGAGGAAGGAAGGAATCATCTTGGTGGTGGGGAGGGTGGAGGTGAACGAAAGCGTCAGCATCTGTGAACTCAGACATGTGTAAGTAGCCATCTTTTATACTGCAAGTGTTAGAACGCGATTGGATAGATGAGAAGGTAATGAGTGACGTAACAATTGAGTCTTCCCGGCAGAACTTATGCTAAAGCTTCCATTTCTACCAGAAAGACTCGGGAGAATAATACTGAACAATTAACCATTTATGTACAGCTCGGCAAACAATATAAAGATAAAAGTTCTTTGGCGTAGGCCCCGTCCGTAGCTTGCAATCCGGGGGTCCGGACTCTGCATTTCCTGCCTGGCGATGAAGGCAGGGGCGCAGCCGACCCCCAAAGAAGGTGGAAGAAAAATTCCACCGGGACGGGACCTACCCCCAAAGAACGGTAAAGAGAAGTATATCCACCGGTCGTGAATCCTGGAGAGCCTAAACATGGAGAGAGAGGAGGGTTAATAATGAGCATGACAAAAACACCTTTAAGGCCAATAGCTAATTAGTAAGAGGTGACTACATTATAAGAAGACAAGAATAATACATTCATGCAATTAAAATTCTGCTGCTGTGTAAATGTTAAGCATTAATAGAGCTGACGCTTTCGTACGAGCGACTTTTGAGAAGTTTGGGACGCACTACGACTGATCAACCAGTTTATCCCTGAGAACGAGTCGAAGGGAAACGAGCATGAAGGAATAGAGATATAACTGTGAAATAGGCTAATATAGTGTCAGGAGAGTCAGTGGAAACAAGCCATTGAAGATCACATGAAGACAAGGCCACACAGAGACAAGGCCGCGATGGACCACACAGAACCGGGCCGCATGGCCGCCAGGACAAGGCCACCTTGGGTCACACAGAACAAGGCCACCTTGGGCCGCACAGAGCCAGGCCACCTTGGGCCACATAGAACCGGCCCTAATGACCACAAAGTGGAGCCACACTGGCCACATGGCCTTGCTAGACCACAGAGACAAGGCCGCATGGCCACACAGCCTTAGTAGACCACAGAGACGAGGCTGGCAATCAGTCATGACGGCATCTAATGCCGCACATACAAACGAGGTAGACTGGACAAGGCCGCGAGGCCACACAAAACCAACCACGAGGACCACATGGTCATCTTTTAGTGAGGCTACAGTGCCTCGAGGCCTCGAGGCCGCTTGGCCACACAGACAACGGCCGCTTGGCCACATAGAACCGATGCCGCTAGGGCCACGAGACCACTGGCCATTTTTTACATATAGGACAAGGCATCGATATGCCACGAGGCTACTATAGACCACACGGAACAAGCGACATAGACGACGGCCACTAGGCCACATAGAACCAATGCCGCTAAGGGCCACAAGACCACTGGCCATTTTTTACATATAGGACAAGGCAACATTGTGCCACAAGGCCTTTAGACCCACACAGAGACAAGGCCCGCTGGGCCAGAAGGCTGCTAAAGCCACACAGAGACAGAATCACTCATGGACACGGCCTTAGGCCACAAATAACCAATGCCATAATTGGCCACAAGACCATGGGACAAGGCCACATTAGGCTACACGGTCACATTAGACCACACTGAACATAGAATGGGGCCGCGAGGGCCGCGATGTCGTGAGCCCACACTGAGACGAGGTTGAACAGAGACAACGGCCACGAGGCCACATGGAACCAAGGCCGTAAGGGCCACAAGACCACGTAGGCCACCAGCAGGACAAGGCAACATTATGCCACAAGGCCTTGAGACCTACATAGATACAAGGCCCGCTGGGCCACAAGGCTACTAATGCCACACGGATACGAGGCCAACGAGGCACGGCCACTAGGCCACACAGAACCATGCCGTAACAGGCCACAAGACCACGGGACAAGGCCACATTAGGCTACACGATCAAAGTAGACCACACTGAACATATATATACTTAGATTTTATTTATTTTTTTATTAGTTCTAGTGAGCTAGATAGAGATAGAGGATTTGCTTATGCATGAGCAATGAACGAATAGGAGAAGCGGTGAATAAACTTGGAAAGTCGGGGTTGAAATATTTGCGTAGAATTGAATGCCTGCTAGTAATCTACAGATGGAGGAAGGTATAGATTAGGTTTCTCGAGGTGAAGACGAGAGAGGAGCAAGTGGTCGTAATCAAAAATGGGAAATACGGAAATCTGAAAGAAAGCAAAACGTAAAGAATGAAGACCAAGCGGAAATGTAAGCTCTATAAGTGGAAGGAGCTACTCCTTTAGCCATGAAATGACTGTCTGAACTAAGCAAATCATCTAATTTAACATAGTAGCTGATAGTGGAGGGCACAGAGTTGGATCCGTATGGGCTGATGGGCAAAAGCCGTCTGAAAACGAAAACGTGAGAGCGCGTCGGTGATAGCATTGGAGTAGCCTGCTATGAGAGCAGCTTTGATAATAAAATGAAGACGACAGATTGCCAGATTAAGCATTTCGCGAAAGGCATCATAGTCTGGTGAGATAACCGACCTTATAAATGATGGCGACGGTGGCTTCGTTATCGCAGAACATCAGTATGCTTTACCTAGACCGCGCTGAACCCCAGATGACGCTGGCTACAACTAGAGGATAAATTCGTGGAGTGCGGAAGAGACAGCGCCAGAAGACAACTAGGAAGGCAATTGGCCATTTTTCTGCGAAACATTGCCCTTGAAAGAACCCCCCGAAGCCAATAGAGGGGGCGGCATCGGTAAATAGTTGAAGTTCTTCTGATGATTCAAAAGCAACGTAATAAAAAGAAAAAGCCATTCCAATCATTTAACAGATGAGTCCGAAATTTGATGTCGGACGGGCAGCCTTCGTAAAACTGACCGAGTCACTAAATTCTTGCACGGAATGAGCCAAAGTTAGCGGCCGAGAAATGAAAGCCCTACCTTGAGGAATTATGCTCGTGGAAAAAATTAAGGTGACCGAGCAATGAAAGCACGTCATGTTCGAAACGATACCGAGGGAGGGAAAAGTTTCCAGGAAGGATCTAATCCTAAAATGCTTTCGTGAGGGAGAGAAGCTTGCATTAAAACCGTGACTAGGAAAATGCCGAGGAATACGAACGAAGTATAGGGGCCCATTGATTTTTGATTTTTAAATTTTTTTCGCCGAGAGGGGAACGGCGATGTCGCTAAATACCTGTTTAAGTATGTCGAGGATTTAGATTGGGAAGACGGAAAATAGGAGCAGACAGATTCATGGAATGAAAACATAGGGACGCTGTTAAATTTTGCCACGCGGCGACCTCTGCTGTATAAAGAGAGTCTAATGTTTTCAGCACCGTGGACAGCGGCCAGATCATTGCATGCGAACACTATGAGTGCTGCAAATGGTACGGGCTAAAGTTTTTTGCCGCCGAAATGGCGAACGAGCAGTTCGATAACTGTAACTGACCAGTGAAGTCTTGAGTTGTAAATGAGAATGAAAGAAGTGGATTTGCGGAAAATGCCTTGTGGTATTCGTGAAACAACGTGCCCCTGTGACTTGGCTAAAGTCTGCAATGATGGTTAGATAGAGATCTAACTCTTCCCTTCTCTCGGGACAACTTTGGCACAAAACGTCTCTGTAGATACTAAAAGCGATCACGAATTCGCCAAACGAGAGATTACGTTGAAGGTGAGGATCGGAGGTTTTAAGAGGGACTGCCACGTCACCACAGTTGACCATTTTCCTGCCAGCCGCAGGTGACGGAAGCAGAAATGAGGCCAAGTTAATATCTTTACCTTGGATAATGATGGCTCTTGGTTGTGGAGACACTGGTGCGGCAGCTGGTGAAACAAAAACACCTACCAGAAGCTTGAGCTGGAGTTGCTGTGGATAGACTGAAATTTGAAGGAGCCGGTGGAGCGGAGACATCTTGAAATGGCGTCTGGATCGTTGGTAGAGAAGCATGCAGAGTAGAAGATGTAGAAGGCACGTTCGAAGGGTTGCTTAATCCGAAAGGAGGAGGGTGAAAACTGAAGAATCGCTGAAGAGTTCGAGGCCGGATCTGAGCTGAAGTTAGGGTTGATGAAGAAATGCTTGAAAAACCGACATTTTAGATTCCAGTCTGTTAACGGTTTGAGAAAGGCTTTGAACTGCGGAGAAAATCTGGTAATTCATGTCTGTAGGTTCAGTTGACAGCGGAGGAGATGGCACAGAGCGGGCGGTGATGATCTTTTTGATAGACGATGTGAGGATGATTTAGCCGATCTTTTCTTGCCAGTTGGTTTTAGCTGAGCTGTCGAAGTTGGAGCTTTTGAAGACGAATAAGGGGAAACAGGCGGATTACCCAGGGTGTTTTGGGCCAGAAGGAGAAGATTTCTCTATAAGGGCCTTGGCTGACCAGTATGAGTCCTCAAGAGCGATGACCGTGTCTTCGAATGACCACTGCGCCCATGGAGAAGGACGGCACTGGATGCGTGAGCTGCGGCGATCAGGAAGGGAAAGACGGCGGGTCGAAATCATCGTCAGAATCAGAGTAAACGCAAACGAATTGCGTGTCCTTTGACTTGTTTGGTCGTCAACTGACGCGAACAATGAACGAAAGCGTCAGCATCTGTGAACTCAGACATGTGTAAGTAGCCATCTTTTATACTGCAAGTGTTAGAATGCGATTGGATAGATGAGAAAGTAATGAGTGACGTAACAATTGAGTCTTCCCGGCAGAACTTATGCTAAAGCTTCCATTTATTTAACTACCTCTTAAGTAGCTTCTATGTAGTTTTAGTTTGTTAGTGTGTAAAGTACTCAAGTACAATTTCAAAACAGTAGTGTGACTTGCATAACTACTTGGGAAGCTTTAGTTTCAAAGAAGCTTCCCAAACAGTGCCTTAGCATCATGGCTGTGAGTTTTTTTGCACCAGAAACCATCATTCACGTTTTCTTCAGAAATAATAATAATAAAAACAAATTATCAAAACAATTAATTCAAGCTCTACTTAAACCTAAAGTGCATGTTTTGAGGTTCCTTTCTGTCCCAGCTAGGCTTACAAATGGTAAAATTGGTCCTGATAAATAAAACATCTTTGTCAAAATGTCAAAAACGCTCAAACAATAAGGGCATCTATTCTTTATAAACATTTGCTAGGTTTCCGTGATGCAATAAGACGACAGTGGTCTCCATTTATACACCACATCTCTCAGGATCTGTGTAATGCAGAGGAACTACTGTGTTTTATGATAAGTTATACTGTGTTTAAATAACTTCCGTCTTGAAGTTACTTTGAGAAGTGGAACACAAGTCTACTATAAATAAATCCACAAAACTATTACTAAAGGAAGAAACTTAATAGCAAATCTCTTAATGACAGTGTTCCTATTAAACTCACTGTATTTTTCCTTATGCCACAAGTCAAAAAGAAAACAAATAAAGCAGACTGATTTAGAAACCTTATTAGCCTTGCAGTCCCAACACAATTAAATAATTACAGCATTATTGCTTCTTCTCTGCGAGACGGAAAACATTTAGGTGGTCCTAAGTTTACAGGTGGTCCAGCGTCCTTTTTTTTCCTTTCAAATATGCTGTGGAGCCAGTGATGTAATACAGAGGTTCTTAATGGGTTTTGCTATGGTGTTATTGAGAACGTGTACAATATGCTTTTTATTGGGAGACTTGTGTCCTATGCAAGATGATTTTGTAATGTGATTTCTTGATCGGTGCTTATGGTATATATGGGTATGTTTTTTATGTGTAATTTGAGTCTGATGAAGAGCATGTAGATTGAAACATCCTGCAAATTTTTCTCATGGTGAGCTCAACAAGTTCATCACATCAAGCTGATCTGAATGTTTTCATTGCACTCAGCTACATTTAGTCACAAAAGCAAAAGTAATCCATTGTGATTCTGTCACCAAGCTTTTTTCCTGCCTTTTTTACCTACACCAAACTGACATCAGAAAGCGAAGGCACAACTGTCTGTTTTTATTAAACACTATTCACTGAAAGCTGCATATGGCTATTGTAGAGTGGTGGAGGGCAGGGCCGGGCTGGAATGATGCACGCCCAGTCCCCAATTAGCCTGACGGGGAGTGCGAGGGATAAAGTGCCAGTGACGACAGTTCTAGAGAGAGAGAGAATTACGGGCAGCTGCCCTGTATATGTTTGTCTTTTTGTTTAATTAAATATTATTTATATTGTTAAGCTGGTTCTCGCCTCCTCCTTTCCCATTAACCTCCTTACACTGGTGTCAAAACCCGGGAGGGAGAATACACTCATCATACACATGTTTCGTATGGAGACACTACTGCTTTATCGTCACAACTCTGAAAGCTCTAAACACATCACTGGACTTCCAGTTCCTGTTGCTGATGGCATGCTGCATGAGTTTTTGTAGCCTGCTTAGCATTGCTTATTCTTATTCTCATACTTTCGGCATTTTATCCTTTGTCAATTTACTGTGTTATTTGGGTTTTTCTGCTTTTCTACTGTTTCATCTGTGTGTATTTTAACTGTTGCTGCTGGTGCCTAGCTTGAGTCTGTGTTTGTAGCCTTATAGCTTTTTTTAGCATCGCTTATCTATCTGTTCCCCGTCTGTCGCTCACTTTGACGTTGTGTCAAAGAAGTGACACTAGGGGTCTCTCTTGAGTGCCGAATATGCCTCTGATCTATGGAAAAAAGGCCAATGAGAGTTGGTGAACAGTATTTGCATATCCCGCCCCTGGACATACGGGTATAAAGGCGAGGAAATACACGTTCATTCAGAAAATTTTCTTCAGAGCCGTTGGTCGTGTATGCAGCCAGCTGCGAGTGACACACCAGTTTCCTACTTCTATCCTCTGACACTCTGTTTTGCTGTTGGATCTACTTCACACTTCAGCGGCTTTCTCCTTCTCTACACGACGTGCAGTTTGCCCCTGGGCACTTCGACAGTGCAGAGTTCTAAAGAGTTTATTAAAAGAGTAATTTTCTCTATAAAAGAGTATAAAAGATGCCATTCCACCCCTGTGTAGTTGCTGGATGTGGGACGGCCACAGGCGTTGTCTCGTGTGTATGGGCACCGATCACACCGAGGCAGCGTTTGTGGATGGTTCATGCTCTCACTGCGAGAGCATGACCATGGCAACGTTGCGGTCGCAGCTTGGTTTCAACAGAAAGCACGCCACTCCAGCCGCCACCCATGTTGCTCCTTCTTCCCACGGGATTGAGGACGATGCGACTGGCGATGGAGGCGATTTGGGGAGGGCAGCGGGTGCAGCTCCGCCGAGTACACCCCCTCGGACCACCCACTCCTGGCACGCTTGTTGAATCCCATCCGTGCTCGAGGCAACAGCGGCTCACCTCGCGGCCAGTCTGCCTATCCTCTGGAGCTCGAGGTGTATGAGCTTGCCGCTGCATCGGAGAGCCCAGCGTCTGACGCTGATACCTCCCCTGAGCTGCTGCCTTCGGGCCAGCATGCCCAGGTTGAGGCTGACGTGCAGATGTCTGACATGCTTGCCCTGGCCGCCGTCAGTGTGGGGCTGGATTGCAACCCTCCGTCCTCCCCACACCCGTCACGGTTGGATGACTGGTTCCTGAGATCTGGGCGCCGCTCACAGCCTCGCCCCTCCGGTCCCGTTTTTCCCGGACGAGCTTACGTCTTCGTGGAGAGCCCCCCTCTCCACTCGTCACAAGCCCTGCTCGTCCGCTCTCGCTACATTTGACAGCGGAACGGCCCACGGGTATATGATGATTCCCCAGGTGGATAGGGCTGTTGCGCTCCATCTATGCCCCGGTAACCCTACCACCTGGCAGGGTCGTCCTATACTCCCTTCCAAGGCCTGTAGGACGACATCCTCGTTCACCTCCAAAGCCTACAGCACCGTGGGACAGGCCACTTTCGCCTTGCACGCCATGGCCATCCTGCTAGTCCACCAGGCCAAGTCACTCAGGGATCTGCACGAGTGTAGCCCTGACCCTAATGTGCAACAGGAACTGCGCTCAGCACCTCAGCCATCTGGGGCTTCAGGTCAACTGGGAAAAGAGCAAGCTTACTCCAGTCCAGTCTTTTCACAGCATGGAGTTAGACTCGGTCTCAATGTCAGCATGTCTCACCAACGAGCGTGCGCAGTCAGTGTTGAGGTGCCTCGCCACTTTCAGGCCAGGCACGACGTTTCCCTTAAAACTTTTCCAGAGGCTCCTGGGGCATATGGCATCCGCCGCGGCAGTCGTGCCATTGGGGTTGATGCATATGAGACCGCTTCAGCACTGGCTTCGGACTCGAGTCCCGAGACGAGCATGGTGCCGCGGCACGCACCATGTGACGATCACCCGCGCCTGCCACCAAACACTCAAACCCTAGACAGACCTCTGTTTTCTACGGGCAGGAGTACCCTTACAGCAGGTGTCCCAATGTGTCTTGGTCACGACCGACGCCTACAGATCGAATTCCCCTGAGGAAGGACCTTCTTTCTCAGGGACAGGGCACGCTCTGGCATCTGCACCCAGACCTTTGGAATCTCCACGTCTGGCCCCTGGACGGGACGCAGAAGATATAGCTGATCTACCACCCACAGTCATAGCCACGTCATAGCCACGATCAACAAAGCCAGAGCCCCTTCTACCAGGCAACTCTACACCCTGAAATGGCGTTTCTTTGTGAATTGGTGTTCTTCCCGGGCAGAATACCCACAGAGGTGCGCAGTTAGGTCAGTACTCCTGTTCCTACAGGAGAGGCTGGAGGGGAGGCTGTCCCCTTCCTCCTTGAAGGTGTATGTTGCCGCCATAGCAGCTCACCACAACCCAGTAGACGGCAAGTCTCTGGGTAGGCATGACTTAATAATCATGTTCCTACTGTACAGCACCCGGAGGTTAAATCCCTCACGGCCAGGCCTGTTCCCCTCCTGGGATCTCTCGGTGGTCCTTCAGAGATCCCCTTTCGAGCCGCTGGAATCAGCCGGACTCAGGGCCCTCTCCCTAAAGACAGCCCTGCTGATCGCGCTCGCCTCCATCAAGAGGGTCGGGGACCTGCAAGCACTCTCTGTTAACGACACTTGCCTGGAGTTTGGTCCGGAAGACACATATGTGATCCTAAGACCCCGACCGGGCTACGTGCCCAAGGTTCCTACCACGCCCTTCAGAGATCAGGTAGTGAACCTGCAAGCGCTGCCCCAGGAGGAGGCAGACCCAGCCCCCTCACTGCTGTGCCTTGCTTGCCTACCTGGACCGCACTCAGAGCTTCAGGTGCTCTGAGCAGCTCTTTGTCTGCTTTGGGGGACAGCGGAAAGGGAACGTTGTCTCCAAACAGAGGCTTTCCCACAGGGTGGTGGATGCCATCCTGCTGGCCTATCACACCCAGGCTGTGCCCCCCTACGGGTTCGAGCACACTCTACAAGGAGTATGGCGTCCTCGTGGGCACTGGTTATGGGTGCCTTCTTAGCAGACATTTGTAGGGCAGTGGGTTGGGCAACACCTAATACCTTTGCGAGATTTTACAATCTCAGGGTTGAGTCAGTCATCGTCTCGTTTTCTCATGTCCGAGCCAGTAGTACTCGGTACACGCCGATGGTCTGACCAGGTGAATCGCTTGCGTCCAGCGCCCTTTCCCTCGGCCGAGGTAAAACAGTGCGCCTTCCTTCCCAGGAGATCAAACCTACCCGGGTCCCTGGTCGATTCCTCCCTAGCCCTCTTGGGTCTGCAGTTCAGTGGAGGAACTTGCCGACCCAGTCCACTACGGGTATCCCAGGCTACCCTGTACTGGAATAGGTGCTGCACAGGTCAGGCCTCCTACACGGGGTCCTCCTGTGTGTATTTTCCGTGGTACGGTCACCTTACGAGCTGACCCGCGTCTCCTTTAGGCAGTTTTTTGCTGCCCTCTGGTCGCCGTGTTGTAGCAACTCCCCCCTCCTCGAGGCTGGATCTACCACCGTGCCATTTTTTCCACATGTGACCGAAGAGGCCATGTGATGTATTTCGCCACCTTTACCTCTCCTTTTCTGGCAGGTGTGGCCTCCGCAGTGTCTTTTCCCCCTGAAAGAATAGGAAACCACAATGCGGTAAGGGCCCCGGCTGCTCTTGCTCTATGCCGAGAAACATAGAGAGAAAAGAGGCCCAGCCAGGCTTAGCCTGTTTCCAGGTTGGCAAGCGTCGCCTTGTTCCCCTCTAGGGTAACCAAAAGGATCCCGACGACTTTTTTGGGGCATTGGGGAAGGGTACGTGCAGTCTGAAACACAGTTGGTCGCTTGTGCACGTGAAATACCTGCCCGCTCCTGTGTCAGCAGTACACGTACACGGCTCAGCGCATGGCATGATTTAAAATGAACCCCTAGTGTTGCTTCTTCGACATGACGTCGAAGTGAGCGACAGACGGGGAACGTCTCGGTTACGTCGTGTCCTCCCGGCCATATCGATGAGCCAAGCTGCTGAGGTGGCCAGACACTCCCGGCTCCTCAGAAAAATCCTGAATGAACGTGTGTATTTCCTCGCCTTTATACCGTATGTCCGGGGGCAGTGTATGCAAATACTGTTTGCCAACTCTTATTGGCCTTTTTTCATAGATCAGAGGCATATTCGATGCTCAAGAGAGACCCTTAGTGTCGCTTCTTCGACACGACGTCTCGGTCCCTCCATCAGGGAACGGAGGTTACATACGTAACCAAGATGTTTTCAGCCTTTAATCCTTAACATCTGCCATTTTTCAGCATGCATTGGGTTTTCCCCCGCATTATTCTCTTATCGCGATTCAACTGCGTGCATTTTCACGTGCATCTGCTTTCTATTTTTATCGTGATTAAACTGCTTGCATTTTACAGTGCACACCCATTTGAATAACTGGGTCTCAGGTCAGGAAGCAGACAAACTGTTTAATCTGAACGTCACACATAGCGACTATATCACCTAGATATCATATAGAGACTGTGTCTGTTCCCCAAATTACCAAACACAAAACCCTCACAAAATAATTTACCAAAAATATGATTAAGGTCAGACTTGAACAAAACAAAGAAATTAAAGATAAAATCATATAAAGATAGGGCTACTAAACATTAGATATCTTTCTACCAAAGCACTATTTTAAATTAAATTATTACATAGATTGGATGTGCTCTGTTTGACTGAATTGTGGCTTAAACCGGATGAATATATTAGTTTAAATGAATCTACTCCCCCAGGTTATTGTTATAAACATCGTCTGAAGGGTCGAGGAGGAGGTGTTGCTACAATTTACCATTAAGTTTTTGGTGTTAATAAGAGAACAGGATATAAATTTAAGTCTTTTGAACTAATAATGCTTAATGTGACACCACCAGATATAGATATAGATATAAATAAAAAAAACTCTGTTGTCTTCTACCCTTGCTACAGTATATATATCTCTTGGGCCTTATTCTGATTTCCTTGGTGAATTTGCAATTTTCTTTATCAGATATTGTATGCTACTGTAGATAGAGCTTTAATTGTTGGTGAACCATAGAAAACAGGGTCTCATCATTTTCCTCACAAGCAACTTCAATCCTTCGCTGTCATAGGTCATGAAGCGCTAACAAAACTTCAAAACATCAAAAACATCAAAAGCCACAACATGTTTGTTAGATCCAATACCAACCAAGCTCTTAAAAGAGGTATTCCCTGTAATCTCAGAACCTCTTCTTAATATTATTAACTCTTCGCTATCCTTAGGACATGTCCCAAGAAACTTTATGATTAGCCAGTTCTCCAGGATCAAGTTGTGGCTTCTTAATAAGTGGTTTGATAACTGCCAATTTAGACCAATTTCAAATCTCCCGTTTATGTCGAAAATACAAGAAATTGTAGTATCTTCCCAAATATGTTCATTTCTGCAGAGAAATAGTATATATGAACAATTTCAGTCAGGATTTAGGCCTCATCACAGTACAGAGTCTGTGTCTATTAGTCTTCAGAGACTAATAGAAGCCTGTGCCAGCCAAACATCATTTCAGTCTATTACGATGGACATCAGCGGATTAACTGATGCCAACTCCAACCATAATACATGGGATACTTCATATGCATTGCCTGAACCTTGGATTTAGGATAGACCTCACCGAAATTACCGGCCAGGTTGAACTGCGATGCAGTCTCTGCCTGCATCACCTTGGTCTAATGAAGGACTACATTCTTGAAATGGAATACATAGTCTATCAAGTAATGATGAAGTAAACCCTTTATCAGCCAACTATCAAGGACAATTGCATCTATGTGAACTTCTGCAGTTAATCCAGGATGGACTTCAAAGATATTAGTCATTAATCTTACAGTTCATACAAAATCTTTGTTTTAAACACTGACCTTTAACACCTATTTAGTTTAATAATTTTAACCATGACTTGCACTATACAAAATAAATATTGGCATTAAATTCATGATGTTAGCCAGAGAGGAACTGGCACCCACAGTGAGTCTGGTTTCTCCCAAGGTTATTTTTCTCCATTAACCAACATCTCCCGATGTGTGTTGAGAAAAGCACTATACAAATAAAAATGACTTGACTTGTTTCAGAACCTGGTGCATTTTCTCCCTTGCTTTGGTTCATTTTAGCAAATATGGCACACGACAATCACATTTGGATCTGCACCAAATAAATCACTCCAAGACCACCTGGACAGAGAAAAAATCTGTAGGTCAGCTCATCACTGTAATTCATCATCAAAACTCGGATATAGCCTTTTAGCAGCTATATTAGATATAGGCCAATCTTCACAATTGCTTCTCTCATTTGGATAGTGGCAGAACAGACACAGGTAGCACTGAGTCAGCTACTTTCTGACAGATAAAAATGTGGCTTCACTCTTTTTGTGTGTGTGTGCAAGTGTGTGTGTGTGAGTACAAGAGGTAAAGAGAGAGAGCTCTGTGACTGTGAGAATATGTACTTTTCAATGCAGAAATAATGCAAAAGCAAATGATGACAGATAAAAATAACCACAGCGTAAATTTTACAACACATCCATCCATGTGTCGGATGATGTTTATATGCAGTGCAATCTCTGACTGGAACACGCATTCTTTAACATGCTGCAAAGTTTTGCATAACTGTGACATAAACAATACTCTAATATTTGAATCTGTTGGCTAATTTTTACGAGTATATAATTTTAATCAGTATATCAATTTATGAGCTGAATCCCTGAACAGTGCACAAATATTCTGACCAAAGATGGGACAATTTGCTCTCATGTGACTTTTATTACTACGGTTTTGGTCAGCTTTGAAATTTGAACTTGTGAAAACAAATCGAACCATGAAGAAATTTTTTAGCCACTATTTCAGGACAAATCAAGCAGGCTACAGGTCTGAAAAAAACGTTAAATCACTCTATTACAATTGTTTATGCTCACATGGTACTCCTGTTGTTATTTTTCATGTTTTTCACAGAAACTTGGCTTAACAGTGGAATACCCAACAGCGCTATCGAGCTAGCTGGATGCTGCCTCCTCTGTACGGACAGAACAGCTGATGACTGCGGTAAGACCCGAGGTGGGGGTTTGTGCATTTATGTTAACAAAACGTGGTGCATGGACACCACCATCACCAAGAGTCACTGCTCAGCTAATCTTAAGTATCTCATGGTTAAGTGTAGACCTTTCTATTTGCCCAGAGAGATTACATCAGCTGTAGTAACAGCAGTCTACACACCACCGGATGCTAATGCCAAGATTGCCATGAAAGAACTGCATTCTGCTATCAGTAAACAGCAAACTCTGCATCCCGAGGCAGCCTACATTGTCGCAGGTGACTTCAACCACTCGAATTTAAAGATTGCACTGCCTAAATTCCATCAAAATGTATCATGCCCCACAAGAGGAGGAAATATTTTAGCTGATGCATACAAAGCTGCTCCCCTCCCCCATCTAGGACACTCAGATCACCTCTCTTTGTTTCTACTGCCCAAGTATTTAGCACTCATCAAACGTGTGAAACCAACAGTAAGGACAGTCAAAGTGTGGCCAGAGGGAGCTAACTCGGCACTTCAGCAGCGTTTTGGAAACACTGACTGGAAAGTGTTCACAACTCAGGCCACCCACGACTCCCACACGGACATTGATTCATATGCCTCCTCTATTCTGGACGCCATCAACTCAAACATCAACAGTGTCAACACCCTCAAACGGATTACCACTTTCCCTAATCAGAAGCCATGGATGAACAGTGAGGTCAGACTCCTGCTGAAGGCACGAGACATTGCATTCAGATAAGGTGATGCTCAAGCCTATAGCTCATCCAGGGCTAACCTGAATAGGGGCATCAAAAAGGCCAAGCACAACCACAAGCTAAGGATTGAGGATCACTTCAAGAACAACTCTGACCCCCGACTCATGTGGCAAGGCATCCAGGACATCACAGACTACAAAGCTACTAACTCCACCCCCCCCGTCACTGACACCTCCTTGCCTGATGAGCTGAACCACTTCTATGGCCGCTTCGATAGGGACAACAAGGAAGTGGCCATCAAGGCTGTGATCTCTGTAGTTCACCAGCCCCTCACACTCTCCACCACCAATGTGTGTGTGGCACTGAGCAGGATTAATGCACGCAAGGCTGCTGGTCCTGATGGTATCCCCAGACGCGTACTCAGGGCCTGTGCTGTGCAGCTGACTGAGGTTTGGACTGACATATTTAATCTGTCACTAGACCAAGCAGCTGTCCCCACGTGCTTTAAATCCACCTCCATCGTGCCGGTGCCAAAACACTCCAATGCAACAAGCCTTAATGACTTCCATCCAGTTGCACTCACCACCATCATTATGAAGTGCTTCGAGAGGCTGGTCCTGGCCCATCTCAAGACCTGCTTACCACCCTCACTGGACCCCTTCCAATTCACCTAACATCAGAATAGGAGCACAGAGGTTGCCATCTCTACGGCACTTCACTCTGCCCTGTCCCACCTTGACAATAGCAACACCTTGTGAGAATGCTGTTCATTGACTTTAGTTCAGCATTCAACACCATCATCCCCTCCAAACTGATCACCAAACTGGGCATCAATTCCTCCCTCTGTAACTGGATTCTGGACTTCCTAACCAACGGACCTCAGTCTGTTAGGTTAACTAATCACACCTCCTCAACAATCACCCTGAACACCAGCGTACCACAGGGATGTGTGCTGAGCCCTCTCATTTACTCCCTCTTCACCTACGACTGCACACCTGTACATGGTTCTAACACCATTGTCAAGGTTGCAGACGACACTACGGTGATTGGTCTCATCAGTAACAATGATGAAATGGCCTACAGCGAGGAGGTCCAGCACCTATCTTCGTGGTGCACTGACAACAACCTGGCTCTCAACACTAAGAAGACCAAAGAGCTCATTGTGGACTTCAGGAAGTCTAAAACTGGCACACACACCCATTCTTATCAACAGGACTGAGGTGGAGTGTGTCACCTGCATCAAGTTGCCGGGTGTCCACATCTCTGAGGACCTCTCTTGGACCCTCAACACCTCTACCCTGATCAAGAAGGCTCACCAGTGTCTCTTCTTTCTGAGGAGACTCAAGAAGGTCCACCTGTCTCCTCAGATCCTGGTGAACTTCTACCGCTGCACCATCGAGAGCATCCTCGCCAACTGTGTCACAGTTTGGTATAGCAACTGCTCTGCCCATGACCGGAAAGCACTACAGAGGGTGGCGAAAACTGCCCAATGCATCACCGGTTCCTCACTCCCCTCCATCGAGGCCATCCAGGGTAAGCAATGCTTGCGTAAGGCGCACAGCATCATCAAAGACTGTTCCCACCCCAACCACAGACTGTTCACCCCACTCCCCTCCGGGACGCGTTTCAGGTCTCTCCGCACCCATACCAGCAGGTTCAGAGGAAGCTTCTTTCCTGCAGCTGTCACCCTACTGAACTCTAG
Organism: Moxostoma hubbsi; assembly: GCA_032164185.1. Taxonomy (NCBI): domain Eukaryota; kingdom Metazoa; phylum Chordata; class Actinopteri; order Cypriniformes; family Catostomidae; genus Moxostoma; species Moxostoma hubbsi. The sequence goes on along the minus strand of JAVLUX010000022.1, from coordinate 34,954,150 downwards.
CTCTGCATCCCGGTGACAATTCACTACCACCCCCCCGGACACTATCCTATCCCACCCATTCTGTTCTATTTATTTATTTAAATGTACATACTGTTCATTGTTCATCCTGCACATCCACTTATTCTTACTGCTCTTATAATGTTACCACACTGCACATAGCTGTACATACTGTACATATCTGTCTATATGGTTCATACATACGTTTTCTTATTATATATTCTGCTAATACACCGCTATATTATTCTACTACTATTTTTAAATATCACTGCTACTACATTGCACATATCTGTACATGTTGTTCATACACTGTTCATATTACATAGCCATATTTATTCTGCTCTTATAACACTACAATATATTTCTTGTCCTGCCTATACTTGATTATGACATTGCACTTTTCTGCTTATTTGCACTTCTGGTTGGATGCAAACTGCATTTCGTTGTCTTTGTACTTGTACTCTGTACAATGACAATAAAGTTGAATCTAATCTAATCTAATCTAATTTTGGCGACCTCCACATGAAATCAGAAAGAAAGTCAGGGGTTATCATTATGCCTGCCACCTCTCCACCATTCTTAATCAGCAAGTGTGTCAAAGCTCCAACTGAAGAAAGCTTGAGCAAAACAGTCTGCATGTGTGATTCTCTCAGTCAAAATCAAGTTGTTTGGAGTCTGCTTTTGTGGCGCTGGCTTTAGAAGTATAAACAAATACAATTTTTGGCTGTGGTCCAAATTCACTTATCAATCTATATCTTTTGCATTATTTGAAAAATTGACTATCCTGCAAATCAAACTAGGAGGAGTTAAAAAAAAACTCAGAATGGTGGAAATCAAATATACAGTATACAATACAATATACAGGAGATATACAGTATGCTTTGTTTAGCCTGGCAAAGATCTTTTGATGAACATGTAATAGTATGTATGTCCATTTGGTAATTTATGGCAGAGTTATTCTGAAACTGAGATATACAGTATTACAAACAATACAAAAAGAAGTAAAAATAGAAAATATAGCCTCAAGCAACAATTATTAAAGAGTCCAAGAAGTTTGGAAAGTGGAGAAAATGACCATAATTGGCAAATTTGAATGAACAGATTTGTCAGGGGGCAAAGTGATGTCATTATTAAGTACTTTAGTTACTTTTTATGTATGGTATAGACCAGTGGTTCTTAACCTTTTTGACTCAAAGACCTCCTGTTGTTCAAGACGTAATAATAATGTCTCGACAGCGAACCAGTGAGAGGTAACAGGAGTATTTAAGGAGAGGAGACAGCGGCATAGGATAGAGAGAGATGTACAATGCTTGTCTGAATGTCTTTAGGATTTGACGCAGCTGGCTGAAAAGAAGTGCGTGTTTTTGTTTCTTTGGACACTGAAAAGTGTTATTAAATGTCTATGTGTTTGTCAAGCTGGTCCCAGCTTCCACCTTACCCATCTTTTACACTGGTGCATTACACTGGTGTTGAAACCTGGGAATGAGGAAGGATGCACCATCCAAGGAGTCCTCACTGCTGACTGGGGGTTGCGATGCCAAGGGAGTGTTCGATCCGGTGGTGCTGGAGCCCCGTGTCAACCGGCAACTGGAAGGAACAGCTAAGGGGTCTAGTATCATCACCCAGCACCACGGACGGAAGCATTTGATCTGGGGCTGGTGAGCTCCTCTCTCTCTCCCCTCTCTGCTTTCTCTCTTTTGATATTCCTGCCCCCTTCTTACCTTTATCCTCTCTTTTGCCCTGTTCCCCCTCCCAGGCATGCACAGGTCAAGACTGCATGTCTTGAAAGACTGGACATAAACTTTCTCTCTTCCTCTCTCTCGTAAAAACTGCACTCTCTCACACTTAAACTATAGAAATTTGCTGTCATTTTATAGCATGTGTCCACCATGTTTAACCTTGTCAATAAGTAAATCTTAATAAAGTGTGTAATTTCTGTACCAGAAGTTAAATTAAAATGCCAAAATATTTTCAAACAGGTTTCCTGGACATCTCTCCCATGTCTGCCATTGGTCAGTGCTCAAACCAATGCAAATATAGCATCACCTTGTTTAAACATTGAGGGAATTTGAATATCTTTTTATTGAGGGATTTTAAATCTCTCAATCTATTAAGCAGAAGCATATATCAAGATTTATATTAACCCTCTGGGGTCGACGGACGCGCCAGCACGTCCTGCTGGATATTTTCATCATTACAGCAGAAACAACTTAAAATACTCTGTCATTTTTGGATATACAGATAAGTGTAAGACATCATTAGAGACTATAAAGGGTCTACTTTTATTTGTGTACACTCACAATAACAACAAAACCTTGTGCTTTTGTAAAATAAAGAAAATAAAAAGGGTGAGCTTTCAGCAGTTTCTGGGTTCTGAAACTCCACGAATACTTATCACACAAACATGAAACATATGTCTAAAGAAAGCTTAAAATGTCTACTTTTAAATAAAACAATTTAAATTTAAAACGAATATTCTCCTGCAATGCAATCTGTTTGAAACAAAGTGATGTACAGTTTTTCTGGTCTATCTAATTATCTGTAATGTGATCACACCCACCAGCAGAGCGCGCCATTCATACGCTTATGTGCTGAGACAATCAACGCAAATGTAAACGCACCCGACTGTGAGGTTTAATGTAAACACATTTCATTCATTTTTCTGCACATTTGCAATGATACACAGGCGAGAAAGCTCCAGGATTGTAAGAAAGAGTTAACATTTTCCTCAGAAGAAGAGTGGGACTCTGATGAACGTTTGTATTTTCAAGAGAGACTTGATCCAGCCGAGGATACAATTTTGGATGAGTAAGTTTAGTTTTAATTAGATGACATGCTATTTTATATAAACATGTACATATTTTACTAGTGGGACTGTTTCCAGACTTGCCAGCCAGGATTCAGAGTATTGACATTTGAAATATGTCCTAATAAGCAAGTTTTAGTTATATTTAAATGCTGTTTCAGCTGAAGCAGATATTTAAATTGTATGCTGTATGATATAAATATGATATGTAATATGATATAAAAATTATATGAATGTTTAGATTATATTTTATCTAGTGTTTATGCTGCCTCATTATCATCAACAAAGCTTGTGCTTGCAAATATGTGTTAGGGCTAAATTAGTAAAATGCACTTTAAAATCACCATATTATAATGATCTCTGAAGGATCATGTGACATTGAAGACTGCCGTAATGAGGCTGAAAATTCAGCTTTGATCACAAAATGCATTTTACAATATATTTAAATGGAAAACTGTTCTTTTAAATTGTAAAAAGAGTTCAGAACATCAATATTGTTTCTGTATTTTGGATCAAATAAATGCAGTCTTGGTGAGCAGAAGAGACTTCTTTTAAATGGTAGTGTAGGTCTAAAATGAAGTAAAGTCTTTATGTAAAGAAAATATATAGTCAGATTACTCCTTTTAACTTAAAACTTGATTTTGATCATTAAGTCTCCTCATATTCATTCTCTTTCTGTCACAATCCTCAGTGATAGGCCCAGGGGAGGGGTCTTTGTCTCTCAGCTGTGAATTACAATCCATATTCTTGATTGTTCACGCCTCCTCGCATATTACCTTTCAACACTAAAAGTGTCTTACAGAAGTTAAATTAGTATATTGTTTTGTATGAATGAGTGATCAAGATGGTTTTCACATAATTTTGTAGCAAATACTCTAGGCTACAAGATACAATTATCAAAAGTCTTGTGAACAAATGTTTAGTATATGTTATATGGCCTTATTTCAGTGACTTAATATGTAATTTTTTTCAAAAACCATGCATAAATGTTATTTTCTCAAAAATACAAACCTGTACATAAATGTTGCTCCCATATTATTGTAGCCCAGTTTGTGCTGAATACAGTGTTATCAGACTTTAGCTATTAATATGTTTTTAAGCAACTGGAAAAAGCACAAATGTCAAGGCATGTCAAAACTTCTCCAGGGCCCAAAATACCCTCAGACCCCAGAGGGTTAAGGGATAGAGAAACTATTTTTAAAATACATCACATTTAACAGGCAGTGTTGCAGAATATCACTGTCGGGTCACTGGCACATGTCCACACACATTTTACTGTCATGACCTCAACCTTAACTAAGCGTGTGGGCTCTGAACTGCTGAGGTCTTCTGGGTTCCTTTTATAATTATGCAGTAATGTGCTATCAATGCCTGCCAGAGGTGGTGGGTTTACAGATGAAGGGGGAATGCACTGAGAATCATGTTGGTCTCAACTTGTTCACTTGGCCACTGTCCAACTAGAGGACAGGTTTGCTCTTGTGAAAGAGGGGAAAAAGACACTCTCAGGTGAAATCAAACCCTGAAGTGGCTTTGTCTTTTTAACTCACTGAATGACCAAGACAGTTTCATGCTCCAAATGCAGTCCAAATAGAGTGGAGTTTTCACTGTGGTCTGGTGACTGTTGTCTCAGTCAAGACACAAAAAGACAAAAGCAAAACTATGCTGCTCAAATGTAAACTATATTTTACTGTTACCTGCTGTCTTTTTTAGTTAAGTTTTTTAGACTTTTGTAGTGTGTATTTTTTTTTTATCAATGCAATAGATTTAAAATTTGGTCTAGACAACACTATAAAAAATATTTTGCCTTGTTGTTATCAAAACATAAGTGTTAGAAGAACTGCCCTGGATTGTACTTGCTGAGTTATCCTTGTTTTTGTAGGCTGAACTTGTTAAACTTTTCAGCCAAAATAAAAATACTTTGTCAAGAGAACTTCTAATATATCCTTACTGAAGTCCACTACTTGAGTTTTCCATGCAGGAATTATGTAGATTAGAAGGTAATTTAGCAAAACTTTATTTATTTAGCACCATTTAAAACAGTGTTTACAAAGTGCTTTAAAAAATATATTTTGTATTAATAAAGGTTTACATCCCTACACATGGAAGGAGACCAAGGGCTCTATTTTCATGACCGTGCTAGACCCAAAGATCAATGACCAGCAAAAAACCCAAGTGGCCGTGGAATGTTTGCACTATTTGTGGTTGTATGTGCAGAAACTGTATGTTAATGAAGTCCCTTACAAAACTCAGTAGTCACAAACTTGTTGTAAATTCGCCACTGATTATTTTCACATGCAAATGAGCTTTGCAGCAAACTTTTGTCAAATTGTCTTGTTGCCAAAGGTTTGCTGCAGGTTCACCACTACCAGTAACATTTTGGCAAATCACAAGCTCATTTGCATATGAAAATATTAAGTGGCAAATTTGTGGCAAGTTTGTGGCTAATTGCCAAAACTGTAGATTTTTTTGTAAGGGGTGTTGCAAAAATCAATTTGCTAATTTCCTGAGAAATAGGTTTGAGAATGATTATTATTATGGTTATTTACAAATATATTTATGATCTAATTTGTATTTATATTTTAGCACCTTTTGTTATAAGAGTGATTTTTAAGCCACTGCAAAAGAGGCTTGTGGAAGAAGTGTTTGACCACTTTGTTAGGATTAGTTCATCCAAAATTTTAATTCTCTCATATTTTACTCATAATCATGCATCCCAGATGTGTATGACTGTCGTTTCAGCTCAGCAGGTCCATAAAATGCAAGTAAATGGGTGCCACATTTTTTTACGCCACAAAAAGCACATATAGCTATCATAAAAGTAATCCATATGACTCCAGTGGATTAATTAATGTCTTCTGAAGTTAAATGCTAGGTGTGTGTAAGAAATACTAAATATTTTTTACAAAAAATTCACGAGGGTCGAGGTCAAGCATGCTGGAACGTTGACACGATAACTGACACGTAAAATATGAAAAAAACAAACAAAAAAAAAACAAAGCACAGTGTTGTATACAACAGAGCATAGATAATATACATAGATGGCTCATTCAGCTGGTTTGGATACGTCAACTGTGGCGCCATCTTGGAACGGTGAAGAAGGACAGCTGTTTGAATCGGTTTGAATGCAAGTAAACCAAGGAGATGCCATTTATAATCATAAATCCCTGCAGATACAATCAAGACATAAGAAAATGTTCAGTCTAGACAAGTTTTTTTCTGGCTTAGATTACAAAATGAACTTGGATTACTGGTGTAATAAAACATATTTTGTGAGACCTCTCCAGAACCTAGGGACTATTGCTCTGTCCCATGAAGGGATCCTGGTTTTTGCAGGAGGTTTCAATCACATGGCTCCATGGCCGAAGCGAGCGAGCAGAGGATGTTTCCCCAATGGAATCCCGTCAATCAAGGCGTGGCAGCCGCTAGAGCGCCACGTAAACCCTGAGAGTGGCGGGGCATGTGCCTGCTGATAATTTTCCCTGCAGAAAGTCAGAACTGAAGCAATCTGGCAGTTAACTGAATCTGCATTATGTACACTGCATCATCCTTTAAAGACACCCCATTTATTGGTATAACTTCTAGTAGAGGGAGCCTTAGTGCTCAGAATGGTCTTGATGATTTCAGGTGAAAGCCCAGTGTCCCTCAGTTGGTATCCTTCAGGGGCCAAACATGAAGGTTCTACAGTTCGGGCCGGGGATGAGGCATCATCCCCTGCGCCTGAGACAGAAGGTCCATCCTGTCCAGAATCGCCAGAGGCGAACCGTCGAGGAGAAACATTTTCTCCGAGAACCATACCCTGTTCGGCCAACGCAGCGCCATGAGTAAGGGGCAGGACCCTTGCTGGCGAACTCTGGCCAGGACTCCCGGGAGCAGAGAAAACCGGAGGGAATGCAAACAGGCGCTTTCTGGGCCATGTATGTGCCATCGTGTCCATCGTCGTGAGGCAAAGAGGAGACATTGCACTGTCTGTAAGGCAAAGAGGTCCACGTCCGCTCTGTAAAAATCTCAACCAGATTGTTTCAATACCACGGGGTGGAGTTTCCACTCCCCCATCTGTATTTCCCGTCTGGACTGTAAATCTTCTCCCTATTCAGGTATCCAGGGATATATACTACTCCTCCTTGATGGTTTATGTAAAAGACTACCTTTGTGTTGTCTATCCGCACCAACACATGGCAGCCTCTGGAGGAAGTATTTCAGGGCCAGAAAAACAGCTGTCAACTCGAGACAGCTGATGTAACAATCGAGGGTTGTTGGATGCTGATCCAAGATGGCGGCGCGGTAGCACGCAGCGGCCACTCCGGATCCAAAATAGTGCTATTTTTGCTACTTAGCCTGACTTTTACGGAATATGGACATCGGAGCAACCGGTGTTTGTGTCTACCATTGTCAGACACTGCTAAAATTTAAGATTCATGCAACAACCAAGCTACATGATGATCTACAGGAGTTGCTACTCGAACTCGGCTTGCTGCAGAGACCAGGCCTCCAGTCCTCGGCGTCACCTGATGCTGGTGCCCGGGGGAGGGTACAGCATAAGCGGTGTGCGAGGAAGCAAAAGCGAAGCAAAAGGGTGGGGGTCCATGCTAGGCTAAAAATAAACCCTAGCCAACCGGCTCTCCCGTCTATCCTGCTCTCAAATGTTTGCTCCCTGGACAAAAATCTGGACTACATTCGACTCCAGCAGACTATGCAGTGTGAGCTTAGAGACTGCTGCATCTTTGTTTTCATGGAGACGTGGCTCAGCAACAGAGCTTGCGGTGGTGGCTTGTGTGTTTACATCAACACGGAATGGTGCAATAACTCTATGCTAGTCTCTAGTTACTGCTCATCGCTGGTGGAGCTTGTGACTATTATATGGAGACCTTTTTATTTACCACGGGAATACACCACTGTTATTAAAACCAGAGTTTACATTCCCCCCAGCGCTAACGCTAAGGAAGCGCTCTGTGAACTGTATGGGGCTATGAGCGAACTGCAGAACGCTCACCTTGACGGACTGTTTGTCGCCGGAGATTTCAACTATGCCCCACACCCCCCTTGGCTACTCCACCTAGACCACACCTATGTTGTTCTAATTCCAGCATACAGACCGCTCGTCAGACGCACAAAACCGCTCCAGAAGCAGGTGAAAACCTGGCCAGCAGGAGCTATCTCTGCTCCTTATCAGCCTTAGGGGACTGGCCCTTGGATGAAATCCCCTGGCTTTGAGCCACAACTGAAATGGTCTCATGTGCAAAAGGCCCAAGGGGATCACTGAGGATGCAGTTGCCATGAGACCTAGGAATCGTTCATAATGATGAACAATGCAACCTTGGCCTAGCCTGACTTTGCTCAGGGTGTCCTGAATGGACTCGATTTGAGCTGGAGACAATTGTGCCCACATGGTGATCAAACTCTATGTGATCCCCAGATAGGTAGAGTCAGAGAGAGGACATTTTTCTTGGCGTAGAGCCTCAACCCCAGAGAAACCTGATGAGCTAGGATGATATCTCTGTGCTGTAATGCCAGTTCTTGTGACTGTGCTAGGATCAGCCAGTCATCTATGTAATTCAGAATGCGGATGTCCTGGAATCGCAAAGGAGCTAGTGCTGTGTCCATGCATTTCATGAATGTGATAAGGCTAGACTGAATGGAAGAACCCGATATTGGAAAGCTTCGCCCCGAAAGCGAACCTCAGGAACGTCCTGTGTTGTGGCAGATTTTCTAAATGAAAGTGCGCATCCATGAGATCGATTGTGACCAACCTATCGGGATGTTGGATTTGAGACACGACCATCTTGAAGGTTAGCATCTTGAACTTGAACGCCCTGTGAGCGTTGCAAGCCTCCATCTTCCTTGGGGAACAGGAAGTATCACTGTAGTAACCTGACTCACTCTCTGGAAGGGGAACATGTTCTATGGTCCCTTTGACCAAGAGATTTGCAGTTCTTCCCACAGTAGACATGCTTGTATGGTAGTGGGAACCACACCGTTGAAATGGGAGGATGGCAAAAAAATTGAATTCTGTAGCCTTTTTCTATTGTTCTTAGGGCCCTCTTAGAAACACCTGGCAGTAGTTTCCAGGTTTTTAAAAAAAAATTCTGACACTTCCTGTTGTGTGGATGTTGAGTGTCCCGCGTCCTGGGCTATGGCAGGAAGCAACGGAACACCCATTTCGCTGGAAGCCGCTAATTCCTGAAATGCCAGTGGCGGTGGGAATGGAGTGGTTTTGTCGGGAGGGTATAGATGGATGTTTCACATGACCCGTCCCAAGGGGGGGCTACCCACACAGCTGGGCGCAAGACCGTCAGGGCTTTCTCTTCTTAGAGGTGATGGTCCTGAGATCTTGTTTTGGGGGCAGCTGAGGGCGACAAGCCGGTCCCCAGTCTCTGCGAGGGGGAAAGCGATTCGCCAGGATCTGTTTTTGAGCCGCCATTCTAGAAGGACTGGGGCTGGGTGGCCGGCTGCCCCTCCCCCTGAGTGTGGCGAGGGAGGAATTGCCCGAAGGCTTCCTCATGGCTTTTCGCCTCCTGGAACCTGGTGATAACCATGTTCATGGCGCCACCAAATAGGGCAGAAGTCAAAACCGTGGCATCGAGGAGGAACACTCTGCCCCTGTCTTTGATGCCTGAAAGGTTTACCATAAGTGTCTTCTGTACTGACCAAAGCAGACATAGACCGGCCAATGGCGAGAGCCATCTGTTTGGTCACCCGGAGAGACATATCTGTGGCACAACGAAGCTCGGCGAAAGCCTTTTTGAGGCACCGTACTGCCCGCACTCAAGTCCTTCAGCAGGTCAGCCTGGTATGCCTGCAACACTGCTGTAGTGTGCAGGGAAGCACCAGCCTGACCTGCTGCCTGATAAGCTTTCCCCACAAGCATGGACGTAGTCCTGCACGGCTTTGTGGCGAGAGTGTGTCTCTTAAGAGCTGATGCCAGGCGAGAGATAACCCACAAGTGTCTCTTCTACCGGTAGCATCATGGAATACCCTCGTGTCTCATCATCCACGACAGTCGAATAAGTCGACATTGAGGGCACAAAGACACGGGAAGTATAAGGATTCCTCCATGAATGAGAAAGCTTGTCATGGAGGTCATAGAAGAAAGGAAGGGACTGATATAGTGTTCCCTTCCTTCTTTTTTCCTTTTTTTTTTTGGCCACCAGACAGAAATCTGTCTTCTAGTTTTGAGCGTTTGGGGTCTCTTGTTCACGTGGCCAGTCTAACTGTAGTCTCGCCACAGCCTGAGTAACCACCTCGAGTAATTCCTCCGCTTTATTATTGTGCGTGGAATGTTCAGAGGTGGGTATCTCAAAGTCCGCAGACTCAAGAGATTCAGCGTCCCCCCTCGTGAAGTGGGCCTCAGGCTCACAAGAAGGACCAGCTGGATCTGGGGAGAGAGCGAGCAATAGGGACGGACCTGTCTCTCACTCCTCAGCCAGATCCATGTGAGAGCCCCATGATAAAAGAGTGGGTACTGGCTCTTGGAAGTAAGCGAGACGAGTGTGAAGCATTTTGACTGTAAACAGATCACAATGCTCACACCCGCATTTCGATATTTTATAGGTCACATGTACTCACATCAAACTTTGGCATGCACAAAATGTCTTTGCATTAACTTGCATTTCTGGCCTCCCATGTTTGGATGCATTTGAGTGGAACTAAATGGATCACATATTGAATGGAGTAATCATATTTTTCAAATCGCAAAGCTTGTCAAAATTATCCCATCCCAAATCTGGGCTATAGATTTCATCACTTCTACACTCTGTCTTTGTAGTTTTGTGCTTATCAACAATAGCTATGTGTTTGTCAAGAATTATTGGTAACACTTTACAATAGGGTTCTATTTGTTAACATCAGTTAATTAATTAGGTATGATGAACTTACAATGAACAATGTAATTTTTTCAACATTTACTAATCTTTGTCATTGTTGCTTAATAAATATACAGTTGTTAATTGTTAGTCCATTGAGTAGCCTTTGCCAGCCAAACAGCACTTTAACAGTCAACTCGGGATGGACTTTATAAGACACTTATTAATTCATCTTACAGTTCAAATAGTATCTTTAGTTTTGAACATTGGCTCCCAAATTCTACTCAGTTTACTCATTTTATACATGACATGTATAGAACATAGCAATTTGAAAATCATACTTTAAAATTGTATGTCTTAAAATCAATTACATATTTGAAAGAAACAGCTCAATGGAGAATTTAAGACATTTAAAACATTAGACATCACAGCATGATTCTTTTGAAAAGCTGTTATGAAGCTGTATTGTGAAAAGCACTTTACTAATAAAAATGACTTGACTTGATACAGATCAATTCTAAACAGCCATTTCAAAAGATATTGTGCACACTGAACAAGTTGATTACATTCAAGTCAATTGTATGCTTGGTTTAAACAACTTCCATCACTAGAGCTAGTTCACCAAAAAACTCATTCTCATGTTTTTCCAAACCAGGGGTGTGTTTCCCGAACAACGATGTAACTCACTGCTTAACCACCATAGTACAATAGTACACCATAGTCTCATTGGAGAAATTAACTAGCTTGTCACGACTGTTTCCAGAAACCGTAGTAACTACAGTATGTTGCAATTACAATAGCTCATTTACACGTACACCAGAAAGAAGTTTTATGAAAAAAGCTGCTGAGGTCACAACATCGGCGACCACCATATAATGAGATATATGCGTTGTGCCACAATGTCACTCTCGACATCAGACTTTGGGGTTTCCCCCGACAGGCTTGAACACAAACGCAAATGCGCACTCTTCAAATGGGAGCAATCTATTCAGAAGAGATCATTCCTATGCCAGTCGATGAAAGCACTGACATCACGGATACAGCACAGTTATCCATTTTATTAGAGGAGTAAAGCCGGATTTAACAGTCAATGAAGAACTTTTGGACTTTTGGATGTAGCAGCCATACATGGAACAACCACAGGGAGGGACATTTTTAATGAGGTTGAGAAGTGTGAAGAACTTAACTTAAACTGTGACAAATTGGTGAGACTTACTACTGATGGTGCACCTGCTATGTGTGGCGAGAGATCGGGATTGGTCAAACTTGTCAAACAGAAAATGCAACAAAGTAACTGTACTACTGAACTGATGTCATACCATAACATAATTCATCAAAAAACTCTGTGTAGCAAGGTACTTCAATTAGATAGCTTTATGAGCACTGTAACAAAAAACATCAACTTCATTAAGGCACAAGGATTGAACTATTGCCAGTTTCAAATTATTTTGAAAGAGGTTGGCACGGAACGTGCGTATGTGCTATGCCACTCAGGGCCACTTGGTTGAGTCAGGGCGCAGTGTTAAATAGATTTGAGCTCTGCAAAGAAATTGTCATTTTCAAAGTAAAGGGAAACCCTTGCCCGAAATGTCTGATCCAAACTGGATTTTGCCATGTTGTGCGATGTAACTGAGCATTTCAGGGTCTCGGCCAGTGTTGGGTGTAACAAGTTACAAAGTAGGGAGTTACTGTAGTCTGATTACTTTTTACAGTAACAGTAATGTAACTCGTTACGTATTTAAAAAAGTAATCTGATTACAGTTACAGACATGAATAATATTAAGTTACTTGGATTACACATTAAGTAGAATGCATTTTAAAATGTAGAACGTTCCTGTGTTAGTACTTTTATGTATATTGTTGTGTCAGCTGATGAGCATGTGCTTTAACAAACCACCATGGCATTGAGGACACGAATCGAGGCGATGGCAGATGAGTGAGCTGTGTTACTATGGCCGCAGTGGAGTGGAGTTGTTTATTCAAATTGAAAACGAAAGTGAAGTGTTTCAAGTTTTCATGCGCTCACAATCAATCTCAGCAAGCTCTGTGTCAGCGTGCTCCCAGCCCTGGCTGGAGGAGAGAGGCATGCAAGGCTGGGCCAGCAACATAGGCGTAACTAGACCCCATTTAGGGGGCTTCGGCCCCTGTAAAATTAATCTCAACTCCACTAACAATCTGAGACTTTGCAATCAGCACGTAAGAGTTGTGACTTTGCAGCAGCCGCAACGCAACAGTTGTTTGAATCACGAGACACTTTAGTGGCTTTTTTTTTTTTAGCAAAAATGACTAAAGTACAAGCCAATAGCATTGGAGTGTGGGCTGTGAAGGAGCATATAATTGGTTGAACCCACTAAATGAATATGCCCCATTTCCTCATTCAGTTCTTGAAAGAGCAAGGATCAGTGTCTTATGACCGACTGGCAGAGAGGAGTCTTTTCTCTCATTACTTCGGTGATCTCATTTAACAAGGAGAGAAAGGTGCTGAAATTATGAAGAGTAAAAGTGACTAATGATATTAGGACCTATAAAACCTGAAATTAGTCTTAGGCTATGTTGTCTTTTTGCATACCTAAAAATAAATTTGCACTGTTGAGGGATTCTGAAGAAATTCTGAAGGCCTGATGGAGCTCAAACTCACACACTACTTCAGGCATGTGATATGTGAAACAGTTGTCACGCTTCATTTGCAAGCATCATGTGACATGTGAAACAGTTGTCACGCTTTGTTTGTAAGCATCAAGGAATACATTCAGACTGGATAAACTTTTGTCTCTATTTGTTTGTAGAATAATTAAGAGTGGAAAGTGATGTAAGCCCGTTTATTGGTCCAATGGCGGCCTCCAATAATACGCGTGAAGGTCTCTGCGCGTTACTGTCTTTCCTTTTACGCAACACAACAAGATTAAATGAAATACATTTTCTCTTATGTATTACCTCGTTATTTCATCTGACTCCATAAATGAAAAAGGTTTTAATGATATCTGAGCATCATTAAAAGTGACTGAATGTGTTATTATTCTTTTTAACTCTTTAATTATATTTTACCCATTCAGATTAGGAAACTATGTCGCTTTGAGGTCCTCGCATTTTTTTCTCTTTTACGCGGGTCTCATGATCACAAGCTAATCAGACTTTGATCATCAAACAGAGGTAATTGCTATATACCTAAGATCAGTCACATTCACGTTTACACAATCAAAGATACATCAGTATAGCCCCCATGGAATTGCATACACTTGAATTTAACTTAACATTTTCTTCAGTAGAGGTCACGGCCACTATTACAGATATAAGTTGACCAACATAACTTCTCTTATAATAGCTTTGGATTGGCCATGCCGTGGTTTCCCGCGTACACTTATCTGGAGAAACATTCATTTTCAATTAAAACAGAGGTAAGACACACCCGAATTTAGATTGGTCAAGCAGCATTTGCTGTTCTAAACAGAAATCCCCTTTTTGTCTTTGCAAACCAAATACACTTGAATTGATGCCAAATATTAGTCCAGACTTACTGGCACCCGCCTTACAGTGATTAAAAATGCATAGGTAAAAAAAGTGATTGAGAATGAAAGGATGAAAAATATTTATTTATTTGGCACATTAGGCCAGCAGAGAAGGCTTTGCTGATCCTGAGAATTTGCCACTGGTTACATGGTAGTCAGAACTTGTAACTCACATATTTATATAATATTTTTGGATAATATTTTTTGACATTATCAATAACTATTATTTTCATTGACTAAAATTATATGACATTTCTGTGAAATGGACTATGATTGGTGAATGTGAATATTATTGCTACTGGAAATGCTATAGTATTTTGGAAAAAGTTGCACTACTGTTACACTACTGAAAAATGTAGTTGAAAAACTACTTGTAGTTAGTTACTCCACTGATATATCTTGTGACTTGGTGTGGAAGCCTGCAAAAAAAATTAGGAATCATAATGTGAAAGTTTTAGCAGAAAGACTTACTGTCAGTAAGCTGCTCTGCCATTAGTCAAGAATCATCTGTTAGCTATGCTACAAGCAGGGTGCAGAAAACTAAGTTTTTCAATTCTAAATGGCAGGAAGAGAGAAAGTGTGAAGCAGATGTGTGAACTGGAGTGACAAGAGAGATCTGTCCTCTCAGATTTTAAAGCGCTCTTGGTCCACCGTGTGACCATTTTCAGAACCATATGCTCTGGATAGTAGCCAGCGCTTGTCACCACAGACCTCAAGAATGAGCCAATAGAGGTGAGTGTTAACAGTAGTCAGTGTGAGAAGATAATGCCAGCTGGAGAGCTTGACTCACTCTTCATTAGCGACTTTTAGCCTGTTTTTTTTCTTCTTCTTTTTCTTCTTGTCAAGTGTTAGGATCAAGGCTTTTAATACACCTGCAGTTGCAAATTTAAAAATTGCACTTCAAACAGCCTTTTCATTCTTCATGGTCATTACATGTTGGAGTGTTGCAGATTTGTTTCCCCATATGTCTTCATCCAAGCATTGGGCATTGGAATGCCTTTATCTAAGATATCAGAAAAATCAAGTTGGAATGTCCCACATCCAACTTTGAATGAAATGCAGGATTATATAGAGTGATCCTTTATATTACATCTAAATCTCAGATGATTGATTAAAAAAAAAATTGTCTCTGGAACTCATTGTCTATGAGCAAAGATGGCAGCAGAACATACTTCTATGGTTGCATATGCCAGCTGTGCAACTACCACTGAGGTGACTAGGAATGCTAATGAACAGCTCTCTCCAGGTATTGCAGACCTTCTTGCTTTAACCAAAAGTAGCCACTTGAGTAAAGCATGTGACCTAAACTTGAACTTGGACTAGAAACTTGCTAAAGAAGATGTCTTCTTTAAAGAATCTTTTGAACCAGTAATTCATTGACCTCACTTTATTGGCCCCTGTCCCCTTTACCTGTCGTGTTACTTATGTATGGTGTTTATGTATGTATGGTGTTATCCAGTATGGTGTTTCACACAACAGCAGATTAAAGACAGAACAAAAAAAACAAAAAAATTAAGAAGAACAACGAATGATAGAATTTCATTGCAAGTAATTCTGTGTAGTGACCTTATCACCTAACTGAGAGTACAAACATCTCAGTCATCGGTATAGTGAGAGGTGATAGCATGTCTTCCTAAATGGCCCCTCATTTGGACATGTGACACCTCCAGAGATGACAAAGAAAAACACAAGATAAGTTTGACAGAGTCACAGATGGCTACTGGTGGCTCAGATAACAAGCAGAGATAGAGATCTTTGGGTTCTTTGAATTGTCCTGTCTTTAAAGAAAGAAAAAACTACTGAATTACAATGTTAATCATATAACCTCAGTCTTCACATATTCATAGAATTCTTGAATTTGAGTAAATTAAACAGATTTGACTTGCTGTCCAAGATGGTTTATTGCACGTAGTTTCTTGCATGTTGCAACAGTTCAGAGGTGAAATCCACTGTGTGGTGCTAAAAGTGAGTTACATTTTATCCCAAAAATATTAGGTTTTTAACATAAATGCTCTTCTGAGTATTAAATCAGCCAAACGTACCTCACTACCTTTGCTCAAGCCAAAGCCCATGAACAACAAGCCAAATGCCCGGGATTCAATTCGGTCGGTGTGGTGGAGGAGATTCAGCGTCAACTGTTGAACATGACAGCGATGCTGACGAAGGTTGTTGCAGACTTGGAGGATCTTGCTGTAATACGTCGATCGATTATGGCCATGGAGACAAAATTCACTGTGATGGTTACAAGAATGTCAGATATCGAGAAACAGATCAATCATCTGGAGTCATCGGAGAGGGAATTAACTGCTAATTCGCTAGTGAGCATGGTGGATTTGCAATGCGCCTGAGAAAATCTGGAGGATTTGGAGAATTGTAATCGACAAAACATCGAAATTGTTGAAATTCCTGAACATGAGGAAGGCCGAGATATGTTAAAATTCCTAGATGAGCTGCTCGACATAACAGGCCATAAGCTGGAAATTGAGCGAGCTCACAGAGTCCCGGCTCGGAGATCCGCTGAGGGAGACAGGCTCCGATCAATTCTGGACAAATTTCTGAGATCATCCGATAAAGATCTTCCGATAAAGAGGAGCAAAGGAAAGCTTTTTTGGAAGAACCACAGCATTTTCTTGTTCCCAGACTATATGAATTCGACAAGAGAGAAACGTGATCGATTCAAGGAATGCAAGAATCTCTTACATCAATGGAAGGTCGCTTTTGCTCTGATGTTTCTGGCCAAACTTAGAATAGATGCTAAGGATGGGTGTAGAGAATCTACATGCGTACAGCAAGCATTGTCTTTCATAAAGACATTAGAGTGAGTAAGCCATTTGGTGATTTTCATGCAGCTGCCTAGTGGGCCTGACTCACTGAACATACACTTGACTGTCCGAGGAAGATGGGCGCCTTTTTCATTTCTTTTTATGCTGGTTTCACCTAGCTGCTGGAGTTTGTTTTGTGTAATATAATTTCTTCAGGACAGCTTGTGGATAAATCTGCAAATGACACTGGAGTGAATTTTTCTTTTTTTTGTGATGGATCTTGCTGGAGCTTGTTTTGTGGAGGAACACACCTTCGGGACATGTGAACGAATCTACACTTTTTTGTGTTTATTCCACTTATTAGCTGGAGTTTGATTTAAAGATTTTTTTTGCTGTGTAATTCTGACTCACAAAATTTGTATAGAAGCTATTTGCATAGATGGCAAAGATGCCACGGGTGCTCTCATAGGTGTACATGGACTGTTTAAGTTTAAAGGGATGGACAACGGTTGGTGCTGTCGTTTTTCTTTTTTCTGTTTGTTTGGTTCAGGGAGAGGTTCAGGGTTTGATTTTTGCACTAATGTTGGAATGTGGCTTTATAATCTTGCTTTTGACACACAATCTATTTTTTCTAATATGTCAAATGTTAATTTGAGTGGACTATTTCTCCCCAAGTGGAATGTGAATGAGTTGGGGCACCCCATAAAAAGAAGGAAGGTTATTTATTTTCTTAAACATAAAAAATATGATATAGTGTTTCTTCAAGAAACACATCTTTCCCCACAGGAAACTGAAAAATTTGGGAATTCCAGGCTACTAAATTATAAAACTGACATTATAGTAAATTAAGCCTTACAGTATTCCTGGTATGTCTATAATTCATAGGGTAAAATCTGTTGTAATGATAACTGCATACAGTTACACTAAAGTGTGTACTGAACTTGGAGCATTGTGCCTGTTGGCTGTTCTGCAATATTTACACTTCGTTACTGTAGCTACCTCAACTGTCCAATCACAGAGCGCTTGTAAGCAGCTCTTAATAGCCAATCCTGATGTAGGAGGTCTTGGAGAACTAGAGAAGAGAGGATACCGGCTGCAGTTTATGCAAGCTGCTGCTGTGCTCATGATGCTGTGCTCTGCGAGCTTCTGTCGTGCCGTGCACAACTTGCTTTAGTTTTTACACAGATTTAGCACTTATAACTTTCTTCTTCCCAAAAAAACGTTGTAATTGTGGTGAAAAATATTTGTTGCAAAGTTGAATACTTAATTTTTTATCTACTCAAGTTAAAGTACTATTGTTTATTTATATTTAAAAAAGTTGAAAAATGTGATACATTTACTCATGTAACGAGAGTAGTTGCAATTCGTTACTTTCCACATCTGCCCTGAACACATCGCAAAGGTTCTACCCTATTCCAACCAGTGTTTAGAACTCACACAGTGCTCAATAAAATGTGAAGCTACTTGCATTAAAAATATTGGGCTCTATTTTCATGAGTGTGCAATGCGCAGCACCTCACAAAACTACCGTGTGCTTTGTCTTGTCCAATTTTCATGAGAGTGCTTATTCTAAGTGCAATTTCCATGCCACACCAACAAAATTGTTCATTGTACTATGGAGGTTTTGTCTCAGCTAAATACTCTTTTGGTTGCAGAATTAAATGATATCACCTGACATTCATTTTAAGAACATTCACTTGACTAAATAGTTTGTTTTTGATTACTTTTTGTTGGCAAGTGAAGCTGACTACGACAGCATTGTACTTTACTGTTTTTATTTAGCATGAAAGGAGACCCGGGTTCAAATCTTGTTTTAATTTTCTTTAAAAATGTTCTCTTGTGTGTGTGAGCACAACTTCTACAGTGCAAGTGAACATCTGGTCAGAGCTTCCAAGCTGTGCTTGCTAGTGGGTGAGAGGTAGACCACTCAACTTAAACACAGACCATTTCTCTTTTATTATGCTAAATTATCTTAATGTAGTCCCATGACTGTGGCTATTAATCATACAGAAAATAGATTTTGACATTGTGATGTAAGCTCATCAGTGACAAAGATAACTGAGACAATAATTACATAAAGCCTGTCGCATGCATCATGTTCAGTTATGGCTACTTATACTCTCATACAATAATTTTCTGGATGGTTTTGTGGGCAAGTTGGAGTTCCTATCAAAGGCACGAACCTGCAGTGATACCATAAGGTAATGTGAAAAAGCATTTCCTCATGACATTTTAGAAAATATGATTCCCTTTGATATAGTTCCCTTTGTCACTTAAACACTGTATTAGTCCCTGACTTTAACTGCACCACAGTGAGATGTTTATATATAAAACCAGAGCCCTAATATGTTTTATAGATATATGTATATATACTTATCATTTACTTATCTAAATATTTATTTTAAGATAAAATTTATAACCACATTGTGACGAGGAGGAGGGCGGGGCCAGGCCGTGAGAGCGCAGGGCTGGCCTTCAATTGGGCTAATCAGCCGAGGAGAGGGATAAAGCAGAGCTGGATGCGACAGCTCGAAAGAAAGAGAGCCACACGCAGCTTCCGTGTGTGTTTATATTTATATATTTTTAAGCTTTCATTAAACATTATTTTGACTGTTCAACCAGTTCCTACCTCCTCCTTGCCCATTTTTTTGCTGTTTCGGAAGGAAGTTGGTCCTTTAAATCACCAAAGTGACATTCAACTGATCACAAAGCATAGTTAGGACATTACTGATGTAAAAACAGCACCATCACTATTTGAAAAAAGTCATTTTTGATAAAATCTAGACAGGCCACATTTCCAGCAGCCATCACTCCAACAACTTATTCTTGAGTAATCATGATAAATTGCTAATTTGGTACCAGAAATTCACTGCTATTTGGTTTGTTATATTAACCTTAATATTGTCTTTGAGTTTGTTTTTGAGTTGCCACAGTATGACACACAGACTGGGATGTCTTAAGGTCAGTATCAAGTAAAAAATGGCAACATAAAAAAAGAAACAGTTTTCTCTAGAAACTTGTCAGTAAATCATTGTTCCCTCTCTGTTGCTCACTTCGACGTTGTGCCGAAGAAGCGACACTAGGGGTCTCTCTTGAGCGCCGAATATGCCTCTGATCTATGGAAAAAGGCCAATGAGAAGTTAGCAGACAGTTTTTGCATATCCCGCCCCCAGACATACGGGTATAAAAGCGGGGAAATACGTCAAGTTCATTCAGAAATTTTCTTCGGAGCCGATAGTTGTACTGCAGCGAGATGCGAGTCACACACCCGTTCCTCTGACGCTCTCTGCTGTGGGATGTACGGCGCATTACAGCGGCTTTCTCCTTCCCTGCACAGCAGTGCAGCTTGCCCCTGGGAGCTTCGACAGTGCAAGAGCAAAAAAGAGTATTAAAAGAATGATATTTCTTGTAAAAGAGTATTTTCCTCTATTAGAGCAATACACAGCGGTGTTGAACATCCTTTTCAGAACACGTCTTTATAAAGATGCCATTCCACCCCTGTGTAGTTCCTGGATGCGGTAGAGTGCTCTCCGCTTTATACAGCCACAGGCGTTGTCTCATGTGTCTGGGCAGTGATCACACAGAGGCAGCATTTGTGGATGGTTCATGCTCTCACTGCAAGGGCATGACCGCGGTAACGTTGCGGTCGCGGCTTGCTTTCAATAGAAAGCATGCCACTCCAGCCGCCCCTGCATTGCTCCTTCTTCCCTCAGAATTGAGGACGATGCGGCTGGCGATGGAGGAGATCTGGGGATGGCAGCGGGTGCAGCTCCGCTGGGTATGCCCCCTCGGTCCACCCACCCCCCAGCACGCTCATTGACTCCCGTCCGTGCTCGAGGCAACAGCGGCTCGCCTCACAGCCAGCCTGCTTATCCTCTAGAGCTCGAAGTGGATGAGCGTGCCGCTGCATTGGAGAGCGCGGCGTCTAACAAGGCGCCTTTGGGCCAGCACGCCCAGGCTGAGGCTAACGCCCAGATGGCCGACATGCTTTCCCGGGCTGCCGCCAGCGTGGGCTTGAACTGGAACCCTCCGTCCTCCCCACAGCCATTGTGGTTGGATGACTGGTTCCTGGGGTCTGAGCGCCACACACAGCCTCGCCTCCCCCCGGTCCTGTTTTTCCCGGAGGTGCATGATGAGCTGACATCATCGTAGAGAGCACCCCTCTCCACCCGTCACAAAGCCACTCGCTCATCTGCTCTTGCTACCCTCGAAGGCAGAGCAGCCTACGGGTACACAGCGATTCCCCAGGTGTATAGGGCTGTTGCGCTCCACCTGTGTCCCGGAAACCCTACCAACTGGCGGGGTCGTCCTGTGCTTCCCTCCAAGGCCTGTAGGACAACATCGTTGCTGACCGCGAAAGCCTACAGAGCTGCCGGACATGCCGTTTCCGCCCTGCACACCATGGCCATCCTGCAAGTCCACCAGGCCAAGGCGCTCAAAGATCTGCATGGGGGTAGCCCTGATCACAATGTGCTGCAGGAACTGCACTCAGCGACTGACCTCGCCCTTAGAGCCACGAAGGTCACAGCGCAGTCACTCGGGCAGGCGATGGCCACGCTCGTGGTCCAGGAGCATCATCTGTGGCTGAACTTGGTCGAGATGCGTGAAACCGACATGACTCGATTTCTCAACTCTCCTGTCTCCCAGTTTGGGTTCTTCGACGACACCGTCGAGGACTTCGCCCGGCAGTTCTCTGCGGTGAAGAAACAGACGGAGGCCATATCTCACATCCTGCCCTGCCGCAAGCCTGCCACCATGGCCATGCCCCGTCTGCCCGCAGAGGGTGTCCTCCTGCGGCTAAAAAGCACCCTGCTCCGCATCAGCCTGGGCCCAGCTCTCAGTCCCAGCATCAAGTACCCCGCAGGAAGCAGACGCCCCCCATCTCACGGACCCACTCGAGGACCCGGAAGGCTCCCAGGCTCTCGTGAGACGCTCGACCCAGAGCCCGAGATGTTAGCTCCGAAGCTGGTATGCCCACTCCGTCCCCCGGTGGAGGGCCAGAAGGAGAATCTTTTGTTGGATTTATTTAATTTGCCACCCCCCCCCCCCCCCCACATGGGGCTGCGGTACCCAGATTCTCAATAATAGAGCTATTTCCTTGGTCTCTGGGTCACCTGGCCCGCAAATGCCGTTCTCACAGCACCCTGCCGCCAGACCTCTACAGTCCTGGCATGCTGGACGCGGACCCTCCACCTTCAGCCCCACGACTGTTCCCCGGCCGGCCGGTTCCAAGGAGTCTAGAGGATGCCTACACTGGACCTCTTCCTCAGTCGCTAACCCGCCCCCTGCTGGGTGTGCGCAGCAAGGTAAGTGCTTTGAGTCTTTTCTCAGCGCTAAAGCCTCGGGACGCGTCTTCACCTCTTGACGCCGTATTACCTGATCCACCCTGCTGCGAAGCCCTGCCGGGTACGTCAAAAATAACTGTCACCTTGGTGCCCCTAGCACGGAGCTTGGATGCGTGGCTTCCTCTTCCCAACCTGTCACACTGGCTGGCCCGGACCATTCGACTCAGTTATGCAATTCAGTTTGCCAGGACCCGCCCCCCTTCATAGGCATCCGCTTTAACCGCAGTATACGCCGAACATGCCAAATCCCTGCACGCGAGCTCGTTACCCTTTTACTCAAAGACGTGATAGAGCCTGTACCTCCAACTGAAATGAAGAAGGGTTTCTACAGCCCTTACTTCAATTGTACCCAAGAAAGGTTGCGGCTTACGACCGATCTTGGACCTGCGAGTTTTCAATCGGGCTTTGCTCAAACTCCCGTTCAAAATGCTCACGCAAAAACATATATTAACTTGCGTCCGGCATCTAGATTGGTTCGCAGCGGTAGACCTGAAGGACGCGTACTTCCACGTCTCAACGTGGAACAAAGTCCTCCCCTTCGGCATGTATCTGTCCCCTCACGTCTTCACGAAAGTCGCAGAGGCAGATCTTGTCCTGCTCCGAGAAGCCGGCATTCGCATACTCAATTACCTCGATGAATAGCTTATTCTGGCCCACTCAACAGAGTTACTATGCGCTCACAGAGACCAGGTGCTCAGGCACCTCAGCCACTTGGGGCTTCAGGTCAAATGGAAAAAGAGCAAGCTCACCCCGGTTCAGAGCATCTCTTTTCTCAACATGTCAGCACGCCTCACCAATGAGCATGCACAGTCGGTGCTGACATGCCTCACCTCTTTCAGGCCAGGCACAACGGTCCCTTTAAAACTCTTCCAGAGGCTCCTGGGGCATATGGCATCCTCCGCGGCGGTCGAACCGCTGGGGATGATGCATATGAGACTGCTTCAGCACTGGCTTCAGACTTGAGTTCCGAGATGAGCATGGCGCCGTGGCATGCACCGTGTGACGATCACCCCCGCCTGCCGCCAAACATTAAAACCCTGGACAGACCTCTGCTTTCTACGGGCAGAAGTACCTTTGCAGCCGGTGTCCCAATGAGTCTTGGTCAAGACCGACGCCTCCAGATTGGGTTGGGGCGCCATGTGCAACGGGCACGCAGCTGTGGGCCATTGGAGAGGGGCCCGCTGCGCTGGCATATCAATTGCCTAGAGTTGTTGGCTGTTTTCCTTGCCCTGCGGAAGTTTCTCCCATTAGTTTGGGACAAACATGTCGTAGACAGGTCAGACAGCACCAACGTGGTAGCGTACATAAATCGCCGCATACGCTATAAAAGGCGTATGCTAATAAAAGGCGGCATACGCTCCCACCACGTCACGACTCGCCAGTCGTCTCCTCCTTTGGACTTGACTCAAGTCGCTGTGTGCCACTCACATCCCCGGCAAACTCAATGTGATAGCAGACGCACTGCCACGACAATGCTTGCCCAGCGGAGAGTGGAGTCTTCAACCCCAGTCGGTCCAGCTGATTTGGGAACGGTTTGGCAAGGCCCAGGTAGACCTGTTTGCCTCCCGAGACACCTCCCTCTGCACGCTCTGGCATCCACACCCAGACCTTTGGAGCCTCCACGTCTGGCCCCTGGAAGGGACGCAGAAGATCAGCTGGTCTACCACCTATGGTCATAGACACAATCAGCCAAGCCAGAGCCCCTTCTACCAGGCATCTTTATGCCCTGAAGTGGCACCTCTTTGCAAATTGGTTTTCTTCCCGGGCTGAAGACCCACAGAGGTTCGCAGTTAGGTCAGTGATCTTATTTCTGCAAGAGAGGCTGGAAGGGAGGCTGTCCCCTTCCACCCTAAAGGTGTATGTCGCTGCCATCGTGGCCCACCATGACGCAGTAGACGGCAAGTCTTTGGGTAAGCACGACTTAATTATCAGGTTCCTAAGAGACGCCCGGAGGTTGAATCCCTCCCGGCCAAGCCTGTTCCCCTCCCGGGATCTCTCAGTGGTCCTCGCGGGCCTCCAGAGACCTCCCTTCGAGCCGCTAGAATCAGTCGGACTCAGGGCCCTCTCTCTAAAGACGGTCCTGCTGATCACGCTTGCCTCCATCAAGAGGGTCGGGGACCTACAAGCGTTATCTGTTAGCGACACTTGCCTGGAGTTTGGTCCGGCAGACACATATGTGATCCTAAGACCGCGACCATGCTACGTGCCCGAGGTTCCTACCATGCCCTTTAGAGTCCAGATAGTGAACCTGCAAGCACTGCCCAGGGAGGAGGCAGACCCAGCCCCTTCGTTGCTGTGTCTGGTACTTGCATTGCGTACCTAGTTGGACCACACACAGAGCTTTAGATGTTATGAGCAGCTCTTTGTCTGCTTTGGCGGACAGCGGAAAGGGAACGCTGTCTCCAAACAGAGGCTTTCCCTCTGGGTCGTGGATGCCATTTCATTGGCCTATCACACCTAGGCTAACCTAACCCTAACCCCCCCTTCCGGGTCCGAGCACACTACACTCAACAAGGAGTGTTGCGTCCTTGTGGGCACTGGACAGGGTTTTTTTTGGTCATTGTCAATGTGAGATTTTCTGTGTTGGGGTGATGGTCATTTTCAGGAGGATTCTGTAACTATGGGCTCTTATGACCTCAGTTTCTAAGTGTACATTTTTATATCAGTGCCAAAATATATCAGTTCCTACTGCTCCATGTAAACATCCGTGGTAAGTGTAAATGCCTTTTGCTCTGCCTTTCGCGTGTGTGCTTGACTACTGGAGAGCATCTCTGCACGTGCACACTGCACAGCAACTTTGAGTTTGCAAAATAGCAAAGGTAGATATTAATAAAGCATGAACGTGTTTTTTTTATTGAGCATTATATATGATTGGGCCTGTGGAATATTGTTAATGTTTTTCACTGTAATAATTACTAGAAACTGGTTTCCAAACTTCTCTTTTAATTGACAGATTCGTCCAAATCAGACAAGCGTCCTTAAAGTGATAGTTCAGCCATAAATTAAGATCCTGTCCGCGCATTATTTCCCCTACCCTAATTTTTTTTTCAGACAAACTAGTGTGACTTTCTGTATTTTGTCGAACCCAAAAGATGTTAGATAGAATGTAGGGACTGACCGTCTTAATCACCATTCCCTTTTAAAATATGGAGGAAAAAACATTCAGTGAAAGTAAATAGTGAATGAGGATACCATTCTTTCTGACATATATATATATATATATATATATAAATTAATTGTGTTGCATTGAAGAAAGTCAAACAGGTCAAGTAAAGTCAAGTGGTTTTTATTGTCGTTTCAACCATATACAGTTAGTACAGCACACAGTGAAACGAGACAACATTCCTCCAGGACCATGGTGCTAAATAAAACAACATAGAACAAACACAGAACCACATGAGACTACACAGACTTAATAAAATACCTATATAAAGTGCAAACTTGTGCAAAATGTACGGGACAGTACAATAAATTACTAACAATGAACAGGACAATAGGCACAGTGAGAGACAGTGCAGCGCCGACCAGTACACAGTAGCGCAAAAAGATGACAGTTTCTAAAAATGCCAAATGTAAACATAACATACTATGAGATAGTGTTCTATGGACATAGCAGTTATTGATGTAGCAGACAGTTATGAAGTGACAGTAATTAAAGTGCAACACAGGACATGTGTGTGTGTCAAACCAATCTCTGAGTATTGAGGAGTATGGCCGTGAGGGCCCGAATGCTTCGGTACCTCTTGCTAGACGGCAGGAGGGTGAAGAGTTTGTGTGAGGGGTGTGTGGGGTCGTCCACAATGCTGGTGGCTTTGCGGATGCAGTGTTTTTTGTAAATGTCTTTGATGGAGGGAAGAGAGACCCTGATGATCTTCTCAGCTGTCCTCACTATCCTCTGCAGGGCTTTGCGATCCGAAATGGTGCAAGTCCCAAACCAGGCAGTGATGCAGCTGCTAATGATGCTCTCAATAGTCCCTCTATAGAATGTAGTGAGGATGGGGGGGTGGGAGATGTGCTTTCCTCAGACTTTGAAGAAAGTAGAGACGCTGCTGGGCTTTCTTGGTAATAGAGCTGGTGTTGAGGGACCAGGTGAGGTTCTCCGCCAGGTGAACACCAAGGAATTTGGTGCTCTTGACGATCTCCACACAGGAGCCATCAATGTTCAGCAGAGAGCATTCACCTTGTGCTCTCCTAAAGTCAACAACCATCTCTTTTGTTTTGTTGACATTCAGAGACAGGTTGTTGTCTCTGCACCAGTCTGCTAGCCGCTGCACCTCCTCTCTGTACGCTGACTCGTCGTTCTTGCTGATGAGACCCACCATGGTCGTGTCATCGGCAAACTTGATGATGTGAATCGAGCTGTGCATTGCTGCACAGTCGTGAGTCAGCAGAGTGAACAGCAGTGGACTGAGCACACAGCCCTGGGGGGGCCTCAGTGCTCAGTGTGGTGGTGGTGGAGATGCTGTTCCCAATCCGGTGGTCTCCGGATTGACTGAGGTCTCCCAGTCAGGAAGTCCAGGAGGGAGAGGGAGGTGTCCAGGCCCAGCAGGTTCAGTTTTCCAATCAGGTGCTGGGGAATGATTGTGTTGAATGCTGAGCTGAAGTTTATGAACAGCATTCGAACGTATGAGTCCTTTTTATCTAGGTGGGTGAGGGCCAGATGGAGGGTGGTGGCAATGGCGTCATCTGTTGAACGGTTTGGACGATACGTGAACTGCAGTGGGTCTAGTGAGGGGGGCAGCTGGGTCTTAATGTGCCTCATGACAAGCCTCGCGAAGCGCTTCATGATGATTGGTGTGAGTGCGACAGGACGGTAGTCATTGAGGCAGGCCACTGAAGACTTCTTTGGCATGGAGACGATGGTGCTGGCCTTGAAGCACGTTGGAATGATGGCACTGCTCAGAGAGATGTTAAAGATGTCGATAAGAACATCTGCCAGCTGGTCTGCACATCCTCTGAGTACACTGCCAGGAATGTTGTCTGGTCCAGCAGCCTTCCGTGGGTTGACTCTATGTAGAGTTTTCCTCACATCCGCCATGGTAAGACAGAGCACCTGGTCGTTGGGAGGAGGGGTGGTCTTCCTCGCCACCACGTCGTTCTGCATTTCAAACCGAGCGTAGTAGTCATTCAGCACATCTGGAAGGGAAGCATCTTTGTCACAGGCAACTGATGTTGTCCTGTAGTTGGTGATGGCCTGGATGCCCTGCCACATGCGCCGCGTGTCACTGCTGTCCTTCTGTGCCTACTGCTGACTGTGGATTCTCTGGGTGTGTGCCTCTCTGATGGCCCGGGACAGTTTGGCCCTCGCTGTTCTTAGGGCTGCCTTTTTGCCTGCTCTGAAGGCGGAGTCTTGGGTCTTCAGCAGTGCAAGTCATCCACGGCTTCTGGTTGGAGCGTGTGGTGATGGTCTTGGAGAAAGTTACATCATCAATGGACTAGCTGATGTAGCTGGTCACTGATGCTGTGTATTCCTCCAAGTTGGTAGAATCGCCATATGTTGCAGCCCCCTGAACATGAGCCAGTCAGTACACTCAAAACAGTTCTGAAGAGCAGAGATGGCTCCTGCTGTCCAGGTGTTGACCTGCTTCTGAAGCGGTTTTGTGCATCTGACAAGCGGTCTGTATGCTGGAATTAGCATGACACAGATGTGGTCTGAGTAGCTGAGGTAGGGGCGGGGCTCCGCCCGGTACGCGTCTGGGTTGTTTGTGTAAACAAGATCAAGTACGTTCGCCCCTCTCATTGCAAAGTCCACATACTGATGGAATTTAAGGAGCACTGTGTTGAGATTCGCATGGTTGAAATCTCCGGCAACAATAAACTGTCTGTCGGGGTGAGCGTTCTGCAGTTCGTCATAGCCCCATACAGTTCACAGAGCACTTCCTTAGCATTAGCGCTGGGGGGAATGTAAACTCCGGTTATGACAGTGGTGAATTCCCGTGGTATAAAAAGGTCTGCATTTAACAGTCACAAGCTCCACCAGCGATGAGCAGTAGCTAGAGACTAGCTTAGAGTTCTTGCACCATTCCGTGTTGATGTAAACACACAAGCCACCACCGCGAGTCTTACCGCAGAGAGCTGCATTTCTCTAAACTCTTGCTGCGTAGCCTGCTGGAGTCGGATGTAGTCCAGTTTATTGTCCAGGGAGCAAACATTTGAGAGCAGGATAGACGGGAGAGCCGGCCGGCTAGGGTTTGTTTTTAGCCTAGCATGGATCCCCACCCTCTTGCTGCACTTCTGCTTTCTCGCACACCGCTTACATCGTCCTCTCCACGGCCACCGGCATCAGGCGACGCCGAGGACTGGAGGCCTGGTCTCCGCAGCAAGCAGAGTATGCGTAGCGCCTCCTGTAGGTCATCATGCAACTTGGTTGTTGAATGAATCCTATATCTGAGCAGTGTCTGGCGTTGGTAGACACGAACACCGGTTGCTCCGATGTCCATGTGCCGCAAAAGTCGGGTTTTTTTAACAAAAATAGTACCATTTTGGATCCGGAGTGGCCGCTGCGTGCTACCGCGCCGCCATCTTAGATGATGGAGGTTTGGAACAACATGAGGGTGAATGAATAGAATTTCCAATACTACTACTACTAATAATAATTATTATTATTATGATCATTAGTATTATTATTATTCTGTAATACATGTTAAATGTATATTATGTAATGTAATATTGGGGAGTAAACGTCCATTATGTTACATATGAAAGTAACTAGTAACTACTTACTTTTACTTCTACTTGAGTAAAAAAAAAAAAGTTTTTGGCTACTCTAACCACCTCTGTAAGGAGGGTTAGATATTTTGAATTGTAGGCTAATAGTGATGCTAGGCCTAGCTAGCACCACTAATTAGATCTATAACATTCTGCTCCCTAAAGTGGGATATTTGTGCTGTTGATTAAATCTGAATTCTGCACATACAGTAAGGACATCATTTCTGTGAATTAACTATTTAAGAAGCTGCTCAGAATCCGAATGTTACTTCTACTACAATACTAATGAAGTGAAATAGAACCTCTCCTTGCTCTAGGATCACACTGCTGTGAACTTGACCTTTGCCCAGACTGACAGCTCTTTAAACACTTTCTCTGGGTTAATGGCACTCCAGGTGTAAATAGACTCCAGCTTTCACCCCATGACCTTTTGAAATGTGTGATCATTTGTCTGGCTTACTGTAATGTCTCTTCTTTTTAGTGCAATCAATTAGTCTTCTTTTAGTCCAAAATAAGTTATTGTCCTTTATAACTGTCCATCAGTTGATTTACTGATTCCAAAGTAATTTACACCACATTAGTTTCAGGACACTGCAGCTTTGGTGAATTTTCTTGAAAATACAATGGTCGAATTACAATTAAAAGTAGGCTAAAAAAATATTATCTCTACATTATATGCTCCTAAATGACTTTCTGAACATAAGGATCATCTTTTTTAAAGTGATTTTACAACCAGCACTTACTTGAGATTGCTTTCAAGAATGACAAAACAAATAAAAGTTAACAGAAAATAATGTATTTCAACCTAAAAGAGTTTCTCATTAAAATGGGCCACAGGAAAGAAACAAAATTCAGACTCATAGGGGCTAATTAAATAATTCTACTTTTGTATATCAGTCCCTTGCTTATTGTTATGCGCTCACATGAACCTCTTTTTGAAATGCTCCTGAAATTATCATTAAAACAGCAAGACTCCACTGTTTTGTTCTTTTTATGGTGTATCTTTGTGATTTCCCCACTCCTGCTGGAATCTCTACTCATCTCCAGAGAACCTCCCCTGCTCCACTTACCAGGAAACTTTTTCTAGAAAGATCCACACATAGTCAGTTATTATGAAAACTGTGGAAATAGCTTTGAGGCATCTTGGAGAGCAGGCAGGGAGGGATGAGTTTCCATTCGCTGTGCTGGCTCTCATGTAGCCCTGTAGGCAGAAATGTCCTAGCGAGGAATGGCTTTGGGTGAAGTAGGTATGAATCGTCCTCTGCAAAACTTCTCCAAACACAGCAGAATGTCACCTTTGGAATGAAGCAAAAAACAAAACAAAAAAAAAGTATTGTGATCTTATGCGAGGCATCTGATGAAGATCTAACATCGATCTTTGTTCTTTTAAAATCAATGGTAGAGGTAAAGTATGTGCCACAGACACCCAGATGCATGGTGTCCTTTTTTCTAATATTGAACAGCACCTATAATAAAATGTAATATATATTCACACATTACTGTATATTAATTATTTGTTAATAACGTCATTGACACACTGATTAAAGAATAGGGAAACCATGCTTTCTGTGAGCTCTTGCATCACTGATGTAAATTAATGTGACAAAAAGCTCAATTGTGTGATCAATAGGTTGCCTGCAGTCTTGCTCTGTTCGGTCAATCAAGACAATCTCTTGCTGATATTGTTTAACATGGTGGCAACAAGAAACAGCAGGTCAGGCGACAACAAGGCTTAATAATCACTGGCCTCCTGTATGTGTGCTCCTCTGGAACTTCACGCAGGAGGATAACAGCCCCTGGCGAAAATCCTGCATGTATCACCAAGCAGGAAAATTAGACACTTCAAATATACAGCTGTGCAAACAAAGAAATCATGATGCTGTCCAGTCTGTTGATGCAGACATTTCTTTAGCAGTTTGGTTGCACCACATTTTGATCTATTTTTCACGATAGAAATCTGTGATTTTTTAAAAAAAAGTTAAAAAAAATTCTATCATCGGAGCAATTTAAGCTTGTGTAAAAATGTGTTAGTCACACACAGGGGGCAATAAGCACAACTCCAGCTCTACAGGCACTGTGCAGCTGTACAGACAACAAAACACAGAAGACAGATCAAGATGAGGATGTGTTCTTGCTTTCAAACACAGCTGGACGGAGCGCATCTCTGAATGCAAGAGATGTGTTTTTTCAAAGTTTTAAACTACGTTTAACTTGATAAAGCATCCTAAAAATGGTCTTTAGGACACAACTAAGGTTGCCACTTTTGGAGCTGTGGCACAATGTGTGGAATTTTTAGATGGTCCCTTACCCGCAACATTTAAAACAAATATCAAGGCTAAATTAATGATCTTAACAATTTCGCTGTGACACCATCTGATCAGCTTGAAATTTGGGACAAATCACGTCTCATATTGATTCGATACTGGATGCGACTTCATCTTAAAAAAGGGGTCGATACAGTATTTTACAGGATGGGTGGCAACCCTGTACACAACACATCCAAAGTGAGATGCTCCTGTCTGATGAATGTACATAGATGCAGGCTTCGAAAAGCTGCTTTAGTCCTACTAAGTCTATCTCGAACAGACTGGATGTGGACTGTAGGCCAATTATAGGCTTGTTTAATTAAATGAAAATATACAATGTTGCATTCTAAAGCAACTTTTTGTATTGACTTGTCAATGCTTTACTTGTCTGTCACAATTATTTAATGTATAGTTTAATTATCTAAGATATTGTATTTATTATAAATTAAATTCATAATTATTTATATAGAATTATTCATAATTAATTACGATTACGATGAAGTAATTAATTTAATTAAGTGGCATAGAATATAGTTGAAAAACGTCTAGGTTACGTATGTAACCTCCGTTCCCTGATGGAGGGAACGAGACGTTGTGTCGAAGAAGCAACACTAGGGGTCTCTCTTGAGCGCCGAAAGATGCCTCTGATCTATGAAAAAAGGCCAATGAGAGTTGGCGAACAGTATTTGCATACCCCGCCTCCGGATACGGATATAAAGGCGATGGAAATACGCTCGTTCATTCAGGATTTTTCTGAGGAGCCGGGAGTGTTCCGGGCACCTCAGCGGCTCGGCTCAACGACGTGGCCGGGAAGACATGACGTCTCGTTCCCTCCATCAAGGAACGGAGGTTACATACGTAACCTAGACATTCCCCGTCTAGGGGTCCACTTCAAAACTCGCCATGCGCTGAGCCGTGTACGTGTACTGCTTACACAGAAGCGGGCAGGTATTTCTACGTGCACAAGCGACCAACTGTGTTCAGGCTGCACATACTCTTCCCCAATGCCCCAAAAAAGTCGTCAGAATCCTTTTGGTTACCCTAGGGGGGAACAAGGTGACGCTCCCAACTAGGGAACGGGCCAAGCCTGGCTGGGCCTCTTTTCTCTCTATGTTTTCTCGGCATAGAGCAAGAGCAGCCGGGGCCCTTACCGCATCGAGGGAAGGGGGTCTTATCCCGAATTCCTATTCTTTTAGGGGGAAAAGACCCTGCGGAGGCCACACCCGCCCGAAAGGGGAGGTAGAGGTGGCAAAATACATCACATGGCCTCTTGGGTCACATGTGGGAAGAATGGCGTGGTGGTAGATCCAACCTCGAGGAGGGGGGAGTTGCTACAACACGGCGACCGGAGGGCAGCAAAGGACTGCCTAAGGGAGACGCGGGTCAGCTCGTAAGGTGACCGTACCACGGAAGTACACACAGGAGAAGTCCTGTAGGAGGCCTGATCTGTGGAACACCTATTCCAGTAGGGGTAGCCTGGGGTACCCGTAGTGGACTGGGCCAGCAAGTTCCTCCGCTGAACTGCTGTGCTGGCCCAAAGGGCTAGTGAGGAATCAACCAGGGACCTAGGTCTTCTGGGAAAGAAGCACACTGTTTTGCCTCGGCAGAGGGAAACGGCGCTGGAACAAGGGATTCACCCGGTCAGACCGTCGACGTGTACCGAGTTCTACGGGCTCGGACCTGAGAAAACACGGGACGAGACTGACTCAACCCTGAGATTGTAATATCTTGTAAAGGTGTTAGGTGCTGCCCAGCCCACAGCTCTGCAAATGAATGCTAGGGAGGTGCCCCTAGCCAGTGCCCATGAGGATGCCACGCTTCTAGTAGAGTGGGCTTGAACCCGCAGAGGGGGTGGCACGGCCTGGGTGTGATAGGCCAGCAGAGTGGCGTCCACCACCCAGTGGGACAACCTTTGTTTGTAGACAGCGTTCCCTTTCTGCTGTCCTCCAAAGCAGACAAAGAGCTGTTCAGAGCGCCTGAAACTCTGGGTGCGTTCCAGGTAGGCACGCAAGGCACGTACTGGACACAGCAGTGAGGGGGCTGGGTCTGCCTCCTCCCGGGGCAGCGCTTGTAGGTTCACTACCTGATCCTGAAGGGCGTGGTAGGAACCTTGGGCACATAGCCCGGTCGAGGTCTTAGGATCACAGAGTATCTGCCGGACCGAGCTCCAGGAAAGTGTCATTAGTAGAGAACGCTTGCAGGTCCCCGACCCTCTTGATGGAAGCGAGCGCGATCAGCAGAGCCGTCTTTTTAAGGAGAGGGCCCTGAGCCAACTGATTCTAGCGGCTCGGGGGGGGGGGATCTCTGAAGACCGGCGAGGACCACCGAGAGATCCCAGGAGGGGAACAGGTTTGGCCGGGAGGGGTTTAACCTCCGGGCACCTCTTAGGAACCTGACGATTAAGTCGTGCTTATCCAGAGACTTGCCGTCTACTGGGTCGTGGTGAGCTGCGACAGTGGCAACATACACCTTCAAGGTGGACGGGGACAGCCTCACCTCCAACCTCTCCTGCAGGAACAGGAGCACCGACCTAACTGCGCACCTCTGTGGGTCTTCTGCCCAGGAAGAACACCAATTCGCGAACAGACGCCATTTCAGGGTGTAGAGTTGCCTGGTAGAAGGGGCTCTGGCTTGGTTGATCGTGGCTACGACCGTGGTGGTAGACCAGCTAGGTTCCAAAGGTCTGGATGCGGATGCCAGAGCGTGCTCCGTCCCTGAGAAAGAAGGTCCTTCCTCAGGGGAATTCGCCAGGGAAGGGCTGTCGCGAGGAGCACAAGGTCCAAGAACCAGGCCCGGGTGGGCCTGTAAGGAGCCACGGGAGTGACTTGCTCCTCGTCCTCCCTGACCTTGCACAGCACCTGTGCAAGAAGGCTCACTGGGGGAATGCGTACTTGCGCAGCCCCACCGGCCAGCTGTGTGCCAGTGCATCTGCCCCGAAGGGAGCCTCTGAGCGGGCGTACCAGAGCGGGCAGTGGGAGGTCTCTTGGGAGGCAGAGGTGTCTACCTGGGCCTTGCCGAACCGTTCCCAAATCAGCTGAACCGAGTGGGGGTGAAGCCTCCACTCTCCACCAGACAAGCGTTGTTGTGACAGCGCGTCCGCTATCACATTGAAGTTGCCGGGGATGTGAGTGGCACGCAGCGACTTGAGTCAGTGCTGGCTCCAAAGGAGGAGACGACGGGCGAGTTGTGACATGTGGCGGAAGCGTACACCGCCTCGGCGATTTATGTACACGATCGCAGTGGTGCTGTCCAACCTGACTAGGATATGTTCGTGCCGAATTAACGGGAGAAACTTCCGCAGGGGCAAAAGGACGGTCAGCAACTCGAGGCAGTTGATGTGCCAACGCAGCTGGGCCCCTTTCCAACGGCCTGAGGCTGCGTGCCCGTTGAAAATGGCACCCCAACCCGATCTGGAGGCGTCGGTCGTGACCAGGACGCATCTGGACACCTGCTGTAGGGGTACTCCTGCCCATAAGAAACAGAGGTCTGTCCAGGGGTTGAATGCTTGGCGGCAGGCGGGGGTGATTGTTACCCGGTGCGTGCCGTGGCGCCATGCTCGTCTCGGGACTCAGGTCTGAAGCCAGTGTTGGAGCGGTCTCATCTGCATCAACCCCAGCGGCTGGGCATGCCCGTAGGTGCGGCGTGCCGACATTGAGACCGAGTCTAACTCCATACCGAGAAAAGAGATGCTCTGGACTGGAGTAAGCTTGCTCTTTTCCCGGTTGACCTGAAGCCCCAATGGCTGAGGTGCCTGAGCACCTGGTCTCTGTGGGTGCATAGTCACTCGCGAGTGGACCAGAACAAGCCAGTCGTCGAGGTAATTGAGTATGCGGATCAAGAGCTGCCTCTGTGACTTTCGTGAAGACGTGAGGGGACAGAGACATACTGAAGGGGAGGACTTTGTACTGACACGCCTGGCCATGGAACGCAAACTGCAGGAAGGGGCGGTGTCGAGGCAGGATTGAAACGTGGAAGTACGCGTCCTTCAGGTCTACCGCTGCGAACCAATCTAGATGCCGGACGCAGGTTAAGCGTGAGCATTTTGAACGGGAGTTTATGCAACTCTTGGTTGAAAACTCGCAAGTCCAAGATTGGTCGTAAGCTGCCGCCTTTCTTGAGTACGATGAGGAAACCCTCCTTCATCTCGGTTGGAGGGACAGGCCCTATCGCGTCTTTGGCCAGAAGAGTCGCGATTTCCACGCGCAGGGACTGGGTATGTTCGCCGTATACTGCGGAAAAGCGGACGCCCATGAAGGGGGACAGGGGCCTGCAAACTGAATTGTGTAACCGAGTCGGATGGTCCGGGCCAGCCAGCGAGACGGGTTGGGAAGTGAAAGCCACGCGTCCAACCTCTGCGCTAGGGGCACCAAGGGGACGATTAATTTGATGTACCCGGCAGGGCTTCACAGCGGGGCGGAGCAGGTAGGGCAGCGTTGGGCGGCGACAGGGCGACACGCAGCTGGGGTGCTGAGAAAAGACTCAAACCACTTACCTTGCTCTGCACACCCGGCAGGGGACGGGTTAGCGACTGAGGAGGAGGTCCAGGTAGGCGTCCTCTAGACTCGTCGGAACCGGCCGGCCAGGGGGGCAGTCGTGGAGCTGGAGACGGGTGGTCCGTGTCCAGGAAACCGGGACTGCTGAGATCTGGTGGCAGAGTGCCGTGAGAACGGCATTTGCGGGCCAGGGGACCCAGAGACAAAAGGAAATATCTCGTTACAGAGAATATGAGAATGTGAAAACTAATTCAACAAAAAATTCTCCTCCCAGCCCTCCATCGGGGACGGAGCGGTCTTACCACCTCCGGAGCTAACATCTTGGTCCCTGGGTTGAGCGTCTACGGACAGCCTGGGAGCCTTCCGGGTCCTCGAGGGGGTCTGTGAGATGGGGGCGTCTGCTCCCTGCGGAGTGCTCGAAGCTGGGGCTGAGAGCTGGGCCCGGGTTGAGGCGGAGCAGGGTGTTTCATAGCCGCAGGAGGACGCCCTCGGCGAGCAGATGGGGCATGGCCCATGGCGGCAGGCTTGCGGCGGGGCAGGATGTGCAGTGGCCTCCGTCTGCTTCACCGCTGAGGACTGCTGGGC
The DNA here is from genome assembly GCA_032164185.1 of Moxostoma hubbsi. Taxonomy (NCBI): domain Eukaryota; kingdom Metazoa; phylum Chordata; class Actinopteri; order Cypriniformes; family Catostomidae; genus Moxostoma; species Moxostoma hubbsi. The sequence goes on along the minus strand of JAVLUX010000022.1, from coordinate 34,917,843 downwards.
AGAGTCGTCAATGGTGGCGCCGAATGGACGGAGCTGGGAGACGGGGGTGTGGGAGAAGGTGTGCCTTGTCTACCTCCCGCATTTCGACCAGGTCCAGTCCACAGATGCGTTTCTGGACCACAAGGGGTGGCCATCGCCTGTTCGAGTGCCGGTGGTTCTGACCTCCGTGGCCCGGGGGCGCGGTTGGTCATTCAGTGCAGTTCCTGCAGCACATCAAGAACAGAACTACCCAAGGTGCAAGTTTGAAGTGCCTTGGCCTGGCGTTGGTTGCAGGAAGGGCCGTGGCGTGCAGAGTGGAAGCGGTCTGGGACCATTCCACCGCGAGGGTAGTGAGAGCGGAGGAGCGAAGAAGCCTTGGCTTTGCACAACTCGTCATGCACGTCCGAGAAGAAAGGAACCGGGGGGGGGGGCGTGGCTGTGATCGGCGCACCTGCCCGCGGGACCGATCAAGTAGCCTGGGAAAGCATAGCAGATCTCCGTTTGAAAGACTCAGGCTGGGCGGCAGACCTGAAGGTGGCGGCCCAGGCGAGTGATCAGCATACGATGCCGCTGTAACCAGGAATGCAAGACAGCTCTTTATGACCGAGAGAGGTGGGGAGAAATCACCGCATCCAGAAACTACACAGGGGCGGAAATGACATCTTTATAAAGACGCACCCTGAAAAGGACATTCAACGCCGTTGTGTAATGCTCTTTCAGAGAAATAAACTCTTTTACAGAGAAAATCACTCTTTCAACTCTTTTATCTCTGCGCTGTCGAAGCGCCCAGGGGCAAACTGCACGCCGGCAGTGAAGAGAAAAGCCGCTGAAGTGCGCCGTAAATCCAACAGCAAAGCAGAGCGTCAGAGGATCAGAAGCAGGATCAGTTTGTGTCATTCGCAGCTGACTGCATACACACGACCATCGGCTCCGAAGAAAATTACTGAATGAACGAGCATATTTCCCTCGCCTTTATATCCGTATCCGGAGGCGGGGTATGCAAATACTGTTCGCCAACTCTCATTGGCCTTTTTTCATAGATCAGAGGCATCTTTCGGCACTCAAGAGAGACCCCTAGTGTCGCTTCTTCGACACGACGTCGAAGTGAGCGACAGACGGGGAACATTAATTTATACATATATGATAATCTAAACTAAGAGTGAAATAAACAAAGCATTTTGATATTTGTTTGAAAGTGATTTATGTCCATTTTTCAAAAATGATGACTGTCCCACAGTGGTGTCATTTCCACTACACCAAAAAGTTTTCCACTAAAATTTTTTTCACAATTTTATATACTTGTTAACCAAGTTGACAATGTGTCACTAAAGAGCATACTTGAGATTAATTATGAGACAAAAAAAAAGGCAAATATCATTTCATTATTTTTATTGAGCATCATGTAATTTCACCAAATTAAGCAAAAATTGTGAAAATATTATTTAATTGTGTGTTTATAAAATACATAAAATGTTAGCTATAAAATTGTTTTTAACATGTTTATGTTTTTCCATCATCATTTCCACCACTGAATTCTCCTAAACACATTTTGAGATGTGAAGACAAATCCTGTGATTCATGTACATACCACTTTGCTTTTGGACATTGTTAGTAGAAAAAAGAAATAAACTAGAAAGTAATGATTGTGAAATGTTTGTAAAAGCACCTAGATTTGTGCATGACTGTAGTTGACAACTGAGAACAAAGACTGAGACGTTTTGTTTTGTGGATATTTTGGTTAAAAATTTGAAGCTGGTAAAGTACAGCAGGTACTTTGTATTAAAAAAGAGGTTAGATGAAAGCTGATTTCTAGCTGGACAATAAGGCTTGTGTTTATTCATTTATGCCTGGTCATTATTGTCTTGCATCACTCACTTATACGGCTTAAACAATATATGGCCACCACCAACATTCCAACAATCCGTCAAAGGCAAAGCTGTGAGTATTCTTAAAATATAAAAAAATCTCCCTCCCTGCAGAGCTGTCTGAGATGGAGAAGTTGCTTACCTGTAATTACGGCATTATTTGCTGCCCTCATTGGGACTGTAGCCAGCTTTTTAGTTTTATGAGGATTTTGTGTGTTTCTTGTGGTCGTCGTGTTGCAATTAAAACTGTCTCTGAGCTTTGGGTGGCAAAGGCGCTGAGACAGACACAACCTGATTGGAACGTCTCGCTGCAGGCAACATGAAAAGCATGGGATGAGAAAAACAGCATTAATTATGCTTGACAGGTAACTATTAAACATGATTTTTGCCCAGGCCTTGGAGGTCTCTCTGTTGTATATGAAAACATACACACATAATGCCCACTGAGACCTATAGGGTGTAATTACCTTACAGTGATGCTGATGGGCTGATACTCTGGCTAGCCCCATATATGAGGGCACAATCAATTCCCCCTTTTTGTCTGTCTTCTGTCTTTATTAGTTGTTTGCTGTAACAGGTCATACCAGCAAGACTTTTTCCACTCTGACTTTGATGTGGGATCCATGTGTACCCCCCCCCAACCAACCCCGCTACAACAGTGTGGGGCCTACAGTCTATTTCATTACATTGCCACCACATGCTATACATTCCAACAAACAGAATATTCTGTTTATAGGAAATGGTAGGCAAATCTTTCACCTCAAGGTTTGGTCTTGGATCTTACAGCATGGACTTCTGAGACTACTGTGAAGATGACATGAGAAACATTATATGATTATTTTACATTCTTGTCCATGGGACAACTTCTTTACACAATGATGTTAAGCATTCTTTAACCTGGTCTCATAGAATCATCCATTTTCGCAAAATGATTTTTACATGGCTTTTTGTACTGTACGTATAGCGGAACTACAACAACTAATTCAATTTACTTTCACACAAATCACAAGTAAAATTGCAGTTTAACATTTCATAAAAACTAACTTTTACCTTTGTATCTCAAACAATGCAATCTTTTTTTTTTTTTTTTTTTTTACTAAAGCGCATGACTTGTAAAGCGATGCATTAACTACATTTACAAGCTTGTTTGAGTGTCAAGTAGCATGGTAGCTGAACTGATGGGAATGGGGCTTGACTCCAGGAGTGCATATAAGTTAACATGTGAGAAAAACGTGTCATAGAAGCACCACAAAATTATGTGGCTGTGTCAGCAGTTACGTTTTATATCTCACTTTTGCTTTTATAACACTATCAGTTTGGTTTAGGATTAAGGTTTAGGGTAGGGAGTTTGGTTTTGTTGATCCATCCATTTTCTATAGCCACTTGGATCCTATCCCAGCTGTCTTGGGTTGAAGGCAGGGAAACAAACCTAACTATTGGTTAGGTTTATGGTAGGGTGGTGGGTTTTGTCAATTAAAAACCTTAAAAGGTGGAGTCGTGTGGCGCCATGTGAGGGTCGGACGTGTGAACAGTGAGCTCTGCGCTCCTTTGCTAGTTTTTAATACTTTTTGTGTCATAAACCAGTGAGATTCTATACATCCTGTTCCATGTTCCATGAATGTTCTATGAAGACAATATGTCAAAGAAGTAAATATGCTCGAGCTCTGGAGACATTAAAAGACACGTACTTGTTCAAGCTGATACCCCAGACAGGGTCACAGAACAGGGACTCAATTTGGATGATGCGGTGGGAGAGATTCAGCATCAACTGTTGAGCATGTCGGCAATGCTGGCAAAAGTTGTCGATCGGTCACTGCCATAGAGACGAAATTCTTGGTTACAAAAGTTTTGGATGTCGAGAGGCAGATTGATTATCTGTCTTGAGTCATCGGAGAGGAAATTAGCTGCTAACCCGCTAGCAACCAAGACATATTTGGAACGCGTTTTGGAAAAGTTGGAAGATTTAGAGAATTGTAGCCGGCAAAACAACATCCGAATTGTTGGAATTCCTGAGAACGAAGAAGGCCGAGATATGGTGAAATTCCTAGATGAGCTTGACATAACAGGACATAAGCTGGAAATTAAGCAAGCTCACCGAGTTCTGGCTCGGAGTTCTCCGGCTCGGAGTCCTGAGTTGGAATTCTGGCCAAATTTCTGAGATCATCCAATAAAGATCTTGTGTTACATGAGGCGAGGAGCAAAGGAAGGCTTTCTTGGAAGATTCACAACATTTTCTTGTTCCCAGACTTTCGACAAGAGAGAAATATGATCGATTCAAGGAATGCAAGAAACACTTACATCACTGGATGAATAAGATATGTGAAACTGTCTATACAGGCGAGTAGATCTGACTCACTAAACATTCAGTTGACCGTCCGAGGAAACTGGGTGCCTTCTTTGTTCCTTTTTGTGTTGGTTCTGCCTAGCAGCTGGAGTTTGTTTTTTGGAGTAGCACTAATTCAGGACAGTGTTGTAGATGAATCTGCACTTTGTCTGTGCTTACACGTTATCATACAGTATGCCTCATTTATCAAAAAGTTCAAAACACGAGAACTTGTGGAGTTGGAAGGGAATATTAAAAGTGCTGAGGCAGAGCTGAAGTGCTGAATGTCATCTGATGGCCTCAGAGAATTGACCCGATTGAAATACAGATATAATACTATTTTGTCACGAAAGGTGGAGTTCCCCGTCTGTCGCTCACTTTGACGTTGTGTCGAAGAAGCGACACTAGGGGTCTCTCTTAATATGCCGAATATGCCTCTGATGCATGAAAAAAGGCCCATGAGAAGTTGGCAGACAGTATTTGCATACCCTGCCCCCGGACATACATGTATAAAGGCGAGGAAATACTATGAGTTCATTCAGAAATTTTCTTCGGAGCCTTGTCGTGTCAGCGGTCAGCTGCGAGTTACACACCTGTTCCTGTTCCTCTGACGCTTTGCTTGCTGTTGGATCTACGGCACACATCAGTGGCTTTTCTCCTTCTCTGCAGTTTGCCCGGAAGTGCATGATGAGCTGACGTCTACGTGGAGGGTGCCGCTCTCCACTCGTCATGCTACCTGCTTGTCCGCTCTCACTACCCTCGACGGCAGAGCGGCCCATGGATACACGGCGATTCCACAGGTGGATAGGGCTGTTGTGCTCCACCTGTGCCTTTGAAACCTGACCACCTGGCGGGGTCGCCCTGTGCTCCCCTCCAAGGCCTGTAGGACGACATCTACACTGAATGCTAAAGCCTACAGCGCCGCCGGATATGCTGCTTCCGCACTGCACACCATGGCCCTCCTGCAAGTCCACCAGGCCAAGGCACTTAAAGATCTGCACGTGGGTAGCCCTGAACCCGATGTGCTGCAGGAACTGTGCTCAGCGACCGACCTCGCCCTCAGGGCCACGAAGGTCACAGTGCAGTCCCTCGGGCAGGCGATGGCCACAATCATGGTCCAGGAACGTCATCAATGGCTGAACTTTGTCGAGATGCGTGAAACCGTCAAGACTCGCTTTCTCAACACCCCTGTCTCCCAGTTCGGCCTTTTCGGCGACACCATCAAAGACACCGTCGAGGACTTAACCCAGCAGTTCTCCGCAGTGAAGAAACAGAAGGAGGTGATCTCTCACAACCTGCCCCGCCGCAAGCCTGCCGCCAGGGGCCATGCCCCGTCTGCTCGCCGAGGGCGTTCCCCTGCGAAGAAACACCAGGCTGCTCTGCCTCAACCTGGGCCCAGCTCTCAGCCCACGCGTTGAGTGCCCCGCAGGAAGCAGACGCCCTCCGTCGCAAGGAGGACCTCGCACTCTTCGCGTTAGCCCGTCCCTGGGGAATTCCCCTGAGGAAGGACCTTCATTCTCAGGGATGGGGCACGCTATGGCATCCGTGCCCAGACCTCTGGAACCTCCAAGTCTGGCCCCTGGACAGGGCGCGGAAGATCTAGCTGGTCTACTACCTGGTTTTGCCCTAGTTGGGGCTGCGTTACCCACATTCTCAATAACAGAGCTATTTCATTTGTCTCTGGGTCACCTGGCCCGCAAATGCTGTTCTCACGGCACTCTGCTGCCACACCTCAAAAGTCCTGGCACGCTGGATGCGGACCCTCTGCCCTCAGCCCCATGACTGTTCCCTGGCTGGCCGGTTCGGATGAGTCCAGAGGACACCTCTACCAGCCCTCCTCCTCAGTCACGAACCCACCCCCTGCCGGGTGGGTGGAGCAAGGTAAGTGCTTCGAGTCTTTTCTCAGCACCAGAGCCTCAGGACGCGTCATCGCCTCCCGATGTCGTAACACCTGCTCCACCCCGCTGCTCCACCCCGCCTTGTATGTCAAAAATAATCTGCCCCTTGGTGCCCCTAGCACGGAGCTTGGATGCATGGCTTTCACTTCCCATTCTGTCATGCTGGCTGGCCCGGACCATCCGACTCGGTTACGCAATTCAGTGTGCCAGGCCTCCGCCCCCCTTCACAGGTGTCCGCTTTACCGCAGTACACGGCGAGCAGGCTAAATCCCTGCATGTGAGCTCGTTACCCTTTTACTCATAGACGAGATAGAGCCTGTCCCTCCAACCGAAATGAAGAAGGGTCTCTACAGCCCTTACTTCATTGTACCCCAAGAAAGGCGGCGGCTTGCGACCAATCTTGGACTTGAGAGTTCTCAACCGTCTCAATATTGCCTTGACACTGACCATTCCTTTGGTTCACGTTCGAAGGCCAGGCGTATCAGTGCAAGGTCCTCCCCTTCGGCATGTCTCTGTCCCCTCGCGTCTTCACCAAAGTCGCAGAGGCAGCCCTTTCCCCGATCTGAGAAGCCGGCATCTGCATATTCAATTACCTCGATGACTGGCTCATCCTGGCCCACTCCCGAGAGTTATTATGCGCTCACAGAGACCAGGTGCTCAGGCACCTCAGCAGTTTGGGGCTTCAGGTCAACTGGGAAAATGTGGTCACACATTTTAGATTTCTGCAAATGTAAAAATTAACCGTATTCCATCAAGAAATATGATGTGTTAAATCAGATAGCACCAATTTAAACAACTATGACCAGCAAATCAATCACATAATTTGTTGTATATGATGTAATCTCGACTTCACTGTATGAAACTGCTGGAACAGAGTGCTGATCCAGGCAGACAACAAACACAGATGTTTATTCGAATGAACTGTGGAAGTTCAGAAGTTACATTCTCCAGCTTGCAAAGATGTGTGGAGAGGAATGCCAGGCTTTCAGCGCAAGGCCAGCCAAAATCACGAGGTCAGAAATAGTACGAGGGATTAGAGAGAGAGGACTGCCCTGCCTATTCACTCCTGGCATGAGCGAGACCGGTACAAGTGAGGTTTTTTTTATGCATTCAATTTAACTTTAATTACTTAAATCTCTGTGAGGGCACACAGGAAGAAAGCCCAGGCGCTTGTGTGTAGCAGATTACCCCACTGCCCTGCCAAGCCGCCATATAGCTGCATCATAAGATAGAATTCATATTCAAATGTGGGCTAAAGAAAATGCAGCTGTCACCCCTCTGGCCTACGAAGCTCCTGCCGGATCAAAGATGAGCGGTCCTCCCTCTCTGTCTGTGTAAAAATGAGCTGTCCTCCCTTTGCCAGTGTCTCATCTCTCTGTGCGTCTCCCTGGGGCTTGTAATCCTGTGCTTCTGACAGTCTGAATGAAGGAATTAACCCTCAAAAATAATTTCAAATTAAAGCAAAGCACGGAAACAGAAGCAGGTATGGGAATTTTAGGGGAGAGCATGATGTTAGGGCACTTGAATGTTGTACTTTAATTCCTGTGTCATTTTTGTATACAGCCTAACCTGTTTCGCCCCTATCAGCTCAAAGACCCTGGTTCCCACATTTAAAAAGGAGACAGATAATTTGCAGTTTAGGTCTATCTAATGTGAGTAAAAGATTTTAATGTTAAAGCTTATACTTACCCATTTTATCTCAGGAAATAAAACAGAATCCTTCCATTTAGAAATGTTGGTACATTGGTTTAAAAAAAACTTTTTATCAGTGATGTTTGCTTCGATAGTAGGGCCTGCTTGGTATTTATATAAATATAAAAATAAAGGAAGTGGTATCGCCCATCCATTTTGTGTACTATGGCTCCTTGCTTAAAGTGCAGTTCAGACTTTCCCCTGCAATGTGGTTGCAGAGTAGCATGAAACATGACCTGAAAAGCTAATCCATGTACACCACACTACCATATCCAGGTAAAACGCACCTAAATCCACAGCCCCCTCGCTCTCCCTCTGATCGCTCTTGCACATTAAGCCTCTGCCATTGGGCTCAGACTCTCAGATCCGTTCAGAAAGATCAGTCTGGCTGAGGACCAGTCGTTTGACAAGTTAATCTGGTTTAAACAGAGGGGGGAAAAACGTGTTGACATTCTCTCACACAGTCTGCACACAGTAATATCTGATAGGGATGTGAGATCAGCGGTGTGGAGTATCTTTTAGACAAACGGGAAATCTGGAACCCAGGAAATATCATATGGAGGAATTATAACATTTTGAAAGAAGTGAGAGAAATATTGATTACAAATATTTCAAACTGAAATGTATTGATGAAGGTAGTTCCCCATCTGTCGAAGAAGCGACACTAGGGGTCTCTCTTGAGAGCCGAATATACCTCTGATCTATGAAAAAAGGCCAGTGAGAGTTGGCGAACAGTATTTGCATACCCCGCCCCCAGATACGGATATAAAGGCGAGGGAAATACGCTCGTTCATTCAGTAATTTCCTTCAGAGCCGATGGTCAGCTGCGAGTGACACACCAGTTTCCTGCTTCTATCCTCTGACACTCTGCTTTGCTGTTGGATCTATGGCACACTTCAGCGGCTTTTCTCTTCTCTGCACGACAGTTTGCCCCTTTGAGGCTTACTTAATCATACCCAAGAAAGGCGGCCGCTTACGACCAATCTTGGACCTGCGAGTTCTCAACCAAGCGTTGCACAAACTCCCGTTCAAAATGCTCACGCAGAGACACATCTTAACCTGCGTCCAGCATCTAGATTGGTTCGCAGCGGTAGACCTGAAGGACACGTACTTCCACGTCTCCATTCTGCCTCGACACCGCCCCTTCCTGCGGTTTGCGTTCGATGGCCAGGCGTATCAGTACAAAGTCTTCCCCTTCGGCATGTCTCTGTTCCCTCGCATCTTCACGAAAGTCGCACAGGCAGCTCTTGCCCCGCTCCGAGAAGCCGGCATCCGCATACTCAATTACCTCGACGACTGGCTTATTCTGGCCCACTCGCGAGAGTTACTATGCGTTCACAGAGACCAGGTGCTCAGGCACCTCAGACGTTTGGGGCTTCAGGTCAACTGGGAAAAGAGCAAGCTTACTCCAGTCCAGAGCATCTCTTTTCTCGGTATGGAGTTAGACTCGGTCTCAATGTCAGCACGTCTCACCAATGAGCGTGCCCAGTCAGTGTTGATGTGCCTCACTGCCTTCAGGCCAGGCACAACGGTCCCTTTAAAAATTTTCCAGAGGCTCCTGGGGCATTTGGCGACCTCCCCGGCAGTCGCGCTGCTGGGGTTGATGCATATGAGACCGCTTCAACACTGGCTTCAGACCTGAGTCCCGAGACGAGCATGGCGCCGTGGCACGCATCGTGTGACAATCACCCCCGCCTGCCGCCAAACATTGAAACCCTGGACAGACCTCTGTTTCTTACGGGCAGGAGTACCCTTACAGCAGGTGTCCCGACGCGTCCTGGTCACGACCGACGCCTCCAGATTGGGTTGGGGCGCCGTTTGCAATGGGCACGCAGCAGCAGGCCATTGGAAAGGGGCCCAGCTGCGTTGGCACATCAACTGCCTCGAGTTGTTGACCATCCTTTTGGCCCTGCGGAAGTTTCTCCCGTTAGTTCGAGACAAACATATCCTGGTCAGGTCGGACAGCACCACTGCAGTGGCGTACATAAATCGCCAAGGCGGCATACACTCCCGCAACATGTCACAACTCGCCTGTCGTCTCCTACTTTGGAGCCAGCAGCGACTCATGGCGCCACTCACATCCCCGGCAACCTCAATGTGATATTGCGACAACGCTTGCCTGGCGGAGAGTGGAGGCTTCACCCCCACTCGGTTCAGCTGATCTGGGGATGGTTCGGCAAGGCCCTGGTAGAGCTGTTTGCATCCCGAGAGATCTCCCATGCCCACTCTGGTACGCCGCTCAGAGGCTCCCCTCGGGCCAGATGCACTGGCACACAGCTGGCCAGTGGGGCTGCGCAAGTACGCATTCTCCCCAGTGAGCCTACTTGCACAGATGCTGTGCAAGTATGCTGTGCAAGGTCAGGGAGGACGAGGAACAAGGAAAGGAAAGACCTTCTTTCTCAGGGACGGGGCACGCTCTGGCATCCGCATCCAGACCTTTGGAACCTCCACGTCTGGTCCCTGGACGGGACTCGGAAGATCTAGCTGGTCTACCACCCACGGTCATAGAAACGATCAACCAAGCCAGAGCCCCTTCTACCAGGCAACTCTACGCCCTGAAATGGCATCTGTTCGTGAATTGGTGTTCTTCCTGGGCAGAAGACCCACAGAGGTGTGCAGTTTGGTCAGTGCTCCTGTTCCTACAGGAGAGGTTGGAGGGGAGGAACAGGAGCACTGACCAAACTGCGCACCTCTGTAGGTCTTCTGCCCAGGAAGAACACCAATTCACGAACAGACGCCACGACCCAGTAGATGGCAAGTCCCTGGTTAAGCACGACTTAATCGAGAGGTTCTTAAGAGGTGCCCGGAGGCTAAATCCCTCCCGGCCAAACATATTCCCCTCCTGGGATCTCTCGGTGGTCCTCGCCGGTCTTCAGAGATCCCCCTTTGAGCTAGAATCAGCTGGACTCAGGGCCCTCTCCCTAAAGACGGCCCTGCTGATCGCGCTCGCCTCCATCAAGAGGGTCGGGGACCTGCAAGCATTCTCTACTAACGACACTTGCCTGGAGTTCAGTCCGGCAGACACATATTTGATCCTAAGACCTCAACCGGGCTATGTGCCCAAGGTTCCTACCACGCCCTTCAGAGATCAGGTAGTGAACCTGCAAGCGCTGCCCCGGGAGGAGGCAGACCCAAACCCTCACTGCTGTGTCAGGTACGTGCTTTGCGTGCCTACCTGGAACACCCAGAGCTTCAGACGCTCTGAGTAGCTCTTTGTCTGCTTTGGGGAACAGCAGAAAGGAAACGCTGTCTCCAAACAGAGGCTGTCCCACTGGGTGGTGAACACCATTCTGTTGGCCTATCACACCCAGGCCATGCCAACCCCCCGCCACCCTACGGGTTCGAGCCCACTCTACCAGGAGTGTGGCATCCTCATGGGCACTGGCTAGGGGCACCTCCCTAGCAGACATTTGCAGAGCTGCGGGCTGGGCAACACCTCACTTTTGTGAGATTTTACAATCTCAGGGTTGAGTCAGTCTTGTCCCGTGTTTTCTCAGGTCCAAGCCCGTAGAACTCGGTACACGTCGAAGATCTGACCGGGTGCATCGCTTGCGTCCAGCGCCCTTTCCCTCTGCTGAGGTAAAACAGTGCACCTTCTTCCCAGGAGACCCCTTTTAGGTTCCTGGTCGATTCCTCCCTAGCCCTCTTGGGTCCGCAGTTCAGTGGAGGAACTCGACGACCCAGTCCACTACGGGTACCCCAGGCTACCACTACTGGAATAGGTGCGCCACAGATCAGGCCTCCTATGCGGACTCCTCCTGTGTGTACTTCCGCAGTACGGTCACCTTACGAGCTGACCCGCGTCTCCCTTAGGCAGTCCTTCGCTGCCCTCCGGTCGCCGTGTTGTAGCAACTCCCCCCTCCTCGAGGCTGGATCTACCACCGCGCCATTCTTCCCACATGTGACCGAAGAGGCCATGTGATGTATTTTGACACCTTTACCTCCCTTTTTGGGCGGGTGTGGCCTCCGCAGTGTCTTTTCCCCCTGAAAGAATAGGAATTCGGGTAAGACCCCCTTCCCACGATGCAGTAAGGGCCCCGGCTGCTCTTGCTCTATGCTGAGAAAACACAGAGAGAAAAGAGGCCCGGCCAGGCTTGGCCCATTCCCTAGTTGAAAGTGTCACCTTGTTCCCCTCTAGGGTAACCAAAAGGATTCCGACGACTTTTTTGGGGCATTAAATTAAATCACTCATTTTAGCTTGAATAACACTTCAGCGACACCCTTCCGATTTGTTGAACATTCCTCATGTCAGATAAAATACGTTCTCATGACAGTTGGTGTGTCAAAAACTACACACTTTCTATGTCATTTTATAGTGTAAGTAGTAGAGTAGTATGTTAACACTGAATATGCAACACAAAGAAGTGTACTACAAATACCTGGATGATGCACTTCTTCAACTGAACTCAGCACTCACAGCTTGCCATAAGTAGCGAAAGGGGTGGAGTTAGCAGCTAGCAGCAACACGTTGCCTGCATTTGTAATGTCACTTCCATCAGCTGTTAAATGGCAAATGCCTCTGTGTAGTAAAAAAAATGTTAAGTGTTCCATTTTGGACTATACTACACTTTATACACTACATGACTTAGTGCATAGTGTATTTTGTAAGTGCATAGTGTTTTTAAACAGATTTTACACTATCCTTAGTCAGGCCCCTTATAAGGTGAGGTATATATAATGCTGCCTTTTTGTTCCTCTAATTTCTCTGAACAATTCGTCCCAACATGCATATTAGGCAGTTGGCAAAGCAACAAACATCATAATTCAAGTACACTAAGTACTAAGTACACTAAGTACAATAAGAGTGTACCTGCAGCAGCTTCCCATGGACGTGATTATCGTTTAACACGTTACTCTTATGCTGTAATCAATTGAAGCTGGTGATTCTTGCCTTGTGGTTTTGGGTGTTGTGGTCAATTTACACATGCAAAAAAATATGGAGCATTTATTAAAATTAACAATGCAAATACCCTTTATCATTGTGCAGTTATGGAGATGGTGAAATCCATATATATTAAACAAGGGTGTGATAATGTATCCTTTCCCATTCTAGAAGTGCATTCTATTAGTATGTCAAACCATAAATGTTTGTTTAAATTAAAAATCATGTTATGAAGGGTGTGGTGACTGTTGGTGTAGCTCAGCTCAAACCTGTGTGGCCACATTTGTTTTTTCATCTTGATGCATCTTCAGTATGTCAACCATCTTTGGTCATCAAAAACTTTCCCTTGACTATGTTACAGCTATATTCTGAACAGTATATGCTATATTGTTGATTACATCGCCAGCATTGGTAGTTTATTCACTGTGTGTGAACCCATCATTACCCAACATTTACTCACCCTCATATCATTCCAAACATATATGACTAAACACAAAAGTGGATATTTTAAAGAATATCTGCTTGATAGTGCCTCACTTTAAATCTTTAAAGCAGGGGAGTTCATTATGTTGAGCAAGAGAACCACTGGTCAATCTCGATAACAGGACAAAAAGGAAAGAAAATAGAGAAAATACACAAATAACAAAAACAGTAAAAATTAACTTTTTATTTCCTCACTTCTGTAGCCAGAAACTTTCTATTTTTGTGCGCTTTACATGTGTGTGTGCTCCAAGAGTTCTCATGGTAAAGCAGATATTCTCCTAAATCAAGGGTGTTAAACTCAGTTCCTGGAGGGCCGCAGCTCTGCAGAGTTTAGTTCCAGCCCTGCTCCAAAATGCCTCCTTGTAATCTTCAAACACTCCTGAAGACCTTGATAAGCTGCTTCAGGTGTGTTTAATTAGGGTTGGAGCTAAACTCTGCTGGACTGTGGCCCTCCTGGAACCGAGTTTGACACCCCTGTCCTAAATGGTCCAATAGACTTCAAAATCAGCCAAAAATGTACATAAAGTGTGAGCACCACTGCTTTAAAGGACACAAAATTATCATAAAGGTATTCTTTTTGCAAGTCTTCTGAAGCCTTGTGATAGATTTTGGTAAAAATTTATTAATTTAATTTTAAAGTAATTTTCAGTGGAAAGCTCATTCTCATTTTTGGGTAAATTAGTCAACATGATCACAAGGAAAGTCGGCATGTTGTTTCCAAGAGTTCCCTGTACCCTAGGATAATCTAGGACAAGCGGCATCTCCTATCAGACATTTTTGCATCGGCTACAGCATGTTTACCTTTCCATGTGTTGTATGACCAGAAGCCTGTTGCATCAGCAGCATGAAAGACCCGGTTTTGGATCTTGCGTTGAAACCAGGAAGTATTTGCATTTGGTTAATCAGTGACAAGTGTGATTTGGAGGTTGCATTTTCCCTATTACATTTCATTTTTACTCCACTGATGATAAAGTTTAGGTTTGGTGTCTGAGTTGAATGGCACAGTTTATATAATATGCATTCCTCTTCACTCTATTACAGCCAGAACAGCTAAAAAATGTAAAGTAAAATAAAATAAAATATAGTTACAGCTTTGGCAACTGGAGGCATTGTTTCACATTTTGGTAAGCACAGACCAATTTTAGCAAAATAAAATTCAATCTACTATTCCTGATTTCACTGTGAGGTCAGTCTGAGCTATTCCATCTATATAGCAGAGGTGTTAAACTATTTAAGACATTTATCATAAATTCTCCTCCCTGCCCAGTAGGGGCAATATGCATGAAGAATGTGAATCACCAAAAACAGAAGAAAGTGAAAGTGAAGGAAAATTAACTTAAGTATTGATCTGTTTCTCACCCACACCTATCATATCACTTCCGAATATATGGTTTCTTTAAAAAGTTATTAATGTTAACACAAATTTAAGCCTATAAATAAAAACTGTATAGCTAATTTCAATTACAGGTCTGTTTCTTATCTAATCAGTATTCATGTATCATATCTAATGATCATCCAGTGGAGACTTGGAAACGATTGAGAAATTTAAGTTTTTTGGGGTTTTTATTTTAACTCTTCTTTTTTTGTCATAATTGCTATGAGCTACATGCAGAAACTGAAAAGGAAAGGTTCTACCAATTTAAGATGCAGCTAACATGCAACACAACAAAATTTGTTGTTTATCTGTTCTGCTGAAACAAATATTATGGCCATTTCATGCTGATATACAACCTGCATATGAATTATGGGAATTGGTAATACATTTATATTTTTCCTTAAATCCTCCAATAGGCTGGATTGGAAGTTTTAGGATTTTGAAAAAATTAAAAACAAAGAAAGGGGATATGCCAAATACTAAGATTCTAATACTCCGAATTAAATACTAATTCTGAAAATAAAAGTGAGAGATGAATCATAGACAGATGCGACATCATGTTTCTGATTATAGATTAGTCCTCTTCACCATGTAATAATCCTTTACATACCTTTGTTGTTGTCACTAACTTGAGTGACATGTCTGGAAATTAATGCACAGGTAAAAAGGTGCATCGTTCTGACTTAAAACTGCTGTTTTGCCAGAGGGAGGCTCGCTGAATGACATTGCTGGAAGATTTTAACAACATTTGAAATGATTGTCTCTGCCACTGGGCATGAACACAGGCTAGGTTACTGTGTCCTTTCAAGCTTCACAGAATTCCGGCTGCTCTGAAAGTAAGGCCTCAAAAAGAAAGATGATCAAAGACCTGCTAATTATAACAAGGTTTAGACATGTGAGAAAGGACTAGATAGTCTCACCAAGGGGAGATCCTGGATTTTTTAATGTTTAGTTTAGTTTAAAAGGCACTGGGCAGTAGCCTTCGCTCAGAGGTGGGTGCTACATGCTACATTTACTCCATTACATTTACTTGAGTAACTTGTTGAAGAACAATTTACTTTTAGAGTATGTTTAAAATTGCATAATTTTTACTCTAACTCAAGTACATTACATTACTGGGTTTAATTTTAATCAATTAGATTTTTGAATGGGACTTTTACAAGAGCGGAAGTTCACACAGCTGCGTGCACTGAGCCACTGTCACATACTTAATCAAGTCATCAGTGCAGCAGCATCATGTTCTTTAAACAAAGTGAAAAAATGTCTTTGCGCCTCACAGTGAAAAAAGAATAGTTTCAGTTTATAGTGGCAGTTAGTGCACTATATCTCAGCAGTAAGTGAATGAAATGAGTGATTTTGGATGCTGACGTATACACAGAGTGTCGCAGAGACATCATCACATATGACATTTTTAAATACTTGGGCCTTACTAATTATTCTTATTAAATAATATATTAATATCATTCTGTTTGTCATTTTTAATATATACTGTGTGTTAATATAAAGAGAAACACATTTTATCAAATAAAGAGTAAATTTTAAAATGTATGTGTAGGTTTTGTCTCTCTATATGTTATTTTAATCAATTAGTAATTTGTCAAAAAATAATTTACTACATTCAGCATGAAATATAAGATTGCAGGAGTGAAGGAAGCAGTAAACTCCCAGCTTGTATGTCTTCCCAGTGGTGGATTGTGGGAAATTAACCATTGTCGAGTGTACATCAAATGTACTCTTGAAATTAGAGTGCATTGTGTGTAAGAATGAATGAACAAAAGTTCACTCGTAATTCAGACACTACTATACACACTATATAGTGGATAGGGGGTGGTTTCAGACACAGCGAGTGTTCCACAACCGGGATTGGTGCCCTACTCACTAGGGCTGCATATATGCATTTAGAGAGCAGCGGTACTGCTCTACAGAACTAATGATCTAAATACTTTTAACATTGAAAACTGTCATTACACTGAAATAAGAATCCACACAGGACTTTAAAAACTATGAAATAGAGAAAGAAGACATTCATAAAGCATGATATTGCTTTGGTTTATATTTCAGCATTATTATAATGTCCTTGTGGGACATTTTCACATTTTAACTGTAATAATTACTGGAAATGTTTCAAAACCTCTCTTCTTATTGACAAATTAATCCAGATCTGATTGGTGATTCACATTCTTCTCTGCATATCACCCCCTGTTTTCTAGCAAACAATGACAAATATTGATCTGTTTCTCACCCACACATATCATATCACTTCTAAAAATGTGTATTTAACCACTGGAGTCTTATGGATTACTTTTATGCTGCCTTTATGTGCTTGGAGCATCAACATTTTGGTCTACAGAGCTAAAATATTCTTTTAAAAATCTTAATTTGTGTTTTGCAGAAGAAAGGAAGTCATCCACATCTGGGATGGTATGAGGGTGAGTAAATGATGAGAGAATTTACATTTTTGGGTAAACTACCCCTTTCAAGTGACAAAACATATGTTATACAGAATGTTAGGGAATGACAGGCTCAGTTACTCAATCACTTTTAAAATATATAGTAAAAAAACACATTCACTGAAAGTAAATAGTGACTCAGGCCTTCTGTCTAATATCTCCTTATTGTGTTGCATGGAAGAAAAAAAGTAATGTGGGTTTGGAACAACTTGATGGTGAATGATGACAGAAATTCCATTTAATAATAATAATAATTCCTTAGTACATGTTCAATATGTATTATATATTGGAATATAGGGGAGTAAACATCTATTATGTCATTTGTGAAAGTAACGAGTTACTCACTACTTGAGTACTCCTTTAATTGGACACTTTCTTACTCTTACTCAAGTAATTATTTATGTTAGTACTTTTACTGCTACTTGAGTAATTAATTTTTTTAAGTAATTGTACTTTTACTTGTGGACAGTTTTTGGCCTCTCCACTCACCTCTGCCTATGCTTCGCTACAAATAGCAAAGCTATTAGCTTAACTACATTTCTGAGTAGCAAGATGCTATCTTTGCTATTTTTTAAAGCAAGTAGCTTTTCAGAAGTGCAGCTATATTTTTGACATGACAAAAGCTACACTGTTACATCATGCCTTGCACCAGGTGTTTACTATTGCTATCTTTGAATCAGAACTAAATATGTCCAATCACAAATTAATCGCCCATTTGAGCTTTCAATTCAATCTGAATGGCTCATGGAGTTTGTGCTCCTGTTGCTGAATCATTTGGCATGCACACATGTGTCAACAAGCTCATGGAATATTTTATAACACGGCAAATAAAGATATCGTTTAGGTTACTGTTGTAACCTCCGTTCCCTTATGGAGGGAACGAGACATTTATCGAATGAAGCGACACTAGGGGACTTTCTTGAAGGCCTCGGTTACCTCTGAACTTGAGAAAAGGCCAATGAGAATTTGGCAGACAGAATTTGCATGTCCCTCCCCCGGACATACGGGTATAAAGGGAGGGAATCATGCATCTGTTCATTCAGGTTTTGCACTGAGGAGCCGAGATAAAGGTATGGCCATTGCAGTGGCTTGGTACAGCGTCGTGGCCGGGGGGTCAAAGTCTCATTCCCTCCATCAGGAAATGGAGGTTTCAGCAGTAACATTGACGTTACCAGTCTGTCGCTCACTTCGACCTTGTGTCAAATGAAGCAACACTAAGGCTCCTTATTCAATCATGCCATGCGCTGAGCCATGTACGTGAGCTGCTGACTCAGGTGCGAACCTGAGAGAACACGGGACGAGACCGACTCAACTCTGAGATTGCAAAATCTCATAAAGGTATTGGGTGTTGCCCAGCCCGATGCTCTGCAAATGTATGCTAGGGAGGTGCCATTGGCCAGTGCCCACGAGGATGCCACACTTCTCGTTGAGTGTGCTCGAACCCGCAAGAGGGCGGGCACTGCCTGGGTGTGATAGGCCGAAGCAATGGCCTCAACTACCCAGTGGGAAAGCCTCTGTTTGGAGACAGTGTTCCCTTTCCGCTGTCCACCAAAGCAGAACAACAAAGAGCTGTTCAAAACATCAAAAGCTCTGTGTGTGGTCCACATAGGTACACAAATGTACACCAGCAAAGGCTTGGTCTGCCTCCTCCCGGGGCAGCTTTGATAGCAGGTCTGCTATCTGGTCCCTAAAGGGGGTCGTAGGAACCTTGGGCACATAGCCCGGTCGCGGTCTTAAGACAACGTGGGTGTCTGCCGGAACAAACTCCAGACAAGTATTGCTGACAGAGAATTCTTGCAGGTCCCCAACCTTCTTGATGGAAGCGAGTGTGATCAGGAGGGCCGTCTTCAAGGAGAGGGCTCTGAGCTCGACTGATTCTAGCGGCTCAAAGGGGGGTATCTGAAGGCCTGAAAGGACCATGGAGAGATCCCATGAGGGGAACAGACATGGCCTGGAAGGGTTCAGCCTCCGGGCATCTCTAAGGGACCTGATGATCAGATCGTGTTTCCCTAGGGACTTACCGTCCACTGTGTCATGGTGAGCTGATATGGCAGCTACATGCTACATCCTGTAGGAATGAGAGCACTGACCTGACTACGCATCTCTGCAGGTCTTCGGATCAGGAAGAACACCAATTTGCGAACAAGCGCCACTTCAGGGCGTAAAGTTGCCTGGTAGAGGGAGCTCTAGTTTGGTTGATTGTGTCTAAGACAGCAGGTGGTAGGCCAATTAGATTTTCCACATCCAATCCAGGGGCCAGACGTGGGGGTTCCAGAGGTCAGATGGTGACGCATTCTTGAGAAAGAAGGTCATTCCTCAGGGGAATTTTCTAGGTAGGGGCTGTTGCGAGGAGCGTGAGATCCGAGAACCAAGTCTGTGTGGGTCAATAGGGGGCCACCAGAGCGACTTGTTCCTTGTCCTCCCTGAACTTGCACAGCACCCGTGCAAGTAGGCTCACTGGGTGAAATGCGTACTTTCGCAGCTCCCAGGGTCAACTGTGTGCCAGCGCGTCTATCCCGAGGGGAGCCTCCGCTAGGGAGTACCAGAGCAGGCAGTGGGAGGTCACTTGGGAAGCAAACAGGTCTACCTATGCTTTGCCGAACCACTCCCAAATCAGCTGGACCTCCTGGGGTGGAGCCTCCACTCTCTGCTGAGTGTGCCCTGTAGCGATGGCGCATCCGCAGCCGTGTTGAGGTTGCCCGGGAAATGAGTGGCGCACAATGACCTGAGTCGCTGCTGGCTCCAAAGGAGGAGATGCAGGGCAAGTTGCGACATGTGACGAGAGTGCACGCCGCCCTGGAGATTTATGTACACTATCGTGGTTGTGCTATCTGAGCGAAGCAAGAAGTGCTTGAACTGAAATAGCGGGAGAAACCTCCGCTGGGCAAGAATTTCCTGCAACTCTGGGCAGTTGATGTGCTAACCAAGCCCCATCAAGGATCCAGCGGCTGCGTTCCCGTAGCACTCAGCACCCCAACCCTGTTTGGAGGCGTCTGTGGTGACCAGAACGCGTCGGGACACCAGCTGTAGGGGGACTCCTGTCCGCAGAAAACAGAGGTCTGTCTAAGGGCTGGATGTCTGGCAGCAGAAAGAGGTAATGAACACGCGGTATGTGCCGTGCCATGTCCATCTCGGGACTCAAGTCTGAAGCCAGTGCAGAAGTGGTCTCATATGCATCAACCCGAGCGGCGCAGCCACCGCTGAGGATGGCATATGCTCCAGGAGCATCCGGAACTGCTGCCTTGTCTGAGCAAACTTAGGCAGTTCAGCACCGTCGAGCGTGCTGGGGTACGGGTGACTTGTGGGGATTTACCTGGCGAAACCAAGCCTGCTGCACTCCCCAAATCGCCTTCATTGCCGGGGGGTGGCTGAAGTGACTTTCTCTCGGAGGAAAGAAAGCCGTGACCGCAATGTTGCCATGTTCTTGCACTGAGAACATGAACCATTCATAAAATGCTGCCTGTGTGTGATCACAGCCCAGGCATGCGAGGCAGCTCTTATGACCGTCAGAAGCGGAGAGATATCTGCCACATCCAGGAACTACACAGAGGTGGAAAGACTTCTTTAAAAAGACGCGTCTTTAAAAAGACGTTCAACACCAATGTGTATACTCTTTTACAGAAAATATACTCTTTTACTCTTTAAGGAAATGCTGTCGAAACGCCCAGGGGCAAAGCTACACTGCTGTGCAGAGAAGGAGAAAGATGCTGATATGCGCAGTAGATCCAACAGCAATGCTCTACAGAGGTGAGTGGAACATTAGTGATCTCAGCTCGATGATCGCACAACCGCTCGGCTCCGAAGAAGAAATCTGAATGAACAGATGCATGATTCCCTCCCTTTATACCCGTATGTCTAGGGGAGGGACATGCAAATTCTGTCTACCAAATTCTCATTGGCCTTTTCTCAAGTTCAGTGGTAACCGAGGCCTTCAAGAAAGTCCCCTAGTGTCACTTAATTCGACACAACGTCGAAGTGAGCGACAGACGAGGATTGCTGGTTGCAGTGGATCTACAATCAATCAATGGAAACCAAACCTGCAAATACATCCTATCATTTGCCAGTGATGAAGAATTTATTATTTTCATGCGTGTGCAGCTTGTGAACGACTTCTGCAGGTAAAGAAATTTTCCAACCAAACGAGTATCAAAACACTTATTAGCCTATACAAAAACACTTAAAAAAAAGTACCTTGACTTTACCATGGTTTTTGGACATGTGCCATTACATGGGAGCACCAAGTATACAATGGTATATGAAAGTGGTAATATAGTGAAGTTATGTTGTCACGGTACCAACATTTCAGTAGTCAGTACCAATACCAGTGAAATTTCACGGTACTCGATACAATTTTTTAACCATTTACGGTACCAAAGCGGAACACAAAAACAGATGACTGAACAACACTCTTTTATTATCAAAGTTAACAAAACATTAGCAGCAAAACTAAGAACAAAGATATGCCATTGAGCAACTTAAATATAATTTTTTAATTGTAACAAAACTGTACAATGTATGCTTAAAGTATTTTTTTGAACACTTATTTTGATTTTTTTCTTATTTTGTTGATTTGCTTCAACTTTTGCAACTTTTACTAATTTAAGTTTTTAACAAGTACTAAAAAAATAAATAAATAAACAAGCATACAATAGACTGAATAAAAAACTATCCAAACTATCGTGCAAAGTGCTCTCGTATTAATAAAGCTGCATATTGCCAATTTTCTTCACGATAAGAAATGCACAGTGACATCATGTTCTAATCTAGCTGCATTAAGCGTCCGCGCTCGAGGGATGAGCGTCCCCGAGGCAGAGTCTCTCTCTCAGCCGGGTGCAGTTTCAATCTCTCCCCCTTAGATCAGGACATTGGCGCAACTCTGGGGCTCAGAGGCACTGACCACACAGAGAAATGCCAGTTTCTGAGTTTATAGTTATTAACATATCTGCTTCTGTATTATTTGAACTTTAATAAAGCTATAACGCATTAATTATAACTGCATTTAAGATGTATTGCCAGGGTGTTTCCTTTAAAGAGCTCCGGCTCCGCTTATTCCACAACGAGAGTGCTTCTGAATTTACCTTTTTTTATATATATATAATTCCCTAATACTTTGGGATCTACATAAGATGAAGCTGCGAAAGTTTAGAGTGCATCTGGACTGATCTGTGTAATTCTTCCTCGCCTCTGTCAGGCGTGAATGGCATTGCTGCTCTCGCACTTCATCATTACAGTTTAATATGATTTCATGTTACGTTAAATGAGATCAAACGACTATTCGACAACGAACATTTTTCTGAACAATTTTTTATTTTCGACGTTATCGATAATGTCGACTAAACGTTTCAGCACTAATGCAAATGATAATATGCTTTTAAACTCACCTGCTTTAGTTGCTTGAATAAATCTGGGTGTCTGTCTTTCAGGTGCTTTATTAAGTTTGATGTGTTTCCTCCTTTCGACAGAAAATTGTGAAAGCAGCGTTTACAAATAGGTTTTTGCTGATCTATGATGTTTCCCTTTTCATCAGCGTCAAATCCAAAGAATTTCTAAAACTGGCTTTTTCCACTTTTCTTTTCAACAAGATTCAGTTGCGATTCCGCAGCAGCTACTTTGCTTGTCGTCATCTTTTGCTTGTTTTGAGCGTTTGAAAGTTCCCGACTCTGCATGGGAACCGGGATTTTGTTTGAGTACCGACTTGGTACTGGAGTACCGGTATTTTTGACAACACTATAGTGAAGTACTAATGGTATTTTTTTTTATTAACTTGAAGCACCAGTACAATAGTATATGAATATGGTAATCATATATCAAATTGCCATGGTAATAACATGGTATACTTTTAAGTACTTTGAAGCACCATGCAACTACAGAATGGTGCATAAATATTTGTATATCAAAGTACCACAGTATTACCAACTGATTCCATCAGAAATCACATTGTTAGTGTCAAGATGTTCTCTCGCTTTCTCTCTCTCTCTCTCTCTCTCTCTCTCTCTCTCTCTCTCTCTCTCACACACACACACACACACACACACACACACACGCTGGTGCGGCTATCCTGATGAGGACTCTCCATAGACATATTGATTTTTATACTGTACGAACTATAGATTCTATCCCCTAACCCTACCCCTATGCAGGGATGCAGCACATGCATTTGTTCAATTAAATAGTATTCTTTTGAAGTTTGATAATGACATTAGGTCATATCACGATTCCTCTCTTTCCACTCCCAAATATAAGACCTCTTAATATAAAAATTAAGACTTTTGTTGTATCATTTAAGATGATTAAAATTTAAGACTTTCTAAGGATCCACAGAAACCCTGCATGGGTTTGTATAGGTAGCATGTATAAATATAAATGTACATGTTTGTTTGTTTTTATGTACACATAAGTATTTCTCCTACTGTATACTGTATTGCACTATACTGTACTATACTGTAATGTGGCTTTGATATACATCATGTGAATATGTCTTTAAGGTGCTTTGTATAGCAGTGGGCTCTGTGCATCTGCAGTTGAAAAAAATAAAGTAGCCTAAATGTAGCAAGCTACTTTTGGCATGTAGCTTGTAGTGTAACTTGCACATTTTTCTGAAGTGTATCTTTTAGCTTACAGCATATTTATTTTTTTTCTTTTGAGCAGTTGGTAGCTTAGCTAGCTAATTTTTTTTTTATGTTCTTTCTTGCGTGGCAAAAGGAAAAATTCTCAAGACTGTGCTGGTTTTACTTTTCCATCAATTACAATAAATGGGGACTGAATCTTTCAAGCCTCAACAAGAATGCAAAAACACCACAAGAGTATCATAGAAGTGGTCAAGATGACTCATGCAATATATTCCCTGTTTTCTGAAACCTTACAATAGCTTTTTGTGAGGAACAGGCAAAAATGTGGGTTAACTATCCCTTTATAAAATCATTGTGAAACATCCAATGTGACATAATTTGGGACATTGGGTTCAGAATGCTTTGGTCTAATATTTACTGTAAAGTATCTTTCACATAAAGAGGGCTTTCACATTTATTCATACATTTCTTGTAGAGTCGCACAAAACAATCGCAGTTAATGAAAATGACCCAATAAATTATATACTTAATGGAATATTACGGTTTCAATACAAGTTAAGCTCAGTCAACAGAATTTGTGGCATGATGTCGATCACCAGAAAAAAATTATTTTGACATGTCAAAGTGAATGGGGCCAATTTTTGTAGTATTTAAAGTGGTCATGTCATGAGGAATCAAATTATCCTTGATATTTTTATATATCAAAGGTCTTTCTACTATAAAAATATACTGTACCTTTCAGAACTCAAAACTTAATCCCTAATGCAATAAAGCAATTATTGAAACCAAGCTGCCAAAATGCCCCGTTCTCTAATTCCACGACTACCCTAGGTCACTATGGGGTACTCATTAATTTATTACTGTCTCTAGAGAGACATCAATACCTAAATCCTTGCATCCTTGCACCCTTTCCCCGCCAACTGGTGCTCACTTCATAAACAGAGAGACAGAGAGCATGACATATAGTAGGCCTACTGTCGCCTCACTATTCCTGAACACTAAAGAGGACCCATCTGGACTATTTTGAATTATTTTTGAATATTAATGTGCAATACACAGACATATTTGACTGTTGTCATGTATTTTGGGCAGTTTGCACATGCTTCTTCAGTTCTGCACACTAATTTTCTTTTGGATTGAGGTCAGGGCTTTGTGATGACCACTCCAATACCTTGACATTGTTGTCCTTAAGCCATTTTGCCACAACTTATGCTTGGGGTCATTTTCCATTTGGAAGACCCATTTGTGACCGAGCTTTAACTTCTTGGCTGATGTCTTGTGCTTTTGCTTCAATGTCAAGCAAAGAGGCACTGAGTTTGAAGGTAGGCCTTAAAATACATCCACAGGTACACCTCCAATTCAGTACACCTCCTATCAGAAGATAATTGGGTAATTTTCTAATGGCTTGACATAATTTTCTGGAATTTTCTAAGCTGCAAAAGACACAGTGTACTTCGTGTATGTACAGTTCTTATCCACTGGAACTGTGATATAATCAATTAAAAGTGAAACAATTTGTCTGTAAACAATTGTTGGAAAAAGTTCTCATGTCATGGAGAAAGTAGATGTCCTAAATGTCTTGCCGAAACTAAAGTTTGCTAATATGAAATCTGTGGAGTGGATAAAAAATTTGTTTTAATGACTTCAACCAAGTGTATGTAAACTTCTGACTTCAACTGTAACTTAAATTGCAAAATTAAATAATACAGTCAAAGTATATGGCAGCATTCTTACAAATTGCTGCTACTCTGTGCTATTACACCTAATCCGTAAGACAGGGTGTGAATGTTAACAGTTCTGCGAGAGTAACAGTTTAATATATTCTGATGCAATGTGTTGAGTGTGCATTATATCTGTCAGGATACAGACTCGGAGACAGAGGTAAGTGAATAAGAACGCCGCTTTATTTTTAGTGCATGAAGTTCAATGGTGAGTCTTTTCAAGTTTCAGAGGTGAATTCGATGAGGATAACTTAACGTGAAGGATTCAAGGCGAGTAGATCCTCTTCCATTAATCCACAGTCAAACTGACACAGTTCAGTGATACTTGTCCTTTCTCTTTCAAATGTTTCCACCAGTAACGAGACTCAGAAAGAACACAAGGAATCAGGAAACTTGGATTCAGCAGCAATTTCTGAGAACATCAGAACATGGACATAGAGGTTAGTATCTTTTCAGGTGAGTATACGTTACTTGACTGGTGTAGGTAGAGTAAGAGACTTCTTGAGACTTGCATGCTTCTGTTCCTGTTGGAGACTCGACAAAGACTGATTCTGAATTGGGTGTTTATATGGAACTGAACGTTGATTGGAACAGGTGCAAGTGATTAGAATTCTGGAGAGAGTGATCGTAGTGTGGTGTGAGAAGCAGCACCTGATTGGTTCCTGACAATATCTAAACCCTGAAATGAGTTTTATAATATTGTGGGTTGTTCATTCTTTTCCAATTGAGTTTCAAATATGGCTGATTTCGAGGGGCTGCACGATTTTAGCCAATCAGAACAGTTGGTGTTAACATTGACATTTTTACAGTCATTTTAGAGTTTGGTGACATTACATCGTCATGACAAAAAAGATGTAAAATTGGATATAACTTTACAAAGAAAAGATTAGTAAGCATTTTTTTTCCCACTACAATTGTGTCAACATGCATAATGATTATGTCTTGCAGCTATACTTTTGAAATAGTGAGTATTTTTATGTTTATGGATACAAAAGTGCCTCAGGTTTTTGGTAAGGTGCTTTTCAAACTTTAGTTGTAATTTTACCTAATTCTGCAAAGAAATTAGAAAATATTATTTAATAAATAATTTTTTTATGAAATTAGCAGTAGTATGACAACACACAATTTGGGAAGTGCTGGAAATTGGTTGGAAATTTCATGGGAAAAAAAAGACAAAAATAGCATAAATCTTCTGTGATGCATGTACATACATTTTGTCAGAAAGACTCAGGGTGATTGTAATTAATCAGAATGTGTAGATATTTTGTTTATCTGGCATTAGTCCAGTGCTGCGGTTCTGCGGTCAGATACTTGCTCGAATCCGTCAGATCCAAAATTCAAGTCAAGTCAACTCTAGTCAAAAAACATTTTGACTTAACCTCTCAGATCCTGCTGGAAAGCGATGGCAGCAGGGGACAGGAACTTACCCCATGCCAGGACAGGACTTAAACTGGTAGTGATGGGGTGGAGGTGGGTGAAAACAATGGTGGCATGTGAGCAATTAATGACAGCTGTGCAGAGTTTATAAAACAGAGGCTGGATTGTGATTGGATGAGATGCTTGAATTTAATGAATGAGTAAAGATCCCGGGAACTACACTTACGCTTCCATTGTTGGACATTGTTAATAGGCAAATTAAATAAACTAGAGAGAACATGAAAAATGTTTTAACAACATTTTAGTTACAAGAAGATTAAGGTGGTAAAAGTGCCAGAAGTTAAAGAAACACCCATAAAGTTTACAGTATACTATACTGTATATTGTGTCTGCAGGTTAACCCTGCAAAAACCTTACTTAACCTGTTACTTAAATTAAAAATATTTAATTAAAATAATGAACTAGTTCATCAAAGACATCATAATCCTTTCAGGAAGTGAACTCTGCAAAGACAAATTGCTCAGACTATTCATTAAAGATGATCTTGCTTTGAAACTTTGATTTCATATACTAAATCATTGATAAAAAAAAGTCGATAGTTGCTGGTGTATCTCACAAAACGTATTACCCCAAAATCAAAGGGAAGGGCAATTTTTGCATTGTATCTTTAACTTCATAACAATTAAATACAGCAACAAATCTCCCCAGATATTTTTAATTTATTTTTATTTAATTTAATTTTTAATATTGTCATTATCGTAAGGAAAATCTTGTTCTCATTACTTTAATGAAAACATGATATATTATTTAAAATTGAAAATGTGGGAAATATGTGAACACACAAGTTTTAAATGCTAGCCACTGTGAATGAATTTCTCTCATGTCCTCTTATGAAGACGCAACGTCACTATCCACTGGCATTGTGTTGAAAAGAGGGGTCAGGATCTTACTCAATATTTCCCCTTTTGTGCTTCACATAAAGTCATTCAGGTTTGGATCACTTTGAGGGTAAGTAATTAAGAAAATTACATTTTGGTCACACAGTGCAATATATTGCTTTTGCCATGGGATCTTTCCTTTATCAAATTGCATTCAATAACAAAAGGCAGTTCAGGATGTAAAAATGTGCTCCCTACTTCATAAAATATGCCAGATTAAGAATAGGAAAACATTTTAGCAGGTCTTCATCAAAAACTTTGGAGAAAGAGAGAGCAAGAGGAGCCACAAGGGGAGAAATAAACAGATTAGAATAGCAATTGACATTTCCCTAAAGCATGCAAGGGCTTATTTGCATCAGTTCACCAGCTCATGTTTTATTTATCTGTGATCACAACTGATTGTGAGGAAAATTAATCAATAGGAAAGCCACCCGGAGTCCCGGTCTGCACCACACCACCCCCCGCTTCACACCCATACCTTTACACCCAGTGTAGAGGTGACAGATTTCTCTTTCTAAGGCATGCTTGGAGGAGTTCCATATGGCCAGGATCAAAGGTGTTGTTCACTGCACGGTTCTGCTTGGTTGCCAGCCACTGCCGTTAATTAGAAAACAAGATCAGAGGCGGTATTAAAATCCAATTAAGCCGGAATGAACAGATTGCCAAGTGATGTTCACTAATGTATTACCGAGTACCATGCAAATTTCAGCGACTGTGTTTGGTCGGTGGCGTGTGTGCGTTGCATGTGGGTGTGCACATGTTTATCCCCTGTCTCTTCCTCCCATTTTCTGCACTCAATGAAAGTTCTTCAAATTGCCCAACTGATCGCACTTAAGCAGCATAACATTACCTGGAGGGTGAGGAGGCTGCCAAATCGTGAAGAGCAAAACAAATCTGGTGCCAACAGAGTGAAGGGGCTTTACATGTTCTACACATGAATGTTACATGGCTTCAGTGTGATTCCATAGGACTATTCCGACACCCTGAGCAAATGATGTTGTTGAATCGGGCTAATGATGCAGATTCCCATGGACACAAGACATCTGAACTGTGAGACATAAGTGCTTCCAGCTGGTGGTCCATAGCCGACTGTGCCGACTGCAGCGGATGAGGGGCTTGCAAAGGAAAAAACATCAAGCCACATAATAAAGGCTAATGAGTGACAGGAAAGAGACCTTGAATGTCAGGAAATTACTCCAATGCAAAGACATACAGTATAAATAATGGGCAATTAATATGATTTCATAAATAGAGGCATACAGCAAAAAAGTGGAACATAATTGGCACAGCAGATGACCCTGTGACATTAATAATGCTTTGTTTGCATTCAGCTAGAAATGCCTATATCTATTTCTTTTCTTGCCAAAATAGAACATGATAATAGAGGTTAGCCCTACAATCAGATTTATTTCAAAATTGTTCATCAATTTCCTGATACAGTTGGATTAACATGATTTTGTAGTCAAATATAATCACTCTCACTAACTTAGCTAGTTTGCTAAAAATCAAGTTCCAGTTCAAAACTAGTTTAAAAAGCCACCCATTCATTCTGGTAAAATGGAATTCCAAACTCTGTCTGACTCTGTCATTTTGACAGACTATTAATGTTTTCAGGATAATAGTTCAACATTAAAAATGTGCCTTGAGACCCCTGCATTCTGTTCCATTCTGTTCCGCTTTGTCCAGCTATTTTTAAGCAAGAACGCATTGTGAACAGATCTGCATGCCCTCTGTAAAAAGTTTGGTGAGGTTTTTTGCCTGTAGCTAGTGCTGCACTGACTGTGGATGCGCAAAACCATGAACGCTGTATGTAATTCATGTTTGAATTGCTCGGTTGACAAATCCCTGATAACAGTAATGGTAATATTTACCTTGTGTTACCACAATCACAACATCAATTTAATAATAATAATAATAATAATAATAATAATAATAATAATACAAACTGACCACAGAAACAAAATCAATAAAAAAATTATTGATAATTTACATGCTTTTTTTTAAAAAAAAAAAAGCATGTAAAAAAAACACTTTTGGTCTTTTTTTTCTTATATTTCTTAAATAATAATAATGGGCCTAAATAATTTCAAATATATTAAAAAATGTCCCCCTTTCCTCCCCTGTTTGACTTGAAAAAAATATAAAACAGATTATGCTGATTCTGCATTGGATTAACCACACTGATTCACAGCCTTTGTAAAACGACAATACATGCATTATCAATTTTTACTGCACATTCTATTATATTCACATTCTTATTGAACATTGGTGCCTTATATCATATTGGTGCATGTTGTTGTCATTTCATAAAAGCAGTAAGCCATGGGAGGCGGCCATGTGTTACTGTGAATTTAATATGGTTAAGGGCATTTAGACAATCCTGGAACACCCCTTACCATGGTAAAAATTGTAACTCATACTCTGAAACACACAGCCTCTCATGGCTTATTGCTTTGTTAATGCTTTAAGTCAAATGCAAAACATTATATCTCATTGCTTCCTACAACTCATGGTGTTTCCAATCAGATAAAATACAGTGACACTGACAAATAATTATCAGTTGAGTAACCCAAAAAAATATAAAATTACAATGTGAAAACAGCCTCCACATAATTGAATCAAAAGTGTTTATTATCTTCACCCTCTAGCACCTCTCTCTCTCTCTCTCTCTCTCTCTCTCTCTCTCTCTAAGAGAAGTCTGTTTTTCTTAACCTCTTAAAAGCTCTTTAATGAGGTAGTCTTTAAAGCTGGGGGACAAAGAAGACCCTCATGTGGGGAGATCTGAGTTCTTCCCAAGCCACCTGCTCAAACACAGGTGATGGAACCATAAAGAGGTCCTATCAATGCTCACAATTGGAACGCATCCTCCAGACATGCTCACAATGACCCCTGGGCTCTTCAGACCCTCCCATTGATTCTCCAGTGTGCACTTGAGACACAAGAGGTCAAACTCCAGACAGTCCAAACTCACCAGCATCTCCGGTGTTAATCCTTCTGTTCCAGCTCAGTGATCTGCTCACGTTCAGAGAGAATCAGAATCAGAATGAGCTTCATTGCCAAGTGTTCTCACGCACACAAGATATATATAATTTATATAGTTTGTTTTGGTGATAGGAGAAACAAGAGCACACAGAACATTACAGTGAGACACACATAAAAAGGTAAGAGTATAAATAGACATACAATTATTAGGATATATAACAGAATGACGTATGTACATGTGCAAGTGGTAATCTATGTGCAAGGTAGGGGTATGTACAGTTATTGAATTAAATATGTGAATTTACATATGTACATGAGATATGTACATTATTGTACTATTGGGCAGCCCTGAGGCTGTTTAATTGTTTATGAGGAAAATGGCCTCGGGGTATAAACTGTTCTTGTTCCTGGATGTCCTGGCACTCAGTGCTCTGTAGCTTCTGCTTGCACATTTTCTCACTCTGGAGACATCCGGGTCTTGGAGGGTGGGCAGGGGGGCACCAATAATCCTCTCAGCAGTCCTGGCTGTCCGTTGTAGTTTCCTTCTCTCTGATTTGGTGGCTGAACCAAACCAGACAGTTATAGATGTACACAGGACAGTTGAGTAGAACTGTGACAGCAGCTCTTGTGGCAGGTTGAACTACCTGCTGGCGAAGGAAGTACAACCTCTGCTGAGCCTTCTTCACAAAGGAGTCTATGTGGGTGTGTCACTTCAGGTCCTGAGAGATGGTAGAGCCCAGGATTCTTAATGACTCCACTGCTGCCACAGTGCTGTTCAGGATGGTGGTGGGGGGGTTGATTTCTCCTTAAGTCCACTATCATGTCCACTGTTTTGAGAGTGTTCATCTCAAGGATGTTGTGACCGAACCAGACAGCCAGCTGATCAACCTCCCATTTGTATGCCTACTCATCACCCTCGTGGATGTGTCCAATAACCGTGGTGTCATCTGCAAGCTTCAGGAGCTTGACAGTGGGATCTTTTGCATTGTAGTCATTCATGTACAGGAAGAAGAGCAGTGGAGAGATAACGCATATTAGCAAAGTTTTCCCAGTCTCACTAGCTGCCGCCTATCTGTCAGAATGCTGGTGATCCATCGACAGATTGGGGTGGGCACAGAAAGCTGAGTCAGTTTGTTTGAGATAAGATCAGGTAGGATGGTTTTGAAGGCTGAACTGAAGTCCACAAATACAATCCTTGCATAAGTCCCAGGTCTGTCGAGGTGTTGCAGGATATAATGCAGTCCTATATTGACAGCACCATCCACAGACCTGTTTGCTCAGTAAGCAAACTGAAGGGGGTCCTGCAGGGGTCCAGTGATATCCTACAGGTATGCCAAATCCATTCTCTCAAACGACTTCATGACCACAGACATGAGAGCGACAGGTCTGTAGTCATTAAGTCCTGTGATTTTTTGAGACCGGAATGATGGTAGAGTGTTTAAAGCAGCAGGGAACTTCACACTGCTCCAGTGATCTATTGAAGATCTATTGGAAATGGAAGCCGTTGGTCAGCGCAGACTTTCAGACAGGCAGGTGAAACACCGTCTGGGCCTGAAGATTTCCTAGTCTGTTGTTTCCGAATGACATGGCACACATCCTCTTCACAGACCATAAGTGCAGACTGAATAGCAGGTGGGGGGAAGAGGGGGTTCCAGGAGGTAATGGAGTGTGTGTGACGATCAGAGCAGGGGAGGGGTGTGAGACTGGGCTTTCAAACCTGCAGTAAAATACATTCTGTTCATCAGCTATTAGTTTACTCGCTAGGGGGGTGAGCGAGGGGGAAGTGTCTTTCACTTGGTGATGATTTTCAGGCCTTACCACACAGATGCAGGATCGTTGGCTGAAAACAGTTTTTTCAGCTTTTCAGAGTAGCTTCTTTTAGCCATTCTGATTTCCTTAGTCAGCGTGTTTCTGGCCTGGTTGTACAAGAGCAAATTTATTCCACATGAATTCTTGAACTTGGTTGGTTAGCTTTTGACTGCAAGGATTATTGTGTTGCATTTTACTTCAGTTGCCTCACAGTATGCGCTGCTGAAAAGACCAGCTTAACAACCCTGCAATTCTCATGCTGGTCTAGGCTGGTTTATGCTGGTTAGTTGATGATCTAGTTGGTGGACCAGCAGAGATGTTCACCAACAAAGCTGATGTTGTCGACCAGTATAGAATTTCTTGGAATGCTGGTTAACTAAGAAAGTGTTGCTCGGAGGGATAGTTCACCCAAAATTCTCTTATCATTTACTCACCCTCATGCCATCCCAAAAAAATATCTCAGCTCTGTAGGTCCATACAATGCAAGTGAATGGTGATCAGACCTTTTGTAGCTCCAAAAATCATATAAAAGAAACATAAAAGGAATCCATATGACTCAAGTGTTTAAATCCATATCTTCAGAAGCAATATCATAGGCATGGGTGAGAAACAGAACAATATTGAAGTTCTATTTTACTCTAAATCTTCACTTTAAATTTCACTTTAAGATGTGAAAGTGAAACTAAACAGGCACCACATGTGACTTTCAGATGTAATAGTGAAAATGAAAGTTGTGATTTAGAGTAAAAAATTACTTTAATTTAGACCTGTTTCACATCCACACCTATTATATTGCTTCTGAAGATATGGATTTAACAACATCTCGGTTACTGTCGTAACCTCCGTTCCCTGATGGAGGGAGCAAGACATTGTGTCGATGTAGTGACACTAGGGGTCGATCTTGAGAGCCAGAGACACCTTCAGATCTTTGAGAAAAGGCCAATGAGAATTTGGAGTAGAATTTGCATGCCACTCCCCCCGACATACGGGTAAAAAAGGGAGGCTGGAATGCAGATTCATTCACGTTTTTGCACTGAGGATCCGAGACAAGTTCCCGGCCATTACAGCGGTGTAGTTCAGCCTGTGGCAAGAGGGACACAACATCTCACACGAGAGATGTCGTTCCCCTTCTGTCACTCACTCAGCGTTGTGTTGATGTAGTGACACTAAGGGTCCCTATACAAAACGCCACAATGCCTTAACTGTGTTACGTTAACTGCCGAGGCAGGTGTAGGTGAGCATAGAAACAGATGCAATCGGACTGCACATAGCCTCCCCAGATGCCCCAAAATGTCATATAATTTCCAATGTATCTAGTATGGGGCCAGCCGCGGCCTTTTTTCTCTCCACAGAAAAATAGATATGGCTGGGGCCTTTAAATACTCAAAAAATTCCCAGAGGAAGGCGTTCTTTTCTGTTCCAATTATTGCAGGGGGAAAAGACCCTATGGAGGCCACACAAAAAATGTGGCGAATACGTCATATGGGCCTAAGGCCGCACATGGAAGAGGTGCGGCGGTAGGTCGTGCTCTTTGTCGGGGTGGAGCTCTACAAATGCAGAGGCCGGGGCAGAGAGGGCTCTGCTTAGGGAGACGCATGTCTACCGAAAAATGGAGACCGTGCCACAGAAGATACATCACAGGAGATTACCGGGGTAACCGAGACCTGTGGAGCACTTACCCCAGTACAGGGCATGTTAGCACAAGTACTGTGCTAAGACTATGTATTCTTCTGCTGAATTTGTGAGCTAGAGGGCGAGGACGAAGGACATCCAGGGTTCACAGATCGTGAACACGCATGGGAGAGAAACTTACCTCTTCATACATGAAAGAACACTGGTCGAAACCGGCTCAACCCGGTTGGTGTACAATCTCATGAAGGTACTGGGTGTTGCCCAGCCCCTGCTCTACAGATGTCTGCTAGAGAGGTGCCATTGGCCAGTGCCCACAGGGATTCCACAATCCTTGTGGAGTGTGCTCGAACACGCAAGGGGGCTTACCACCTGATCCCTAAAATGGGTCATGGGAACCTTGGGCAGATAGCCTGGTTGGGGTCACAGGATCATGTGAGAGTCTTCCAGACCGAACTCTAGGCACACTTCGCTGACAGAGAAAGCTTGCAGGTCCCCGACCCTCTTGATGGAAGTGAGCGTGATCTGGAGGGCGATCTTCAATGAGACGGCCTTTAACTTGACTGACTGTGCACCTCTGGGGGTCTTCGCTACAGGAAGAACACCACTGCCTTGTAGAAGGACCTCTGGCCTGAGTGATCATGTTAACCACTGCAGGCTGTAGACCAGTAGACAAGTTAGGTCTTCCACGTCCCGTCCAGGGACCAGACATGGAGATTCCAGAGGTCTAGGCATGGGTTCCAGAGGGTGCCCCATCCCTGAGAAAGAAGGTCCTTCCTCAGGGGAATTTGCCAGGTAGGTGCTGACACGAGGAGCGTGAGGTCCAAGTACAAGGTCTTGGTGGGTCAATACGGAGCCACAAGAATGACCTGCTCCTCGTCCTCCCTGACCTTGCACAGAACCTGCGCAAGTAGGCTCACTGGGGTTAACACGCATTTACGCATCTCCCGGGGCCAGCTGCGTGCCAGTGCATCTGTACCAAGGGAAGCAACCATCAGGGCATAGCAGTGTGGGCAGAGGGAGGATTCCCGAGAGGTGAACAGGTCTACCTGTGCCTTGCAGAATCGATTCCAAATCAGCTGGACCACCTGGGGGTGGAATCTCCACTGTTATCTTAACCGGAGTTTACATTCCCCCCAGTGCTAACACTAAGGAAGCGCTCTGTGAACTGTATGGGGCTATGAGCAAACTGCAGAACGCTCACCCTGACGGACTGTTTATTGTTGTCGGAGATTTCAACCATCTGAATCTCAAGACATTGCTCCCTAAATTCCATCAGTATGTGGACTTTGCAACAAGAGGGGCGAACGCGCTTGATCTTGTTTACACAACCATCCCAGGCACGTACCGGGCGGAGTCCCGCCCCCACCTCGGCTACTCAGACCTGTTATGCTAATTCCAGCATACAGACCACTCGTCAGACGCACAAAACCGCTTCATAAGCAGGTGAAAACCTGGCCAGCAGGAACCATCTCTGCTCTTCAGGACTGTTTTGAGTGTACTGACTGGCACATGTTCAGGGAGGCTGCAACGAATGGCGACTCTACCAACTTGAAGGAATACACAGCATCAGTGACCAGCTACATCAGCAAGTGCATTGATGATGTCACTTTCTCCAAGACCATCACCACACGCTCCAACCAGAAGCCGTGGATGACTACGGAGGTGCACACGCTGCTGAGGACTCGAGACTCTGCCTTCAGAGCAGGCGACAAGGCAGCCCTAAGAACAGCGAGAGGCAAACTGTACCGGGCCATCAGAGAGGCAAAGCGCGCACATGCCCAGAGAATCCAGAGTCACTTCCAGGACAGCGGTGACACGCGGCGCATGTGGCAGGGCATCCAGGCATTCACCAACTACAGGACAACATCAGTTGCCTGTGACAAAGATGCTTCCCTTCCAGATGCGCTGAACATCTTCTACGCTCAGTTTGAAGTGCAGAACAATGTGGTGGCGAGGAAGACCACCCCTCCTCCCAATGACCAGGTGCTCTGTCTTACCACGGCTGATGTGAGGGAAACTCTATGTAGTCAACCCACAGAAGGCTGCTGGACCAGACAACATTCCTGGCAGAGTGCTCAGAGGATGTGCAGACCAGCTGGCAGATGTTCTTACCGACATCTTCAACATCTCTCTGAGCGGCACCGTCGTTCCAATGCCAAAGAAGTCTTCAGTGTCCTGCCTCAACGACTACCGTCCCATCGAACTCACACCCATCATCATGAAGTGCTTCGAGAGACTCGTCATGAGGCACATTAAGACCCAGCTGCCCCCTCTCTAGACCCACTGCAGTTTGCGTATCGTCCAAACCATTCAACAGACGATGCCATCACCAACACCCTCCATCTGGCCCTCACCCACCTAGATAAAAAGGAGTCATACGTTCGAATGCTGTTCATAGACTTCAGCTCAGCATTCAACACAATCATTCCCCAGCACCTGACTGGAAAGCTGAATCTGCTGGGCGTGGACACCTCCCTCTACAACTGGATCCTGGACTTCCTGACTGGGAGACCTCAGTCAGTCCGGATCGGGAACAGCATCTCCACCACCACCACACTGAGCACTGGGGCCCCCCAGGGCTGTGTGATCAGTCCACTGCTGTTCACTCTGCTGACTCATGACTGTGCAGCAATTCACAGCTCGAATCACATCATCAAGTTCGCCGATGACACGACCGTGGTGGGTCTCATCAGCAAGAACGATGACTCTGCATACAGAGAGGAGGTGCAGCAGATAACAGACTGGTGTAGAGCCTACAACCTGTCTCTGAATGTGGACAAAACAAAAGAGATGGTTGTTGACTTTAGGAGAGCACAGAGTGACCGCTCTCCTTTGAACATCGATGGCTCCTCTGTGGAGATCGTCAAAAGCACCAAATTCCTTGGTGTTCACCTTGCCGGAAAACCTTACCTGGTCACACAACACAAGCTCTATTACCAAGAAAGCCCAGCAGCATCTCTACTTTCTTCGAAGGCTGAGGAAAACACATCTCCCACCCCCCATTCTCACTACATTCAATAGAGGGACTTTTGAGAGCATCCTGAGCAGCTGCATCACTGCCTGGTTTGGCACCGTTTCAGACCGCAAAGCCCTGCAGAGGATAGTGAGGACAGCTGAGAAGATTATCGGGGTCTCTCTTCCCTCAATCAAAGACATTTATAAAAAACACTGCATCCACAAAGCCACCAGCATTGTGGACAACCCCACACACCCCTCACACAAACTCTTCACCCTCCTGCCGTCTGGCAAGAGGTACCGAAGCATTCGGGCCCTCACGGCCAGACTGTGTAACAGCTTCTTCCCCCAAGCCATCAGACTCCTCAATACTCAGAGACTGGTTTGACACACACACACGTCCTGAGTTGCACTTTAATTATTGTCACTTTATAACTGGCTGCTACCTCAATAACTGCTACGTGCATAGAACACTATCTCATAGTATGTTATGTTTACATTTGGCATTTTTAGAAACTGTTATCTTTTGCACTACTGTGTACTGGTCGGCGCTGCACTGTCTCTTACAGTGTCTATTGTACTGTTCATTGTTAGTGTTAGTTTTGTACTGTCCCATACTTTTTGCATACGTTTGCATGTGCACTTTATATAGCTATTTTATTTAGTCTGTGTAGTCTCATGTGGTTCTGGATTTGTCCTATGTTGTTTTATGTAGAACTATGGTC
This sequence comes from Moxostoma hubbsi, assembly GCA_032164185.1. Lineage (NCBI taxonomy): Eukaryota > Metazoa > Chordata > Actinopteri > Cypriniformes > Catostomidae > Moxostoma > Moxostoma hubbsi. The sequence continues at coordinate 34,880,188 of JAVLUX010000022.1, read as the reverse complement.
CTGGAGGAACATTGTCTCTTTCGCTGTGTACTGTACTAACTGTATATAGTTGAAACGACAATAAAAACCATTTGACTTGACGTCTACTCTATTTTGGTGAAAATACATCTGTCACTTTACTAATAAAATATTTATGTGGCTAATACTTCTACAATATTTGCAATGTTTGATCACGCGAGAAGTCGGCATGTTGTTTCAAAGAGTTTGGATACCCAAGGACCAGCCACATTTATGCAGACTCACTAACAAGTGCCATCTCCTATCAGACATATTTGCATTGGCTGCAGTGTGTTTGCCTTCAATTGTTGCACAACCGGAAATATGTTGCATCAGCAGCGTTGGTAACTTGAGGTTTGCATCTCACATTGAAACCAGAAAGTAGTCTGGTTTGCATAATTTGTTTTATAAAATATGCATGCCTCTTCATGTAGCCTGTACAGCTGAAAACAACTCGCTCCACATCTCAATTTTGGCACCCCTCTGTGGACAATACACCAAGCATGGAAAATGGAGTTCACACTTTCCCAAGCAACAAACTACACTTAAACAACTTTGGCCACTGGGCAGTGTTTCACATTTTGGCACAGAGCAATTTTAGCTAAAGAAAAGTCAACCTACTGTGTTTGATTTCTCTGTGAGAACAGTCTGATATTTGACCCAGTGTTTGTTCCATGTATTAGTCTAGTAAATCACATGTCTGCTGTTGAATATGCATTTACAATATTGTACATTTTCCTATTCAGCTTATGTCAACATCATAATTTTGTGTATTTTTGGCCAATGCAATTAATGGCAATATTAATACGTTTCATGTTTAAGAACAATTTTGTTCATTTTGTTTGATAAACAATTTCGGTACTGTGTTGGGTCACTAGCTCATGTAACATACGGGGTCCTGTAGCACAACCAGTTGGCAATACATTAATAAAATATAGAAACATGCTTTGTATGAAAGTTTATGAAATAGAGAGTTTGTCAGCCACAAATGGTTTATTGATAGGGTTAACCAAATACAAAGAGGCTTATTCGATTTATTTGACAGTCTTGAGGGTTTAAATATAAAAAGAAACGCTGCATAACCTTAAGCATATGTGGCCTGCTGGAGATTTGAGAGAAAGAGGGAAGTATCTGTCTTCACTTACCCTCATAACAAGCTCAGAGCTGAGCAAACACTTCTCAAGATGTCTCACCATAAAAAAGACAGATATGTAAGTCACTTGAAGATGAGGAGCTAATTATCTGCTTGTAAAAGAGAAATACATATTTATTCACAGAAGAAGCAAAGGCCTCTGCCTTGAATCTGTCCTGTCATATAATTTATTCATTTTAAAATTATATCATGCAAATTATATATTACATTTCTCAAGATCAGATTTGTTTATGGTTATTTTAAGTATAGATTTTGACTTATAGTATGAGAAAAATATTTAATTGGCAAATGTTTGTCTATGTACATTGTGTGCAACTTTCAGAAATCATTTAAAGCTGAAGTTTGTCATTTTTGCACTACTAGCAAAATAATGCAAAACAATGATTGTTCTTTAACAGATTTCAGAAATGCTCCCTGTCTTCAATTGGTTGCACAAACAGATAGTTCCGTCTCAAAAGCACACTACTGGTCAAGATAATGTTGCTGCTCAAACTAGAGGAACGTTTTGATAGAGCCACTGTGAGTCAATTCCAAAACCTAGTGAGCACCCTGTGGAGGCAGCATTTTAAGACATCATATGTGCACTCCTGACGTGAAGGCTGTTCCAAAAGTTAGGCATCTTAATTATTCTGCCGTCTAAGATATGTTGTTTTTGCTAAATTCTAAGGTATCACCGAATGTATCCTTCCCAAGATCCCAGAATGCACCTTATTGAACTTGGTGATAAAATAAATCCAAGATGGCGGATGAAGCAAGAGAAATTTTGATTATAAATATACTTACAATCCATTCAATACTGAAAAGTATCAATAAATAACAGTTAATATGATACAAAACTGAATATTTTACCCAACATGTGTGTATGCTGTGCATATTTATGCTCACTGGAGGATTGCAGTGTTTCCCTCACACCACCTGTATTGAAATCAGTTGTGAGACGAGTCTCCTGACCGCTGTGCATGAGGAGCGCTATTTGAAAGATGCACAGAGCATTCCAAATTGGTCTCTTATGAGGCATCATTTCAGGTAGGATGCTTTGGCTGCCATAGAAGACAGTTGCCTATGCAGGCAGGAGACAGCGAGGAAGCTCACTAAGTTTTAGAACAGGTCCAGTGTTTCACTGTTAAAATCAACCTATAAATGTATTATATATTGTAAGTCAACTCTGTGTTACACACATCAGCTTTAAGGACATTTCAAAGTAGGCCATTTTGGGTTTTTAAATTATTTCATAATTTAAAGGGATAGTTCACCAAAAAATTTTAAATCTCTCATTATTTACTCACACTCATGATATCCCAGGTTTGTATGACTGACATTCTTCACCAGAGCACATTTAAAGAAATATAGAAAAATATCTTGGCTCACTAGGTCCTTAAAATACAAGTGAATGGAGATTTCTCTTTTGAAGCTCTAAAAATCACAGACAAACATGTACAACTCCAGCGGTTAAATTAATGACTTCTAAAGTGACACGAATGCTTTTTGTTAAAAAAGATACATATTTAAGTACTTTTGAAACTCTAAATCATGCTTCCAGTCAGAAGCGGTACATGCATGTGATGTAATCTCATTGGCAACATGCGAGAACTGATGCTTGTGCGTCACAGCCGGAAGAGCAGTGCAGTCTACAAGTGAGAAAGAGGAACGCTGTACAGTAGCTTGGTTGGATCTGTTTCTTTACTCACAGTGGTGTGTTTGTTTGCTCATCCTGGATGTCTCAAACATGAGATTATGTCTGTAACATGGCACCGTGAATACATCACACAAGAGACCTCGTATTGCTTTAAAAGACATTAATTTAACTTCATATTGATGAATTTTATGCTGACTGTGTGTGATTTTTGGAGCTTCAAATGGAAAATCTCCATTCACTTTAAAGACCATTTTAAAGACCACTGCGTTAAGATATTTTTCTTCAAATGTGTCCTGGTGATGAAAAAAAGTCATACACACCAGGATATCATGAGAATGAGTAAAAAATCTGATTTATTTTTGGGTGAACTTTCCCTTTAATTTAATTTAAATTGACTAATCTCAGTTCAAGACAGTATGTGCTGTCATTATAGGGTTAGTTCACCCAAAAATTTAAATTTTCCCATAATTTTCTCACCCTCAAGCCATCCTAAGTGTTTATGACTTTCTTCTTTCAGCCAAACATATCAGAATTACATATAAAAAAATATCCTGGATCTTCCAAGCTTTATAATTGGAATGAATGGTACCTTGGATTTTAAAGCCCAAAAAAGTGCATCCATCCAGTAATCCATACAGCTCCAGGGGGTTAATAAAGGCCTTCTGAAGTGAAGCGATACAGTTTTGTAAGAAATATATCCATATTTCTAACTTTATAAACTATAATCACTGGCTTCATCTATCCTCTGTGCTTTCGCATTCATAATTTCTTACCGGAGCTTACACTACGCCTTCATCATACACTGGAACTCGACACTCTCGTAAATGTAGAATGGGATGGGAAGCCAGTGATTGTAGTTTATAAAGTTATAAATATGGATAATTTTCTTACAAAAACGCATCGCTTTTTTGGGCTCCATATCCAAATCTAAGGTACCTTTCATTCAGATTATAAAGCATGGAAGAGCCAGGATATTTCTTAATATAACTTTGTGTTTGGCTGAAAGAAGAAAGTCATATACACCAAGGATGGCTTGAGGGTGAGTAAATTATGGGACATTTTTGGGTGAACTAACCCTTTAAAAGAAAAACAACATGGCACCAGTCTCAGTGAAGTTTGTCTTTGCGAGAAACACCAACTAAACTAGTATACATCTGGTAAGAAACTTCTTTGAGTTTTTACATTGAAACCTGGTTGTATCAAAAGAGAAACATCTTTAGTTTCATCCGATATGCCATTTTGAAAATTTCAAGGATTTATCATGAAACAGCACACTGTTAAACATGATGACCTCCTGCAAGGCCTTACATTGAGAATCAGTGGGTGCATCCAAAATGGAGTTTCATTTAACAAGGTTCAGGAGGAGCAAGTCATTTAATCCAACCAATCACACTGCGAGAATAAGAGTATATAAACAGTCCAGGACAGCGAGCCACACATGTTTACACTATCTTCAGTGCAGGATTACTTTTATTTGCAAACTACTGAAAGCTGGAAAATGTTGCTCTCAGTGGCTGTACGGAGTTAAGATGAAAATAAGGTGCATTTCATACTGTTTGGAGATTAGTGGTCAGACAACACACTGGAGGTTATGTAACTATGCTAATTGGTGACTGGTAAAAAGCTTCAGCACTGGTTATCACTTGTCAAGTGAAGTCACTTTTTTTTGTATAGTGCTTTCCACAACACACATCGTTTCAAATTTGTGTGCAGTGCAAATCATAGTTTAAATTTGTAAATTAAGCGTTAAGGTCCACTGTTTTAAAAATAAAATGTTTTTTTTTAAATGAAAATTACAATTAATGACTAATGTCTTTTAAACCTGGGTTAACTACAGACGTTTACAGAGATGCATTGTCCTTTGTTCGTTGGCTGATGAAGGCTTTTGTTGGCAGTTAAATTATAGTCTATATATTCCACTTCAAGTGTGTGGTCCATCAATAGACAAAGGTGATGCAGGCAGAGATTAATGAGGTGCATCGCAGTTCAACCTGCAGGTAATTTCGGTGAGGTTCGGTGGGGTCCATCATAAATCCAATGTTCAGGAAGTGGCATATGTCGTATCCGATGTCTCACAGTTGTAGCTGATATAAGTTCATCCTCTGAAGCATACTTTGTACATATAGTATATTTCTCTTTCACCGATTTTATTGTGTATTTTATAAAAAAAATTTTAATTGTGCATTTGCTTTTATGATCTATCTATCTATATAATCTTTATAGTAAACTGTGGAGAGAAAAGTCGAATCAAGAATTTCACTACATGTCGTACTGTGTATGGTTATGTATGTGACAAATAAAACTTGAAACTTGAAGTCAAATGACTGAAGTGATGTCTGACTAGCACCGGCTGTAGTTTGTCATCTCTCAGCGACACATAGCAGTGCAGTCCGACACCAAGCAGGAATGGAGCTGGATCTGGCAGGCTTTGGTAACCTCGGGATGTTAATTAATTCCAGAATAAATTAGGTGTATGCTAAATAGATGAGTCTTTAGTCTAGACTTAAACTGAATGCGTGTGTCTGCATCCCAAACAGTGTTAGGGAGACTATTCCATAGTTCAGGGGCCAAGTATGAAAAGGATTTACATCCTTTTGTGGATTTTGATTTTCTTGGAATTATTAAAAAGAGAGATTTTTTTGAACGTAGTTATCATGATGGAATATAGCATGTCAGAAGTTCACTTAAGTACTGTGGAGCTAGACCATTCTAAGCTTTATATGTAGTTAACAGAAATTTAAAATTAATAGGGAATTTAACAGGTAGCCAATGTAACATCGATACATATGGCTAAAATGATCATATTTCTTGGTTCTAGTCAGCAGTCTGGCAGCTGGAATTTGAACCAATTTAAGTTTATTTATTGAAATTGCTAGACATCCTCCCAGTAATGCATTACAATAATCTGGTATTGAGGTCATGAATGCATGAATAAATATTTCGGCACAAGTAATCAGAGCATGTGTCATAATTTAGCAATATTTCTCAGGTTGAAGAATGCTGTTCTACAAACACTGGAAATTTGATTTTCAAAGGACAGGTTGGTATCAAATATAACATCTAAGTTTGCTGAAGAATAGTCAATTTTTATTTTAGCAGCTTATTTTTATAGGTTTTTGGTCCAATCATTAGTACCCCTGTTTTGTTGGAATTGAGTAGAAGGGCATATCTGGCCATCCAATCTTTGATTTCATTGATAGAGTGTGATAATTTGGAGAATTGTGAATTTTCATTGGGTTTAGAAGAAATATAAAGTTGGGTATCGTCAGCGTAATAGTGGAAACTTATTCCTGATAATATCTCCCAGGGAAAGTATGTATAAGGAGAAAAAAAGGCCCTAAAACTGATCCCTGTGGCACTCCATACTTAACTTTTGTTTGATTTGACAATTCCTCATTTACACATAAATAGTGGTAGCGGTCTGATAAAAAGGACCTAAACCATGCTAATGCAAGTCCACTAATGCCAACATAATTCTCTAGCCTATTCAAGAGAATACCTCTTTTAAGATATTAGTTGGTATTTGATCTAAATACTGTATACTGGTATACTGGTCAAAAGTTTTGAAACACTTGACTGAAATGCTTCTCATGATCTTAAAAATCTTTTGATCTGAAGGCGTATGCTTAAATGTCTGAAATTATTTTTGTAGACAAAAATATAATTGTGCCACCATATTAATTTATTTCATTATAAAACTAAAATTTTATTTAATTTTTTTTTTTTTAAATTGATGACTCGGACCAAATAATAAAGAAAAGCAGCCAATAAGTGCTCAACATAGATGGGAACTCCTTCAATGCAGTTTAAAAAGCATCCCAGAGTGATACCTCAAGAAATTGTTTGAAAAAATGTCAAGAGTACATTCTAGGCAAAGGGTGACTACTTTGAAGATGCTAAAATATCACACAGTTTTGATTTATTTTGGATTTTGTTTAGTCACAACATAATTCCATTTATGTTATTCCATAGTTCTCCATGGCTTTATTATTATTCTAAAATGTGAAGAAAAAAAATAAAATTTAGCCACAGTACTGAATAAACACCTAGGATTGTTGTGGATATTTTCTATGAGTTTGCTCAAATATGCTGACCTGGCAGCTTTTAGTGCCTGTCTGTAGCTACAGACACTATCCTTCCATACGCCATGAAATACTTCTAATTTTGTATTCTTCCACTCCATATTTATTTTATATGTCTTTACAGATATTACAGAAAATCAGCTGTAATATGTTTCACGTGTCTTAGTCCAGCTGTTCCCAAATGAGTACTTTCATTTTTTGCATGTTATTAGGTGCACTAGTTATAAATCAAAAAGGGAAATTAAAATGCACACAGCAGTTGCGCTCAGTTCTCAGAAGGTTTATACGTTATATTGTCTAATATGAAAATGCTTTAAATTACCAATAAATGTGTCATTCTTATATCTCTGTTTACATAAGTTGATTTTAGAGAATTCTTCAGATTTTCTTTATAAAGCAGAAAATGTTTAAAATGTGTGCAAATGAAAGAGAATAATTGTAATGCTTTAAATGATTTACCACCGATGTTTTATATAAATGCAAAGCTTGTGAGACTTCCTTGCAAATGGGGTTGAGGGCATGAAACTATGTTGTTTCAGTTGCCATTCTATTCAATGGCATGCTGACACCCATTCTGCACAGTCCTATATTAATTTTCCCCCGCAGAACAATTCCATTTGTTTAAATGAAATATGAGCTCGGGTCATGCTGATACAAGCTTTGGAGATACTCGTTGACACATTGGAATGGGGAAAACGGTGAAGCGTAGCTTGTATATAATGAAAATCCACACCTACGGTCTGAATAATTTCTGCCACTCTTTCCAAGTAGTAGTCATTTTAATTCTTGTAGTCAGACCTCCCTGAAGCACCCAAACAGAGGTGAATTACGGGGGTGTGGGGGGGTCAGTGTAATTGTTGACACTGGAGTCTAAGCTTGTCCCGGCCAAATATGAAATCTTCTCATTTGATTTGGACTGTAATTATGTTGTAAAAGCAAACTGGCTGTGAAACTGTGGCCCCGCCAGTTGAATTTGCTTTCATCAAGTGCAGACTGGCTTAATTACAGAGTACAAGAGCTGCCATCTTTCAGTGCACAAGCCTTGTATGTTGTTTTATTTTCAGAGCCGTAGCGTTCTTCTGTTTGAAGCTAATCACAAGGTGATTGTGCTGTTTGCTGCAGCTCGAGAGGAATTTTGACACTAAAAGCAAATAGTTTGTGATCTCATGCACAGCTTTCGAGGTGGGATAAACTTCTGTGTCTCCTCATGTTTAACATTCATATATTTATTTATGTTTTCTCCATCAACTATTCGTTGATACAGAGTCTAGTCTCTGTTCTCTTTTGGTAATGCAGTAGTTTTATATACACTCCAGGTTCATTTTATAAATCTTGTCAATTAGTAGTTGATTTAATATATTCTCAGACTTGATTTTCAATCTGTGGAAGGTGAATTTCAATAAATGGAAGACACTACTTTATGGGTGAGACATTTAATCATGCAAGGATTACATACAATATGTTTTACATACCATATTTAAAGCAATGTTTCACCCCAAAAACATATAGGGGGAAATTCATTAAGAATGAAATGCTCCTTGTAAAAGCACCTGTTATTTGCACACACTGTCTGTGCTGGTTTAGCAGGCAAATTCACAAAAGGAATTCTGCAGATCAGGCAGTGACGTGCACAGAACATTGGCAGCAGGGGCACAAGCCCCTTTCATTCACAAATCCAAAGGTGCCCTTTGGTCGTCCAGAAAAAGGGAAGAAATTTTAACAATGAAATTAAAATAGTTAAAACAAAATCTCGTAATAATCTCACAATAATATTAATGTGTTAATATGAGATTTATTTGTAAATCGCGGGCGTGTTAATGAAAATTAAGCAGAGGTGCTTTTAAGGGCACATGCAATAGCAGATTGGAGGCAGATACCATCGTAAGTGATCCTCCCTGTGCCCTATACTCACTCCAAAGTGCAGAACCATTGAAGTGGGTACTCTGAAGGAAACATGGCATTACTGTGTTAATGTACCCTTCACTAAATGTTTTGTGGAAGGGCCCTTCGAGAAAAGATTCATTTTCTCACTTTCGATTTGAACAAGCTTTCGAGTGGCATTCCCGCCCGCAGCAGTGTCCTTCAAGGGAGCAAAAAATTATATTTGGAATTCGCCCCGGAGCATTGACGTGCCGTTACCTAAGATGAGTAACAGATCACATAAAAAGTTCATCAAAATAGTAATGCTCGATTGCTACTGCTTTTCCAATATCGCGCACCTGCAGTGTAGACAGATTTACGTATTAATTATAATGAGAGTGATCACGTCACTTTCAGTGATACAAATTAAATTAGACTTTTATAGAATATTGCCATTAACTTAAGGAGCTGTTTGGTTCAGCCAAAGCCAGTTTGTTTTTTGTTGAAATGAATAAACCATTAGATTAATCATATTCAGAAAAATACCATGGTATTACCATTTTTTAAACATGTAGTCTACCATGAAAAGCATTTAAAACCATGCTACCATATTGACACCAATGTTGTTCCATGATTCCGCCATATTATTGTCATAAGGTCCTGTATATTTACAATTATTAATAATAGAATACAGTAAAATAACATTATATGAATATTAAAAGAAATAAAGAGAAAGTAATATAAGAAGTGTCAGTTATGATGACTGGATGAAGTGATGGAGCATGAGATGAGAGAACGTGAAAAGAGTGATGAGACAGTAAAAACATTAGAGCCCTATAACAAAAAAAGACACTGTGCCGTTACCAGGGTAATATCATGGTACTGAATGATTAGTATATTCATTGATGATACGTCATGGTACTCCAAGATACTTTATAAAAATACCATGGTTTTACTATGACACGTGTCATAATGAATGTCAATGTCTGAAAATAAATAAATAAACAAGTGTACTACCATGGTGATTTTTGTGAGGAATATAACATAACAGGGTATTACTTGTGATAAAGGAAACAAATAAAGAAAATTATGTGCGGTATATAATGCAAAGAAATGAGTTAAGTATATAATTACTGCTCATTCAAAATAAATAAATCAGTGCCCTTTTTCTTCCTTCTGCCCCTGTCCCTGCTAAGGTATGTGTACATCACTGAGATCAGGCAACTGTGCAATCGTGTCCAAATTTTTGTCAATAAAGCGCAATGTATAATGAGCCCAGGGGCGGATTGGCCATATGGAGAACATCATGGTTACTGTTGTAACCTCCGTTCCCCGATGGAAGAAATGAGACTTGTGTTGATTGTAATGACGGCATGATGTGAGAGATGGCCTCTGTCTGTTTCTTCACCGGCGAAAACTGCTCGGCGAAGTCGTCGACGGTGTCGCTGAAGAGAATGAAGATGGGGGGCGTTGAGAAAATGGGCTTTGTCAACGTTGCGCATCTCGACCAAGTTCAGCCACAGGTGGCGTTCCTGGACCACGAGGGTGGCCTTCGCCCGCCTGAGTGCTTGCGCTGTGACCTTCGTAGCTCTGAGAGGGAGGTCGGAGGCAGAGTGCAGTTCCTACAGAACATCGGAATTGGGACCACCCAGGTGCAGATCTTTGAGCCTTGGCTTGGTGTACCTGCAGGAGAGCCATGGCAAGCTCTCTTGCAGAGATGGGTGAAGCAGTCTTGAAACACAGCTCGCTGATCAAACAACCGCTCGGCTCCAAAGAAAAAATCTGTCTGACAGATGCTCACCTGCTCACCTTTATACCTGTATTTCTGGGGGCGGGACATGCAAATTCTGTCTGCCAATTTGACATTGGCCTTTTCTCAAGTTCAGAGGTACATGAAGCTCTCAGAAGAGACCCCTTGTGTAACTACAATCGACACAATGTTGAGTGAGTGACAGAAGGGGAACCAGGACTTTTCCTGATGGGCCGGCCGCAAAACGGGGCAGAACGGGCCGCGATAATATAAAATGGCACCTCGATATATTCACTGCATGTAATTCGCTGTTTGATAAAAGCAGTTAGAGACAGGGATGCAGGAAGTGGGGGTGAAAAAAGAAATAAAATAAGGAAAAAAAAATAACTGCACAACTGCACAACAATACAAGCTTATTTACTGACCAACATTTCAACAAATAAGTTTGCATTTTGTGTTGTGTTTTATATATGATTCTTTCATATTTCATTAGTTTACACCTCTAAATTTAAGGTGCGCATATACACAACTGACTGCTCAAAGGAACTCTTTCAGTAAGGCATTTAAATCTAACTTGTAAGTAGGCTATAAACCTATGCTCGTATTAAATAGTGTTCATTTGATGTTTTATGATTTCTTTCTCGAAACGGGATTAGCTCATCAAATCTTTCCTCTTGACTGATGAAAACATGTATGATTCTGGCACAGAAATATAAATTTAGCTAAAAGTTTGATTTCGCAAGAGTTCAGTGGACTGTAAGACAGGCACAACAGTTTTTTATTTATTTATATTAGCTTATTTTCTATTGCCATAAATGCTCGCTTATTTTCTTTGTAAAGTAGCCCACAAGCCTTTTTTAAATACCACAATTTGTGTTATCCCGACTTCCAGTGTTAAGGTGGACCCTTATGTAACAAATGCTAACTTTGACATTCCTATTCTATATATATATATATATATATATATATATATATATATACAGTATATAAATATTATCTATTTACTTTTCAGAATTGAGCAGGTTAAACAAGGATAGGAAGTACTGTAAGTGTGTATGGTCTTCAACACCACAAGTCTTTGTTCCTTTAAGTCATATCTCTGCTGTGGGCAGATTTTCAGATCTTCCTCAACTTCAGATCTCCGTACTCTCTCATTCCCATATCCAGCCAGCTGAAGCAGATTTTCCCTGGTTACCATTTTCTCTGCCCCATGGGCTCATCAAATTCACAGGAGGCAGTACGATTGGTCAGGGAAGCAGAGATTAGTAACTGGATATATGAAGCAGAGATCTTGTGGGTTGACCCCTATCATCCAGTGAAAATCTATGGCCCTGTGGTCGCTTGGCATGGTCAAGCCGCAGATTGCAGCCTCAGCTCACACCCCATTTGTTGTGACCACATTACGTTCAGACCCCTTATTTTCTTGCCACTCTATCTGTTTGTGAAATATTTGGATCCTAGTTGTTTTGGCCTGATGAATAAGGGCTTACTTCACCACTATAGAGAGATCTGTTTCTTCCCATGGTAGAGAGGTCAGGCCCAGTGGGACCTGCCATTATCAGAGGCTAAAAGAGACAGTAAATGGCATGCCATATCTGAACTAAGACACCAGCTCAAATGAGGATGTGGTCAAAGCTACTTGGCAGTTCAATGGTGTGGCTGCTCGTAATTAAGAGTGTGAAAAGAGTGGTACCTTGAGGGAAATTGGTGCTATGAATGATGCTCTGGGAATCAGACTTTTTATGCCATCAGGTATGCGCTGGGACCGGGCTGTTTGTGGGCAGAGGTCTCCCAGACGTCAGGCTCCATGCTTCATCTTTAAAGTGATATTCACTAGGTCATTCGTGTTGTGTGGTTGCTTTTGAACTTTTTATATATTAAAATGAAGAGATACATATTTTAATTTAAGGAATTTCAGAAATATCCTCTGGTCAAGATGATAATGTGTACAATTGCAAGAAAATTAAAAGGTTGCCAAACAGGATGGAAATAAAGAGCTAAAGTTGGCCATCGCCCATTGAGGGACTGATCAGTTAGCTGCCATGAGGCTGTCAACTTCAAAGTTCATTGTAATTTTTTTATAATAACTTTTGAGATTTAACAGGGTTTGTATATGAACTTTTAATATTTTACATCAGTTTCGGTAAATGTATCAAACAGATGGAATTTTGTTGAGTGACATAAACCAACTAAATCCACAAAACATCACAAAATGTATAAAATCCATTGATAATACTTACTGATATTTGTGCTGTTGTTTTCCCACCAAAAGGTATGCCACTAACTGGTGGATGGTGTCACTTCGAAACTGGCTTTTTGTTCATTAAAGTGATATTACGAAATTATTTTGATAAAGGATATTGGGACATACTGTATAGCAATAACTTTGATTATCAATTACAACAATATTCCCCCTCTAAAAACATTTTGTTTGAAACATTTCAATTAGAAGAAGGAAAAAATCTTTAAACAACTGGAACTTTTCTTTATAAAATATATTTTTTCATTTTAAAAGAAAATGAGGCTGTCACAGTCCTGTCGCTCTGTCAGTCTGGGTTTTTGTCTGACAGGACCATGGCATTATCGTCCTATGTCTGTCTTGTGTTTAGTTGCCTGTTTTTGTGTGAGCGCACGGTTTCAGTTGTATTTCCTGCCATTCGCTCTTTGGTATCTCTTGTTTCATGTTGCTTATATCATCTTGGCAGTATGCACTCGCGTCAATAATTTGTCTGTCTCTCGTGAACACGGGTGCACTTCACGTCACGCTTGCATTGCACCCCCGGGTCACGAGCTGTCCTCATGTTGTGCTACGTTTCGGTCACTTCGGTCTAAGGTGTCGGGTGCGTGTGTGGCCGAACTCTAGCACATGTGTCCTGTCTTGTTTTTTCGCCTGTTGCATGGCATTTGCCTCGAGATGTACGCTCAGGTTTCGTTTAGTGTGAGAATGCGTGGCATGGCTTTGTTTGCTCATTATTAGTTTATTAGTCACACCTACCCTGTCTTGTTATACTGTTGATGTATGCTGTCCAGTGCCAGTTCGTCTTGTTTCCAGTCTGTTTGTTTCTCTCATGTCGGTCCTGTCAGTCGGTCTGTTTCCACCTACCCTGGTTACTGTAGCCCATTCCGGTCTGTCCTGTTCCCTGTTTCCCCTGCCTGGATTATTTACTTTGTGTTTTTCCCCTTCGGGATAGTTTTTGTTTATTTTTTCCCCTTGTGGGAGTTTTAGTTTGTTTTTTCTTCTTTTTGTTGTATTTAATAAATCCCTTTTTTGAACTCTGTGATTGGATCCTGTCTCTCTGCATTCCGTGACAAAGGCAGATACAGCAACATCTACTTAATAAAAAGTAGTGTCATTATTTAAAATTCACTCAGATGTTCACTTAATTGTGTTACTCTGATAAAAGAAAACAAATCAGATTTTTTTTTTTATTGTGAGTTTAATATTTTATCAAATATATTAAAACATAAATGATAGGGACATGAAAATGTACTGCATAGTATGAATGGCCAATGGCGCCTGCAGCTGTTCGGCTTTACACGCTGTGCATACCACAAGCTCTCAGACTGACCTGAGAAATATTTACTCTTTCACCAATCATGAAATGTGTCCTGTATTTCTGTTGGCTGTTTAAAATAACTAGCAATGCCCAATTTGCGAATGAATAATTCTTTTGAGTCGGTTCTTTTCAGGGAATTGGTCAAATGGGATTGCAAAATGGTCTGAATCTAATTGTGATTCAGTACAATTAATTCAAAGAGCTCTCTGAGTGATTTGGAGCGGTTTTTCACACAGTAAAACAATATCGGGATATTTACGAATACAGTGCTGCATACACTAAATTTACCTACTGTCAACTGAAACAAAAGTCTTTTTGACAGGTAACTTTGAGGAATCTTCAGCTAGTGCTGGCATGTGAACAATTAGGTCCTGTTTTTGTGTCCGTTCGTACTGTTTTTAAATTGTTTTCCATGTAAACATTCACTAGATGGATGTCTTTTGACAACTGCATCATGTTTCACTCTCACGGGAGCGCTGCATTTTTAGTTGCGGTGTCAACTGATATAAACGCGTCTCGAGGCACCAGCGTTCTGCTCTATTCATTGTGGTGCGTTTTGCTTTTAGCATGAAAACGCATCTGTTGGAACAGTGGAAGAAATGCTTTAGCCAATAGTTACGTGAACCCTACTCATACTCGAGAAAATCAATAAATGCTTAGCTCAAAGTCACCAGAATTGAACGCTTTGGTGTTGTTTTTTGCAACAACAACAAAAAATCTCACTGGGGAGCACCCCTGCAACCCAACAGGTTTCAGGTCAGGTTTGTAATTAATGAAACAATACATTTCTTGTTTTGCGCACTTGCTCTCACTCAGAGACACGCACGAATGGATGAGTTGGGGACCGTTCACAACGAGGGTGTTTTTTGCAGAAGTCTGTTCTGTTTCCTCATTGTTTAAACACATTCTGGACAAATGTTTTTGACATTTGCACCGCGTTTCACTTTTCTTCAGTGTCTCGTGCAAGACCTGTACATTTTAAACACCATGTCAAGTTAAAAAGAAATTCAGATTTTCAAAAACGCACGTTGAGACACCTGTGCTGTTTCATTCTTTGCGCTGTGCCTACATTTTTATTAGTGCAGTTGTCACAAAGATTCAACAATCTGAAGAAGTTCATAGAGGGGACTGTTGCAGTGTTTAATTTTATTCCAGATTGTTCTGCACCAGGTGACGTTTTAGCAAATAAGCGGGAAGGCAATGCTTTTTCCCCTTCTGCTCTAGTGTACGGTGCCTTGTTTCAGTACTGTTAAGAATGTTGCCTATATGCTTACATAAAATAAAGCTAGGAGAAGAAATTAGATAGTAAGCGATTTCGGGTTTGGGCTTAAAATCTGACAGTATCGTTCGGGCCTGGATGGGTTGGGCTTAAAATGAACCACACGGTCTAGGGTTCAGGACGGTTTTCAGTTTAAGGCTATGCAGAACTCTAGGCAGGTTTCTGTGCGTACCCTCAGATTAAATCCTGCAGGCTCCCATGGGAATTACCTAACTACACAATGCTTAAACATGCAGGACGACCAAGACAACACAGGATGAATGAGCTATGGAGCAGTTGTTTGTTTACATCTCTAGGTTACCAGCGCAGGCTGCTTTTAGCCTGTGGGTCTTCACATTGAGTGGCTTATTCAGAGGGAAAAGCCGTCTATGACTGGCCATGTGTAAATGAAGAGTTTTTTAAAGTGTTTCCCTCCTTAACAACATTGTTGGAGCTACAAAAGACCCACCTGCCTCACAAAGGACAAGAAGGGATGAGGCGAGATGGGAGAGGTCAAGTGAGGTCAGACCAGATTTTGCGTGCTCTGCACTCAGACTAAAGAGGAGGAAGGGCAGGTGCAGTGAAGACAAAGTTTTAACAAATTAGTGAAGTCCTTGGTTCAGAGGTTACGTGCAAATCCCAGTCGGGCTTTAACTTGCAAGTTTAAGAGGAATATAATGGAACATTTAGAGATATGCATTTTACCCTAAATAAAAAGTGAATTTGCTTATTTCACAGGCTTCCTAACAGAATTATTATATACTACCAGTCAATATGTAGACAAACCTAGTCATTCTTTTTTTATTACTAATTTCCATATTTTTGAATAACAGTAAAGGAAAATAAAGTATTCATATATTTTTAGGTTCTGGTAGTGTAGAATCTCAAAACAAATCCTTTTATTCTGCACAATTCCAAAAACACAAACCAAAGTTTGCCCTGGATTTAATTACATTTAAAAAAAAAAAATATATATATATATATATATATATATATATATATATATATATATATTTGCAAAGGGTGAATTTCTTTGTTTATTCTCATTTATTTAGATTTTTTTTTTTTACATCCTCCTGTGGATGGATTTACCAAAATCATGAACAGATATAGTGACAAAACATTTGAATAGACTCACAATTTCATAATGGACTGCAAAATATAATGTTTTTTTTTTTTCATCATTTCATAAAATGCCACTGAAATTACAAATACATTGAGTATTTAACAAAGAACAAAACATACACGCGCATATATCCATTGAAATATACGGAAATACCGGCACCAAAAAAAGGAAAAGAAAAAGGAATGTAAAGGAAGAGAAAACCCTGCTATGATATTTAAAATAGTAGAAAAAACAGTTCCTTTTCATTTGAAACACATATACAGAAAGGTTCAGTATCCATATACTTCAACACTGTAAACATAATTTAAAAACAGTGTCATTGTTTGTTTTGTTTTTTACTTCCAATTATATAGTTTTACCTCCACTGTCAATTACTCTGTAGTCCATAAATATTGTAGTAAAGAAATGGCTTAGTCATTTCACAAACAAATCTGTGCATTACAGACTTTTGCTTACAAATGAAACATTACATTTGTCTGAATTAATGAATAATCATCCTTTACAACTTTACTCGATTTGATTCTTCTTATTAAATATAAATGATACTGTTATTGATAGTTTGCTCACGAATTGTTCTTTGTTGTATAGCAGGAGTTTGAACTATGTCAGAGAATAAAGGCTGAATATTAGTTTGAGGCACGTCCATGATGTCTGGTTCAATCTGTTTCAGAAAGCCATTGTTGGCACTTCAATCTGGCACTTTCGCTTAACTACAACACATTTCTTTCAATGTATTTCTAAGTTACAGCCACTTTCTTTCATTTATTTTAAGTTTGCAAAGTATCTGAGACGTTGGTGATGATAAACACTATAGTCATACAATTATTTTCATTCTTGTGCTGTGCATTTTTTATATCTCTGTTACACCCTGTTGATTTATTTCAAGTGGTCAACATGTGCAGCCTTAGTTCATAGTAAACTTATTCAAACCAAAAGGCTTGGTTTCAGGGAAAACAACTGTAAAATGGAATGAATGTAAATGGCAAGCTGTTACAATACAATAATATCAATAAATCTTAATCAGTAATTTTGTTTAGTTTCCAGTAAAAAATATATAACAAATATGACATCCTTAAAATAAGATCAAATTACTTGAGAAGCAAAATTATGTTTTATTAAGACTTTTTCTTGTTTTAGAAAATAGAAAAACTATTTGCCAAGTGTATAGGAAAAATACATTTAAATCAAGATATATTGTCTGAAAACATGTCTTAATATCTTAAGCAGTTTTGTTTCTCAAGTAATGTATCTATTAATGTAAGCATTTTTAGATATTTTTACTAGAAAACAATACAAATTATTGATTTAGAAAATTTTTGCAGTGTATATATATAGAAAGTGAACCATGGTTTGTGGTAGGCGGATTTGAGGGCTACCGTGTCATTTTGTTGCTAATGGTGTGTGAAAGGGGGCAGATGGAAGCGACTCTGTGTGTAAGAACAGAAAATGTAATGAGGAAATCATTTAATCTCAGGATCCTTTAGACTCGAGGACATGCAGTCACCAAGTGCTTCCAGAGGGCCCCAACACTATTCACTGAATGTGTGTGTGTGTGTGTGTGTGTGTGTGTGTGTGTGTGTGTGTGTGTGCGTGTGTGTAATATTGGTGTCCAAATACGTACTTATTCATTAAGTAGTTAATTTGAGAATATTTGCATTGCATTTAAAAATTCATAGGAATGCTATATTAGAAACTCAAAACTACTGTTGTATCATCCATACACACCTGATTTAAATTTGATATGTAACAAGCTTATGACTTCTCTGAACAACTCAGTATAGTCTGAATTATTCAAGACTACACAATGATAATACACATTATAATACCATCATAAGAAAGGAGTTGACCTTGTACTGTACCTGGTTTGGAAAGCATTGAAATTAATTAAGAGATGATGTGGGTGGAAGAGATGTATGAAGGTTAATTCAAGAGAATGTAAACACTTTGATCTTTAAAAGTTCAATCTTGGGTTTAACAAAACTTTTGAAAAGAATGTCATCAGGAATTAATTCAACACTGGCAGCCTCAATGCCATTTATAAACAAGATCTAAGGGATTGTAGAGTACATGTTGTTGTTGTCATTAGCACTTCACAGCCATTCTCATGGTTGATAATTATTTATTTTCAAGGGTTGTCAATAGAAAATCATTCAAATGCAGTCAAACTGCCTGTCAGCTGCCTCAATATCCCTGGGTTTTTTAGTTTTTTTTTGCCCCTTAAATTTGTTAATTTTTTTTTTATTGTCAAAGTGACATTCAGTGCTTTACATCTAGCTATTGTACATCACCTAATATGAGAGGGGCCATTGACAGCAACAATAGCATAAAAACTTTCTCAGATTTTTAGAAGTTGAACTCTTCTTTAGAAATGACCAGTTTTATTCCTTTGAGGAAATTAGTTAAAAACACAAAAGTTGGCTAATTGCCAATATCTCAGTATTTGTCATAGAAGATAGGGTGTAGAACTATAATTTCAGGAACTGAATGCATTAGAAACCCATTGATAATGTACCTACACATGCCATGTATAATTACAAATAATCCAATAAATACAGAAATTATTGCACAGTAGAAAGGCTCCATGAATTCGTTATGGACTACTCCTCTGTTAGTTCCAGGAATATGCAAGAAGGTTTGTAGAACCACATTCTAACATTTCCCTGTGTTCTTGTTTCTCAGGTGGCAGTTTGTTTTTACGTGTAAAAATAAAACACAAAACAAAAAAATAAAACATTTAATCTCTCAAAAGAAAATCTAGACAAGAGTAAGACTATCCAGCTAAACCCATAATACAGTGCATTAGTAACTGTTCTCAAGCTCTATCAGCCTGCTCAAGTTTGACCTCAGTGGTCAGCAAATGCTCTCCATGCCACTTCTTCATGTGTTTTTCCAGGGTGCTGTATACGCTAAAGGGCATGTGGCAAATATCACAGCGATATACCTCTTTGCCAAACTGCCCATGCGTCTTCATGTGCCGTGTAAGCTTGCTGCTCTGGGCACAAGCGTAGCTGCACAAGTCACACTTGTAAGGCCTCTCGCCTGTGTGGCTGCGTCGATGCACGGTCAGATTGCTGCAGTTCTTGAATACCTTACCACAGAACTCACAGGTGTCACTCCGTCTGCTCTCTTTGGAGCTTGGTGGTCTCCCTGGCCCGGGACCCCGCAGCTGTAGGTGAGGTGTACTGTTGCCACTTCGCCCTGACAACCCACCCCCTTCCAGAATCTCACCTGGAGGGGTGGAGAAGCGCAGGCTGCCTGTCTCAGATGAAGAGTGCTCGGAAGAAGTGCCAAAAGGTGACTGCCTGGAGTCGCTGAAGCCCATGAAGGGCTCCCTTATGAAGTGGCGTGATGCAGCATACCCAGCTAGCAAATGAGAATACACATTTTCAGGGGAGATGACGGGCACCTGTGGCAAATCCACATCCTTCTCCTCCTTGATCCTCTTTGCGGACGACCCAGAGAGGCTGGGACTGGAAATAGGCAGGGGCTTCCTGTGGAATAACAGTGAGATGGGATCCTCCGGACAGCAGCCTCTGCCATTCACCATGGGCCGTCCGTCTCTGTCACTCTCCCTGCCTGTCGAATCTGCACCCATCTGTTCGTGTGACCTGTTGCCCTGTGTCAGTCTCAAGTGATTGTCATGGTTGTTGTATTGGCTTTCTGACACTCTTTCAGAAACCAGAGGCTTCTCCTCTGGCGAGGGTCTATGGCCATTCTCTCTGTTCCTACTCCGTTCCGAGTCCATGCTCAGGTTGGACTCAGGCCTGCTTCCATTTTGCTGTTCTTCCTCCTCTTCTTCCTCCTCCTCTTCCTCATCATCTTCATCCTCCTCATTATCCAATCTTTCCCTTGTGCCATTGTCCTCTCTGTTCTTAATCCCATCTCCGGATGAGTCCTGCCCTCCCTGCTCAGGTGAGCTCCCCATGGAGCCTGATTTGTGCATGTGAGTTTTCATGTGGCGCTTCAGTTTGCTGGCCTGTGAACATGCATGGTCACAGAGATGACACTTATAGGGCCTTTCACCAGTGTGGCTTCTTCTGTGCACTATCAAGTTGCTTTGGAACTTGAAAGTTTTGCCACAGAACTCGCAGGACTTGGCTTTGCCGACCTGATTTAGTGGTGGTGAGGAATTGGCTCTGGATGGAACTGATGGTGGCTGTGAGGGTGAGGTTAGGAAAGGTGGAGGTTTAGATCCATGATGGAAGAGAGTGGGACTAAGAAGCCGATGCATGGGGGGTACACGGTTAGGAGAAAGGGGAGGAGTTGGCCCCCCATTGTTGTTGTTGTTGTTGCCTGCCAAGTCTCGAAGACGCTGAGAGAAGCCCATGGATGGTTCTATGCCCATAGGTGTTAGCCGCATCACCCGCTCAAATGCACTTGGATGTTGGGACAGGAGGCCCATCTCCTCTGGGCCGAGGCGTTCCAGAGGATGGTGAGGTGGTGGAGGGCTTACAAAGGGAGGTGTAGATGGCAAGCGGGTTTCCATGAACCCAGGGGGTGGTGGCTCTCGTAGCAGCGGGGCAGCCATACGTAACAGTTGAAAAGGGTTGCTGCCATCACCCAGGAAGCTAGGAAGAGGGGAGCGGGGTAGGGCATCAGCCCCCAGTGGTGGAGGAAGGGCCAAGCGTGGGGTAAGAGAGCAACTAGTAGGGTGGGTATCCAGGTAGATTCGGATCCCATGGGTGTTCTGCGCATGCTGCAGCAGAAACCATGCACTGGTAAATGGCTGCTTACACATGGTGCAGATGTAACTAGAGGGCTCATCTTTTCCTGGAAGACAAAAAAGAATGTGGATGGAATTAATATATACATATTAGCTAATAAATAAATGATTTGCTGCAAAGGTCGGTTTAGATATCATGCTTCCATGTTATTTGTGCATCTGTTTGCTCTCAATGATAGCTTTGAATTTTATCAAAGACAAGAGTCCTCCATGTTTAAAAAATTAAAAAATTAAACAGGCAACATATGAGAGACATCACATCTTGCTGCAGCGGCAGCCATTTTATAAGATTAAATTAAAATTACATCATCCTAAGAGGGGACACAAGAGCTCTCTGATAGCGGGTTATCCATTGCGCGGCAGAGCCTAGAGCTCTCAAAAGCTGTATCAGAGTGGATCGGCTTGTATGTGACTCTACCAGGACCTGAGGCAGGGTGAAATCAGGGAAGCTCCCCAGGGCTAATACAGATGGCAGGTATTTCTCAGAGGCCACAACGCATTGTGCTAATGTCTGCCAGACGTTAATATATAACTCTTCATTCAACAACAAACCCCCCCCCCCCCCCCCCCCCACCGCAACATTCATTATTTCCATGTGGAGATAATTCTGTGGCAAAAGAAAGAAAAAGAGAGCGTTTAAGAAGGAAAGGAAATGAAAGAGTCATGTTGATTGGCCCAGACTCTGACATAGTCAGATGCACAGTTAGCTATTGACACAGTCACCCATATAAGTTTTTGTATTATTTGCAAGATAGTGGTTTGCAAATTATGCCAGTGCAGTCACAATCATACTTTTACACAATAAATAAATAAACTATTACTTTAAAATAAATTCTTGCTCCATTACAAGATAATCAAATCAAATAAGTTCCATGTTTAATTTGTGATCGTATCTCCCAAGAGCGGCATTAATACCAGGTAACTGGGCCCTAGGTGTGATATTGGTCATCAGTTTTCAACAGGTTGTTTTTCTTTGCAGATAGGACTTGGGGGTTGTCCTGTCTGACAAGCTGCTGTCTGCTGTTTTGAACATTGACAAATTAAGAGGTTGTGTAGACCGGTCCATAGCCTATGTTTAGTTTTGCTGGACACATGGCAGGAGGGATTTTGGATGCTGAGAGTGTATCAGAAAACGAGAAAGACTGAGGGGGTGTGAGAAAAAGGTGGTGGAGATTAGTTGCTAAAATACACACAGGCAGTTCATTTTCCTTTTCAGATCCTGGACAGGTGCCCAATTCTGAATATAATCAACAGCGGACAACAGGGCCCATCAGTTTGAGCTCCAAAAATCTCATCAACATTTCATAATCCGCTGGTGGCAGGACAACAGAACATGGAATGGATAAAGGAAGAGAGCATTTGTGTGTGTGTGTGTGTGTGTGTGTGTGCGTGCGTGCGTGCGCGTGCGTGCGTGCGTGTGCGTGCGTGCGTGTGCGTGTGTGTGTGTGTGTGTGTGTGTGTGTGTGTGTGTGTGTGGGTTTAGGTGGTTTACGAGGACATTTGTTTAGGTTACAAACTGGTAATTACAAAGGTATAATGCTTTAAATGTGGTTTATGAGGAAATTTCTAGTGTCCCAATAATTCAAATCACTTAAAGAACATACTAAACAACCTTTTCTTTTAAATGTAAAAATGCAGAAAGTTTTTTGTGAGGGTTAGGTTTAGGGGATAAAATCTATGGTGTGTATAGTATATAAATCTTTATGTCTATGGAGAGTTCTCATCAGGATAGCTGCACCAACGTGTGTACGTGTGTGCGTGCGTGCGTGCGTGTGCGCTCTTATCCTGGTATAAATGTTTGCTTGAGCTACTGCAATTTGCATCCTATCACATCATACAAAAAACACCATATGTTACTAAGGGACCGTGTCAGCTAACAGACAGACAGGCTTAATGCCGACCAAAGACAAATTTCATCAACTTTCCAAACAAGGCAGAACGAGAGAGAGAGGCCCATAATGAATAAGTTAGGATATGCTAATGACCCTTCAAAGATCTATGTCTTGTGACAGAAGCTTGTATAGCACAATGGTGTGAAATTACCCATCAGGCACCTCAGGAACACAAATCTCCTTCTGATCATGGCCCATTGGGTGTGTGTATGCACCACACTACAGAGGCCTGGGAGGGCCATGTCACAGTGAAGCACTCCAGCCAATAAAAGTGCTCATTACAGAATCATCGCTGTTCACTCTCTGATTCAATTTGCAGTAATTACCACGGTCCACGTCCATGAAACCATTCGCTGCAGGCCGCAAAGGTCAACTACCAGTTAGCAGAGTGCCTTTTCTCCTATCACTGTATTCATTGCAAGAGCCTAATGGCCTAATTTTCTTCCCTCTTGCACTTCAATAAATATTGCCAGGATTACATGTTAAACAGCTAAATTGAGATGTGGTTGTTATACTACAGAGCAAGCTGTTGCCATGCATAGCGCTAAAAGCTCCGCATTCTCGCTGTATTAAACAACGCTTGGCTATCGAAATGCATGTCTTTGTGTGTGTAGGATATGTGATTAATGACACATGCATGTGTGTGTGGGCAGAGGACCTTACACTTTTTCACCCTCTTGGGTTTAGTATTACAAAACCTCATGGCCAATTAGCTTATCCTCAGGGACCTCCAACCTGGGTTTAGATATGTTGATTTCAACATTTTGTGGCAATTAATTTCCCTTTAAGAGCATGAATGCAGTGACAGAGAAGTCGGGAGGAGGGGCTAGAGGGTGTTTTTTTAATTATCTGCGAACAAATCTGGCAGACTTAGGAGCACTGCTGCTTCATGACAGATATAACATTAGCGTAAGCTGCTGCTGTCATTAGCATTACCTGAGCATGAACCAATCACTCAATGAAGCTGAGCTAAGCTAATGAAACCCTCGGGTTTTGAGCCAGGTTTGGGTCAATTTTTCAAATATAACTGTGTGAAAAGAACAGTTAGGGGATGTTCACACTGGAAATGTTTTTCCAGTTTGAGTTTTTGGCAAATTTGCAGTAAATTCGCCACTGATCATTTTCACATGCAAAAGAGGCAAAAAAGAGCCTATTTGCGGCAAAATGTACATTGTTGCCAAAGGTTTGCTGCAGGTTCACCACTACCAGTGAAGAGCTGCAAACTTCTGGCAAACATTTTTAAGAAATCACAAGCTCATTTGTATGTGAAAATAATGAGTGGAAAATTTGCGACAAATGTTTGGCAAGTTTGTAGCTAGTTTGCCTGAACTCTAGATTTTTTGTAAGGGTTTGTGTAAACTGGCGCTGGATGGATATCTATGACCGTTGCGCTGCATCTTGCTGTTTTTTCAGCATCTCATGACATCAGGACAACAGTATTTTTTTACAAACCATATCAAGGTATCAATCATTCTTTTTCATTTGTTGTGCTACATATTTTGGTGCAGATGTCACAAAGATTGTTTCTGAAGAAGATCAGGTTGCAAAGAGGAATTCAGTGCTCTGGTGTCCTGAGATGCTGCCATACCTTGTTAAAACTCTGTATGTTTGCTGTTACTATGCAAATGTTGCCTATGATGCTTATATAAAATACAGCCAATTGCAACAAATTTACTTGCTTGGAGAAGAAATTATAAAGAGAATGAGCAATTTCAGGTTCAGCCTTAAAATTATGCTACCAGTCCGATTGTGTCAGGTCAAATGGTATCGAGTACAGGCAGGGTTCAGGCTTATAACACATGCACATGTATGCAACTCTTTTTATAATGTCACAATGCTAAAATAGCAATGCAACAACATATGTGTGTGCGTGTTTTTGTGAACAACTCGGGTCTGGCAGTCTCACAGATCTAGCCCCTCGATCCTGCTACATTCTGAGCTGTAGAAAGCCACAGCGGTAGATTTACATAAAGAACAGAGGGTGTGTTCCATGGGGAGTACGACACGCCTTCACTCCCCTCTGGACAATCCCCCCCAAATGTCCCCTCTGTGCACCTGTCACCAGCCTGGCTGACACCTCATGCCACAGTAACGCGAGCCCTCATTAGCATGCCTGTTATCTGGGGCTCCTTGGGGCCTATGGAGCCTCACCTCGCAACACTGATGTCTTGTTTGTGATGATCACGGCTAAACAGTGGGCCAGGCCATTATGCTAATGAGAAACACAGAGGTGTAGCATTCTGTGTAGTGAGACACTGCTGTCTGTGCCACCAACACACACTAGGGAATCTGTGATGAGGTTTGGAATTCAGAGTTTATGTGTGAGAAAGCGAGAGCAAGCTAAACAATGTTTTTGCATGGCTTTGCATGGAGGAAAGTTTTTTGTTAAATTCAGTGGAAATATCAAAATATTCCTCTGTTTGTTTCAGCATCCTAACTAACCCGGCACAGCATAATTGCCTCAGTCAGTAGTATGAGTTTTGGGCAGGACAATCTGTTTTCCAACCAGTGAAATACGTGGAGAGTGTTTGTGAAACCTAAAAACAGTCAATTGCATTTTGTGACATTAGTGGTGCAGAATTACTTCACCTTAAATGTTTGCAATTGATATCCTTCTCCCCTGTCTGTCTGTCTTGGATTTGTCTCATTCCTCATGATAGATGTAATCCTACACGATTGAGCTATAAGCCTGAACAGCCCATAATCAATAAATTATTATGACAGTGAAATAAATGATTTTGGCAGGAAAATGGTGTGGAGAGAACCAGACCACGCTAAAGCCAAAACCAGCTTACTGGCTTTTTGAGTGGAGCCCAATATTTTAATGCTAAATTCCAAAGCCTGCAGTGTGTGTTTATGGGTGTGTGTGTTTTGGATTTGGTGGCTTAAGTGGGCATATTTTTAGGTTATACACTAGTATGTGATGGGGTTGGATTGTGAATAATTTTCACAAAATAAACACCAACAGAGGTGTTCAGCGATTTCTTTCTTCTCAAATTACACAGTTTTAATGCAAATCAATATTTTATGTCCATGCATTTATTTAGTTGGTTAGTAACTGAATAAATAAATCCCTTCAGTATGATACAAAATCCCCCTGCTTCACATTGGGTCCTGATCGCCCTGTCAGGGTTTATTGTGCGATAACAACCAGCTGACTGTACATTATCCCTTACAAACATGTGTGTGTTTGTATGCGCATCCTTTTTGATGCGCACTTGCTTGGCCATGTTAGGGCAGATTGGCCTTACTTGTGTGACGCTTGGAGAAAGCTTACAAGCGACGCTTGCTAACCCAAGAACGGGTTGAGCCTAGCCGGGCCTCTTTTCTCTGTATGTTTCTCCACATAGAGCAAGAAACGGCTGGGGCCCTTACACTCATCGAGGGAACTGGGTCTTACCCAGTTTCCTATTATTTCAGGGGGAAAAGACCCTGCAGAGACCACACCTGCCCAGGAAGGGGGAGGTAAGAGTGGTGAATACATCACATGGGTTTTCAGTCAACATGTGGAAAGTGGCGCGGTGGTAGATCCAGCCTCAAGGAGGGGGGAGTTGCTACAAACACGGTGACCGGAGGGCAGCTGGGACTGCTTAAGGGAGATGCGGGTCCACTCATAAGGGGACCATACCATGGAAAATACACACAGGGGGAGTCCAAGCTGGTGTCCTGACCTGTGGAGCACCTATTCCAGTACAGGTTAGATTAAGTACTCGCAGTTGATCAGGTCGGCGATTTCCTCCGATTTCCACTGACTCAACTCTGAAATTGTAGAATCTCGCAATGGTATTTGGTGTTGCCCAACCCGCTGCTCTACATATGTCTGCCAGGGAGGTGCCTCTGGCCAGTGCCCATGAGGATGCAACACTCATTGTTGAGTGTGCTCGGACCCGCGGGGGGGGGGGGGGGGGGAGGGGGCACGGCCTGGGTGTGATAGGCCAATGAAATGGCGTCCACCACCCATTTGGAAAGCCTCTGTTTGGAGACAGCGTTCCCTTTCCGCTGTCCACCAAAGCAGACAAAGAGCTTCTCAGAATGTCAAAAGCTCTGCGTGCGGTCCAAGTAGGAACGCAAAGCACGTACGGGACACAGCAACGAAGGGGCTGGGTCTGCCTCCTCCCGGGGCAGCGCATGAAGGTTCACTACCTGGTCTCTAAAGGGCATGGTAGGAACCTTGGGCATGTAGCCCGGTCACGGTCTTAGGATCACATATGTGTCTGCCGGACCGAACTCCAGGCAAGTGTCACTGACAGAGAATGCTTGCAGGTCCCCATCCCTCTTGATGGAGGCGAGCGCGATCAGCAGGGCCGTCTTTAGAGAGAGGGCCCTGAGTCCAACTGATTCTAGTGGCTCGAAGGGGGGTCTCTGAAGGCCCGCAAGGACCACCGAGAGATCCCAGGAGGGGAACAGGCCTGGCCGGGAGGGGAATTTAACCTCCGGGCGCCTCTCAGGAACCTGATGATTAAGTAGTGCTTACCCAAAAACTTGCCGTCTACTGCGTTGTAGTGGACTGCGATAGCAGCAACATATACCTTCAAGGTGGAAGGGGACAACCTCCCCTCCAGCCTCTCCTGCAGAAATAGGAGCACTGACCTAACTGCGCACCTCTGTGGGTGGGCCACTCCGCCATCGAGGGTAGCGAGAGCGGATGAGCGGATGAGCGAGTGGCTTTGTGATGAGTGGAGAGGGGTGCTCTCCACGAGACGTCAGCTCATCATGCACTTCCATGAAAACGGTACCGGGGGGTGGGGCGAGGCTGTGAGCGGCGCCCTGACCCCAGGAACCAGTCATCCAACCGCGATGGCTGTGGGGAGGACGGAGGGTTCCAGTCCAGCCCCACGAAGGCGGCAGCCCAGGGCAGTCATCCGCGTCAGTTGCCGCGCTTTCTGATGCAGCAGCGAGCTCATCCACCTCGAGCTCTAGAGGATAGGCAGGCTGGCTATGAGGCGAGCCCCTGTTGCTTCGAGCACGGATGGGAGTCAACGAGCTTGCTAGGGGGTGGGTGGTCTGAGGGGGCGTACCCGGTGGAGCTGCACCCGCTGCCATCCCCAGATCGCCTCCATCGCCAGCCGCATTGTCCTCAATCCCGTGGAAGAAGGAGCAATGCGGGGAGCGGCTGGAGTGTTTCTGTTGAAAGCGAGCCACGACCGCAACATTGCCATGGTCATGCTCTCGCAGTGAGAGCATAAACCATCCACAAACGCTGCCTCGGTGTGATCGCTGCCCAGACACACGAGACAATACCTGTGGCCGTCTGAAGCGGAGAGCACTCTACCGCATCCAGGAACTACACAGGGGCGGAAGGGCATCTTTAAAATGACGCGTCCTGAAAAGGACGTTCAACACTGCTGTGTATTGCTCTTTAGAGGAAATTACTCTTTTACAAGAAAAAAATCACTCTTTTAATAAACTCTTTCAAGTTCTGTGCTGTCGAAGTGCCCACGTGCAAGAAGGAGAAAGTCACTGAAGTGCGCCGTAGAGCCAACAGCAGTAGAAGTGCCAGAGGAACAGGAACTGGTGTGTGACTCGCAGTTGACTGCATGCACAACCATCGGCTCCGAAGAAAATTTCTAAATGAACTCGACGTATTTCCCCGCATTTATACTCGTATGTCCGGGGACGGAGTATGCAAATACTGTCTGCCAACTTCTCATTGGCCTTTTTTCATAGATCAGAGGCATATTCGGCACTCAAGAGAGACCCCTAGTGTCGCTTCTTCGACACAACATCAAAGTGAGCGACAGACGGGGAACTTTATGTCAATGGAGAGTTCTCATAATGATAGCTGCACCAACATGTGTGTGTGTGCGTGTGTGCGTGCGTGTGTGTGTGTGTACAAGATTTAATAAGAGAAATCTGAGGTCAAATTGAAATGCTTTCTTATTACTCTTCTTTTCTCTTGAATTCTCAAATGTTTGTAGACAATCTAACAAAAAAAACATTCTTAATCAGCATTTGTGTCTAGTTTTCCAATAAATATATCTAAATGTCCTAAAACAATAAAAATGTACTTGAGAAGCAAAATTGCATGATAATAACACTCATTTTCAGATTATATATTATAAATTATATTTTTATATATTTTATCATTTAAAAGTTTATTTTTCATACCCCACTGGCAAATTTGTATTTATTTATTATAATTTTTATAAATCTCACTAAAGTTAGATAGAACTATGTTTAAAACAAGAAATAAAACATTGATTTTATTAATGGATGTTTAGATATTTTTCTGGATTTATTATTTTTTTGTGCAGAAAAATAAACGTCAACCCAGAAACCAGGTTGTATACCCATGAGTCATGTACACAGTGTGAAAGCCTACTCTCACATTACAGTATACTTAACTAACAAATAACTTTGTTACTAAATTAGTACTTTTTAGCCATAGTCATCTGGTAGTTCAGTTCTCTGATGAATTACACATTACAGCTATCTGTGATTGTTGGCTGTAATGTGGACAGACAACTATATAAGCAGAGTCTGCTCAAGTTATACAGTGGAAAAACTGTGTGTGAGGAGACAAGCCACAGAGTGGCAGGAGTAGTGGTTACGGCTGGTGCACACACACACACACACACGTACACGACAGTCTCCTGTCTAAGTGAAAGCAGGCCGGTTGCAGTAACCATTCCAATCTGTCTCCATCTGCAGGAATATAGAGGAGGGACATCACAAACTGCCTCTAGAAGAGAAGTCACCTCTCTCTCTCTCTCTCTCTCTCTCTCACACACACACACACACACACACAAGGAGAGTGACATATACATAAAAGGCACCCACATACCTGAACGCTTAGACAAACAAACTCATATTTTCCCAGCCACTGTCACAAAGACACCTAGATTCATCCTAAACCACTAACACACAAATCCACTCAGCAGTTTGGCTGGAGGTCATTTCACAGCTAGTGGGACCTTTATTTGGTCTATCATTAGCCTCCATACTGCTCTGTCTACACATCCTGATATCAGTCCTCTCCTGCTGCATGCTCACCAACAATTAGTCAAGGTTTGGCTGGTTAGCCTTGCCCAGTTAGCTATGTGTTGGACAAAAATTATCTTACTCCATAAATGGCCATTGTGAATACACTGTTTCTATAACAATACATTTCCCCTAACAGGCTAAAACACTGAAAATTGTCTAAACCTCTAAACCGTGAATTCAGAATCAAGTAACTTCTAAAAAATAGGTAATCATTATATTCATTGAATGTTATTATTTTAGATCTTAGGTT
Organism: Moxostoma hubbsi; assembly: GCA_032164185.1. Taxonomy (NCBI): domain Eukaryota; kingdom Metazoa; phylum Chordata; class Actinopteri; order Cypriniformes; family Catostomidae; genus Moxostoma; species Moxostoma hubbsi. The sequence continues at coordinate 34,849,920 of JAVLUX010000022.1, read as the reverse complement.
TTCACAACAAGGAAATTTGTACTTTGTTTACTCTCATATCTGGAATATTATACCTGGATTATGTCTACAGGAATTATAGATCACCAAGCATAACACCAGTTTCTAAAGCTGCCTAAACAAAAACACATGCCACCCTTGAGTGGGCTGTCATCATCTGATGCATCCAGAGAGAGAGAGACATCCTACGGCATAGACAGGAATAGACAGTGAAAAATAACTGGAAAGACTTCTCTGTCAGTAAGAGCTATTACTCTTGGCTCCGTGAGAACATAGAAATAAGTGCATTAGCACTGCGTTTTGTGGCATTGCGATGAGTCTGAATTATAGCTTGCCGTGTGCGTCACCACGTTAAGATCTGGCTGGCGTGAAACACTGTTCAAGAAGAGCTGCAGGAACTTGATGGATGACGCTGGCTCTTGTGGCTGAAAGGAGACGCAGACAAGCGAGCGGGGCAGAGAGAATAAAGCAAAGTAGGAGGTTAGAGAGGGACCAGTTCAAAGCAAACAAGAGGAGGGTACCGCTCAATATCATCGCAACTGTAATCTGGATCACAATCAAATCTCCCACCCGCATATCCGGCAGTTAATGCTAATGGCTAAATGCTACATGTGTGAAACTAGCGAGAATGAAAATAGCCTTGCATTTGCCAAGCTGTATTTTTGAAAAAGTTTGTACTACCCTAAAGCCCTCTTTACACCAGCAATTCCATTGAATTTCCATGCTGGTCAAGCTGCTATGGTTGAGCTATCTTCTAGCGTTCCTGCTATCTATTGGCATTGCTGTTCATCTCAATGGTAGTTGCTCGGCTGTAGCATGAACATGGCCTGTGTTAAAAACTGGTCTATTCAACCTGGAAGAAAACTCAAGTCTATCTAATGTTTGGTTGTCAATTTTGCAGGTTTCAAAACTTGTTAAAAATAACTTGCCTCTTGCATGTGTGTTAGCAATGGAGTGCTATCCAGTATGTTAAATAATTGCCCTGGCATTTTTTGAATAACGTGTACCATAATGGTCCCCAGCTGGGCCCATGCCATTTGAAGCTCACTGTAAAACTCTGCAGGCCCTGCGTGTGCCTTCCAAAACAATCAGGGCCCTGTAAAGCAGCTCCTTAGATGCCGCAAAGCACTTCTGTCCACAGGGTCTGCAATGCATCCCAGTCCTGTAATGCTCCCTCTAAACTGCTTGCATACACAGCTGCGAACTTCTGATGTTGGACAAATGTGAGAGATTCTAACTGTAGTGTTTCAACTGGAGTCCATCTGCATGCTCTGTGATTTTGAGTATGGAACTGAAACTGTCAGAATTCTTTTGTAGAAACATACAATGCTTATTAATTTGAGAGATACAGACAACATCCTATAATAGTACAGAAATTTCAAGTTCATAACAGTACAAAACAAATTAATAATAATGACTGTTTCCAAACATACAGAAGTCCGGCCTATGGGGGCATGTTGTCAATTAACTGTATCTTATTTCCTTTTCCTTGGAAATGTTCAACAGATTTTTTGTAGCAAAGGTATGTGGCCATAGGCGTCATTTATGGGTGGGAACACTTTTTGCCTTAACCAATTTTGTCTCTACCACTTTTTTGAAATTTGCTGCGCTTTCATCAGGTAAGTGTCAAATGTCTCGTGTGGCTATTATAAGTGACGCTGATGTTGAAGCTGTTATAAGAGACTGTTCTGTAGTACACACACATGCACGCACTACTCGCTCGATTATTCCGCAGCTTGCGCTCCTGTCCCGTTAAATTGCGAAATCAAAATGCAGAAAAATGTGTCCTGACTCATGATATACATTCACACATTAAAAACAGATGCAATATTAGTTTATTAAAAGGAAAAGCTTTATCAGGGCGGATTCGAACCGGGAACACTTGTGACTTGTGGTGAAAACTTTACCATGAGTCCACTCCATGAGATCCATCTGGTTTTCCAGGACCAAATATAGGGATACAATTATCCAATTAAAAGGAATGAATGTCCGGGTTCAATACAAGTTAAGCTCAATCAACAGCATGTGTGGCAAAATGTTGATTACCACAAAAAATCCTTTTCTTTAAAAAAAACATAAATTGAGTTTGAAAAAATTTTAATACAGTGAGGCACTTACAATGGAAATCAATAGAGGCCCGTTTTTTTTACTTTAAAATCAGAGGTGGAAAGTAAAGAATTACAACTACTCTCGTTACAATACTTGAGTAAATTTTGTAAACTTTTTTTTAAGTATAAATAAATAATAGTACCTTTACTTGAATTAATAAAAAAATGAATTATTCAACTTCGCTACAATTATTTTTCACCACAATTGCAAAGTACAAAAAAATGCTGAATATTTCAGAATTTTTTGGGAAGAAGAATGTTATGAGCACTAAATCTGTTTATAAACTAAAACACTGTGTGCATCATGACGGAAGAATGCAGGACACAGCATCATGAGCACAGCAGTTTGCAAAAACTAGCGCCGGTAGCTTCTTCAAGACTTTCTGCCCTGTCACTATACAAGAACTGTAATACTGTGATTTTCTGCATATTCCACTTTATTCTGGAAAGGAGCCGTTCTTTCAGGTCCAAGGGAACCGTCTGAACACGTTTGACCACCGATCTAACTTCACTTGTTTTAAGATATCTGATATAGTTAAAGTTACATACATTGCGATCTTCTTTTCACTTTTTATTGATCATAATTTTTTTCCTTGCACAGACAAGTCCACTTCTATCAATCCGCATCAGTTCGGTATTGTACTCCCGCGTTAAATTCCGTAACCGTTCGCCCCTCTTGTTTAAAATAAACTGTCCTATCGGGTAACAGTCTCGCTCACAGTGCTGTACAGTGCTTCCCTGCCATGTCTCACCTGCTAGAGGCCAAAAGTGCACAAGGGATGAATGTTATATAAAGAAGGTATGAGAAATCACAAAACATATTGTAACCAAATGCTACAATTTAATTATTAATAATATCTCAATATGTTAAATAACCATAATGGTAATTAAGACTTTATTATTACAACTGTAATACAATAATACACATACAGAACAGCCACTTTTATTGTTTGAATCAATCATATCTCTCACTAAACACTGTGTGAAATTTTTGCCTTGTTTTATTCGGTTGGCATGTAGGAGTTGATAACAGTTTGCTAATCTCATTCCATATCTGGATAATATCATAGAGGATACATTTCCTCCTCTGTGATATTGCATTATATTCGTTTTGTACAGTTTTGTAACAGCCAAAATACTTAGCCATACATGATTGAGAATAAACCTGAAATAGGAATGTATTTCAGTCACAATGCACATTATGTAGTTTAGAGATGATTTAGAAACTATTGATATTTAAATAAATGTTGTTTTCTTAAAATGTTCTGTTTGTCTAAGAATCCTCTTGCAGCAATGCAGGTCTTTGGCATTTAGAAGCTGCTTGTTTAGGACCTGTAAGGAGTCTGTTTCTCAAACTCGAAACTGTGATTTTTTTTTTTGTTGTTGTTGTGCTTCTGTCCGTCCACTACCCTCTCTATCCTGGTTAGAGATTGTTTTTGCAAATCAGTAATGCCTGGACTGGTGTTCACCTCTCTAAAACAATAGACTTTATGAGAAAATAGAATTTCAGGAGAAATGTGTTTCTTTTTTGCCTATTTTTAAAACCAAAAATTGACTTGTAAGTGTAAAGCAACTTGTAAGAACTCAATACCTCAGCAAATGGGGAAAAAATGTGTATTGTGATTTCCGCATGGTAGTGCAACCATTTTCAATTGTTCTAATAATAAGAACATTTTACCATTACGGGTAAAAAAAATGGAATAAGTGTCACTTAAAACAATTATTTCAAACTGTAATAATATTGGCAATTAATGATTTTGACAGTATTGTTTATCAGTTTAATGCATCCTTGGTGAAACCTTTTCTGTGTTAAGTTATAGCCAATTTTATAACTTTGTTACCATGAAGATGTTGTAAGCAAACCCTAAAACAACTGTAAAAAGTACAACTTAAACAACTTTAAAGAGTTTTAACAGAATAATTAAATTAAGTGCTTTTATAAAATTATAAGCTTCACATTACTGTGAAACCCTCCAAAAATTGTCCCCCATTCACTTCCACTTTAAGTGCCTCACTGTAACCTCAATTTATGTTTTTTTTTTTAAAGAAAATGAGCAACAAGTCGAAATGTTTGTGGTAATCAACATTATGCCACAAATGCTGTCGATTGAGCTCAACTTTGAAATATTTAAAGGAACGCTTGGAACTGGTCATCAAGAAATACTTTTTATTTTAAAACTGTTAAAGATATTTGAATTTATATATGCATGAACTAATTAATATTCATATAATTTTGTGATGTCACAACCATGTATGTGCCTATGAACTGTTCTGCATTAGATACTTTTTGCATTTTGTGAAATGAGAATTTTATTAATGAAGAGAATAAGAGAAAAATGTAATATTTTGTGAAATGATTGCCGATATTCAGTTAACTTCTCCAAGCCATTCATATCTGTGAGAAAATCTTTAAGTATATAGAGAGAATGAGCATTTTCTCCTCAGTCTTATCCATTGTGTGTTGTCTCGCCCTCAGCAATTCGCAGAAGCCCTCTTCATCCTCTGCAGAAACAAACGAGGGGAGATCAGCTTCTCCCAGGGCTGTTTTCACAATGATGCAGTTTGGCGTTTGGCATGGCTCCCTGCATAGCTTATGGTTAAGAACAGTCTTTCATCTAGCCAATGCCTTTAGCAAACATACCGACAGGACCACATCTGCCGCGCACTACATGCAAGAACAAGCCTTCACTGGCATGAATAAAAGCTGATACGATCGAGCCTTTATTCATTCAGTGGGCTGCCTTGGAGGGTTTAATGCTGAATTATCATGGTGTCTGTTACCCACACAAGTTTTCAGACCATAATGTCATCGACCACCATCAACATGATGGAGCACCCCTTACCCTCTTCCTAGAGTGCTAAACTTGCATTTAAGAACGTGTTGCTGAAATCTGAATAAGAGTAACATAGAGACAATAGCTTGAAGTAATAGTGTGATTTACATTGTTGGGTACAGTGGCAACACTACTAACTTAACTACATTTATCAGTAACACAGCATTTTTCAAAACAGTAGTTATGTTGCTATCCAAGTTACAAATCTAATTTATGCAGAAAATCAGAAATTTGTCATTTGTGAGGAAACTGCCACACAATAGAAAGGAAAATCAAAGTTGTAGCCATTGTGGCTCTTTTTAAAAATGTAATAATTTCCTTCTTGCATTGTAGAGCGTGCGATAAAAGAACTTCTTGTTTGCAAGCATTCAGCGTTTCTCACAATTCCGGGATGTAATACAGTAGTAGCCAATCATTTTAATGACAGGCTTTGGCATTTAAGAATAACCAGAGCAACATTCAATATACAATTTGGGGGTATTTACACTTGGTTGCTTTGGGCTTTTTTGCTGATCAGCTCGATATCCTATCATGAAAAGACACGAAAAGAAGTGTAAATGCCCTCCAAGACAGATTCAAGTTGGACATGAGTCACTTTGAATCAAATAATAATCACATATTTTAAATTCGCTGTTTTATTTGCTTGTAGTGCAGGAGTTGAAGATTGGATTTATATCCATTTGACGGAGAAACATTTATGGAGCCAAGTATAAATTGAATATTCTTATTCAATTGGATAGCAACCCAATCAGTAAAAAAGCATGAAGTGACCAAGTATAAATGCCCCCTGTGAGGATATGGATTATATTCTCTGAGCAAATTATGCATATGCACATCACTATATTCTTATATAGATTGCATAGGAGTATTTTGAGTAAATGTGTATCCATTGTAGTTTATATGCATGTCCTCTTATAAAAAAATAAATAAATCCATCTATAAATTTTTTTGTCGAATTTATTTGCATCTTGGTGATTCCAACCAGCCCAAAATTGGCATAGAAATATGTGTATGGAAACCCAGTTTGTGTAGCTTTTCCAATAACAAGCTACTTCTTCCAACGAGTTGCTGTTTTGTCATGTTGTATAGCGCATGCAGCTTTACAGCAAAATTAGCATAGGCAAGAACGATGTCTGATTCATTTTTTTGTGAATCAGTTCATTTAAATAAACTGGTTTAAAAAACAATTCCAAGATTTAATTCACCACAACCCAACAAAAAGCTGCTGTTCATCAATACTCTTAGTATTGCTTAATTTTGCTTCAATGTTGCTAGCTACTTTTTATAGTAACTTGTAGTGTCACCAGCTACTTTTCAAAAGTGTAGCTGTACTGCAGTTTAACTACTTTTAATTAAGAGAACCATGTAAATTGACAAGCTACAATTTCAAAGTTGTTAAATAGGCCACAAACAAGCCATTAACCCCTTTAGATGCACAAAGATACAGAAGCACACTGGTTTTTACAGTGTAAGTGTAATCAGAGAATACAAACTGAGATAAATAGAACAATCATGGAAATCGCATAGCTTAAAACTTATCAGTACAGATCAGACAATTAGTTTAGAGCCAGCATTAATATTCTAAGGCAGACAGAAAAAAAGACAGTTGTCAAGTGACATGAGAAAAAAGTACTTTAAAAGCCTCCTTGTACTTTTACAGTACCACCCAACAGGACTCCACACACAATAACACAAATCCGCTACCGAAACCAAACTCTTACACTAAAACCACAGCAATGGCGGCAAACATTGATGTTTACTGCAGTGTAATTTAGCTCCGTCTACACTATCTCATATTGATAATGACACCATTTTTATTGACATCATTTTCAGATGCTCAGCCTCTGTGCTCAAAGCTTTACTAAATTAAACACATAAAATATTATTTGTAAATAAAGCATGTGCCACATAAAGGATGATATAAATGTACAGATAGAATGCACATGTTGCAGGACAGGTTTGAGAGAGCCATTACTCATAATCGGTTTGCCTGAGGAGGAGCAAGGAGGACACACAGAAGAGCAGTCTCCTCTGGGTATGTGTGGCTTGGCTGCCTGATTGTGACAGTATAGTCAGTTTTTGGCAAATAACTCTCCACGCAAACACTTTCATGGCTTGTTGTGTCAAGACTATCGTAATGTCTTAATGGTGATGAAGAGCCAACCAGAGCCACTGGTGAGAAAAGACCACCTTGTGTTGGTGGACCAGCATAGCCATCATGTTCCCCATCAAAATGTAGCTGTTGAAGGTGGTAAACCATCCACAAAACTCTTGCTGGTTTAGTTAGTTAAGAAGCCTGGTTGTGACACCTGCATACCAAAACACAACATAAGCTGGTGACCAGCAATGCTGGACTTAGCTTTTGTGACATCAAAGCTTGTTGCTTTATCTTCAGGATTGGTCATACTGTATATTTGCATATTGTTTTGTTGGCTTCCAAGGGCTGTGATCAAGAAATTCACATCTGGGATCCAATGACCTGATAAACTATGAAGAAACAGGCAACAATCTGGACAAAAACTCTGTTGCAAAACCTAAACAGCATTTTAAACCACCATAGCGATGCTCCTGATACAAGGCTGTTCCAAACAGTTAGCAGCAACAGCCTAATAAGGTATCTTGTCTTGGGTAAATTGTAAAGCACGTGTGCATGTGTGCCATGTGTATGTGTTATAAACTAATTTAATCTAATTAAATGGGCTGTTTTATTCAATATTGTTATGTTACATATTTTAAGGTTATAGCATATCATGTTATTAGCTAAGCAAAATGCTTATATCAGTTGTATTGTGTATTGCATTGTTTTGTTATTGTGTATTGTATCAATTGTGAGTCACATCTGTGTGCTACATGTGAGTAGTGCTATCTGTTTATTTGCATTCAAAATCAGTTACTTATGATGTTCCATTTTGGTTAGGAGTGCCTATTCCATGCGAGGCACCACAACGGCTTGAGGCTGTCTACACTGGACACATTGACGCAAACATTCTAAACCTTTTATTTGTATTGTTGGCAGGAGTAGCGCCAGCGCGTGCCATGCAAAATGGAATGGGGCATCCATTTCTGTCAGCACAGACAGAAAATGGGATTAAAATGGGATCTATTTGCTTTTGACCCAACATGATGCATCAGGTGTAAGGGGTCATTTATACAGGACATGTTCTTGCGTGAGCAAAAGAGATATTAATAGTCACAATAAATTCCATACACCCTAGCTAATTTACACAAAACATTCTAGATGTTTTTCCCACACAAGATTGATCAAATTGGTCTATTGTTTTAAAGCTGTCATTTACAGCTGTGCTGCATGTCAAAGATGAATTATTTTGAACTTGACAAAACAGCCTAGACATTTGGTGCTTATGGTGCAAGATACTAAAAAAACAGTAAGCAACAGCTAAAGTACCTTGCTTGCCGCAATTGTACATAGACCCATAATTAAAATAGCAGAGACAGAATGCAATAATAGAAACCACTGAAAGCTGTACAGATTAAACCTCAGGATTTCAAGCTACTGTCATGTTGATACCTCCTCACCATCTCAGCAATATTTTTTTTACAATTTTGTACTGGAATTATCATGGATAATGTGACAAAAGTCTGAGATTGAGACCAAGAGAGACTAAGAAGGAAAACCGTCACACATCTGGTCAACACCATCAGCACATGTTGAAATTTAGTGGCGACGCTCACAATCCAAATTAATGGCGAGTTTTATTCCCTGCTGTGGAAGGAAAAATATCAAATCTGCTGCCATATGACTACAATAAAGTGGTATGTGGAGCGTTTCATGCCTTCATGTGGGAGTCTTTAACTCTTTCCAGGGCTCAGAGTGGAGCGCACATGCAGCGCTGTCCTGCTCTATAACGTGTCCAACATGCACCAGGTTGACCCCTGATGGCAGACAGCACCAATCAGCCAGCGACAGGGTGGTCTTGTTTGGACGGATCCCAAAAATAAGCTTGGGGGCTCTAACCACAGGTATCCTGCAGCAGAGAGGCTGGCATGGCTTGGGTGTTGGGCACGGGTTCTGTTCAGTGCCAGGCGTATGGTTTTACATTTTGTAAATTGAGGTCAGAGGTTGGAGAGATTAAAACTGGTGCAGATGTATGTCTCTGCATATATTGTGTAAATACATTCTCCTATCCTAGCTTTATGTGCATAGATGATTGTAAGTAAGGCATATGTGGGATTATTTTATGTTGGATAAAAAAATGGCTCAATGGTGCTATCAGATCATTCCACTGTATGTTTGTTTGAGTTCCAACCAGCCGTCACAGCAACATTGACTCAACCAAAAGAGTGAGTTTGGGGCGTGTCTCTCTGTTTGTATAACCAATGGCAGACAAGTTAAAATCATTCATATTTAATATATATATATATATATATATATATATATATATATATATATATATATATATATATATATATATATATATATATAATTTTATTTATATAAAATTATTTTATACTAAACGTCTGCTTTAAGAGGTATTGTTGGGGAAGCTTCTTTCAAACTGTATGTCCTAAACTATCAAGCTACTCATAAATTAAAGTAGTTAAACTACAGTCAACTTAAAGTAGTTAGCTACACTACAAACTACTAACAAAAATTAACTAACTACACTGAAGCTATTTAAAGAAATTATTTGTAAAAATTAGGGCTGTCAATCCATAAAAAAATGTAATCAAATTAATTACATGGTGTCCCGATTAATTAATCGCGATTAATCGCATATACAAATATTTGCTGAGAAAGCCCCTTATTTAACAGTAATTCACAATATATAATGATTATACATATTTATATCAATATATAATTATACATAGTTTCTATAGTTTCTTTAAATATTTAAAAAGTATATATATATATATAAATAAAAAATATTCAGATAATTCAAATGCATTACATTCTTAATCATTGATAAGACAATACAAAAAGCGGCTTTAGAATAGATTGAATTGTTTACTACCATATTATTGAATATAAGTCAATCATTGGCATAAAGTTCACAGCAATCCATTTCACAAGTGAATCTGTAAATCAGTTGGAGATTTATTATGAGGGCTTATTTAAGGACACGTCAATTTACACCTCACATCACCCTAAGACCGCGACTGGGGAGTCATCTAGGGAGCTGAGTTAGTGGGATCTCCTGGGACAAGAGCGCGCGATATTACCTCAGTGGAGGGAAAGGGCACAAAGTGGAGGGAAAGGGTCTGCTTACCAGCCCGGGCAGAAGTCATGAGCATGTTGGGGCGGGTGATTCGTGGGGATGTACCCGGCAAAACCGAGCCCGCTGCTATCCCCAAATCGCCTCCATCGTCAGCCAGGTCGTCCTCAATCCCGAGGGAAGAAGGAGCGACGCAGGGGGTGGCTGGAGTGGCATTCCTTTTTAGGAAGGAAAGCCGTGACCTCAACGTTGCCATGGTAAGGTTCTCGCAGTGAGAACACGAACCATCCACAAACGCTGCCTCTGTTTGATCACAGCCCAGACACACGAGGCAGCGCCTGTGACCGTCAGGAGCAGAGAGAACTCGACCGCATCCAGGAACTACACAGGGGTGGAAGGGCATTTACATTAAAAGGACGTTCAATGCCGCTGTGAATTTCTCTTTTAGAGAATCAAACTCTTTTACAAAACTCGCTTTTAGACAGCGCTGTTGAAGCACCCAGGGGCAAAGCTACACTGCCATGCAGAGAAGGAGAAAGCCGCTGATATGCGCCGTAGATCCAACAGCATATGCTCTTAGAGATGAGGTGAACAGTTTTGTGAATCGCAGCTACAAAAATATAAATACAAAAATGCTTACAACGGTCATGTTTACTACAATATTAATATACAGTGCATAGGTGTCATTTATGCGTGGGAGAAGTGGGACATGTCCCTTCCACTTTTTACCTTAGCAAATTTTGTCCCTTCCAATTTGAGGGCAGAGTTAAACATGGAAATCCTTGTATGGACTTTTTTCACACTTCTGAGTTTTGGAATGTGGAAGTAAATAATTGCAGTGTAAACTTCGAGTGGTGAATGGGAATGCATGGGAGACCATGGCAAAAATTAGTTTTGCTTACCCATTTGCTCCAACATCAAAACAAAAATGCCACTATATGTATAACGTAAAACAGTACAATTATTGTAACTATTCATGAGTTTTGCCACTTCATGACATCACAACCCCAATGACTTTTTCAAAAACAAAAAAACAATTGCTTGAGACAGTAACTTGAAGAAAATATGATCCTTGAACATGCAAGAATTTTAACTACAGAACTCAGAAGTCTGCTCCATGACAGTAGTGAAAGTCTGAAAAGTCTGAACAAAGAAAGAAGGAAAAAAGACAACATTTAGTCAACAAATTCACTTTCTATTGTACTTTATTGTACAAACCCCCCACCCCCCCAACAACCCAAAAAAAAAACCAGCCACTGTAACCCGTAATCACAACCCTGAAGGGTGGACATCAAATGCTGCAACGTTGAAAACAGAATGATCAGAGGTAATTAACGCAGTTTCATATGCAAATTTAATTAATGCAAAACTACAAAGTCATTATGCAAATGAAATCTTCTTGAGCCTCAACGCAAATATTCATCACTCAGAACAGGGATCACTCTTCCCATCTTTTTAAACTCTCTCTCTCTCTCTCTCTCTCTCTCTCTCTCTGTCTCACACACACACACACAAACACACACACACACACACACACACACACACACACTGTTCGCCAATAGGATCATGTACAAATAGTGTATTTATTTGAAACTTCTTCCATTTGCACCAGACTGGGTCCATCAGAGCAGACAGCTGAGAGGCACAAAGACATGATTTGGTGCAGAAGTAAGACAATGAGACTGTTAGACCGGCACACTATGAATATTCATGACACTGATTAATATCTATGATTAAAGCTACTCTAATATTTAAATGAGCGTCGGCTAGGTGATTAGACAAGCTTTGGAAAGGACGAGCACAAGATGCCGTACACTTTATACAGAATTCATTGGTGTATGATTAGCTAGAGTATTGAGTGACTGATTAGAGACTTTTTAAAAAAAATGCTGGATAAAATCTTAAAATAGGATAACTGATACTGACCTGACATAAGTATTATATAAAAAACTACTGTGTTTCAAATAAAAGTGATTTCTCTTTAAAGGAATAGTTCTCACAAAATAAAAATATTGCCACTCCTAACCAGCAATTAATTTTCTGTTGAACACAAAAATAAGAGATGATGAAGAATTAAATAGCCACTCTCTTCCATATAATGAAAGCACTGACGTGCACAGAACGGGGGCCGAAGGAGTGCCCTTCAAGTAAGCAAAAAAAGTTTGGAATTCGCCCTGAAATATCGAAGTGCCGTTACCTCAGATGAGTAACAGGTCCGATAAAAAGTCCACTCCATGTATTGTGTTGTAAGATCTTCAAAAGAATTATACTCGATTGCTACCGCATTTCTGACATCACGTACCACTAGTAAAGACAGATTTATTAATTATAATGGGAGCGGTTGCATAGCTTTTATTGATATCATTTAAATTAATCTTTTATAGAATATTGACATAAACTGCAGGAGCTGTCAGGTTCAGCCAAAATCAGTTTGGTTATGTTGAAACTAATAAGCCATCAGAATAATCACTTTCAGAAAAATACCATTAGGCTACAACAGTACCGCAGCTCCCTATATGCATATTGCGCAGTCTGCGTAGGGCACCAACTCCCTAGGGGGGCACCAGAAACTCCACTTGCTGCCCTATGTTATACATTATTCAAGGACCCTGTAGAATTCATGTAACGCAGTCATTTGCCTCACGCTTTCTCATTGCGCCTTCGCACCGTGCACCATGTTACCAGGGTAATGCCATGGTTCTGAATGATTGATAAATATATATATATATATATACAGTATATAAACCACTTGACTTGACTTGATATACAGTTGAAGTCAGAAGTTTACATACACTTAGGTTTAAGTGTTATTTTGTTAAAAAATTTTATCAATCCACAGATTTAATATTAGCAAACTATAGTTTTGTTAAGTCATTTTGGACATCTACTTTGTGCATGACATGAGTCAATTTTACCAACATTTGTTTATAGACAGATTGTTTCACTTCTAATTAATTATATCACAATTCCAGTGGGTTCGAAGTTTACGTACACAAAGTTAACTGTGCCTTTAAGCAGCTTGGAAAATTCCAGAAAATGATGTGAAGCCATTAGCCAATTAGGCTAATCAATTGGACGTGTACCTGTGGATGTATTTTAAGGCCTACCTTCAAACTCACTGCCTCTTTGCTTGACATCATGGGAAAAATCAAAAGAACAGCCAAGACATAATTATAATCAAGAAATAATTGTGGACCTCCAGAATTCTGGTTTATCCTTGGGAGCAATTTCCAAATGCCGTAAGGTACCACGTTCATCTGTACAAACAATAGTACGCAAGTATAAAAACCATGGGACCACGCAGCCATCATACAACTCAGGAAGGAGACACATTCTGTCTCCAAGAGATGAATGTAGTTTGGTGCAAAAAGTGCAAATCATTCCCAGCAAAGGACCTTGTGAAGATGCTGGAGAAAACAGTAAATAAGTACCTATACTTGTCTACCTGTTTTCTCCAGCATCTACACAGGGTCCTTTGCTGTTGTTCTGGGATTGATTTGCACTTTTTGCATCAAACTACTTCCTAAATCAACATCACTTTAAAGGCTGCTCAACAAGGAAGAGGCCACTGCTCCAAAAAAGCCATAAAAAAGCCAGACTACAGTTTGCAAGTGCACATGGGGACAAAGATCTTACTTTCTGGAGAAATGTCCTCTGGTCTGATGAAATAATGACCATCGATATGTTTGGAGGAAAAAGGTTGAGTCTTGCAAGCCAAAGAACACCATCCCAACTGTGTTGTGGGGGTGATTTGCTACAGGAGGGACAGGTGCACTTCACAAAATAGATGGCATCATGAGGAAGGAAAATTATGTGGATATATAGAAGCAAAATCTCAAGACATCAGCCAGGAAGTTAAAGCATGGTTGCAAATGGGTCTTCCAAATGGACAATGACCCCAAGGATTGTTGCAAAATGGCAATAAAAGGACAATAATGTCAAGGTTTTGGTGGTTCTATCACAAAGGCCTGGCCACAATCCGATAAAAAAATTGTGGGCAGAACTGAAAAAGCAGGTGCGAAGAAGGAGGCCTACAAACCTGACTCAGTTAAACTGAGTTCTGGAGGAATGGGCCAAAATTCCAGCAACTTATTGTGTAAAGCTTGTGGAAGGCTACCCAAATTTTTTTGTAAACTTCTGACCCACTGGGAATGTTTTGAAATAAATAATTCTCTCTACTATTATTCCGACATTTCATATTCTTAAAATAGAAAAAATAGTTTCCCGTCTGACGCTCACATCAGGGAACTCCATCAGCAGCCGCGGGCTGCTGGAAAGGGGCCCCGTTGCGCTGGCACATCAATTGTCTTGAGTTGTTGACTGTATTCTATGCCCTGCTGAGGTTTCTCCCGTTAGTTTGGGACAAACACGTTTTGATCAGGTCAGAAAGCACCACCGCGGCAGCGTACATAAATCACCAAGGCGGCATATGCTCTTTGGTGGACAGAGGAAAGGGAACGCTGTCTCCAAACAGAGGCTTTCCCACTGGGTGGTGGATGCAATTTCATTGGCCTATCACACTCAGGCCGTGACCCCCCCCCCCTTGCGGGTTCGAGCACACTCAACAACGAGTGTTGCGTCCTCGTGGGCACTGGCCAGAGGCACCTCCCTAGCAGACATATGCAGAGCAATACCTTTGCGAGATTCTACAATCTCAGGGTTGAGTCAGTATCGTCCCGTGTTTTCTCAGGTCCGAGCCGGTAGAACTCGGTACATGCTGACGGACTGACAGGGTGGATCACTTGCACCCAGCGCTCTTTCCCTTGGCCGAGGTAAAACTGTGCGCTTTCTCTCCCAGGAGAACCCACTCATTCGGATCCCTGGCGGACTCCTCTGTAGCCCTTTGGGTCCGCAATTCAGTGGAGGAACTCGCCGACCCAATCCACTGCTGGTACTTAATCTACCCCATATTGGAATAGGTGCTCCACAGCTCAGGACTCCTACATGGACTCCCCGTGTGTATTTTCCACGGTAGGTCCCCTTACGAGCGGACCCGCGTCTCCCTTGGGCAGTTCCCACTGTGCCCTAGTCGCCGTGTTTGTAGCAACTCCCCCCTTCGATGAGGTGGGATCTACCACCGTGCCACTTTCCACATGTCGCCTAAAAACCCATGTGATGTATTCGCCACTCTTACCTCCCCCTCTCTGGGCAGGTGTGGTCTCTGCAGGGTCTTTTCCCCCTGAAAAAAAGGAAACCGGGTAAGACCGCCTTCCCACGATGCGTGTAAGGGCCCCAGCAGTTTGGCCCTATGCGAGAAACATAGAGAGAAAATAGGCCCGGCTAGGCTCGGCCCGTTCCCTGGTTGGCAAGCGTCGCCTTGTTCCCCTGTCTAGGGTAACCAGAAGGATTCCAATGACTTTTATGGGGCATTGGGGAAGGGTAAGTGCATTCTGACACAGCTGGTCGCTCTTGCATGTCAAGTACCTGCCCGCTCCTTTATCAGCACTACACGTACACGGCTCAGCGCATGGTATGATTTAAATTGGACCCCTAGTGTCGCTTCTTCAACACAACATCGAAGTGTGCAACAGAGGTAACCTCCGTTCCCTGATGGAGGGAACAAGACGTTGTGTCCTCCCGGCCAAGTTGCTGAGCCGTGGCACTGTTGTGTCAGAAAAATCCTGAATGAACTAGATGTATTTCCTCGCCTTTATACCCGTATGTCCGGGGGCGGGGTATGCAAATACTGTCTGCCAACTTCTCATTGGCCTTTTTTCATAGATCAGAGGCATATTCGGCGCTCAAGAGAGACCCCTAGTGTCGCTTCTTCGACACAATGTCTCGTTCCCTCCACAGAACAGAGGTTACATCCATAACCTAGACGTTTTTTCTGCAGTCAAGCCCTTTATATTTGTACTGCACTTTTCACAATACACATTTCAAATCAGCTTTATAGAAAAGCATGCCTTGTTGTCTGAAAGCCTCCCGAGAGCAAGCTAAAGTGACTAGCAAGAAAAAACTTTCAGTTATTTAGTTCAAGAGGAACCTGACATCTCATTTTCGATATATGTACACAATCCAATATTATTTAGCAGCATGATCAAAAACCAATCGGCACACATAAGTTTTGTCCTCTTCTGCTGATTTCACGTTGTATACTTTACTGTCACTATTACCGACTTATAACATGCATGCAAGTATTGTGCTCACCTGTTCACATTTCAACATCAAAACCAGAAAATAATAAGTCTCAGGTAATCGCGGATTTCTTCCATTGTCAGATTTTTGAATAAGCTTGTTTTTGTTACTTATGAGCATCTTATTCAGTGTCATGCTCCATGTCGTCTGGGATATGTGCAACTTTGCTGCTGCAGTTTCTGCATCGCAAATCCAGTGATTTGCGTGGTGAGGTCGGCATAAATAAAACAACATGTTTGATGTACTGTAGCACTCGGACATGACACCATTGCTTGGCAAATTTGACCAGTTGTAACGCTACAATCTACTTGACGTTTGCCATCAATCTTCTCGCCTATGTACTGTAGAACTGCTGCTAAGTCCTGTGAACGCTCAGTTCTGCCTCTCTGGGGAGCAGCTTGTTTTGTAGCTCTCATTGTTGCGCTGTTTGTTTGTTTTTTAAATTACACTATAATGTTATTGTTTATGTATCGTACAATACTTATGGTATTGTATAGTGAGCGTCATATCATACAATACAATACAATATTTTTACACCCCTAATATATATATATACAGTATATATCCCAAATACTAGTGGAATGTGAAATATTAACTATAATTTTATATGTGTTCATGTATGGGTATAAATTTGATTTCTGTATCATTAGAGTTGTATGGGCTACTTTTATGATGCTTTTAGAACAGTTTTGGAGCTTGGAAGCACCGGGTCACTATCTTCTTTCATTGGATGGACAAGAACAACATGACATTTTTAAACAGTTTCATTAAAAAACTTCCCCATGCCCATTGGAAATTTATTTATTGCCCATGTAAAATACATATTATGTATTAATTGAGTAAACTGAGTGCATTTTTTGGTAGTCAATGTTTAAAACTAAACATTGAACTGTAAGTATTAATTATACAGCGTCTTCCTGAAGTCCATCCTGAATTGACTGCAGAAGTGCACGTAGATTTTGTGACTTTGACTGTTTGCCAGGTAAAAGTTGGCATTAATTTATTGTCTATGTATTCCATTTTTAGAGAAGTGATGCAAGCAGTGGTCTGTGAATGGATTGCGAATGACAGCAGGTTATTCTCTGTGGAATCCATCCTAAGATCAAAACATCTCCTTTTGTGCTCTACAGAAGAAAGAGTGCCATGTGTTTTTTGGAACGTAGAGAGAACTGTGGAACATACAGGGGAGTAAATGATGAAAATATTATATCTCTAGCAAATGTATCTCAATAATACCCATATGCTATATTGAAATGCCTTTCAAACCAAAGCACCTTTCTTCCATCAGTTGAGTTCAAACACTGGATCTGAATGGGTTAACTCACAATCATCAGGCTTGGCTTTTTGGCCCTCAGCGTGTATGCCTACAGCCTCTAGGCAACCATAGCTTCATATTGTATTTAATTAGCCCCATTAAATATAATCTAATTAGGCTGAAACTTTTGACAGTTAAGTGGCAATCTAATGTGTTGTGAAAAGCTTTCATGCTCTGGAAATATTTCATTCAAGCCTCAAGCTCCCTCCTGTCCTGCATTTCTGTGGATAACCTTGACGACTTCTCCACTTATGTCTACGAAGCAAACCTTAAGCTAAAGTTGTTTGGTAAAATGCTGTTTGATTATTTTCCATATATATATAGAAAATTTGGCAAAAGAGAAAAAAAAAGCCTTGGACAAGGCTAAAGTCTGGGTCTTGCCGACAACAATGTGGCAGTTATGTCGCTATTTGTCATATTCTGACTTGCAAGTGAAGCATTTCCTCGTGCAGGCTCTCTGCTGAGTGGAGGGTGGGCTGCTGTATGAGATAACATGTGGCCCCTCAAGGCCCTCATGCTAAACTGCATCTTTAACCCTCTGAATGAGGAATTTTCTTCATTAATCCCCACACTATGTCTCTTAGCACTTGAATTTTAATGAGTTTTCTTAGCCTTTTTTTCTAAATGCGGTGATATGTCCCCCAAACACGTCGGGAGAGGATTTCTGGAGGTTTCTTCTCTTAGAGAATTGGTTTCAGCTGCTAGAGACCTCAGGGCTGTGATGTTTCACTTAGACATGAGAGAGAGAAAGAGCGAGAGATGTGCTGTGTCTTGCTCTAATAAAATTAAGCGAGGGGAGTTAATCCCACTCGAAGGCCTGAGTCAAAAGGAGAAGACCCTTTGATAGAAGCAACCCAGTCAGAACTGGTGAGCGATACGTGCATGTGTGTGTGTGTGTGTGTGTGTGTGTGTGTGTGTCTGTGTCTGTGTCTGTGTGTGTGTGTGTGTGCGTGTGCGTGCGTGCGCACGTGTGTGTGTGTGTGTGAATGTTTAATTGTGTGCTAATAAAATTTAAAAGAATGGTTCATGCACTGACAGTGCATACAAGGGTCTGTCAAGCACCAAAAGAACCAAAAAACACCATAACTATGGACTACTTTTATGGTACATAAAATTAATCCACATGACTTGTGCGATACATTTCACATCTCTTGAAGTTATGATGAGTAATAGACAGTTGGACAGTTAACAGTTTTGGGTATGTTACTCAAAAAGCAATCCACTACAAATTACTAATGACTTTTCTTAAATTGTAATGAAATTACTGACCGATTGCTCCATGGAAAATTTTATCCCATTACTAATTAATTTAAAGTTACTTCCTAAAAACAATCTTCACAGAAACTTTTTTTATCCACTCAACAAAATACAAATACGGTAACATTTTCACTGACATCTTATATTTCGGTCTGATAATATATGGCTTCATGAGATTTCAAATACAGCGCATGAGTTATTTTCAGTTTTATTGAGCTTTTATGTTTGTTTGATTAATTTAGCTTAATTTAGAGCTAGATAAAGATTTTTTTATGTATCTCCTTTTGTGTTCCATGGATGAAATAAATTCTTATGGGTATGAACAACATCAGGGTTGTAAATCAAGTAAATGATGGCAGAATTAAATTTTTGTGTGAACTATTCTTTTGTAACTCTTTGAAATAATTCCAATTAGAATCAAACTGGTTTTACAGCCTGAAGCCATCAGATAAACTTTCTTTAGAAAATATTGACTAATGTTTCTTTAAATTAATATTCCAGGTTATATGCAAATTGAGCTCAATCAACAGCATTTGTGGCATAATATTGATTAGGGCAGCAACTAACGATTATTTTTATAATCGACTAATCTAACCATTATTAGAATGATTATTCGGCGATTACAGCAGCGATTAATCATTAAATCTTAACCGACTATTCAGCTTGTGCCCGGCTTAAAAGGTTGTATTAAATGTGCTTACTAACAATACAGATGACAAAATCATCTTTTAAAAATACCTCTAAATGACATTCACTGAATTAAAGGGGGGAAACTTACATTTATAAGTTTAATTCAATAAAGAAATTCACTGCAACAAAATCTTATTTTTATCAATTGTTTTTGTCTTGTTTTTGATTTTAAAATGTCTAAAAATCCTTAAAACAAGATACATTTACTTGAGAAGCAACATATAAGATATTTAGACTTGCTTAAAGAGAATGTATCTTAAATATACTGTAATGTGCTGAAAAGAACCAATAAAGAACCTTTATTTTTAGGAGTGTAGCCATGTGTGTGTGTGTGTGTGTGTGTGTGTGTGTGTGTGTGCGTGTGTATACGTGTGTGTATCTCAAAACACTCACCTGTTGGGACACCCTCCTGCTTGGGGCAGATTCCTCTTGCAGGCGTCAGTCGTTTATCTTCTTCCTCTACTGGCGTGACCTGGATCCCAACCTCCACCGGTCCAGACCTCCGACAGACTTCTGTCCGTGGGGGTCTGGGGGATGGGGAACCGCTGACGTCTGACGTTTTGTCAAAACACACGCCGGGTCCGGGGCACAGTCTCCTCTTGTGCTCGATAAACACTAGGATCTCTCCCAGGGGGAAGTTGGTTTGACACTGACCACAGGTCAGCAGGTCACTCTCTCTGGCTCCGCCAAGAGGGCTGGCTAAAGACACCTCTGATGGGCACTGCCCCGCCCCCACGTCATGATCGACCGCAGCTGAGGCATGGAGAAAAACAGAAGGCACATCAACCAATGCATCGCTAGATTTATGCATTTTATACTTAAAGGGATAGTTCACCCAAATATGAAACATCTTTTTTCCATACAATCAAATACTGTAAATAGTGACTTAGGAAAACATTTTGCCCAACATCTTCTGTCATGTCAGAAAAATTAATACATTAATCATGCAGAATCAAATTTTACTAACTTTATTAAATAATTTATTAAATAATACAACTACCTGAGTGAGTAATCAACAGGCACAGGACAATACTGCATCACAATTACTGTTAATGTTCTGCAGGTGCTGGTGAATATTATTTAGTTGGATATAAAGTAGCTGGTTAGTTAATTAGCGTTCGTGTCAAGTTCCTAAATGATACATTTTTGGCATGTCTATGATTTGTGTTCTATAGTTATTGTAAGGTGCAAATCTTTTTTTTCAGTGTTGCTATTCAACTGGTCAAGACACGATTATCTTGCTTGTTGGGTTACTGCATGTACAGCCTCTACAAAGTTCAACAACAAATCTTCTGTGCAATGACTACACAGGCTGAACTTTTCACAAATTTTGCAAATCGCCTGAAACTGAGTGTGTTCAAATTGAGCAACAGGCTACATTGATTGTCAGAGACCGGAATGGGCGATATCACTTATTTTCTTTTTGATCCGATACCAGTAATTTCAAGTCCAAAAACATAGATACAAATACTTCTATTATATATATATATATATATATATATATATATATATATATATATTTATATATATTTATATATATATATATTTAGGCGATTTGCTAGATTAGCTGCAAATTTGTGAAAAAGTTCAGCCTGTGTTGTCATTGCACAAAAGATTTGTTGTTGAACTTTGTACAGACTGTACATGCAGTATCCCAACAAGCAAGATAAATAAATAATAATAATTATTATTATTATTCTATAAATATTTTTTTATCATATTTATTTATTTATTTTTTTGATTTCTTGGGATAAATTGGTTAATTTAAAATAAATTTTTGTCATAATTCGTCGTCGTCTTTTAATTTTTTTTTTTTTTGACATTTGTGAGCCTAAACTGAAAATTATTAGAATTCTGTTTTGTTTACCCTTAAAAACATTAACCATGGTTTCACTACAGTATAGTTTAACCATGGTATTTAGACAATATTACAATATTACTGTAGTAAAACCATGGTTAACTATTTTATTTAATTACTTATTAACAACAATTACATACAAACTCATTATAAGAAATGTCCCCTTTAGATATGTTATTTTAACATTCATTTACTCCAGAAGTAGTTTTTCCATCATTACTTCTACAAGGCGCTGATCCCTCTTGTTTGAATGAGCCTTGAGATGGCGCAAGCGCTTGTCTGCTTGTGACTTTCAGCATGCATGTTAAGATTAGTGGAAGAAGAAACAGTTCCCATCCTGCACAAGCATTTGCTAATATGGTCTAGTCTTTTAAATTTCACTTTGAAGCTTATGATTATTGTTCATGTTCATTGTAACCAAATATTAATATCCCTAGTTAGAATTAATATTTTTGTGAAATCGATATTTTCGATATTGATCCTTTAGGATCGATCCGCCCATCTCTAGTCAGAGGCATCTCATTGCAGCCAACTGATATATGACGCTGCAATACTATCATTATGATAATCAAAAGAGAGTGTAATTAACCATGTTTGGAACCCCTGTCTCTGCACAACGTTTGCTAAACACGTTTTATTATCATTTAATGTAAGAACTTTGACTCGTTAATAGAGTGAATGTTTGTCACTGACTGTAAACCTTCCTGCATCTCGACGAAATAGGAGTTTAAGATTTCCGTACCAGTTTCCAAGTTGGTAGTCTGACATAATGTGTCATTCCGTTGCACTTTCCCCATTTGAAAGGTGGAAATTTCGACTATCCGAGTTGAATGGAATGCTTCATGAATCATCACAGCAACAACAATACAGAGCATCGCAGTGGGAGACACTTGGGGAGACACACAAACCAGGTGTGTGGCAGTTGACTCAACACGATGAAGCAGTGTATATCCACAATATCCACTGTATTTCGCTAAGTGGGCAGTATTTCCTGTTGGCTAGAGGAAGTGCGATTATTGGCAGTTATGTGTGTAGCTGGTCTCTGCTTGCTTGCATGTCATTTGAAATTAATTGTATTATGTTTTTTCATCTTTCCTGCATTTTTCCTGCCTGCAGTTCACTTTCTATTGAGTGTATTTGCAGAATGTGCTTGCCTTCCCTTAAGGGAAAAAGGTGATTTGGAAAACAATGTGGACATTAATTCAATATCAATTTAGTATTTAGTGATTTTAATAATACATACTGTTTTATAGTTGCTTTACAGAGAACATTGAACTTTTGTGTACAGTGTTTATAAAGTATGTCAAAATAAAAATGTTTATTTGTATTGTATGTAGTTCTTTTTGTACGGTACAGTTTATTGTGTGGCTGCTAATACATTGTTATTTCCTACACAAGAAACATAAATTCAGTCTATCAACAGGATCAGTTGTTCAGTCAACACTCAAACATTTCATGTCGGTTATAGCATTTAGATACGGAGATTTTGTATTTAAACTAACATTTATAAAGCTAGATTGAGCTTGCTACACAGTCATCTCCCACAATATAATTGTATTTTATCCAAAAAACAGCAGCATGAAAGTATCATTGCCTGAGTCCTGTAAGACACGAGCATCCTGCTGTCAGGACCTCTCCTGTATCTGAGGTAAGTACATTATCTCGGTACAACAAAATCTTCAGGTTCTCACTAGACTCAATATATGCTATATGTATATTTATGCAAAAATAAACATTATTATCTACAGTTCTCAAAACATGTCCAACTTTACAGCTGTGAAGGCGCTAATAGGCTACATAGCTTTTCAGGTTAGTCTGCTCAGGTTCTTCCATCGATGGATAAAGACTCAACAAAATAACTGAAATGCTTATATTTGCGATATTTGGCCATCATCCTGAAACCCATAATCATTAACAAATAGGTGGGGAAGAACAATATCGCCTCGCTATAATTCTGTCATAATTTGCTCTCAAGTTTCTGTCATTTTTAATGCTGTGTTAGTACATAACATAGCAATTGCTTACGCTTAATCGGAAGTTCCACCCACATTGCCTGCAAAGCATCATGGGACTCAGGAATATTGTGGATACAGTAGGTGAGTGTTTCAAACAGCTAGATTGAGTGCAGGTAAATGGAACAGAATGCAGCATCAAACTTCAACTTAACACGCATATTAAAAACGCAATGGTGATGGTGTCACCTGTTAAGCCAAATGCGATTTGAAAATAGAGGTTTCAGATAGTCATGAACAAAAAATACTTCTTTCATTGAGTTGGGCTGCGAATCTTCACATAATGACAAAATATGATGCATTATATTTTGATTATGCAATCTTTTGTACATTTTGTAACAGATAATTTTATAACAGCCTATTATAATTAATAGACGATACACTAGACAACAAGATGCAATGCAACAGTCAAAGATGTTTGTCAGACATGTTATTATATATATACAGTATATGCCCCTAGAGTACTCGATGAGTACGAGTAATTAGTACTCGAGTAGACAAAATGACCAAAATTATATATATATATATATATATATATATATATATATATATATATATATACACATTAGGGCTGTTGATTTAACATGTTAATTCAGTGCGATTAATTTGATTAAAAATAACACGTTAAAAACATTTACGCAATTAATCGCAATGCCCCCGTACCGTAATAAGGAAGATTCCTGAGAAATGCAAGCTTGTAATACCACCTGTTTGCTCCAGAGGGGAGTAAGTGAAACTTCAGCTGTATGAGCAACGCGCAGTTTATCCAGTGAACAAAACAAC
Source organism: Moxostoma hubbsi (assembly GCA_032164185.1). Lineage (NCBI taxonomy): Eukaryota > Metazoa > Chordata > Actinopteri > Cypriniformes > Catostomidae > Moxostoma > Moxostoma hubbsi. The sequence goes on along the minus strand of JAVLUX010000022.1, from coordinate 34,825,754 downwards.
CCTTCAGCAGGCAAATATGCGTTATATATATATATATCACACAACAGTTGAATTGAGTCCTTGAATCTGATTGGATGAGAGAAGATCTATGAGTACCAATGGTCTCACACCATCAGCACTCTGATGCTTCACTGTGTGTGTATCACTCTGCTTGTGTTCGTGCCATTCTAAACTATAGTGTGAGAGCATTGCAGATGTGCTAAGAGATGTCTCCTTACATTAAATTTTTTGACATTACATATTTTAGCCAGCAGGTGGTGGCAAAAGACCATTTGTGTGTGTAATATAAGCCAGTTAGGTGACGTAATTGAGTCAGCATTAGTCAGTGTTTACAGGGATTGCTCAACTAACTACTACAATACTGAAGCTAGGAAATAGATTTAAACTTGTAATAACTTGTTAGAAACAGCCCAAGCCATGATACTAGTTCTAAAGTGACATTTTTGAATTACTAATGGAGGCTTGTACGCATCATTTGGTTTGAACCAGCAACAGCAGATTCTGATCCGTTGCATAAGAATGTAGTTCCATGCACAAATGCGTTTTTTTATTACCGTACTCAGTTTTTCCTCATTTTTTAAAATGTACTTGTTCATTGAACTGTTGTATGTACGCCATATCGCACACTTGATCGTGTGATGTTGCTTAAATACATGGCGGCAGTTCTGTGGACAGAAATGGCTTGTTGATGAGAAGGCTCAACTGAGAATGGCCAGACTGGTTCCAACTGGCAAAGACTACGGTAACTCAGATAACCGCTCTGTACAACTGTGGTGAGAAGAATAGGCTGGTGCTGTTTTGGTGGCACGAGGGGGACCTACACAATATTAGGCAGGTGGTTTTAATGTTATGGCTGATATATATACTGTATATATATATATATATATATATATATATATATATATATATATATATTATCGCAATTAATCGCATATAAAATATTTGCTGAGAAAGCCCCTCATATAACAATAATTCAATATATAATGATGAAATAATTATCTTTCTATAAGATATAATTAGTTATCTTTAAATATATATATATATATATATATATATAACAGTTGAATTGAGTCCTTGAATCTGATTGGATGAGAGAAGATCTATGAGTACCAATGGTCTCACACCATCAAGTGAAAAAAGTAACTTGTCATTAGCTCAAGTCACAGCCTGACTTCGAATCTCAAATTATTTGTCAACTCAAGTTCTGAATTCTCCAGAAAATATACCATGTATATAGTAATATTTGTGAACCTACTGAAAATCTGGCATTCAATTTAAAATAAAGCTGAGAATTCACAGAAATGTTAAGATTTTACAAAATGTTAAACAAATAGTTTTAAAGTCAAATTAATTGTAAATATTTAGGATTCTGCACCTTTTCCATGTCATAAATGTGTGATATTAACCATGTGAACTGGTCAGATTTCTTTGCTTCCATTGAATCACACAAGATGCTTTTTGGAACATTCTCAAATCATGCTGGACAACATGGATCATATTGTGGGAGATCATTAGTCCATGTCAACTCGATTCAACACAAATTATTATGCTGATAATCTAATTTGTGCTGAAGAAAATGTTTATTTAATTAGAAAATGCAAAATAGAAGCATTTTCACAAGAGAACTCTTTTGAAGCCCACTGTATTTGGTCACATGTATAACTGCATCCTTGAAATCTTACGCAGAGCCTGATTCTTTCCTCTTTCCTCACAAAACAAAAGTCACAGCTTGCACTGCAGTCGAAGTTGAACACCTGTGAGTTGCACAGTACGATCAGTCAGGGGATGTGTATGTGTGTGTGTGTGTGTGTGTGTGTGTGTGTGTGTGTGTGTGTGTGTGTGTGTGTGTGTGACAGGCAGTACATTCTGAATCTTTTAGTGGTATCTGTGTTTCCGGTCTAGTTCTCTGCATGCTGGACGGATGTTGGGAGCAGTGCACATGCACCGTACAGGTATATCGCAGCAGACGAACCAGCGCTAGCTAAAGCCGCAAAACAGTCTCAAAATACGCTCACAGGCATGAGCCGCCTTGCTTGTCACAGAATCACAGGTGCACGTTGGGAAAAGTGGTTAAGGAGCCTCACAAACAGCTGTTTGTTACGTGAAAATAAGCGAAATCTCTCGAATTTCGTACCCTAGCGAAATTCCCTTTCTGGCATATCCATGTCATTTAACATGGACTATTAACATCTCAGCTATGACGAAACAGTCAAAACACTCTTTGCTGTGAAATGGATTTGACCCAAAACACAAAACCACACAGAGATACAAAACAGATTCACAGAGAGCAAAACTACAGGAAAGAGACTGCTGCAGACATGAGATCCGATAGCTAATCAATCCCAGTCTCTGCCTGAGGGACAAACACACTCTCGGGCACATACTAGTTGGATATTGGAGAGATACACTATAAAATGTGAATTGTACAGTGTGCAGTTGTGACCTTAAAGAGATAGTTCACCCAATAATTAAAAGGCAGGGGCTAATAGCGATAGATGCTATTTACACTAAGTGTAAAAAAAACAAAAGCATATTTTTTGCACTAAGTACAAATAGTGTAAGATGCTATTTTTCATCTCTAATTAAATACTAACATACAGTATAACGGCATCACTGGAGTGAGTTTATTGTGTTTATTTAGAGTCCCATAGACACCGTGCACCCACCCCTACCCCTAAACCTATCCCTAACCTTCCCTCACAAAAACTAACATGGTTTTATTATAGTAACAAAAGCTGTGTGGAGAAGCCATTATGTGTATTTGTATCTGTATTTGTTCACATGATATAAATTATCAGTATCTGTCTGTGAATTCAGATAGAACCGGGTGTAGGCGGGGCTTAAACCGGAAGTGTGTTAAAACTAAATGAAACGCCCATTTATAAATGTTAATTTTACGTTTATAGTTTCAATTAATAAAACCTGCCTTGTGTATGCCTTTTCATAATAATAGCCTAATTATTATTATTATTATTTTAATAATTATTATTATTATTTAATTAAATTATAATTTCATTATTTTCTTTTCTTACCAGGTGAAGCTGAATTTGTTGGTAACTTTGGTTTCTACCGGTGTTTATGATATTAATATATGCCTGAAACTTTCCGGAAATTTTCATTCCCCTGAAATGTGTGTATGTCAAACACACCTTTTGCAGTGAATAATATTAAAGAATTCAAATAAATCAATATAGTCTACAAACAGGTGAAAGTCCCGTAAGTCTATCGGGAATTTTCATTATTTAGTCGTTAAACCCCACGCCATAGTACACAGTAGGGGAGCAGATTGTCTTGAATTTCTGTGTTTCCACCAGACTATTGGAATACAAAGAGCTGCGCTGTGTGGCAGGTGCTATTTACACCTAGTGCAACTAGTCGCAAATAGTCACTCCTTAATGCTAATTCTGACGTAATTCTCTCACCATCATGTTGTTCTAAAACAGTATGAATTTCTTTCTTCGATGGATAACAAAAGGAAATGTTTAGCAGAATTGTAGGGTCTGAACTGGAAAAAAAATTGTGTTCCACAAAAGACAGAAAGTCATTCTGGTCTGGAACATCTCATGAAGGTAGGTAGATGATGACATAATTGCCTTTTTGGGTGAACAATACCTTTAAGGAGCTATTCTCTGAATCACTTAAATTGGAATAACCTAATGTTATCAGATTGATGTAATTATTAAATTATATTATTGAGCTGAAAATTAGTCTACCAAATTAAACACATTTTAGGCTAACTGACAAAACATTCTTCGTACAATATTTGAACTATAAGCACTTTGACTCACAAACAAACTGATATTTAGAGGCATTCTGTATTTAGATCCTGTGATAACTAAACAGATATTAAATGATATCACATACACGTCTGAATGCTGCAAGTGCTGTGGAGGACGCGAGAGCAAGCGGCTCCGGGCCGCTTCCACACACTCGACTGACTGCCGCTCACTCGCAGACTGACAGGAGACCCATCAGAGCGGTGGAGTAATGCCAAGGGGGAGAACACAAACATCATGGGGTTGGCACAGACCCAATGCTGCAGGAATGTGCGCTGAGGGTGTGCTGGGAGGAAACCGTGCACTCCCAAACGGACCAAATGCAAACGGAGGACATAATGGAAGAACAAAGGTGGTTGTGAGAGCCACAGGTACAGCAGATCATGTGTGTGGTGTGATATTTAAATCAGATAAATCTATGAGTTACGTGTGTGAAGAAGCTGTAAAATATTATAGCAGTAATATATTCTATACATCATACACCTATGTTTTCTATAAATAAGAATGCCATAGTTGTGTAAAGTTTACAGGTTAATTGCTCCGTATTCAGTGGCCACAATGTTTTTGGACACTTAAGTCACACTTAAATATATCTAAATGCCACTGTATTAGATAACAAAATTGCTTTAAAACCAAATGGCATATGGCATAGTTCTGAGCTTTTCTCAGAACTAACGACATTTATCCTCAATTTCACACAGGTGTCCTAGCGGAGTAACCACATGTGTAGTTCATCACATTAACTGTGAACATCTGACAACACAAAAGTCTCCAAATACTTTTTATTACTTACGTTTTATAATTGAAACCTTGCAAACATTTTTATTTAAATGTTTTGCTTGAAAAGTGTGTTTTCTTTCAAATAAAATGACAATTTGTTTAATATTTATATTATTTACTGCAAATACATTCATACAATTTTGCATGTGGCTTACAGAGTCCAAATACTGTTTAGTACTAAGGTCTTCTCATTTGAAATCTAACAAACTTTTTGATAAACGTTTAGCATGAAAGGTGCGTTTGTACTAAATTTCTTTCAAATAAATGCAACTTAGCTTGATATTTATGTCATTTAATGCAAATACATTCACACACTTGTAAGTGTGGATAAAGTGTCCAAATGCTTAAAGGGGCCACTGTATGTAAAAAGAAGAAAAGATGTATTTGTTGATGTTAAGCTAAAATAATTAAATAAAACTAAAACTACTAAATGTGTAATAACACAAATAATATGGGGGAAAAAAGGTATGGAGGTGTTTTTTTGTTTTGTTTCTTTTTTTATAATTATCCTGTTATACTGTACACATTTTAATAGTACAGAAATAAGTAAGGTACTATAGTATTTTAAGCATGTCACCAAATATTCATGATTGGGGGAACCAAATATAAACCTTTAAGAATCTGTCAGTGTGGAAATCCATATTAATCAACAACAATACTCAACATTGGTTGCCTACGGTGATTACGGCCCTGAATTAAAGTAACCGAGCACATTCTGCAAAACGATTGTGAGTGACATGTATTTGCGGCACTGGTAACATCTGCAGCACATATGAAAAGATCTCTAAAATGTTTTTTGAGCTCACCAGGTGCATTTGCGAAGATTTTTTTTTTAATCCATTTTCATTCATGCAGGCCCAGCTTGAATGCTCATTCTTGTCTTCATTAAAGCAGCCTACAAGCTCTTGATGCGTGCCAAACAAATGCACACAAATCTTTACATGCACGTGCGTTCTAGCGTCTTCTTCTGAACCTGACAATTTCACAAAGCCAGATATTCAAAGGCAGAACCCCAATAACTTTGTTTAAAAAATATCCTGTTTTTACATTTTTTATTTTCTCTGTCTATTTGTAATACCTGCCCTGGGACAACAGTTGAAAATGAGCTGTTGTAGCTAAGCTGTCACAATTACAGAAATGTTTACATCCTGAATAAATTAAAACTAAAAGCAGCAAGTTGGTTGGAACCAAGGACATGTTTAGGAGCGATGCGCAGAGTGGGCATAGCGTCTCGATTACTGCTCCCCAGGGTGAAATCTATACTCCAATAAATTGAATTAATTACCTTTTGCTTAAGATATGAGATTTATACTGAGTCTGGTGTGGGAATGATACACTTGGGAGGAGAGACAGCAATTCAGGGTATTAACCATTATAAATACAGTTATCACACTTCCTGAAGGCAGTAATCAGATTCTCAAAACACACACACACACACACACATCCTCTCTCATAAGGACTTATAGCACCCCCTATCAGCTATGACCATACAAGCTCACACTCCATTGAAGCTGTGCAAACCAGCAAATATGATACTCATAAAATAAACTGTAATTTGGTGCAGTGAAATAAAGACTTGAATACGATATTTGTCAAGTCAGGTCAGACGAGGCCGATCAGCGGGAAACCACATGGCAATCAAACAGTTCTGGGTTCACACGGTGTGTGAAATAATCTCTTGCTTTGTCTTGTCCTCATTCAAAGGCTGTTCTAACATAAACAAATAGGCTGGACGTCACCATAAAAATCCCTCCTAAAGAAGTGAGTCACTTGTAAAAGGCTGATGTGACCCTTTCCACTCTTAAGAAATCAAAGGCGCAGTGGTCGGGCCGTTCATGCCTTGTCTTTTATTAGCATGATGCAATGCAAAATGTCCACCGATCATGGCAAACATCATGTGAACATTCAAAGTACTGACATTCACAGCCATTAAAAGTCAATGCAAGAATCGTTGTACATTTTAAGAGCCACAGCCAGTAAGGGCCCTAATGGACAGCCCCCACCCACAGTTTAACGTTTAAACCAACCTATCCAAATATCTGTGTAACAGCTCATGTAATGAATCATACAATTTACATGCAATAAGATACATGCTACTCAGATATACTAATCAGTTTCTTTGGCACTGAAGTGCTGTTGCGGAAATCTAAATATGTGTGGTTTCATCTTTAGAACTTCCTTGTGAACCCATGTTTGAGTGTAAAAGAGCCCTTCTGATCAAGTTATCTTCTATAAAGGCATAGTTCACTAATATATGAAAATTCGGACAACCTTTATTCACCCTCATGTTGTTCCAAACTTATTTTTACCTTTCTTTCTTCCCTGGAACACAAAAGAAAGTTAGGCAGAGCACCATTTACCTCATTCATGCTAAAATTCTGCCTAACATCTAAATTTGTATTCCACAGAGGAAAGAAAGTCTTACCAGTTTGGAACAAAATAAGGGTGAGTGTTTTCATTTTTAGGTGAACTATCCATTTAAAGCACACACCTGTGCATGTACATGCGGGTGAAGAGTGCGCCCCCCGTTTATTTCAAGACGCATCAAGTATGTTGATATTCCTGTTTCTTGGTTTTGTCTTTGAGTGTGATCTATAGGTCCTGTCGCTCAGGGCAATCTTCCTATTGTGTAACTTTTAGCTAACTGACATGTTCTGTGCCAAGAGCGCTGACATAGTCAAATGAGGGCACTTTGGCTTTCCCCTTCAGACAGACCCCCAAAAGAGTGTGATATTGCCCGTGAAGGCTGGCGTGCAAGCCCGAGTGGAGTGCACTTAAAAAAGGGTGGTTTTGCAATCTGTGCTCATGAGAGTGAGAGCGTAGAGAAAGCATACACACATCACATATGAACTACACATTTGCCAACTGACACACACTCACACACTCATGGCCAGACTTATTATGAGTGAACTAAACACATATTTGAGTATAATTATAATACAAGTATAAGTATAATTATTCTGCTCAAACACAATTGCAAACATACACATATGCTTGACGGGTTTTGCTATGCAAATAAACGTATTTAATTAAGTACTAATATAGAAACTTTTTTGAAGTATTTCTTGTAATCGAAACCTCCAAAACTCTGAATGGAAGCTAACTGTCTGCTAAATAACCCGCAGACTGGCAGTAGTTTGAATTTAAATGCCACCAGCTCTCTATTAGCCATCCCACTCCTATAACACCTTTTGTTTGTGTGTGTGTGTGTGTGGGGGGGGGGGGGGGGGGTTCGGGTGGGTGGGTGGGGGTATAATAGTCCTACTAAAAATCCTATTTTTGTATAGGAATTAAAAACCACTTAATACAAAAAAATTGTATGAAGAAAAATGTTGTGAAGAAAAATGTGAAGAGGTGTTTACAAAGAGACATTAATCCGATATGAGTTTAATTTATAAATCTTACAATAGTACAGGATGGATCATATCAGTGATATGCAAAGAAATCGTAGCTGTAATATTTGTATTATTCATAGACAAACTTTCCTGGTCTTTTATTGTTTGTGGCTAAAACCAATGTTAGAAATGCTGGTGAACATGTAAGGCATAATGTGGCAATTATGAAGCTGTTATAAATCAGACACATCTATGATTTTCAATATTCAATTTCTAAAAACATACTCTTGGTTTGTGTTATATTGCACTCAGTACTTTATGATCAAAATTTTAAAAGTTAAAATTAAAAAAAGCTTTTTGAGGAAAAGAAAACGATCTAGTGCAAGCACTAGGCTCTTTTAGATAGTCGTACAATTAGAAAGAGTATCTCTTGATGTGTGAACAGATAAACTATGGAAGTAAACACTGAAGTCCTTAGTTCACATATGTCCCTGTTAGTCCTGTTTGACAGTCTGATATTGTAAAACAGAAGTAAAAAAATATATATATATTTTATATTATATTATATATATTTGCTGACTTCATACATATACATATAAATGAATTAATACATTTAAAATAAGCTATACAAAGTAAACTTGATAGGCCACTCTGTGTGTGTGTGTGTGTGTGAGTGTGTGTGTGTGTGGGTGGGTGTGTGTGTGTGTGTGGGGTGTGTGTGTGTGTGTGTGTGTGTGTGTGTGTGTGTGTGTGTGTGTGTGTCATGGACAGGGTTGGGGAGTAACGGAATACATGTAACGGGATTACGTATTTAAAATACAAAATATAAGTAACTGTATTCCACTGAAGTTACAGTTTAAAACATTGGTATTTAGAATAGTTACATTCAAAAGGTATTTAGATTACTGAAGAGATTACTTTGCATTTTATTGTCATTTATTTAATTTAATATTTAGTCCTTTCAGATGGAAAACATTTATACATATAAATGATGCGATCCAAAGTGCATTTGAACAGCAGTGAAACACTTTCTTATAATGTGTTACATTCATACGAGCAGACAGAGAAGTAAATTTTAAGTAAGTTTGGAGCAGAAGAAATAGAAATAATAAACCTTGTGTAAATTGTCAGCTTTACGCTAAGCTAAAATGCTATTTCTAGCCATTTTACATGCACATGTTACCAGGCATCATGTTAGATCATAATTTCTTTTTTCTAGTACAATCTTTGATATTAGGGCAATAATCTTATTCTTGATAATAATTTTTGTATTGTATTCCTGTAAAAATATCTGAAAATCATTCAAACAAGATCAATTTGATTTGATACCTACATAAGGTATTTAGGTTTTCCAGATTATGTATTTTTAACATGTGTATTTTGTCTTACTGTACTGGCAGAATTTTTATAGTCAAAATATAAAATATAAAAATATCAGTGATGAAGAAGTAACCCAAAGTATTTAGAATATGTTACTGAGTAATCTAACGGAATACATTACAAATTACTTTTTACAGCATATATTCTGTAATCTGTAGTGGAATACATTTCAGAAGTAACCCTCCCAACACTAGTCATGGATTATTTTTTTATGTTTAGTATGCCGAGATTGTCCAACTCATCATTTATTCTAAGAACTGATGGTCTGGTAGAAAGAAAAAAAAAGAAAAAAAAAAACAGTAACAGGCCCAAATTGTTGGTTATAAATGGTCAATAAATAGAGTTTGTAATCAGTTAAGCTCAAACACCAAGGTCTAGTGTAATTATTTTGGTATTTAAAATGATAAAAGTTAATTCTGCCCTTTTAGTGAGGAAACCGGCTTCCATAGGAAAGCACATACAATTCTACATTTTACCAAAGGTAATTTATGTGTTGGACTTCATGATACCATTATGAGTGAAATCAACCACCAGAAATGTGAAAAACTAACATCTCATGTTACAATTCGAAGCAATGCATGTTTACTTATGACTATTGTGAGATATTCAACTGATAAGAAAGAAAGAAAGAAAGAAAGAAAGAAAGAAAGAAAGAAAGAAAGAAAGAGAAAGAGAAAGAAAGAAAAAGAAACGTGTTCACTAATTGTTTCGATAAGTTTTCTTTGGCCCTATTAAGGAATGTCAGTATTGCTGAAGGGGGTGAAGGTGTTGTACTCACGAGGTATGATGTCCCTCTGTGTGAGGGACAGATGCTGTGGATTGCCTTGCTTCCGTCGGGACATTGCCCCACCATTTACAGCAGCATCTCACGGACACTCGGACCGATGCACTCCAAACTTTCCTCCACAGTCCGGGTATTGTTCCACTCCGCTCTCGTGTTATTTTAATCGTAATCGCGGAAAAAACTAACACTTGACCTCTTTGAAAAATCTAAATCGCGCTCGACTGATGTAAAGCAATAACTAAGAGCAACTTGACCTGAGATAGCGATGCGGAAAAAGTCACTCCGTCATGCAGCGGCTGATTTAACCTCTGCCAGATTCACACTGATTCCAAAACACTGTTCTGTAAAATTCTGTCTTTAAAATCTCTACAACACAGATTAAATATCTGTGGTCCTGCTATAATGGGAATCCAAGACCCGTGGACGGCGCGCTCGCCAGGTGAGAGAAGTGTTTGGCACAGTCCTCCATGTGCGCTTGGCATCAGCGCGCAAAATGGCTCAACTCTCCAGCGGTCCCACTGAAGACAACACCTCCTCTCCAGATCAATCAAGACTCGAGCAATTACGTCTCGCATTTACGTCCGACAAGTTCCTCTCAGGGAGCACCCTGAGGGGGGGGGGGGGGGGGGGGGGTGGGTGAAGAATGGAATGGGATTCAAGTTCAAGTACGGACGTGACGCGATGAGAAGTGCTCAATGTTGAGCAGAACGCTGGGGGCGACTAGTGGCAGCAGACTGGGTACTGAAGGGTCACCGTGCGTACCAGCAGTGTCCCGTCACTGGGTTCGGTGTGATGAGGGTCATTTCTACAGTTTAAGTGCCAGGAGGCGTTTCTAAACGTTACTACAAAAGAAAAAAAAATAAATAAATATCAATTTAGTATTAGTCACCACTGTCATCAAAATAAATAAATAAAGAATTGGAAAGCTTCTTACGTTTTTTTAATGAGACATCATATAATTTTTTTATGATTTTAAAAGTAATAATAACTGTAGTGGTAACTATACCACCATAGTTATTATTACTTTTAAAATCATTATAATAAAACACATCGTATAAAATCAAGTTTTAAATATTCAAAACAATGCCACCATGTACTGTTCTGCCTTTTACAAAATAATACAAATAATACAAATACAAAATAATGATACTTCAAAGGCAATAAACATTCTGATTCAGATTTGTCCAATTGCCATTTAAGTCAATAGCGCCACCTGTTGGCTGCACTGAAGAAAAAAAAGATTTTAGAATTTACTAAATTGTGTAAACTGATTTATTTACATTACACTCACAAACACACACACACCACGCACACACACACACACACACACACACACACACACACACACACACCACACACACACACACACACACACACACACATATATATATATATATATATATATTCTACTTATTTTGAAACATGTATCAGGCCTCATTTCATTTTTTTAAGTGAGAAAAATTTAATCCAATCTTGTAACACATGTCTATGTGACTCAGTGTTACTATATATTTCTGATTATAGTAATATTTCTGAGTTGAAAGAACATGAGTCCATAGCTTCAAGGAACATTCATCTCCACGGTGGTAACTTTAAACAAAACACATTTAACACAAAACAGCATGGGTAACACTAAACATATCTGTGAACACAACTGAAACCTTATTAATTACCAATAACAACTTTTTAATCACTACATAAGCCACCGTACCTTCACCCAGGCCTACATATTTAAACATCTGTGTGCAAGAGCCAATGGCCACTCTCCAAAACACAGTTGAGCTGAAACAACTCGTGTTTTTCTAATTGACTTTAGAATTTCATATGTAGGATTATGTAACACCTATCAATAGGGGAGACTGGGGCTTCTGGTCACAGGGATTATATCTCAGTAACTAAGGGTTTGTGTGAAAAGGTCCAGTTGCACAAATGCTTATTTTCTAGAAGTGTTATTTTTTGTCGGTTTCAAACACTTGTTTAATAATGTTTGTGAATTATATCACCCAAACAATGTAAAAATTATTTACAGATTATAGAGTAGACTATTTACAGTAATATCTGTTAGGTGAACAAGTAAACACAACGAAACAGCACAGGCATGCATTGAGGCAAATGTAAAACATAATAAAGGTATATTTTAACTGAAATGCACTGTGAAATGAACTGTGTTCAGTTGACAAGGGATGTATTTAAAATGTTGACATTTTAGAATTCAAATGTTGAAATTCGAATGTTGTAATAATAATGGCTTCACGCCATCCACCGCGGCATCCATGTTTGACTCACAACGCGCCCCACTGAGAACGAACCACATTATAGCGACCACGAGGAGGTTACCCCATATGACTCTACCCTCCCTAGCAACCTAGAGCACGCCCTGAGATTCAAACTAGCGAACTCCAGGGGTGGTAGCCAGCGCCTTTACTACACCGAGCTACCAAAGCCCCCATTTTAGGGGTTTTAATTACAGGCATTCTGTAGCTCAACATGTAGCCTTCTTTCCAGAAGAACCTATGATATATGAAACTAGAATAAATGTCATGTAACTTCACACTGTTACCCTCTTTACCTAAAAACATCAAACCTCCTCCCTTATGGAGCAATAACTTCCATACAACATACAGCCTGTATACTCTAGCCCTGGAGCACAGTTACATTCATAAATAAAACATGATCTTTTCAATTCAGGGTTATCATTGTTGCCTTTGGGAGAGGGAAACCATTATACAAAACCAACATGTAATGCATTGAAAAAGCACAATATGCTGTTATTTTGGCATTGTCTCAAAATCATGAGGTGCTTACATCTCAGCTAACCAGGAGTACCCTTACAATGCATGAAATACTCTATCCTCAATCTGAAAAGTGTGGATGGTGATTAGGAACAATACTCCATGAAGGACTTTTTGGGACAGAAAAATGATGGATTTGACATTACTAAATAATCCTGTCTGATAAGAGTTTTAAACCCTTTGATGTTCATATTTCTCTGTGGCAGACTGAATACTTTAGGGGCATTCTAGGGAAACTGATACATTTGTACCTATTAATGAATTGTGGCAACCCTGTTACATTCAAATAGTGTTGTGGTTGATGGATTATGACTCGCAAAGGCTAATGATCTCCAAGGGCTCCCCTTCAATTGTTGTTTTCGGGGTTTTGTTTTCCTGCCCAAAAGTTGTTGGGGGGGGGTTTGCGGTGTTCGTTGTTCATGCCCAAAAGGGTTTTCAAGCGGGGGGATCACCAAACTAGATCGCGCAACCTTAAAGCCTAAATTTACTAAATTTAGTAATATGGATTACTTTTATCCGCGACCCTGTACAGGATAAGCGGTTGACGATGGATGGATGGATGGATTACTTTTATGTTTCCTTTATGTGATTTTTGGAGCTGCAAGTGTCTGATCACCATTCAATGGAATTGTGAGGAACTACAGAGCTGAGATATTCTTCTAAAAATCTTTGTTTGTGTTCTGCTGAAGCAAGAAAGTCATACACATCTGGGATGGCATGAGGGTGAATAAATGATAAGAGGATTTTAATTTTTTGGGTGAACTACCCCTTTAAATTTCACGTTGCATAATTTATTTGGTGTGCAGCTCTTAGGTGTGCACTTGGGAAGGCTGCGTCCTCCGGAGGTCGCATTTTTCAGTCGCATTCGTCATGAAGGCTGTCTCCTTTCATAAAAGCGTATAGAATGAATGCAACCTTTGAATGCGACCTTTCACTGGAATTCGGAGGATGCATGAGGTGTATCCTTCTGGGCACTCACAAACCACAATTCCTTGCTTCAACGGAAAAGTCTAAAACAAATTACGCCAATTTGCCCGTAAATATTATATGTATAGTTATAGTAATATATAATTTAAATAAAGTGTTAGACTAAAAGTACACCTGTAAAATCTATTTTCTTTTCACTTTACGTCATTAGAACTCTCTAAAATATTCCCTCATACATTCCCTTCTAAAGGAACTTTGTTTACTTCTAACTCAAAGCGCTCGCGCTTATTAAAGAGTGGCGTGCTGTCATAGCAACCATGTTACGTTCCATTTCCGTTTGTCCTACGAAGTCCGTCTCGTCTAAACGAGACTTTTTTTTAAAGGAGGACGCTCGGTATACAGTAGCCTTAAAAGGACGCGTCCTACCTGGCATGCAGCCTTCCAAAAGAGACACAGCCTTAATCTTGCATGCCTCTAGGTGGCGCCGAAGCTGCTCTCGTGTGTTTAATGACGCTTCCAAGCCGGTGTGGGCAAGCAGAAGAAGACTCGCTATAAATGGCCACCTCCGTGTACTGAATCTGAGCCGGAAAAATATTAGAAGTACATATGTTTGCGGAATTTATCGGGATTCTCTCCCTGTCAAATATTACAACGGTAAGGTTAGTACATAGTCATTCATGAAATATGTTATGAACGATGAGTATTTAAGCTGATCGTGCTCGAGGGTATACTGATAATTATCATGTATTTAGAAACTAAACTTTAACTCCCGGAACAGATGATTTGAGCTGTGATATCCTCACCTCGACACATTAATTGTATTCCAAACACCAGACTGATCGTGTTCGTCAGATCAAGATGAAAATGAATGTACTGTGGGCATCATAGAGTTTAAGATTACAATAAGACACTAAACTAATTGTCATACAAGTTACGTTTACTTTACTGATGCTCATGCTCTGAGAATTCAAATATGATCACATGTATGGTCAATGTCCTTACCAAGAAGAACTTTAGCAGTACCATAAAATAGCTGTTGAAAATACATGATGACCATTAAGATTGTTTTTGCATTATTCTCATGCCAAAAAATATTTTGTAGGTGGATGTCACTGGCATGTCTGTCCTCTCAGTAAAAATGTATTTTATATATAGGCCTATATTGTCTTTTGCAGTTCAGACTTGCACTTTGATTGCTGTCCAACGGCGGACTTCTAGTCCAGTCTGGCATCAGCTCTCACTTCCTGCCAAATGAAGGACGGCAAAGAGAATTCTAACACCACTTCTGGGAGTTTCACCACAAATCTGGATCACATAAAGCCATGCTGGTACTGGGACAAGAAGGATCTGGCCCACACCCCATCCCAGTCTGATGGCCTGGACCTGGCCACAGAAGCCCGGTACAGACGAGAGGGAGCCAGGTTCATATTCGACGTCGGAACTCGTCTGGGACTGTATCCTTCTAATGCAGCCGTTTAGATCATTTAAAACAGAAGTACATCTTGTTTTCTGATTGCAATATGTGTGAATTGCTGTCTTTGAAATAATGAAAGAATTTCAGTATTATCCTTGACTAATTTTTAAGGCATTATGACACTTTGGCGACTGGCATAACATACTTTCATCGTTTTTACATGTTTCATTCTTTCAAACAGTTCCCCAGATATGTAAGTAAAACATGCTGTTAAAAATTTGCTTTGTTGTTGTGATGTAATGACAAAGTAATAAGTGTTACAGTCATTTTACCACAGGTCTGGGGTGTTCTTATGAACAACACAAAGTGGAGTGCCTAAAACCCCCTTAATCATGGAGGGAAAAAGGGGTGTCTTTAAGCTTTTAAAGGAATAGTTTATCTAAAAATATAACATTTCTCAATTGATTGACCATCATTCCATCCCAGATGTGTATGACTTTCTTTCTTCTCCAGAACATAAATGAAACTGAAGAATTTCTCAGCTCTGTAGCTTTGTCCGTTCAATGCAAGTTTGCAAATGTCCAAATCTTTTGAAGCACCATAAAGCACAAAAAGGCAGCATAAATATAATCCATATGACTCCAGTGGTTTAATCCATGTCGTTTGAAGCAATCCAATCGGTTTTGGATGAGAACAGCCTTAAATATTACTCCTTTTTCACAATAAACTTTGACATCATCAGGTTCCTTGGCGAGATGATTTCAAGTTCAATTACACTTCCCAAGCGCCATCTAGTGCTCTGCGCATGTGTCAAGCACTATGGCACATAGAGACTGCAATGGCAAGATGTACAATAAACAAGGAGTTATATTTTGGTCTGTTCTCACCAAAAATGTATTAGATCACTTCAGAAGACATGGATTAAATCACTGGAGTCGTTTAGATTACTTTTATGCTGCATTTATTTGCTTTATGGAGCTTCAAAGTTCTGGCCACCTTTCACTTGCATTAAATAGACCTGCAGAGCTGAGATATTCTTCTATAAATCTTTCTTTGAGTTCTGCAGAACAAAGAAAGTCATACACATCTGGGATGACATGAGTGTGAGTAAATGATGAAAGAATCTTCATTTTTGTGTGAACTATTCCTTTAATACAATTGCATTAACAATAATATAAGACACCAATGTACTATAGTTAGATTTATTAAAAATAATAATTGGAATCTAAAAATATTGCATGTAACGTGGTTCATTAGTTTAACTCTGGGATGTTTACATTTGGCAAGCAACATAAAAACTAGCTGCATTAAATAGATTATGTGATCACAGATTTGTGTTTCTCTAAATTTTACAACAGTTTCAAACCTGGCTAATAAAATAATGTCAAAGGCAGCATCTCTTAAAAGGACAGTTCGCTCAAAAATGAAAATTCTCATATTTACTCATCCTACCAGTTTTAGGAAGTATACCAGTCAGAAGTACCAGTCAGAAGTAGCAAATTATCAACTAAATCACATTTATGACTGTTCTCCACAGGTGACCGGGGCTTGCTGTCTCTTCTTGGCTGGTAAAGTGGAAGAAACCCCCAAGAAGTGTAAAGACATAATTAAAACCGCTCGCAGTTTGCTCAACGACGTGCAGTTTGCCCAGTTTGGAGATGATCCAAAGGTTTGCAACTTATTCAACACACAGTATATCAGTCTTGTGATGTCCCTGCCGTATTAAACATCCCTGCTTCTCATGGAATGACTCTACAGGAAGAGGTCATGGTCCTGGAAAGAATTTTACTCCAGACAATCAAGTTTGATTTACAAGTAGAACACCCTTACCAGTTTCTGCTGCGCTATGCTAAACAGCTGAAAGGTATCAACAGAGTTGGAGAGTTATTCAGCTTTTATCCTGACTGTTTGAATTCATTGTCACTTACATGATGGTTTGATTTCAGGTGATAAGAACAAAGTTCAGAAGCTTGTGCAGATGGCGTGGACATTTGTGAATGACAGGTTGGCTTTACTTTGGCAATTAATTATCATTCAGATATATGCCATGAACAATTTATCCAATCTAATCTATTTGGCTATCTTTCTCATTTCAGTTAGTCTAAGCTTAAAGGAATAGTTCACCAAAAATGCAATTCTCTCATCAGTTACTCACCCTCATGCCATCACAGATGTGTATGACTTTATTCAGCAGAACACAAACGAAGATTTTTAGAATATCTCAGCTCTTTAGGTCCTTACTATGCGAGTGAATGGTGACCAAAACTTTGTAGCTCCACTAAGCACATAAAGGCAGCATGAAAGTAATCCATATTGGTTTAATCCATGTCTTATGAAGCAGTCTAATCAATTTTGTGTGAGAACTGGCTAAGATATAACTCCTTTTCACTGTACATCTTGCCATTACAGTCTCTAGGCACTATCCTGATTTCAAGCTCGATTACACTTCCTAGTGCTTTGAGACATGCACAGAGCACTAGATGGCGCTAGGAAGTGTAATCAAGCTTGAATCTTTGTTTGTGTTCTGCAGAAGAAAGTAAGTTATACACATCTGGCATAGCATGAGGGAAAGTAAATGATGAGACTGAGAGTATTTTCATTTTTGGGAGAATTATTCCTTTAATACACACACATTGAAGTCATTGTTTTCACATTGAAATCAAACATAAGCCTGTAAGGCTTTGTAAATAAATATTCAACAGGATGGAATCATTTGAATAATAAATAGTACAATATCATACTTTTTTAAATACTTACAAATATATTGTTTCTCATAAAACTTAAAAGCTCAACTACTTCTGACAAATCAAACGTTCTGAGTTCATTTGGGGCATTTGCATGACTGCAGAGGAAAGCAATATGCATATCGTAGCAATTCTATATTTGCTAAAATTCTCTTAATTATATGGTAATATGTGTTCTGAAATGTAAAAAGCACAACAGTTGCACCTACCTCAAATAATTTACCTGTGAGGTTTTACAGTTTAAAAGAAAAATGAAAAAACACCCTGTGAGTATTAAAATATTTGTATGGGTTTTTTTGTTACAGCTTTACTTATTCATCTGCCCTCTTGAAATGAATTTTGTATTAAGTATGATCTTTACCTCCTCGGTATTAATATGTTTGTGTATATTTGCAGTCTCTGCACAATGTTGTCTCTTCAGTGGGAGCCAGAGATCATAGCTGTGGCAGTCATGTACCTCGCCGGCAGACTGTGTAAGTTTGACATCCAGGAGTGGACGTCTAAGCAGTCATCTCGTCGCTGGTGGGAGCAGTTCGTACAGGACGTGCCGGTAGAGCTCCTGGAGGGTGAGAAGTCAAAGCAAACGCTTGGAATAAAATACAATACATAATGTGTCTGATAGTGTACATTTAAAAAAAAAAATCTTAATGGTTAATTGAATATTTAAGGAACATTGGCACTCAATTCATCACAATTTATGATTAAAAACCTACACCATAGAAACTGAGAATTAAAAAAAAAAATGTCTCCCCAATTTGCAATGCTCAATTCCCAATGTCCTCGAAGTTGAGTACCATGGAGACGAAGCGCGCGTGGAGGCCCACGCTATTCTCCACAGCATCCATGCACAACTCGCCACGTGCCCCACCGAGAGCGAGAACCACATTATAGCAACCACGAGGAGGTTACCCCATGTGACTCTACCCTCCCTAGCAACCAGGACAATTTGGTTGCTTTGGAGACCTGACTGGTGTCACTCAGCACGCCCTGGATTTGAAGTCGTGACTCCAGGGGTGGAAGTCAGCGTCAATACTCCCTTAGCTACCCAGGCCCCCAAGAACATTGGTTTAGAAAAACAGAATAATTAAAAAATATATATATAATTTTTTTTTTTTTTTATTGACAGCTTCTCGTTGTTTTCTCTGAATCTGAACACTGTTGAGCCAAATCCGTCTGTCACAGGACAGATCTTGGGTACCAAGACAAATTCCAGTGTTTCTGCAGTACCGAGCAATGACTCTATCCCGTACCAGCGTGCTGTCAGACTGACACACAACCACTTCCAAATACTCACGCTTATTTGAGCATGTGCTGTGTTACTCCTTTTACACTAAATTTGACAATCAAATTAAAATCGTGATGTGTCCTATTGTGATTATTAAACCACAAAATGCTGCAATCTAAATCCGCAATCGAGCTGCGTGCTTTAAATGAATGTGTGAAGCAGACCGCTGATACACTGGAAACTCCACAGACATTGAGAATCATTTGCAATCATTGTACATGACAAAGCAGAGCTATGAAACACTTGAAGGCAATATGTTCCTTGTATTATTTACCATGTAACTTTAAATGGGCTAAAGGGGTGTGTTCAATTGCACATTACAATATTAGCATTTATTTTTTGTGTGGTATTGAAATTGGAGAAACGGGAACTTTTACTGGTATCGGTACTGACTACTGAAATTTTGGTATGGAGACAAAACTAGTCTAAAAGATACAATTTCAGTAATAACTCAGCTTTGACAAAAATAGTTACTGTGTTTTGCCTTTGTAAGGCAGTGTGATTCACTACAAGTCTTACACTATTAAAGCAGCAGTATATTACAAGCTCTTTCCTCACAGCATCTTCATACACTTGTTGCGTTTACATTTTTGTCACTTAATGTGTCATGAATTTTTTTCATCATCTGAAATGCTCTGCGACTTATAGTCCAAAGCAACTTATATACATAATTTATATGTACCTGATGTCAGCTGGTCAAACACACGTGCGCATCAAAACAGATGAAAACATCAGTCATAGAGACGGTAGAAGTTTTAAAGTTGCCAATTCTGAATATTTTGCCTTTACAAAGTTCTTCATGCAACCAGATTCAATATTTTGTCCATCATGACAAACGCAACTCCTCGCATGCTCACAGAAGGTCAGTTGCGACTTCATTTACAGAAATATGGTACGTGTTTTGACGCATTTTATTTTCTTATTCTTTTAATTCCGTTTTACAGTATTCTCCATTTATTTCTAAATTCTGTTTTTATTTTGACTCTGTTTTTTATTTTATGTGTGTGAACATCTGTAAAGCACTTTGTAAACACTGTTTTTAAAGGTGCTATATAAATAAAGCTTTACTTTACAGACATCTGCCATCAGATCCTGGACTTGTACTCTCAGGGTAAGCAGCCGATACCCCAGCAACCTCAGATGCAGGACAAAGAGAAACCACCACCACCACCTCCTGCAGTGCTGCCCAGTCAGTCAGGGGCACCGAACCCACCTGCTCAACCTCCCAAAAAAAACTCCCCTCAGGCTAGCCCACCCGCCAAGATTAAACGGCAACATGTAAGTGAAGCTTAACCAAGACCCCATGGTGAATGTTAGGCATTTAAAGGTTCATATGTTTATTTATTTTTGTGTGTGTGTGTGTGCGCGTGTGTGTGTGTGTGTGTGTGTGTGTGTGTGTTTTTAGGTCTCTCCTAAAGATGAACCTAAAGCCCCATCAGGTAAATCATTTACATAGGACATTGTATGGTGTCATCAAAGATGAACCATTCCATATTGTTTATGGAATAGTTCACTGAAAAATGATAATTATAGGGTGCCTGGGTAGCTCAGTGAGTAAAGACCATGACTACCACCCCTGGAGTCACGAGTTTGATTCCAGGACGTGCTGAGTGACTACAGCCTAAGTCTCCTAAGTAACCAAATTGACCCCGTTGCGAGGGATGGTAGAGTCACATGGGGTAACCTCCTCGTGGTCACTATAATGTGTGGTTACTGCTCTCTGTGGGGTGCATGGTAAATTGTGCGTGGGCTTCCACACGGGTAACCTCCTCGTGATCGCTATAATGTGCAGTTACCGCTCTCGTTGGGTGTGTATGTCTCTGCGGTAGCGCGCTCAACAAGCCACTTGATAAGATGCACGGATTGATGGTTTCAGATGTGGAGGGAACTGAGATTCGTCCTCTGCCACCCGAATTGAGTCATTACGCCACCACGAGGACTTAAGAGTGCATTGGGAATTGGGCATTCCAAGTTGGGGAGAAAATGGGAGGGAAAAGAAAAGTGAATTATCTCATCATTTATTCATCCTTATGCTGTCTCAAATTTGTGTGACTTGCTGTCTTCTGTGGAAAACTAACAAAAATATTTTCCAAGCTATTATCCATACAATGCAAGTCAATGGGGTCCAAAACTTCCAAGCTTCAAAAAGGACATAAAGGCAGCGTAAAGGTAATCTACACAACTAGAGTGATTTAAGCCATGGCTTCTGAAGCGATCTGATCGGTTTTGGGTAAGAAACAAACCAATATGAAACTTCTCTATACTTCTGTGCATGCCTCAAATGCAAGAAATTGTAATCAAGCTTCTCTCATGAACATGTCAAGGAGACTGCAAATGTCAGGATACAGTATATAGTATCGCTTAATCACTTGAGTCACATTGAACGTTGCTGCCTTTATGTCCTTTTTGGAGCTTGAACGTTTTTGACCCCATTGGCTTGTATTGTATGGATTTAAACATGTCATGCATTTATGAAAATATCTTCAGTTCCACAGAAGAAAAAAAAGACACGATTTTGAGATGACACAAAGGTGATTTAACTAAAAGGAGTTTATCATTTTTGGGTTAACTGTCTCTAATCTTTCTCTGTCTTTGTTTCAGAGCAAGTTGGGTCTAAGATACCGCGTCTGGAGAGTCCTATGCCCCCTCTGCCTGTCTCCCAACCCCCAGGTGAGGCTTTCTGTGCTTTAGAATAGCCAGTAGTATTAATCTTTGGCAACATTTTCCATGCTCATCATTAACCAATTTTATTTCTGTGAGTGCATTTACATTTTGAACAAAATGCTGCTAACTACCAAAAATCTGCTCATTACAAAAACCTGTTTTAAGGGTTTACACACACATCAATAAACCAACAACGCAATAAAGTTTTTAACTCTTGACATCAAATCGTAAACAGACATGCACACTGAATAATCTAACAATGGTGATAAAGTCAAATGAGGGTAATGGACAAAAAGCTAGATGTGCTAATCAGTTTTTGCATAAACCATGAATGTATTACCTTTCCCAGATAAAAGAAGACAGTCAAGGGTATTTACATGACCTTACATGTTGTCATTTTATTAAGCATATTCTGTGTAAGATTTTTCATATACACAAACTCCATTGCTGGGTTTCCAGACAACTTTGAAATTTGCGCTTAACAAAACCCTAATGGTATGTTTCTGCTTGATGTGCGCATAAACTCTTTTTTTTTTATAAAAAAATATTTTATGCGCTAGGCAGAGGTGGACTTTCTAGAGTTTTGAAAATTCTAAATGTGCATTAAAGTGTTAGTTTACCCAAAATGAGAATTCCCTCATCGTTTACTCGCCCTCATACCGTCCCAAATATATATATGACTTTCTTCTGCAGAACACAAATGAAGATTTTTAGAAGAATATCTCAGCGTTGTAGGTCCATACAATCAAATGTGACAAGTGAATTGGTGCCAAAATTTTGACTCTGAAGGTTAAATCTGTATTTTCTAAAGTGATATGATAGGTGTGGGTGAGAAACAGAGCAATGTTCAAGTCCATTTTTCCTTCATGTTCTCCTTTTTTTGGCGATCCTTTTTGCATATCGCCACCTGCATGGCAGGGAGTTGAATTTGACAGAAAATATGTAATATGTAATATATATAAATAAATAAATATTTATCTGTTTCTCAGCCACACCATATCATGTCTGAACGCATGTATTTAACCACTGGAGTCATATGGATTATTTTTTTTGCTCCCTTTATATGGATTTTGGAGCTTTAAAATTTTGACACCCATTTACTTGCATAGTGATGACCTACAATACATAGCTGAGATATTCTTCTAAAAATATTCATTTGTGTTCTGCTGAAGAAAGAATATCTGGGATGCCAGGAGGGTGAGAAAATACTGAGAAGATTTTCATTTTTGGGTGAACTGTCACTAAGTTTTATTTGCAAATCAGTGATGTGTTTTAAATAGGGCTGTCAATCGATATATTTGAAAATATTTGCTTAGAAAGCCCCTCATATAACAATAATTCTATATATAATGATGATATAATTATGCATATCTTTAAATATAATTTTTTTTATATATATATATATATATATATATATATATATATGTATGTGAATTTGTCAATCAGTTGGAGATTTATTATGAGGGCTTGTTTAAGAGCCCGTCAATTTACACCTGCGTCAGACATGCTTGTGTAGCGTCTCGGGTGCGTAGCGTCATAAACATAAAATTTTTAGGTCACTGTGTCAAGTTAAATATAGTTTAATACTTCAAACACATCTTGAGATCCCTTAGGCTGAGTGGCTTTGCCACATTCTCAAATCTTGTTCACTTTCACACATTCAACAAAATGTGTGCGCAATTTCTTTTCTTCCACCTTTTATTTTTAAAGTTATTGTAAGGTATTTTTTTTTTATGGAAATGTATGCAAAGAATGTTCCTTCTCCCTTAAAGATATTAATGAAATAAGCATCCTGAGATACCTCACCGGTCTCTGTGTCAGTTGTAGACTTTGTAAACAGTTTTCTAAGCCATCAAGTACCTACTGCAGGAAGAAAACTTTGTCTCATGGGTTGCTCCTGCTGCGGTGTGTGTGTGTGTGTGTGTGTGTTATATATATATATATATATATATATATATATATATATATAAATAATTTTTTTTTTTTTCCCCAAAGGGGGCATGGCCAAAAAAAAATAATCCCCTGATGTAGTGGATGAAAACACACGATGATTCGCATTTTTCTTTTTTAGAAATGCACAGAAATGTGACACATTTGTAAGTCCTTTGTGTGTTCTTATAATCATACATAGAAATATATTACTATAGTCCCAACAAAATGCTAAATTATAAACATGACACAGTTTGAATATTAAAATTGACAACTTTGGTAAATCACACTTCTGCTAATCACACTTTTTTTTACACAGTCTAACTTGCGTGTTGCATTGCAAACACTGGGTCAAATATTGTATTTCTTTTATCCTCATAAGTGACACATGAATTTGCACCAAAATACCATTACTTTTGATTGGACTTGCAACCTTTGCTGTCAACATCAAATGATTGCATTATACAACTGAAGATGACAGATGATACAATTTGTAACATACATCATTGTTTTTCCATGCTGTTGCATCAGAATTCGAACAGACAAATTTTGTGTCATGACCCACTAGTTCTACTTAACCACACCCTGACATCTGTCCTCCTGTAGATCGCATGGCTCCATCTGCAGTCCCTGCGCCTCCTGTTGAAGCAGAGACGGCCCTGTCGACTGATCATGACCCAGCACAGGGCCTGGCTCCTCCTCTGCCGCACGGGGCCCCACCCCCTCTACCTCACCGCCCACCTCCCCCTCCTCCCTCCAGCTACATCATGGGAATGTCAACGTCCAGTTCATACATGTCAGGGGAGGGATTCCAGAGCCTGCAATCCATGATGAAGACCGAAGGACCTTCCTACGCACCCATGCCCCCTTCATACGGCCTACCTTACCACCCACACGTCTATCCACACCCAAACCCCCCACCTCCTGGCCCTCCACCCCCAGCCAATTACCCCCCACCGAATCTGCCCCCACCCACACCATCTTACCCCCCACCAGGATACAACCCCAGCTACCCACCTCCACGCATGCCACCTGGGCACAATGTGCCCCCTCCGGTAATGGGGTATCCCCCTCCACCTGTTCCTCCAGGTCAACCTCAGGTGCCCCTGCCACCCCACGCTATGCCACCCGTGGCAGGAATGAACAGAGGAGCGTGGATGAGATGAGACGTAATGGAAAGGTGGAGGTGAATGTGTATGCAATGCTCCTGTAAAAGTAGTCCATACGACTTTATTCAACAGCCAAAAAATAACAGCATAAAGATTTGGATTGACACGAGCATGAGTAAATATTGACAGTTTTCAGTTCACGGCACCATTGACATTCCAAACACCTTTCTGTGAATGAATTTGGAATTCTTGTTTATACAAATGATTTATTCTGTAATATCCTTAGGGAATGTTTTTTTCTTCAATGTAAATTCTTCTCTTCCCCCTTGCTTTGCTTTTTAGTTGCTGTGTTGCAAAATTCATATGATTTCGTACCAAGATGGGATACCACAAATTATCCTTGACGGTCTTTTTTATTTAGATGCGTTTCTGGCATCTTTGACTGTGAAGTCCATGAACGGTCACACGTTATCATAGTTTTTTTCTCGTACATGCCTTTAGTTTGTTTAGTTGATCATCAGGGAACTTGCTGTGGCCAACCACTTTGTGTTCACTTGATGTTTATTTAGGCAGATAATAAAAGTCATTTTCCCTCCTTTTTTTTCAGTGATTTGTATCTTTTGTTCTGTTTTAAAGGAATATTTCAGGTTCAATACAACTCAGTTTTTGACAAATGAGGTTGTCTGAGGTAATAAAAATAAGAACCTTTTAAAAATGTAGTTTAAAACACACAACAAGTTCATACAAATGTATTCTTGAGTCCATATTTGTTTTACTAATTTTTTAATAACATATATTGCATTTTCTACTAAACAAATGCATTGTATTTTTCTACAAAAATATTATGTTACTTATATTAAGGACAAGGTTCATTGCATCTCGAATACATGTTAACGTACAGAGCTTAATCATTACTTTCAAAAAGAAAAAATATATATTTTACAAATATCTTAGATTATCGAGTCAACAATATCAAGACGTTGAAGTGTCAAAATATTCATTTAATATTAAAACTTTCTCTAGTCTTGAGGGTCTAACGGGTTTTTTTTTTTTTATTTGGCCGCGTGTCAACAGAATGGCTATTTAATGTACATGCATGATTTTGATTTAGTGGACCAAAGTTTTCCAAATATTAATCATATTTAAAAGCAATATAAACATTTAAAAAAAAAAAAAAAAAAGTTTACTCTGCTCTTCTCATGCTAAATGTCTTTGTTTCAAGAATTTTTGTTTTTAAGGAGATTTAGATTGTTTTACCGTCTCCAGACACTACGTGACATTTATTTTATCCACAGAAAAAAAGCAAATGTCCAATTTTAACTGCATAATTAAAAACATGTTAATAATAGATGAGGTGAATTAAAGTAATTGCTTTGAGTGAATTGTATTTATGTATTATACAATGCAATACATCTGGGGGGGGGGGGGGGGGGGGACGAGTGTCACATCACTGACCCAACTATCAAACAGCATTGCTGATATCCTTACAAAAACTTATTTCAACCAAAGTACTTTGAACAAGTTCCTTAGTTTTTGAAAACAGACAAAACATGTTGACAGAAATGCACTTACAATGGAAGCATAGCGAGCAAGGCATTGTATTGGGACAAACATTTAAATGCACACAGTTTGAAAGTATAGCATCAAGATTCACACATTATGCAGCAGATTGTGATATAAAATCTGGTTCTAACGATACTTCAGGTATGCATAGTTGATAGTTCCTGTAAGAGCATCTCACGTGGTTAGTTTAACGAATTAAATGTCTGATGCTCTACCAAACGCCCATCGAGGCTCCTGCTTTCCCTTTCCTTGCATCAAAAGTAAAGAATAATCGCTTATTTGAAAAAAGCAAGACGTTCATAGTTGACAGGATTCGAACCTGCGCGTGATAAATAGTTCTAGGTTATCGACCCGGCACCGACTATTCGACAGTTATTTTTGTATGCTCTTTTTGTCTATATCTGTGCAACAAAGACCACGTGTTTTCGTCTTAATGTTTCGCATTTTTAAATGTCATTTCTATAATTTGACTGAAGAAACTGCTAATCGTTTCGCATTTTCATTCAATACGTCATCACATTATCTTGAGGGAGCCCGCCTGGTCGACCACCTTGCTTCGGGGACGGGGAGAGTTGTATTTGAGATGATAATGTAGCAATTGCACATCGTTTTATGAAATGCTGCCAGGATTAGACGCCGCAGACCCAGAATATACGAGTATAATTGATCAAATAACGGGGGCTCAAATGCAATACACTCATATGCCCGCCTGCCTTCGTGAGCGCCCGAGCAAAACAGTTCTGGCAGATTGTGAGGACCAACCTTTTTACAGTCTATGGGACCAACCAGTTTTTTTTTTTAACGCTTTATTTATTAACAAAAATCACACAATAACCAAATACAAAATAACAATAACAAATAATTTTGTTATTAAAAAAAATTATAATCAGTAAAATAACATAATACAAATAAAATAAACTATATATAGCGGTATTAAAATAAAATCAATATATTTAATTACAAAATAAATACAAAAATACTTTAAAAGGATATTATTTCAAGGCTTTACAACAATCTATAGTCTTTTTTGATCAGCTTTATTCAAAGGTTGGACCTTTGGTTAGGGTTAGGCCATTCACATTAAGCTATCACACATACAAAATGTAACGCATGCGCACTAATGGTTAAATTTTATTTATTTTTTTTATCGAATTTTGATTTATGGGAAACTACAAAATCCACCTCTGCCATGCGCATAAACTTTTAAGTGTTTTTTGTTTGTTTTTGGGGTTTTTTTTGTGTGCGTTTTTTTTTTTTAGTTTATGCGCTTATCGTGAATTTCCATTCACGTTTTCTTGAACGCAAATGTAAAACTGGCTTTAAAATGGTTGTACAAAAACCCAGCAACTCTACGCCTCTTCGAAAAGTCTGCCGTGACCCGGATTCGAACCGGGGTTGCTGCGGCCACAACGCAGAGTACTAACCACTATACGATCACGGCGAACCACCTAAGCTGGCACGGCGTCGATGTCACGGAACAGTCAATTTTATCATTCACTAATATACCACTGATTTATTCGATATGTTTATATGATGGTAATTTCACGATTTACTAATTGTCAACGTAATATAACTGCAACGTCACTGGCCAGTAATTTAATTAAATTATCAACTCACTACATCTTTGCATTCTCCTAATTTCCCAAGCTATAATGGTTGTGCGTGTATGGTCATAGAGTGACAACATTCCACCTTCACCGCTCCAGTTATACATTTGATTAAATTTCAGTTAATTTGATATTACCGGCATCTGGGCACAGTACAGTTGAAGTCAGAAATTTACATATACCTTAGCCAAATACATTTAAACTCAGTTTTTCACAATTCCTGACATTTAATTATAGAAAAAGAAATCCCTGTTTTAGGTCATTTAGGATTACTAAATTTATTTTAAGAATGTGAAATATCAGAATATAGTAGAGATAATTATTTATTTATAAACGTTTATTAGAGGATCAGCCCCATGAGATGAAACATCTCGTTTTCATGGGGGTCCTCAAGATCATGTCCAAACAACATTAAACAGCAAAACAACAGAGTAGA
The DNA here is from genome assembly GCA_032164185.1 of Moxostoma hubbsi. Lineage (NCBI taxonomy): Eukaryota > Metazoa > Chordata > Actinopteri > Cypriniformes > Catostomidae > Moxostoma > Moxostoma hubbsi. The sequence goes on along the minus strand of JAVLUX010000022.1, from coordinate 34,797,229 downwards.
TACAAAATACAAAAAAAAAACAAAAAAAACACTAACACTAACACTCTAACACTAAACACTCACACTCATTCACACACACACACACCACGCACACCCAAGCTCTCACTATCACTCCCATAACAGAAAAAGTAAAGTAAATCATAGTGGTATATATACCACTAAACAGAATTTATTTTATACCACTTTAAAATAAAACCTTTTTAATCTAAGACTCAGCGTAAAGTTGCTTAGGAAATCAAGCGTTTTAACAGGGGTAGGATATTTCGTGTACGAAGTATAAGAACAGCTGTTATAACATATAGAATAAAACAATGATCCCAAAGAAAACTAGCAAAGTTGACATCGCTAAATATATACATGAATATACATTTAGCATATTCATATACACACATACATAACATGACACATATCAATGCTACATCTGCAAAGCTAGAAACATAGACAAGTATTCTGAAGATGTGTTAACACAGCAGTTCGGAACAGAGGAAAAGATGTAAGCGAGCGAATAGATGCAGGAAGGCTATTCCAGTCAGGAGGGGCTCTAACACAGAAAGCATATCTCACAATTTTCTCTCTATTACTCTAGGGACAGTAAAAAAGATCTGTTCGTTGTGACGAAAGTTATATTGTGAACTGTAAGGCACTAAATATTGCGATAAGTAATATGGATATTGAAAGTAAATACATTTAAAAATAAGCAGAAACCAATGATATTGTCTTCTAGCTGAAGGTGCAAGCCAGGACAGCTGTTCATACATCACACAATGATGTGTCCTGTAGGGGCAGCGAAGAGCGAATCGGCACAGGCTGTTATACCACATCAAGAGAATGTAAACAAGTGGAAGTAGTGTTAGAATATATAATATCTGCATAGTCCAGAATAGATAGCAGCAACTGAGAGACTATTCTTCTCCTAAACTGAGAGTTAAAGCAGTCTATCGATTGGTATAATATTTTAAGACGAAAGCTAAGTTTGTTGTTAAGCGCGTGTATATGAGCTTTGAATGAAAGATCATTTTCTAGCCAAACACCGAGATACTTAAATTTTTCGGTTTGCTCTAAAGGAGCAGAATCCAGAAAATGCATACAATAGTTGTAAGGAATAATTTATGTCAGGAATATTCAATTTAGAGCAATATATGATTGTATCGTCTGCATAAAGATGAATGTTACATTCTGAACAGCAGAGGGGTTAAGTCATTAACAAAAATGGAAAATAGCAGAGGCCCAAGCGATGAACCCTGGGGTATGCCTTTATCTACACCTGTAAAATTCGGTGATGGAAATATGAATTAAACCACAGAAGAGATGAACGGGAAAGGCCAATTGAATATAATTTATCCAGGAGCAGATAATGATCAACTAATTCAAATGCTTTTGTAAGATCTAAGAAGATGGCACCAGTACACATATTGTTATCAAAACTAGAAAAAATATCATTTGTGAATTTCAAAAGGGCAGTGGTAGTTGAAAAGTGTTTCCTGAAACCTGACTGGCATTGAGATAGTAAATTGTTATCTGAAAGATAGTTAGATAATTGATCGAAGATAATTTTCTCAAAAATTTTCACAATACTATTAATTATTGAGATAGGTCTATAATTATTAATGTTTTGGGTGTCCCCTCCTTTATACAATGGAATAACTTTGGTACACTTCCATGCCAGAGGCACTTCATGGATTAGAAATGACAAATTAAAGAGCTCAGCCAATGGAGAGGATAGGACATGTGAAGAAAGTTTAATAAACTTACCCTCAATGCCGTCAGGGCCGGGTCCACTGCTAGAGGATAGCTTGCTAATGGCCAGCTGGACATCAGCTGAGCTAACCTGTCGAAATGTGAAAGAACTACCGCAGGGATGAGAATTAACAGTCAGCTCTGGGTGAAAGAGCGATGGCTGTACCTGCGGTGTTTGAGAGAAATGCAAACTAAATGCATTTGAAATCACTGCTGAATCATTAACAGTTTCATTATTGATTGTCATATTACTCCTGGTACTGTTAGATTTGTCAAGTAAGGTATTCAATTTTTTCCAAAATTGTTTAGGATTATTGAAATCATTTATCAAACTGTTTCTGTAGTAATTGGCTTTAGCATTTCTAGTTTAAATCTTAAAGCTTTAATACATTTTTTAATCACATTCCCAGTGGGTCAGAAGTTTACATACACTTTGTTAGTATTGGGTATCATTGCCTTTAAATTGTGTAACTTGGGTAAAACTTTTTGGGTAGCCTTCCACAAGCTTCTCACAATAAGTTGCTGGCCTATTCCTCTAGACAGAACTGGTGTAGGATCATTCCTGGCTATTGGTGACTTTTCTGTCCTCTGGAAATAACTCTTAATATTTTACTTAAAATAAAATATATGTTTATTGTGAAAGGCTTTTATTATAGATTGAGGTCTTCTTTATAACATGAACATAAAATAATGCATGTAAAATGTATGATATATACAGTGCATCCGGAAAGTATTTACAGCGCTTCATATTTTGCACATTTTGTTATATTACAGCCTTATGGATTCAATTCATTATTTTCCTCATAATGACAATGGGAAAGAAGTTTGTTTGAAATCTTTGCAAATTTATTAAAAATAAAAAACAAAACAAAAATAAAAAATGTACATAAATATTTGCCATGACACACAAAATTGAGCCCAGGTGCATCCTGTTTCCACTGATCATCCTTGAGATGTTTCTACAACTTGGAGTCCACCTGTGGTAAATTCAGTTGATTGGATATGATTTGGAAAGGCACACACCTGTCCATATAAGGTCCCACAGTTAACAGTGTATGTCAGAGCACAAACCAAACCATGAAGTACAAGGAATTGTCTGTAGACCTTCGAGACAGGATTGTATCGAGGCATAAATCTGGGGAAGGGTACAGAGAAATTTTTGCTGCATTGAAGGTCCCAATTATCACAGTGGTCTCCATCATCCGTAAATGGAAGAAGTTTGGAACCACCGGTACTCTTCCTGGTGCTGGCCGCCCATCCAAACTGAGCAATCAGGGAGAAGGGCCTTAGTCAGGGAGGTGACCAAGAACCCGATGGTCACTCTGACAGAGCTCCAGCATTTCACTGTGGAGAGAGGAGAAACTTCCAGAAGAACAACCATCTCTTCAGCACTCCACCAATCAGGCCTGTATGGTAGAGTGGCCAAACGGAAGCCACTCCTCAGTAAAAGGCACATGACATCCCGCCTGGAGTTTGCCAAAAGACACCTGAAGGACTCTCAGACCATGAGAAACAAAAGATTGAACTCTTTAGCCTAAATGACAAGCGTCATGTCTGGAGGAAACCAGGCACCACTCATCACCTGGCCAATATCATTCCTTTTCAGCGGCAGGAACTGGGAGACTAGTCAGGATCGAGGGAAAAATAAATGCAATGTACAGAGACACCCTTGATGAAAACCTGCTCCAGAGCGCTCTGGACCTCAGACTGGGGCAAAGGTTCATCTTCCAACAGGACAACGACCCTAAGCACACAGCCAAGATAACAAAGGAGTGGCTACGGGACAACTCTGTGAATGTCCTTGAGTGGCCCAGCCAGAGTCCAGACTTGACCCCGATTGAATATCTCTGGAGAGATCTGAAAATGGCTGTGCACCGATGCTCCTCATCCAACCTGATAGAGCTTGAGAGGTCCTGCAAAGAAGAATGGGAGAAACTGCCCAAAAATAGGTGTGACAAGCTTGTAGCATCATACACAAAAAGACTTTCAAAAAGGTGCTTCAACAAAGTATTGAGCAAAGGCTGTGAATACTTTTGTACATGTGATTTTTACTTTTTTTTTTTTATATAAATTTGCAAAGATTTCAAACAAACTTCTTTGACGTTGTCATTATGGGGTATTGTTTGTAGAATTGAGGAAAATAATGAAATTAATCAATTTTGGAATAAAGCTGTAACATAACAAAATGTGGAAAACGTGAAGCGCTGTGAATACTTTCCGCATGCACTGCATATATATATATTAATTAAATGTATACACTCCTTTTAACAATGTCCCCAAAGAAAATATTTCAATCAGTTTCAATGTGACACATTTGCAATATAAATAGAAATATGCCTTTATTATTGTATGGATCAATCTCTCTAGTTATAAATATATGGAAACAGTAGTTATTATTTTAATAATTTCCTGTGTGTGTCCCCGAAGTCGCATTCCACCCTGTTAGTTTGTTTTTGCCTCCTGAACCAAAAAAACATACAATTTCCACGAATCCACATTCAGGAAGTGACATCACTCTTTTGAAGGGAATTCAAAGAAGAAAAGTGTGGTGTCTGCCTGCTTTTATTCATTTAATTTTTGTAAGTTTTATGATGTTTTAGTATATCCTACTCTTAAATTTTTACCCTCTCATGCTAAATTATGAGATTTGACAAATTTTACAAACATGTTTGATATATATACACTGAAGTACTGTTTATGTGTGGAGAGCTAGCTAACTAAAGTTTGCTGCCCCAATTAGCAATGCCTAATTTGTTTAAAATTGTTTTAAAAAACCCTGTTAGACATAAACCCAACAGTGTGGAAAATCTATTATGGCCATTGTTGGGTGTAATGCGATTAAAGAGTAATTAGTTACTGTAATTGAATGACTTATGAGAAAAAAGTAGTGTAATGTATTACATTTTTGTAATTAGATTATGGTTACTGATTTTTAATCTAATTACTTTTATGGAGTTATTTCAACTTTTATTAGCATTACACATGCTTTGAAATAATATTATTTATGTAGAATTCTTTTAAAGCATGAATTACAGACCTAATGAGTGAGGTCTATAATTTAATGAGGAATGTGAGGTGCTGAGAGTATGATTTATGTACAACAATTAACAAAGAGGAAAAAAAGACATATTATATTGAATTTGTTGAGGAAAAGTGTTTTAGAAAATAACTATCAATGGATCACACCCTCTTGTGTAAAATCAGTTCATATGTATTTATACAGTAACTGATCATTATTATAATGTGTTGTCTATACAATTTGCATGATAATGTAAAATAAAATTGTACATATTTGTTAGGAAATGGCTCCACCACTAGGTGCAGCTGAAATGCAGCATCGCTACAGAGCAAAGAAATATGCAGATCCAGTGAGACCAGCAGATTATCTTCAGAAAGAGAGTGAGAAATGGCAGGGAGACCGAATGACACTGAAAAAAATTGCCGACCTTAGTGAAAGAGAGCAGCGAGCACAGAGGAAGAAATGGAGAGGGAAGCGAAATTCAGGGAAAAGGCATCTTCACCTACAACACATTTTGGGTTGCAACCAGTGACAGGGCCCTCAAGGTTAGATGTGTAAAAATTCAGTTATTACATTGCTATCAGGTATTATATCTCTGCTTGGATGAATATTAACTTCTCATTGGCTGAGCAGAATTCTCTTAACTACACAGCAAATGTGATATTGACATGGAAGAAGTAATAACCAAATAGTTTCTAAAACATACCTTACAAAACAGTGACACATGAATTACATGTGAACATTTAAACATGTGAAATTCATGTGATCACATAAAAATCTAAAATAGAAATACTTCTACAAAAACCTGGCATTCACCTACAGCAATAAGTGATTGTTTATTGTTCGGAAATCCCACTTTGGATATGATATATTCATTTTCACATTTGATTTTTCCATATGGGTATTATAATGTAACTCCCCACAAGTAAATTGGTTAAATCTATAGTCAGGTGTTAGGGTTTGGGTTAAGGTTAAGATTAGGATTAGAATCAGGTTATGGGTTATGTGGTGGGGATGATTGGATTTTAAAAATCAGTGGTATGATTCTATAATGCTAGGAACAACATAGAAGAAATGTGTGCGTTTATTGTGTTTTAGGCAAAGGCACAAAGGTCAATGCAAAATAAAGAGAAGACTACTCAAAGCTGCCTCGGCTAAAGAAAAAAGTAAAAAAGAGAAATACAAGATGAAGTGGCAAAGAAGTCAGAGAAAGTGACAAACCCAGTCACCTTGCAAACAACTTAACCAGTTGTTAAAGCATCCTGTCCTTCCCAGCTCACGCAGAAATCTGCTGCTACATGCCTCAGTGGTAGAAGAACTAAGAAAGAAGTACCATAATACAAGAAAACAAAAAGACAAGCAGGTGCTCGCTGGAGTCACCATGGGGAATGTAAATAAAAATACAGGCTTCAGAGGTTAGCTCACCAAACCCTGGGCTTCTCAAAGAAAAGAACAAGGAAACCTCTGCAGTTACCAGAAGACAACACGGCAGAGTCAAAGTAAAAGACAGGCAGTTGTAGCACACTACTTGCGAGACGACGTTAGCCAAATGACAACCGGCAAAAAGCAAACTGTCACTCTTCAGAAGAAAACAAAATACAGAAGAGGTTGCTGACAGACACGTTAAAAATATTACATGAAATTTGTCTCACACCAGGTGTCGTACTCCTTTTTCTGCAGTCAAAGACCATTTTGGTTGTAGCACCAACTGAAGCTAACAGTAAAACCTGTCAGTGCAAGATGCACGTTTATGTCTACTAGCATTTTCAGTAGTGGGCTTCTGTCCACTCAAGATGTGGAAAGGATGGCAGATTATGAAATGAAGTTAAAATGAAGTTAAAAATAAAATGAAATTATATCAAATTAAATCCTGGCCCGTATACAAACTGTGTACGTCACTGAGTTGGGGAATGGTTGAGGAGGAAGCACTTTTGTTTGTAGGGAGAGGCATTGTGTCATGTTTATATGTGTTTTTGTTCATGTCTTGATTCCATGTCTTTTATTTTGAAAAGTTTAGTTCCTGTTCATGTCATGTGTTCCCCTAGACATGTGATGTCCTGTTTTCCGTCCATTTTCATGTGTCTTGTTTTCATTGGTTTATTGTTTAATTATCTTGTTTAGAGTTCTGTTTTATCATTGGTTTATGTTTCCCCCATGTCATGTACTGAAGCCCTTATGTTGCCATTGTCCAGTGTCAAGAATTGTTAATGTAACTTTGTTGTTTTGTGCAAGTTAAGTTAAATTAAGCCAAGCCAAGATTTAGTCAAGTCATGTTCTGATTGTGTCAAGTCTAGTTTAGTCAAGTTCATGTCTATGTTTCACGTTTCTAGTTAGGGTTATAAGGTTATAACCATCTGGCATTTGTATAATGGATACATCTGTATTGAACTCAAAAGACGACGTGTGCCGCTTTCTTACGGGAAAGTTGTCATTAAAATACACTTCAGACCCGTGAGACAACCGATCCTTTAAAAATGGTTTAATCCATACCAAATCGACCCTACTCATTATGTAAATTATATAAAAATCAAGCAGGTGGAGGGGTCATGTATGATGCAGGACTCCGAGGTCTTTTCAGAGGTTTGTTTCAAATGGCTCTTCCATTATTAAAAAGAGATTTCAGCATAGCCAGACCACACCTTAAAACGCTTCTAAAAATAAAGTCAGCGACGTTGTCACCAACGCTATGACACATTCTTTTAATAACAATAAATCTCAAGACGCGTCAGGTTTAATGGTCATGTGGTTACATTCAATGGTTATGTAAACAGGGTTCTAAGTCACCTGGAGTGAGGAAGAGGAGGAGTGGTCAAACAGTAAAGAAAACCAAGAATGCCCCTAATAAATCAGCAGTTAGACAACAAATGCAAAAGAAAGCTGTGAAAAACACCTCATTTGGACCGGATAAGAGATGTGTTAAAACAATATTCTAAACCATGGCGTTGCTACATATCATGTCCGATATGTTTACAGGACAGATGACTCAAAGCTATTTAAAAAAACACATATATAGAAGACAGCTGTAAGACAGCGTGCCATTTGAGTTTTTTATAGCTGAAAATGGTGAAGATTACATAGATTTGAATATTACACTACATGCGTGTTAAAATAACAAATCCGGACAGTTCAAATATCAGAGATGGGAAACCTGTTGGATTGATCAATTATCCAGGATAAACAGAGTACAAACACGTAGCCTTATCGCTGCATCATAGAGTGCCTTTTTTAACTATGGTAAAGACATCCTGGAAAGTGTTTTCTGAGCAATTTTATTTTACAAAGATTCTGCAGGGCATATGGATGCGAGTGATACGGCAGGGGCTAACAATGTTCAGGTTAAGAGGGCATCCTTTAGCAACGAAAGTGCAGTAGTCGAACTTTTAACACCCGTACACAGTGATTTTTTTTTTCAAGAAAAACTAAATGCTTAAATGGTGTGGACATTAAAATCCAGTTGACAAGAGGCAAAGATTAATTTTGTCTAATGAGGAGTGATACTACAGCATACAAACTAAATATTTTGTCAGCATCCTTGTTTGACAAAAAAAGTATCTGCATCACCAGCTGTGAGGCTGGGGCATGCTCAAGCATTGCTCTCAACCACAGCCAAGTTCCAGGGTCTGCCTGAAAAAGTTCTCCATACCAGCAGGAGGACATGTATCAAACCAGGAAAACCTGTTCTTACTTACCCAGAATGATATATTTGTGTAGCGTATGATTGATGATACATTTACAGGGGCATACGATAAAAACCCTTTTGCATTTAAACATTATGATTTGGAGTTTCTAGCTGTATATGTGGATGATCAGCAAAACTCCGCCAAACCATTACAACCTGATTTTGGAGCAAGCACCTCCATAAGAGAATTTTACCAACTTGCGCTTTTGTTTGGAAGACATCTAAAAAACCAAGCACTGTAATCAACAGAGAAGATTTTCTGCATGGGTATACCCTTTATGGTTTTAAACTCACTCCAAACGAAGATTGTGGGCAACCCATCTCGCTTGTTATGTCTGGGGATATTAGACTAGAAGTTCGGTTTAGACAACCGCTCCCAAGAACCATTAATCGGATTGTTCATGCTCTTTTTGACAACATTATTGAAGTTTCTAACCGAAGGCAGATGCTTGTTGACTACTATTAATTGAAACATGAACACCGTACAGCTTAAGGCTATTATAGACTATATTATATTATAATCTCACAAAACACATTTTCTTGGTGTACTACCATGTTTTCATTCACCGAAGGATCCGTTAAGAACACTGCCCACATCAGCCATAATCAACACACATCCTTCACAACTCCCCGGTGAACACTGGTTGGCCATTTACATAAATAAGGATGGTTCAGCACTTTTCTTTGACAGTTTCAAACAATAATGATAGTTGACAATAATTCAACCTACATTCAATATTCAGCTAAACAAGTTCAGCATTATCTCACATGTGGTCATCATTGTTTTTTTCCTATACCATATGGTTTGAAGTCATGATTAAAATGATATTATGATGCTTTATAGTGACGATTTAATAAAAAATTATGAATTTGTATCACCTTTTGTAAAAAAAGCTAGGATGCTGCAGATGGTTTGGCTTTAAATGGGGGGTGGATAGTAGGGTTCAAAACATTGTTACTATGAATGCAAACTTTTATATACGGAAAAAGACACTATTAGCTTAACATATATACAAATACATACCCGCACACACACATACACACACACTATATATACTATATAAAGCTCCTTCGATCCTCACAGCCACCACCATTGGGTCTTTGAGCAAGGCACTTAACTCTCCAGGGGGATTGTCCCTGTAATAAATGTACTGAAGTCGCTTTGGATAGAAGTGTCTGCCAAAAAGTAGTCTGTTAATTTACCCGATGAACTTTCACCTTTTGCTGAACCTTTATTCTTCACAGAGCTAATGTGTGCTTCTAAATCACTTGCACCTTTATTTGCAACTGACACATAAGTGCCAGCTTTACATGTCATACATCCTGCATCCCACGGATCTCGACTTCGACGAAACCATGGGAATTTTTTGTGCAAATCTTCTGTAAATTTGCACTTTTGTTTGGGCAGTGTCTCCACTCAGCTGTCATTTGCTGTTACTGTCAAGCAACTGTTTGATGCCGAACACAACAGCGTTTCACGGAGAGATTGACAGGCAGGAATTTGGCCAATAGTTGCTGCAAGCCTCTTGTAAATTTACCAATTTGTGTGCGAGAAGACGGGACTTACAAAGACGGGTTAAAGCAATGCAAATATGCGCGCGCACACACACACACACAATGAAGTATTAGACAATATGCATATCACAACGCAACTAAAGCCCAATCCCAAACATTTTCTCTAATTTTGAAATCCCGGGCGGACACTTTAAGGTCCAAAAAAAAGAGGACATGTCCGGTGAAAAAGAGGATGTATGGTCACCCTATTTAAAGTGGCAATTGCTTGCAAAAACTCAACCATGAAGTCTACGGTCATCCCTAATTTTTTGTGGGGCTGTTCACAACACTCTTCACAAGGTCCAGTACGTGTGACCCCAGTATTGTATTACCTTTAAATACAAATTCTCCCGAATCATTCCAAGATTAAATTTCTTTGGCTTTAGACATTTTATTCATGATGTACAATGAGGGGGAAAAGTATTTGATACCCTGCTGATATTGTACGTTTGCCCACTGACAAACAAATGATCAGTCTATAATTTCTAAATTAATGCGTTTTGAACTGCAAAACATGACTTGGTACTTGGTGGCAAAACCCTTGTTGACAATTACAGAGGTCAGACATTTCTTGTAGTTGGCCAAGTTGACCTTATAGTTGGTTTGCACACATCTCAGGAGGGATTTTGTCCCACTCCTCTTTGCAGATCTTCCCCAACTCATTAAGGTTTTGAGGTTGACGTTTGGCAACTCAACCTTCAGCTCCCTCCACAGATTTTCTATGGGATTAAGGTCTGGAGACTGGCTAGGCCAGTCCAGGACCTTAATGTGCTTCTTCTTGAGCCACTCCTTTGTTAGCTTGGCCGTGTGTTTTGGGTCATTGTAATGCTGGAATACCAATCCATGACCCATTTTCAATGCCCCGACTGAGGGAAGGAGGTTCTCACTCAAGATTTGACGGTACATGGCCCCGTCCATCGTCCCTTTGATGCGGTGAAGTTGTCCTGTCCCCTTAGCAGAAAAACACCCCCAAAGCATAATGTTTCCACCTCCATGTTTGATGGAAGGAATGGTGTTCTTGGGGTCATAGGCAGCATTCCTCCTCCTCCAAACATGGCAAGTTGAGTTGATGCCAAAGAGCTCGATTTTGGTCTCATCTGACCACAACACTTTCACCCAGTTCTCCTCTGAATCATTCAGATGTTCATTGGCAAACTTCAGACGGGCCTGTATATGTGCTTTCTTGAGCAGCGGGACCTTGCGGGCATTGCAGGATTTCAGTCCTTCACGGCGTAAGTGCGTTACCAATTGATTTCTTGGTGACTATGGTCCCAGCTGCCTTGAGATCATTGACAAGATCCTCCCATGTAGTTCTGGGCTGATTCCTCCACTTGGTAAGATCTTGCATGGAGCCCCAGACCGAGGGAAATTGACAGTTCTTTTGCGTTTCTTCCATTTGCGAATAATAGCACCAACTGTTGTCACCTTCTCACCAAGCTGCTTGGCGATTGTCTTGTAGCACATTCCAGCCTTGTGTAGATCTACAATCTTGTCCCTGACATCCTTGGACAGCTCTTTGGTCTTGGCCATGGTGGAGAGTTTGGAATCTGATTGATTGCTTCTGTGAACAGGTGTCTTTTATACAGGTAACAAACTGAGATTAGGAGCACTCCCTTAAAGAGTGTGCTCCTAATCTCAGCTCGTTACCTGTATAAGACACCTGGGAGCCAGAAATCTCTGATTGAGAGGGGGATGAATACTTATTTCCCTCATTAAAATGCAATTCAATTTATAATTTTTTTTGTTGTTATTCTGTCTCTCACTGTTCAAATTAACCTACCATTAAAATTATAGACTGATCATTTCTTTGTCAGTGGGCAAACGTACAAAATCAGCAGGGGATCAAACACTTTTTTCCCCTCACTGTATCTTGCATTCTTCAATACCTCAGCAACAACATCATTACCCCCACCATCTTTGATAAATGTATTTTATTTCTCACTTTGTGAGATGCATCATGTCCTGGTAATGCGAGTGTTAAGGTTAACATTACTGTCCCGATCACCCCGTTTAACCATCGTTAAAAATCTTTGTAAAACTGCGGTGTAAAGCTTGGCCTTCTTATGAGTGTCCAAATTGTCTTTATACAAAATATTTCTTATAGCAAAATCCAGATCGTCTTCCACGGTTTGTTGATTAGATTCTTTTGCATTGGACATCTTTAGTTTATCTAATTGGTTTTGAGGGACTAAAAACATCTCAGCATACTCAATCTTCAACCTTGTTTAGATGTCATCAGACTGGATATAAAGGGTACTGCTATGCACAAGAGTGGTAGAAGAAGTCCTCCGTTCTGGTTGATTGTCTTTTTTTCCTAGTCACACCAACGTTTTTTATTGGCGATGTATTTTATTTCAGTCTTTCTCCTCTTTATCCGGTGGTGCTGCTGGATTGTTAGCGGAATTGTGCCTTTGAGAACATTAAGAGTGACCTCACACAATGTTAAAATTAGTTTGTCAGATGCCGATTCATTTTAGTGTCATCAAACAGACACTAAAATTAAAATGGTCACATAACATCTACATACTTAAAATAACAAACAAATAAATACAAGAAAATTATCTTTATGTAGACTTAGATCAATGCGGTCCAATTTTTCATGGTCATCGATGTGTCCTGAATTACGTACACACACACACACACACACACACACACACACACATACACTTTTGAATATAAATGGCATTTTTTTTTAATGCTACACGTTAAACAACCCTCTGTGGTCTTGTGCACAAATGTGAATGTCTCAACTGTGACACTTGCACACAAAATACAACCTGCAGTCCATTTTAAATGGGGGTGGAGTTGTGGGGGGAGACGTACCCAAATTTGCATGAACGCCACATGTACACCAGTGGTGATTCGTTTTTAAAAAATGTTTTATTTTTTAAACTACGGCTGAAAATAAAAAACTCTTTTTATATTGACTACCATTTAATACACATGTATAAATATCATAAAAACATTTTAGGAAATAGCTATTATCTAATACCAAATAAATGGTTTAACCACTTACAGAAGTAAAGAACATATGGTGTGAAAGTGAAGTACATTCAGTTTAGCATGCTTTTTACAATGAAAATATAGTTGGTATATTTCGTCGTTTGTAGCCGTTTTTTAATTAGACTTATCGATCGTTTTAGTTGATTTTTAGTAGACGATTGTGTGTGAAGAAATGCAGACATGGAAAATGTGTTAACCCCGATATACAGTACAAAAGATTCATTGAGTATACTAATTCTTGGATGTATATTTAGTAAAAAAGAAAATGTATTTTAGAACTGAATAAAACGATCTTGGTAGATTTTATAGTATAATCAATGTTTGATTAATTTAAAAGGGCTGTCAATACAACACCCCGTTTTGGTTTGGTATTCAGAATCTGTTTAACCCTTCAGAGAGGATCAAATTAAAGATTTAAAATGACACTTCAAAATCTACAGTAGTTAAACACAGGTCCAGTGTTGTGCCAACAGTGAAGCATCCTGAGACCATCAATGTGTGGGGTTGCTATTCATCCAAGGGAGTGGGCTCTGCCCAAAAACACTCCCATGAATAAAGAATGGTATCAAAACATCCTGCAAGAGGAACTTCTCCCAACGATCCAGGAGCAATTTGGTGATGATCCGTGCATTTTCCTGCATGATGGAGCCCCATGTCACAAGGCAAGAGTGATAATGAAGTGGCTCGGAGATCATTGCATTGAAATTTTGGATCCGTGGCCAGGCATCTCGATAGGATCTTAATACCATTGAGAACCTGTGGTCAATCCTCAAAAGGTGAGGGGACAAGCAGAAGCCCACAAATTGTGATCAACTCCGAGCACTAATAAGGCAAGAATGGATTGCCATCAGTCAGGATTTGGCCCAGAAGCTGATATCCATCATTACCAGAGCGAATTGCAGCGGTTATAAAGAACAAGGGTCAACAACTGTAAATATTGATGTAAATATTTAATGTTTTTGCCAATAAAAGACTTTAAAACTTATGAAATGCTTATTGTTTTCCAGTATACAATAGAAACATGTGAAAAAATTATCTACAAATACAGAAGCAGCAAACTTTGCAAAACACAATTTATGCCACTGCCAATACTTTTGGCCACGGCTGTAGGTAGGAATGCAAAGAGGCCAGAAATGTAGCATCCTCTGAAGCGTCACTCTTCATGCAAGTGGATCGGAGGGATAGGAAATCTGCCATTTTCAGTGCATTTGCTGGATGTAGTGTAAAAATGTTAATGATGTGTAGAATGTCCAATAAAAGGAGTGAACTGTATTGTACTCTAGTATATGGTAAATTGAACAATACACTTTTAAAAAAAAATGGTTTACTCAACTTTTGTTTTCCTATAGAGCAAAATATGGTTTTAGTTTAGGCTCCGACCAACGCTCATATGTTATGCAAGGGCTCACTTTTTCCGCAAAACCAAATTAACCTGTTTCATGGTTCAGGTTAAATGAATGGATCACACACCAAATTTACACTTCACAAATAAAAAAAAAAAAAATATATCACAAAAAGTTAAGTGAACAATATCAAATGTTTGAATGTCCAGATCCCTAAATTAAATTTAGTTATGCTTTTTCCTTTTTCCATTCAAGGGTTCAAGTTCAGTCCACCAAATCACAGGTCAAGAAATCAAAGGTTCACCAATTTCAGACACTTAAGAGTTCAGATTTCAAGAGTTCAAGGCCCCTTGCTCAAAAGAAAAGTTCAATGTTGAAGTTTAAACATAAAAATGTCAAAGTTTCAAATGATAAAAGCTCAGTCCCTGTTTGGGCACCACTTCTGTAATAATGGTTGCCCCGCAAATAAATAAAATAAAATACAATTTTAATTAATAAAAAGAGAATGTTTCAACCCAGATAACTCAAAAAGTCTCCAGTTATGAAATGTAAATGAATGCAGAAAAAGTATTTAAAAGAGTTCACAACAAGGTTTCAAGTTTCAAAATATGAAAATTTCAGTAAACAATCCAAAAGGTCTCACAAACAAAAGTAACCCCAAATGAGCAGTAAAGGCAAACAATCATTAAAAGGAGAAGAAATAAAAAAAGAAGAAAAAAAAAAGAAATAACTTTTATTGTGGGTGAAAGCATGTGTGTGGGTGAATGTGAAAGAGTTAAGATGCGTTGAGTAGAGGAGAGTTTGCATGCACCTTCTTCAGTGTGGGGCAGTGCTACAGGAGGGCAGAGGGAAAATTAGACGTGAGAGAAAACGTCACCTTGGCTGTGGATCGCTTCGACGAATCAGCAGGCTGCTTGAAACTCACGCCACTCCTTTTAAACTTAAGGCTTTCGAGAACTCATTAATACAAGCCACACTTCAAGTGATAGGCACCTGTTAATCAGTCTCTTTTTGTTTTCTTCTCTCCTCAAATTGTGTTCCTTTTTTCCTTAAACTGATACACAAAAGACAAACTTTCTTCTTATATCCCAGCTCGGCTCACGACTCTGCTTCACCCACATCTGCGTCAACTCAAGTCACACCTTTTTGTAGTAGCTCTGCCGATGACCTGCCATTTTATTCTCCCGCACTCTCTGTCTGTGTACGTAATTAATTAGGTGGTGGAGGATCCTTAAAGCAACAGTGCGTAGTATCGCTCTGCCAAAACCATTAGGGGGCACAATTCTCAAACATTTGTATTTTGCATTGCGGTTTAACCTAGATATGTTCAAAACATGCTGCATAGGCTATATACTTGTCATGCCTCTATGTTCCATATGTATATATATATATAATAAAAATAAATTATGTACACATGCATTTTCAAGGACAGGAATACACTAAAGCAGTAGGTTGTTTATTGACAAAATTGGTCACTTTATACAACTTTCTTTACATGTTTTCCATAATATCAGCCCAATCTCTCCTGTTTTAAGGGATTGTACTCCACCCCCCCCCCCAAATTATCTCATTGTTTATTCACCCTCATGTCATCCAAGATGTGCATGACTTTCTTTCTGAACACAAACAAAGATTATTAGATGAAAGTTCAGCTCTGTAGGTCCATACAATGCAAGTGAATGGTGGCCAGAACTTTGAAGATCCAAAAAGGACATAAAGGTATCATAATAGTAATCCATTCGACTTCAGTGGTAAATCCATGTCTTCGGAAGTGATATGTTAGGTGGGGTGTGAAAAACAGATCAATATTTAAGGCCTTTTTTTTTTTTTTTACTACAAATTCTCCTCCTTGCCTAGTAGGTGGCGATATGCATGAAGAATTCAATTTACCAAAAAATACAAGTAGAAAGTGAAAGTGGAGATTTATAAAGGGCTTAAATATTGATCAGTTTCTCATCCACACCTCTCATATCTGAAGACATGGATTTAACCACTGAAGAAGTTTTATAGATTACTGGATGGATTATGGATTGTATTTATGGATTATGCTGCCTTTGTGCTTTTTGGACCTTAAAAGTTCTGGTCACCATTCACTAGCATTGTTTGGACCTACAGAGCTGAGATATTCCTTTTAACATCTTTGATTGTGTTCTGCAGAAGAAAGAAACTCGTACATATCTGGATTTTCATTTTTGGGTGAACTATCCCTTTAAACAGAGATACAGTACGCATGCTCACTCTTAAAATACATGATTTTAACACTGAAGACAAGTTAAACGTCAAAGATTTTACAGAAAATGACACAACACAGGGTACAGGTGCATAGGTTTCACACAAAACCCCATGCACAAAAGAGGCAGCACATGCTCAATAAAAGCATCCAAAAATCATGGCTTTGTGTTCAGGCCGTTTCCTGAGAGGAAGGGCACTTTATTGGATTTGCTTGCAACTCTTTTCATTAAGAACAATAGCAACATTTCATGTTTGTGTATTTGGGTGGGACAAATCAAACTTACGCCAACCAATCAAATGAACACTACCTTAAAGAGAAAAAAAATGGACTGATCTGTGTTTAAAGAGCTGTGTTAAACTCCTCACCATACTTCTACCTTTAACCGATACACTTTTTGGCTATGTTCGGAATGACATACTACTCTTACTATTTCTATTTTCAATGCAATCCGATTGACTTGACCTTCCATTTCCAGCAATCTTTCATTAAATCATTATTTGACTTGCAAAAGTTGACTTTTGTTTTTTTACACACCAAACTGGATTTAAAATGCAAAATAACTCATCGTTTCTAAGATGATGATGAACTGTGCACCACTCGCTGAATTAAACATGCATGTAATTATTTAAATAAGCAGTATTCAGTGTATATCGCACAGTATGCAGTAAACAGAAAGCTAGTATTCCATTCTGAACATAGACTTAGTATTTAATTTGTAAGTATGCCCATTTAAGGACTTGATTAACTTGGTATAGTAAAAAAAAACAAAAAGAAAAACAGTTAAAAAATAAACTCTCACATAGGCTAAACTGCCGCTGGGATGCATTTAACTGAACTTAATTTGCTGTATCCAAACCTTGATTGATGTTTAACAATTGTATTGAATGCTTTTATTTTTAAAGCCAATTAATAGTTTTTCACCCCCTAATTGCCAGGATAAACAGTCCCTTTGCAGCAATTAGTTAAGCGTCCTTCTCAAGAGCACAATGGAAAGATTTTGATCACATTTAAGGTAAATTCTTCTCAGTCTCTTACTGTAGGTTATCCCTGCTTGGTTGAACTGCAGAGATTTGAGTTAACAGTCTTGATACTTCACCATTAGGTTCCCAAAATGTTTTCTGTCAAAATGTTCAAAAAAGGTTCATTAAAATTAATTCAGCAGTTGTCATCAGCTGTTTTCCACTGATTAAAATTAAGGATACAATATACAAAGAAAGGCTGGAAAAAGACAAATCCATCATTTTTAGCACGTTCTGATGTACTCGTGTCATTCCCCAGACCTGAGAGATGTGATTGTCAAGCATGCACGGCAAACTGATTTAAAATTTGACATCTTAAACTTTGACAAAAAACAACATTTTGGTTCAGTGTGCCAATTTTGCTTCATCCCAGAACAAGAACAAAGAACTTTTGTATCATCTAAAATTGCATTGTTAAGAAACCCTAGATATCATTGAGTTGACTTGTTACAAACAGTCACTAGAAAAAAGTAAAAAAACAAAAAAAAGCTTAAAAATTTTAAATAACAATAAAGTGATTTGAAGTTTTTGTACATATCTTACATGTGTTTCAGAGTCTGTAATGTACGTTCCTGATGCAGAGGAGGTAAGGGCACAAGAGCACATTGGAGTGAGTTGAACGTTTATGTGCTGTCTTGCACTTTATACTGAAAGGAGTAAACTAAAGTTTATTGGACCAAACTTTTAGAAGGTTGGTAGGACAAACTTTCTACATCACTGTTTTGCAAACTGGTAACAAAGATGAGGCAAGCCGATTGAATATGAGTCTGACTAGCTATCATATCAATTGAGATCCATAACATAAGAAAAAGAATAATTAAGGGAAAAGATTATTCCCTTACACTGTCCCTTACACACCCTCATGTTGTTCCAAACCTGTATGACTTTCTTTCATGGAACACAAAAGGAGATTTTAGGCAGAATGATAGCCTCAGTCACCATTCACTTTCATTAGATAGGAAAAAAGGAGTAATGAAAGAGAATGGACCCTTTTCACAGACTGATGATGCATTTCCACCATATTTAGCAGCATAAAACTGAAGTATAGGTCTCTGTGGAACAATAATGGGTTTCTCAATCTATGGGCGTTTTGTTCTGCAGAGACACAAGTCTCATGAATCTCGCAAACTTTTTTATACTTGCCATTTTTTTATAATTGTGTGTAAATTTATAACATTATAATTTGTATTATATTACACTGGAATTAGTTTTAGAAAACGAGTTACAACAGATACAATGAGGTTTCTAAAAGAGCTGCTGAGAAAGTGACAGTAAATCTGGCATCTTCTCTCTTCTGACTGTCATAATCCATCGCTCTCTATTTATTCATCATTTGGAAAGTGGAATATTTCCATTGATGTTGGATCAAATGGATAAGCATAATATATAATTGCCGTGGTCTCCCATTTACTCCCATTTACTGCTATAGAAGTTTACAATAATTTACTTCCGCATTCCATCACCCGGAAATATGAAAAGGGTCCATGGTGACTGAAGCTAACGTTTTGTCAAGTCTCTCAGTAAATGATGACAGACTAATTAAACATTTTTGGCTGAACTATCCCTTCAATGATCAAACAACATTAATGCAATGCTGATTATTGCTCTAAATATTAAAGGAATATTCCAGGTTCAAGAAAAGTTAAGGATAATTGACAGCATTTGTGCCATAATTTTGGTTACCTCAAAAAATTATTATTATCGTAAAAAAAAAAGCAAAAGTAAGGCACTTACAATAGAAGTGACTGTGGCCAATTTGAAGCTATACTTTTATCAAAGCACTTACATTAATTCATCTTAATACTTGTGTATTATTTGAGCTGGAAAGTTGTTAAATCATTGTTTTGACAGTCTTTTTTAAGATTTTAGTTATGTTGTCATGGCAACAAAGTTATAAAATTGGACTTTATATATGTAGAATAGGTTAGTAAGCGATTTTATCACATTAAAATCATATTAACACACATCTTGTTTACTTCTTCTGGCTTTACTTTTGAAACAGTGATTATTTTAATGTTTACGGATTGGACCCATTCACTGCCACGTGTCTTACTGTAACCACAATTTTTGCTACAAGTCGAGATATATTTTTGTGGTAATCAACAGAATGCCATAAGTGCTGTCGATTAAGCTTAACTTGTGTTGAACTCCGAATATTACTTTAAGCATGTCTACCATCTGATAGGTGATTTTTGCATTTATCCCAAGTTATAAGACATTGGCTACGGATGATAATTCAACATGGAAGGTGGTTGTAGTGGGCCGGAGTGTATGTTTCTGAGTTTCTGAGTTTTTCCCTGCTGGAGTTTGATGGATGCTCCTCGTGTGTTGGAGCTGCTATAGAGGAGCTTTGAACTGATTCCCAGAGAGCTGCTGTCGGATGGACGGCTTTGATCCGGCCGCGTCTCCAAGCTTACGCCACACCACCTGAACACACACACACAAAGGGGCAAATTCTTTACATAGTTGTTATTTTTGCATGCTGTTTTACAGTGGAACAACTTGCATCTTACTGCAATGAAGTTTACCTCAATCTGGTACCATAGATTCAAGTGACTATACCTACATTTTTGCCAAAGGATTTTTCCTGGCTCATTGTACGTATTGCGGCAGTTTCCTGGTGAAATAAACTGGTGAATTTTTCTTTTTACATAAATGATGAGGAAAATGGCACATTATCAGCTAAACACTTACCTTTTCCCCCGTTCCTCACACAATGATATCTTATGACATCTAAACACTTGTACTATACAATTAACGTTGCACTATTACCGCCCATGGAATGCAGGTGGTAAACAGATATTATAAATGGCATTATATATTTGTATATATATTCTAGTAATCATGGCAGAATGAATTGATAAAATGATGATCAAATCATAGGAAATAGTGCTATAACCAGACATTCGGGGCAGTCGAGTGCATTTCAGGTATTTTAAAGAGCTGATTTTGGTATCTGGATCACAGTGGTGGAGTGATGGGGTCTGATGCATCCTCCACAACCTAACACTCAGAACCGACCTGTAAGATAAGCAACTGCGTAGGCAAATTGTGTTCAGTACTAATTTAGTACGTAGGTTTGCACTGTTACCTTATTTGTATAATTCCTTTTGTGAATCGGGAGCTAAAACAACAGAGACAGCATGTATAAATACACAACACAATCAAATCCACAGTTAATTCTTAGTGAATTACCCCAAAATGTTCAAAAAGTATCCAAAACCCCCAAAAATCCAAACCCTATCAACAATATTCACAAAGCCCTAGAGGCTCCAGGTGAGAAGGACAGAGATGTTATTGTGCACCAAACCTGATTCCCACATTCCAGAAAGGGGTCCAACAAACATATCACACGATCAACTAACTCTACCATGAGCTTTTAGCTCTATGTACCAACCCGCTCATCAGTAACTAAAGAAACGGAACATACTTGGATCAAACAACTTGGACATGTCTACTCTTTCTACTAATACACGTTTACACACTTTAGAATGTGAATTGTAGAATTCTAGAACACCAGTAAAGTCATCAAACTATGAAAATAACACAAGTCAAGACATCTTAAACAAATCAAACTATCTTATATTTTACTTCTTCACAGAAGCCACTCTGTGTAGATTACAGCTCTGCAAACTCTGGGGATTCTCTCAACCAACATGAGGAACATCCTGAGATGCTTTTTAAATTGTAGTGAAGGAGTTCCCGTGTGTTCAGGGCTTTTTTGGCTGCTTTTCCTTCACTATCTGCCCCAACCCCAACTCCATTTAAAAAAATCACTCGTACATAGGCACATATTTATATTTGTCAGCAGAACTCATTTCAAGCATTTAAACATAAGCTGCCTTTAGATAAAAAGGTTTTGAAGATCATAAGGAGCATACAGTACATTTAATGAAGTTTGTCAAACTTTTGACTAGTTTATCTATTATTGTATAAGAGAGAGCCAGAGAGAATGATCACAGTCAATAATGAAGAAAAAAGAGCAGAAAACTTCACTCACGTTGCACATCTCTCGCACTATGGCTTTCTCTTTCTCACTCAGGTCTTCCTCACTTTCCTCTGGAAGACGTTTGTCCAGATTATCATGGACCTCCAGAACCTGTGTTACATGGTACACAATGCATTGTTAAATTTACAGTAATACATTTACAGTAAAAATGAAATGCCAAGTGGCGTCACCATATGGGGTCATTTCAATCTTTGTATTATTTGTTTTTCCATTCATTATTAATCCACCATGTGGAGTTAAAATAAAGTTCCCACCCCCTTAAGGTTCAGCTTTAACATGCAAAACTACAAATTAAACTGTTTATCTACCCTGCTCAAGCTAAAAATAGGATTAAACAATAAATATGGATAAAACAATCACACATTGCTGACTGAAGCTGTGAATTGAGACTGTTTTATAAAACCTTTTGTGGTTTAGTAATCATGCAAGGCCACATCTCCAGATTCAATCAGCCTTAAGGAATATTCTGGGTTTAATATAAGTTAAGCTCAATCGGCAGCATTTGTGGAATAATATTAATAAACAAACAAAATATTTTGGCTTGCCCCTCTTTTTCTTTAAAAAAGCACAAATCTGGATTACATGGAGGCACTTACAAAGGAAGTTAATGGGGGCCAATTTTTGAAAGTTAAA